>JABYQF010000002.1:0-639469 GCA_022606195.1 Trametes polyzona | reverse complement strand
AGGTGCAGGAGACGCACCGCAAGCAGAAGCGGCAGGCGAAGAAAAACCCGCCCAAGAAGAGCAGTGCGTGGCACCTCGTTAGTTTGAGACCGCGATGTGCTGAGTATTGTGACGATCGACAGAGCCCAAGGATCCTGGTATCCCGAACTCGTTCCCGTACAAGGACCAGATCCTCGCCGAGGTCGCTGAGCAGCGGAGACAGGCATGTGGACTTATATCTCCCTGAAGTCATGTGCCATCAACATGGCTAACACACCACGCAGGCTGCTGAGGAAAAGCAGCGTCGGAGAGAGGAGAGGAAGGCTGCGAAAGCTGGACAGGCCGACGATGCCTCTGACGCCTCCGGAGACGAGGGCAACGAGGGCGCGTTCGACGGCGTCGTCGCGCTCAAGGCTGCTGCACGCGCTGGGCCTGCGCAAGAAGATGCGATGGACGCGGACCAGGCTAGCGCGGATGAAGAGGTTGACGAGGCCCCCATGCTCGTGAACCCTGATCTGCCGAACCTGAAGGCGGTCCTGGATGAGGCGGACATCGTGCTCGAGGTTCTGGACGCTCGGGACCCCCTTGCGTCGCGGAGCGCTCACGTTGAGGAGGTCGTGCGCGAATCTGGGAAGCGGGTGCTGCTGGTCCTGAACAAAGTCGGTACGTGCACTTCGACAGTTAATTTGCTTGCATGTGCTATCAGCTCCCAGGTACTGAGCGCCGTACTGAAATTCCTTCAGATCTATGCCCGAAGGAAGCAGTTGAGGCATGGGCCTCTACGCTCAGAAAGGAGCACCCGACAGTGCTGTTCCGGTCTGCCTCCGCATGTCTCCCCGCTCCCGCCGAGTCCGTCAAGGGCAAGGGCAAGGAGCGCGCAGACGACGCTTGGGGCCTCGAGCCGACGCTCTCGCTCCTCAAGCAATGGGCGAGCGAGAAAAAGGATGACAAGCCGTTCACCATTGCTGTCGTAGGCGTCACCAACGTAGGTCGTTTCGTACCGCCCACGGACGCATGTGTGCTCATCGTCCCCTCAACAGGCAGGAAAGAGCTCCGTCGTGAACTCGCTGCTCCGGAGGGCCGCCTTGCCGACGTACAAGCTCGCGACGGCCTCGCCCGACTCACCCACGACGACTACGCATCCACAGGAAGTCACGCTCGAGCTGGACGGCAAGCAAGTGCGCCTCATCGACACTCCTGGGCTGTCCTGGCATCGTGCGGAAGACACGCCTGAAGACGAAGTGCAGCGCGCACGGGCTCGCGACGTCTTGCTGAGGAATCGGGGTCGTATCGAGCGGCTCAAGGATCCCTCGCATGTCAGTGAGTACTACAGTGCATACATCTGACTTGTTGAGAACGTGGACCTAACCGGGGGCTGTAGTGGCCGAGCTGGTATCGCGGGCAAACCGGGAGGACCTCATGCTCCTGTACAACCTGCCTATATTCATGGAGGGTGACGCTAACGCTTTCTTGGCCGGCGTTGCGCGTGCAAATAACTTCACCAAGAAGGTTCGCTCTCCCACTACACTTGTTCTCCACTGTTCTCTCAACTATCTCGTCGATATGTAGAAGAGCGAGTTGGACCTGAACGCAGCCTCCCGCCACGTCCTGCGCGACTGGAGCAGCGGCAAGTTCGCGCGGTACACCATGCCCCCCGCATCCGCATCGACCGAAACTGCAGCCACCGCCCCCTCCGACACCACCCTTTCGGAAGTATACGCGAAAGACTCGGAGGTGCTCGCGAGGCTCAGCACGCGCAAGGAGCTCCGCAAGGCCGGCGGGCTCGTCAGGCTCCGCGCGGGCGCGCTCGAGACGCGCAGGACGCTCCTCGACGAGTCGTACTTTGTCGACTCGGGCGACGAGGCGGACGGGGAGGAGGAGGACGGCGCGGGTTCGGGTTCGGGTTCGGGCGAGTCGGACCTCGACGAGGAGGAGACTGATGAGGAGGACGGGGTTGGTTCGGATGAGGAGGACGAGTTGGACGAGGATGATGAGGATGAGGAGGAAGATGAGGATGAGGATGAGGAGGAAGATGAGGATGAGGATGAGGAGGAAGAGGAGCAACAGCCGCCGTCACCGCGCGGGAAGCGGAAACGCAGCGCGTCGTCGAAGGCCGCCGCGCCCGCCCGGCCCTCCAAAAAGGTCGCGTTCGCGCCCGAGCCCAAGGGCACGAAGCAGGCGCGCTCCGCCGCGGGCGCGAAGGGCGCCGCCCTCAAGGCGAAGCTCGCCAACAAGAAGTCGTCATCGTCATCGTCATCGTCATCGTCATCGTCAGTGAAGGCTGCGGCCCCTGCGACGAAGCCGGCCGCACAGAAGAAGGTCGCGAACTCGTCTGCGGGCAAAAAGGGGGCGGCGTCGGCGGCGTCTGCTGCGAAGGACGGCGAGGTCGCGTACGACTTCAAGCAGTTCTTCTAGTCGTCCTCTCCTGCTGTCGTGTTCACCGTTCACCGTTCACCGGGTACGAGTCACGCTTAGATGGCGTGGTGGGTGTGTGTATGCGGGGGTGTTGTTGTACAGTGTAGTACATCGTATATTCGTCTCGATATATCGCGGTCGTCGTCGTACGTGCTACCTACGTCTGATACATGAGTGTGCAGTCTCGGGAACCGGAACCACAATGCAAATAATGGGTGGAAGAAAGGCGTCGAGCCGGTCGCAGGCCCCGGTCCTCTAGTACTATCATCTCGTATACAGCAAAAATCAAAGCAAAACGAAAGAAAGGAAGGGAAGGGGGTGGGTGGGTGGGTAAAGACGAGACACAATACTGACATTAGGGTAACTACTCCGAGAACCTACAGACCTGAGACCGATGATGCCCACGCAACATGTGCAAGTCGACGTCCGTTCGTCCGATCCACCGTCCGAAGCCGCAAAGGGCTCACAAGAGGTAAACGTTGTCCGCAATACAGCGTTGTATGGAGAGCGACGACGACGCGTACACGTACTGTACGTCGCTCACTCGACGATCCGCACCGCGCACGTCCCGCCGTCGGCCAGCACGCCCAGCGGGCCGACCACGCCCCGCCTGAACACCTCCGGGGCGCGCTCGAACGGGACGACCTTGCCCTCCTCCGCGCCCGCGCCTGCGGACCCATTCGCGCTGCCGTTCGGGGTGGAGCCCGAGGTGGCAGTAGAAGTGGATCCGCCGACCCAGGGCCGGAGCCAGCCGCCCTCGGCCATGCGCACGACGGCGCCCAGGGAGTCGCGCACGTCCTCGCCCTCAAAGTCGACGTCCGCCGCGACGCTCACCCACGCGTACCCGACCACGCGCTTCGTCTTCACGCCGCCCGCGCTCCGGCCGAGGGACGCGTGCGAGGCCGGCGAGGGCGAGGCCGGCGAGGAGGTGGAGACGGAGCGCCGGAGGGAGCGCAGGCCGGAGCGGAGGTTGTCCTGCGCGGTGGGGATCGCGCGCTGCGGCGTGTCCCCAACGAGCGTCGTGAACTGCGCGTGCGAGACGAGCTTGCTCTTCAGCTTGCTCGGACGGTAGTTCCCTCCCTGCCCCAGTCCTTGGCCGCCCCCACTGCTGCTATACCCGTTCTCCCCATCAGTGTGCGGCTGCGAGTGCGAGTGGCCGTTGGGCCGGATGTCGGAGCGGGACGCAAGAGAGAGCGAGGAGCGCGCCGCAGAGGCGGTCCAGTCCATCGTGAGCAACTTCTGCGCGGCCTCCCAGACCGCGACGCCGCCGACGGTGTCGAGCACGGCGTCGAACGACTGCCCGTCCTCCGCGAGCCGGCGGAGCACGTCGAGCGGCTCGCCCACGCACACGTCCTCCGCGCCCCACGCGCGCAGCCGCGCCTCGACCTGCTCGCGCCTGCTCGGCGGCGGGGGCGCGACGCCCGCGCGGCCTTTGCCCTTGTCTTTGGTCTTGGAGGGGGACGAACGCGTGGTGTCGATGGACGGTTTGCGTGGGGGGTCCGGCTCGTGCGGGTCGTACACGGCGGATTCGGGTATTTGGACGCAGATGCGGACGCCCCGCCGTCCGAGCATCTGGACGGCAAGCGCGCCTGCGCCGTCGTGACCCTGCAGGACGAGAGCACGGACGGCAGGCTTCTCGTCCTCTCGGTAGGAGCGGTTGACCGGTGGAGCGAGTACATCTGCGAACGTGCGTATCGCGCGATGTGCAGGCACGCCGCAGAGTGGGAGCAGCGCGAGCTCCTCAATCGTGAGTGGAGGTGGGGCGAGAGGAGACGGCGCAAAGGGCGTCGCACTCCCGTTGGCATTCGCGGGGAGTGACGAACTTCGGAGGTGCGATCGTCTCCGCGGAGGGAAAAGTGAGATCGTCCGCGCGCGAGGTTGCGGGGCCCGATGGACACGGTGTCGCTCAACGAGAATGAACTCGGCGAGTGCGCCGCACTGCGATACGGTGTGGTGCGGTCAGCCTATGCCTCAACATTTCTCGGTGGTGGATAGAGGGGTTCTCGGGGGTAGGTAGATACAAGCGGCAGTAGCTTACCTTCTTCACATCCAGCAACCCGACGACCCACTCCCCGCGCCGACACACCTCCGCGCTGACCGCCCACCCACATTCGACGACCTTGCCCACAAAGCTCCGCCCAGGGATGAACCCCGCCTTGCCTCCGCCGATGCCCTTGCCTCCCGCGCCATTCACGCTCGCCCCAGACTTCTCGTGCACGATGAGCGAGTCCAGCGAGTCGAGCCCGACGGCGTGTACCTGCACAAGCACGTGTGACTCGGGGACGTACGTCGGCGGCGCGACGTGCGCGGTGAACGCGACGGGCAGCGGCAAGCTGCCCTGCAAGTGCACGGGCGTTGCGCTCTCGCGCCGACGCGGCCGCAGGCTGAGCGAGAAGGAGCGACCGAGGCTAATGGAGAATGACCGGCGCGGCTTCGCGGGACTTCCGGATGACGCTACTCCTAGTGGAGAGACGCCGTGCGAGATGGTTTGTGCGACGCCGCGGATGACTTCGATCGTGCACATGCTTGTTTGCGCGACCCCGGCGCGGACGAGGTCGACATGGCCTTCGGCGGTCGTCTTACCCTTCGCGTTTGAGTAGCCCGCGTGCGGTAGAACAAGGCCTGTGTAGCCATTGGATGTGGAAGAAGAGGAGGCGGGGAACGGAGTCGGGAGCGGATGGGTAGGTAAGTCTGCAGATGCGGGGCCACCAGGGCGGAAGTAGGAACCTGCAGTCGAGAGCGACTGTCGCTGCCCGCGCGCATATTTCTGCAAGCGTGCGTCGGGCGTGCTTTCGTGTGTGGACTCGGAGGGCGGGCTGTCATCCTGTAGCTCTGGCGGGAGCGTGGTCGCCTTCGCCAATGGCGACGGTGGGAGGGAGTGCGGCGGAGTATCCAGCATAGGCGTCGACGCTCTGCTGGGTTCACTGCTACTAACGCCCGTACTGCACTCTTCGCTCTCGTCCTCCTCCCAGAGCGCAGACATCCGACCTCGGGAATGGCGCGATCGCCTGCTTCTCCGGTCGCCCTTACTCCGCGACCCTCCAGGTCTTCGCGCTGGCGGCGCGGCGAACGAGCTGGGCCCGCCTTGCTCGAGTGGCGGGGGCAGCTGGAAGTCCGGGGGCAGTATTCTGTGATGTCTCCGAGAGGAGCCCGAGGAGCCGGACGCGGCAGGCATCTTCGGCGGCGTCAGCCATCGCACGTCCTGAGCCCAATCCTCGTCGGTGTAGGTGAGCTTGCGCGCCTCCTCGCGCGAACGTTTGCGGACCGTGCTGGAGCTCGTACTGGAGCGTGTGGACGAGGATGAGACGGACTTGGCGCCAGAGGACGTCGGGCGCGCGCGCGAACTAGAGGCAATCGTGACGGCTTCAACTCGCTGTGTACCACGCTCAGAGTTTGCTGGAGTGGTGATTTGCGTGGACGCGGTCTGCGTGGGTGATGAGAACACAGATGGCGAGCCGTCGCCGCCGCTCGTGGAGGATGCCACAGAGGAAATGGAGGAGCCCGAGGGCGTGCGCGAGACAGAGGTGGAGTCCGCACCGCCGTCAGGCACAGTAGCGAGGGGAGTTGCGGAGGACTTGGAATGAAGGGGGAGGAGGGCAGAGGCTAGTGCCTGGGGTTCGAGCATAGCGACGGCGGTGGAAGTTCGGGACATGCGGGGGGATGAGACGAAGGAGGAGCGGGGGGTATAGAAGACGTCCGTGCCGTCCTCGTCGTCGTCTTCGGTGCTGTCCTCTGCGTCGCCTTCGTTCCCCCTGCTGCTTGGGGTGTAGGTCCTGCTCGAGCGGGACTGGCGCGCGGAGGTGGTGGCAGATGAGGAAGGGGAGCGTGAGTGCGTCGGCTGGGAATATGCGGCTAGTCGGTCGCCGTCGGTGTTGGCGTTCTTGAATGATACGAAAGAGGAAGATGACGCGATGGAGTGGATAAGAGACCGCTTGCGCTATCAGGGCCATATAAATCAGTAAATGGGGATGATAAGCCGAAAGCGGGGCGGGTTAGAGACGCGGGTTAGAGACGGTGACGAGGAGTAAGCTGGGAGACTTGGAACTCACCGCCGCACTTCTACGGGATGTTGGGGTGAGCTGAGAGCTGCCTAGGGAGCCGCTCGCGCCATCGGAGGAGACAGCAGATAGCGAGGGCGGGCGGGCCAGGGCGGGGGCTGTTTGGAGATGGGAGAGGCGTGGCTGCTGCTCAGAGTCGGAATTCGCAGGGGTCGAGCTGTCGAAGCCCGAGTCTGAGCAGCTGAAGTGGCCCGGGAGGACCCTAGTGGCGTTTGCGATCCTGAACAGCTCGTCTTTTGTGGAGTGGTAGTCGCGCTCTGCGGGGTGGTGGTAGGTCTGGGAGGGCTTTCCGAGGATGGTCTGGAGGAGAGTAGGCTTTGGCATTGGCCGGGCGGGGAGGGCGGGGAAGAGGTGGGAGAGTTCACGCTAAACCGGGCGCATACAGCGAGCAGGACGTTGTCGATGTCGAGAACCGTCGCACGCGCTGCACCGTGCACGCTGCAGCTACCCCCTCCGGCCCACCGCGGCCCACCTCCCTCCCGCCGGCGTAATCGCCCTCGTGGCTGACGTAGCCCCGCCGATCACTCGCCTCCGATCGAGCAGGCACTCGTCCTACGCGATCGCTCTTAATTGTCCTCGTCCTGCCTCTCCAGCCTGCATCCTCTGCGCTCGCACCTGCACTTGTGCCAGCGCACGCGCCAGACTAGAAGACGCATTCCCGTCTTCCCGTCTTCCTTGCTGCCCTCGCTTCCGCCGTCCATCCCGCCTCGTGCTGCTCGACGGACGGTCCGCCCCGTCTTCCCATGGCTGCATGCAGCAGCACGCCTACGTCCGTCGCCACGCCATCTGCCCATGTGGAGATACAGAGCAGTCTGCCGTGCGACCGCGTCGGGCGCATGGTGGGACTCGACATTCATTCCGGCACCCGCAGGCACCCCTCCCGCTCCGCGCCGGCCAGCCTCCCTTCCCGCGCTACATACCTTGTATGACGCGTTCGTCTCCAGGTCGGTAGCTTGTTCACGCTTAGCTCTGTGTCAAGTGAGCACCTTTGCCACGTAGGGCACCCTATCTCTTGTCGCCCGCGAGTTTTGCAGAACTCCAGGAATGCCCAGAATGGAGTTCCCAACGTTTACCGCCAATGTCCACGGTCGAAGAGTGGCACCGTCTCCAGGACCAGCCTCACTTCCGCGTCTTCAGCCCGCAATGTAAAGCTCGACAAAGCCTCGGCCAATGTGCGCTCGCCTTGCGGGCACCCACACCTGTGGGACGTTGCCAAACACGAGGCCACCCGCCGAACCTAAAGACCGCACGATAAGCCGGAGCAGTCTTCCGGCCAATCTCCCTCGACGACCGTACTCCCAGGACCTGGCGGACACTGCATCTCTCGGGAGCGTACTGTACAACGAACGGATTTGAGTTTGCACGCAGGCGCGGAGAATGGGGACGGTCATGACAACCTCGCTGTGCAAATCCTTCGAAGGAACATACCTCGACTATCGACAGGCCTTCGTGTAGGATGCTGCTTCATTATGCGCATCCACCTACCACTATGCGTAACGCTCTTCAAAGCTGTCGCCATGTAGCAAGAAACGTCGGCGAACCACCCTGACAACACCACGACCACGAGCGCAAACCCGCATGCTACCAAGGGCGAGCCAATTGACTTCATCCTTCAGCGCGAACCACGCTCCCGCAAGGCACCTACTGGTGCCGATCACCCAGCACGAAGGCGAGCAGAGCACATCGATCCTCGCATGATGCGCTGCGCAGCGTGCTTCCAAGCTCTTCCCCACTCACCTGCCCTCACCGCGCCTTTGCCGACGAAGATGCGCTCGTTCGCTCGCTCTATATGGCAGGTGCTCAAGAAACGGGCGCTTACTGTACCTTGGTCTCTCGACACTCGAGTCTCGACAACCCCGGCTCGAAGGTGGCGTCTCGAGTCGATGCTGCTGCATATGCATCGTGCTCTATTAACGAGCGAGTGCCGTCCGGGATGGCGCGAGCACGTGCCCATAGCACGTTGTCTGCGCTCTAAGATGTCTGTCAAAGGACCTCAAGCGAACCTTGGGAGGCTCACGGCCAACGGTCACGACAAGACTTCGACTTCAACTTCGAACAGCGCGAAGGTTTGGCTGGCAGCGTCAAGTAGCCTGTCCCCCCGCCCTACGCTACGGTAGGTTAGAACGAACGTAAACTGCGCGCACACTGACATCGACGACGACTCCCACTGAAATTGTTGCAGGCGCGGGCCGGTCACACGCTCCATCACACGACCAGAGGAGACACTACGTTGTACAGTAAAGCACGGGCGATGGATGTATTGCAGCAAGACATACCGAGTGATAGTAAAAGATCTGAGACATGACACGATAGGAGAGTGGAGAGCTAGACAGTAGAGAGAGGGAAGGAGAGACGTGTACGTACCGAGAAAAACGAACCAGAACCAAGCAAGCGAACGCACGTACGAGAGAGCGCGAGCGACTAAGGACGGAACATGTATGCGTATGTGTACTGGCGAGGAAAATACTGTTATACGTTTAATGTACTTCATGGCGTACCACGGAGTCGAGCCGGCTCGCGCTACCCGCCCGCCTCTTCATCATCGGAATCATCGTAGTCAACATCGCGCACTGTGCACCCCCCTTGCTGCTCTGTACTCCAAGCATCAAGCACCGTCGGTCTCGACCGCCGCAGGTCGGCCGAGCGCATCATACACCGTACAACAGCAGCAGCATGTACAACATCTCGGGATAAAGTCCAAGTCCATCGCGCGCGCCGACGCGCACACGCACGCACGCGGGAGCGGCATTAACTGCGCTGTGGGGATCGACCGGCCGGCGTGTATATGGCCCCCCACACCGCCGCCACCCCGTCCGCGTCCGTCGTCGTCGCGCACAAACCAAGCACCCCACCATCGCACACCTACCACCCTCGGCGCGGAGAGCTCTCTCCTCCAGCACGCGAGCTCTCCTAGCAAGAAACGCACGGCGATAGGTGCGCAGCGGGGCGGTGGGAGGGGCACCGCCAGGAACACTAGCGACGGAGGGGCTTAGTATCCGTAGCCCCGCCCGCCGCCGCCGACCATCGCGACCGCGCTCTTCCCTGGCGGCGGGAGGCTCACGTTCACGCTGATCGGGGGTCCGTTGGGTCCGACGTTCCCGTTGACATTGGAACCGACGCCGTTGACCCCGCCGTTGACCCCAACCCCTGAGCTGACGCTCAGGCCGGCACCAGCACCAGAGACGGGCAAGGGCACTGGTTGACCAACGGAGGCTGCACCGACGAGGGCTGAAAGCCGCGCGATCTCCTCTCTTGACGCGACGAGGGCAGACGTCAGCCGCTCGTTCTCGTTCGTGAGGTATTCGACTTTCGCCTGCAGCTGTGCGAGCCAAGCCTTCTTCCGCTGTCGACACTTGAGCGCAGCTAGATAACATTTGGCTTTGAGTTTCAATGGAACGGACACGGGTGAGTAAAAACTGACCTTGTCGGTTGCGCTCGAGGAAATTTCTTCGTTTCTCCTCCTCCGTCTCTGGCTTCTTCTGCTGGTTAGCAGCGCCCTTCTTCCCTCCATTGGAGGCCGCCTGTTGGGCCATGGCCTCGTCCTCGTCCTCCTCTTCCTCCTCACCCAGACTCTCCGACATCCCACGTTTGCTCCGGCTGGTAGTGCTGGTGCTTGCGGTGGAACGGGTGCGTTTCGCGGCACCACCCTTGCCCGCGGGCTGTTGCGGAGCAAACTCGGGACTCTCGGCGACGGGGGAACCCTCGTAGGTGCTCTTACGCTTTGTTCCCCGCTTGCCGTTGGCGGACGCAACCCCGTTGCCGTTGGTCTGTGGTGCGACGGGGGCATTCGTTTGGGCATTGGCAGCCGCCGCCTGGGCTTCCCGCTTGGCGAGCTCCTGGTGAGCCTGAGACAAAAGGAAAAGCCCGTTTGTCGAGTTCGTCGCAGCCTCGACCGCGCTTGTAACGTACTGTCCTGCGGCAGATGTGGGAGGATCGTTGCGGCCATGGTTGGGATATCCGGCCGTGTGGGACATGGATAGGGGAGAGGGGTTCGTAGGGGACGTGCTGCTGTGGTGCACACCGCCCGGAAGGGCACCAGTGATAGCAGAGAGGGTGTTGGGTGTGATGGTGGCAACATTCGAGAGGGAAGGGGTACCATTGGTGCCCATGATATTGAGCCAGGCGGTCGCGCCAGGAGACGGTGGGGGGAAGACGGAGCTGATGATGGGAGTAAGGCCCGTTCCGGGTGTTAGGCCAGTGCGGGGAGTGAGCCCAGTGCGGAAGGAAGTGGGGTCAAAGGCGGGGAGTGGCTGATCGTTGTTGGAGTTTGGCTGAGGGCCGGCGAGCATGGCAGGAGAAAGGGGCCCCGACCTGAGCGAGTTGGACAAGCCGGCGGAGGAAAAGCCCCAGGCATAGGCGGGGTCGGAGGGGGAGTTGATAGCATCTATGGGGGGCAGGGTGGGTTTTGGGTTGTCGTCGCGGTCGTTTGCCTTGGAGGACGGGCGGGACTCATCGTGGGAGGAGCGGGATGCTGAGGAACGGGTGGCCGAGTCGGGGCTCTTCTGCTGTGTGCGGAGGGAGGAGTCGTTTGTCGGGCGAGCAAAGGACTGCTCGAAGGGGTTGGGCTCGAGGTCGAAGTTGCTCCGCTTGGGCTTCGGGGGCGGGCGCTGCTGCTGGGCGGGAGGGGCGGCGGCGGCGGCGGCGGGGTTCTTGGGGGATGCGCCTGCGCCGTTTGCTGGCGGGGGCGGGGAGTCGGCGGAGGTGTTGTTGGCGTTGGAGGGGATGACGTTGTTGTCTGCCGGGGCGTCCTGGCCCTGGCTCGTCCGCTGTGGGCTGGCTGCAAGGTCTGGAGAGCTCATGACGTTCTGCGCTCAAGGGAAGCAGCTCGAGTCTCGGGAGAGGATGACGACGAGAGCAGAGTCGTGAAATCACCAATCGCCCCCTGAGTCTAATGACGAACGCTGACGTCGTTATGTACACCTTCCCATCAGCGGAGTCCCAACCAAACGCCCAGAACGCCCCCCGCCACCACCCCTGCCCCCGGGGTCCCCCACCCGAAACACCGTGTCGGTGGAGAAGGTTCCGTCTGTCCTCGCACGTCTTTGCCCAGTCCCGTCCACTACAAAGCCCACGCCCGACACGTCCGCCCCGCCGCAAGCTCGAGTGCCTGTCACCGCTCGCGCACAGCTCCCGCTCTGGCCAGGGCCTCCCGGCGCCCTCGCGCCCGCACTCGACGGCCGCCTCGTGGCGGGCAGTTTGCAGCCTTCTTTGCGTGCTCGCCTCCGACCTGCCACTGATCCCAGCAGTCTTTCGGCCCATCTTCCCACCGGCCTCCCCTCGCGTGATCGGGCCCAGGCCCCGCTCGTTTTCGTGCCAAACTTTGTCTGCAAATCTGTCGGCATCTTCCCTCGCCGCCTCCGCCACCGTCGCCATCCAGATCGCCCGCCCCGCACCGAATCGCGTCTTGCTTTCCGCCCGTTTGTGCTCTCCGATGCGTCCGCGCCCTCGAGTCCTCGTCCGTTTGGTCCCTCCGGGCTGCGCTCTCCTTTCTGCCTCCTGCGGCTCGGTCGGCAAGGCTATCTTGAGATGCGCCTGTACTGTCACCCGCGTCCATTCCAACAGAACGTTCCCTCCGCTTGCATCTTTGCCACAAGGCTGCCATCGATCCTGCCCTGTTGATCCGCCTCGCCCCTCCCGTGATCATCCTCATTCCCGCCTGCATCATCGATACGCACTCTATTCCTCTCATGATCCAGCAGCACATATATCGCGCTGTGCCTATCGCCCGCGCACTATGTCCTTACGGTTTGTTCACGTCCCCACCCCGCTGCGCCAATGCGCACACTCATATCCGCGCCTGCGTCGAGACGTCATCCCTGCGTCTTCGCCCTTCTTACCCCGGTCTCCCACTAGCGCACCCCGTCGACCTGGGTTCGGGGCGGCTCTCCCTTCCGCGGTGCCTGTTACAGCCGCACTCTCCCACGCGTGTATGTAACCGGATGTACATATGTTCACGGCACGCCCGGGGCCTGTATAGACATCCATCTGCCATCCTCGCCGCGTCGTCCGTCTCAGCGCGACGCTCGTGCCGTCATGTTCTGTCGAGCTGCGATAGGCGTCCCGTCCGGTCGCCAATGGCCGCATGCATTTCATGCACAAAGCGCATCGATCGCCTTCGTCCGCGCTCGGAGCTGGGAGGTACGTCAAAGACCTCGTCAGGCGAACAGCACGTTTGGACCGGCCCCGACAAATGGACTCGCCTGCTAAAGGGCTCGGATAGCATTGTTAGCGCGCTCCAGGCCTGCAGGCATTCGGTCGGTCAGTGGACGCGACGGTAGAGCTCAAGCCTCACATAGCGCGAACTTTCCCCAGCCCCAGCTCCTCCGCTGCCGCTTTGCAAGCGCGGCCCTATTCAGAACCTCTGTAGGTCCCAACAACTCCATTGGCTCGCGCAGGTCCCATGTTCTGTTCTTGTCACGAACCTAGGAAGACGAAGGGCAGGTGCTACCCACGAGGACCTCCCCGCTCCACTGTTCGTCCCTTCCAAATTCCAATCCACGTCGCTCCCTGCATAGGCCCCAGGGGCGAGGCCTGTTAGGCACCAACGAACGAACAAACGAACGCAATCGGTGTCGGTGCGCCGCCGGCGTTTAGAACACCGTGCTACCAGCTGTTGACGTTGCTGCTGCTGCGCGCAGCGTTGTGGCTCTTTCGTCGGCCCCGACGGGAGCGGGCTAGACGTACAGACGTCCGCCCGGGATCTGTTCCGGCCCCGTACGTACGTCCAGTATTCACTCCATTTCGCAACGATCTGTCCGGGACGTCGCGTCGGCCTGTGTAGGTGGCTATCCGACATGCCATTAGTGCAGTTACTGCTGTACTGACCTCCTTCCGACAGATAGATGCGTTCAGTGCTCCCCCTGAGGATCGCTTCCATGCTTGTCGCCGGTTGACGCGGGGGCGAGTCCGGGGTCGGCGCCGCAGAGCAGACGCTCTTTCTGTGTACCAGCGCTGGTGAGTGACAGTACGGACCGTATAGCCTCTGTATGGGCTGTCGACGATATGAGCGGACGATCGCGCGCTCGTTGGACGTCCTCCGGGCTCCTACGAGCTCGCGGCGGTGCGTCGCCTACCGCAATAACTCTCCAGTCCAAGTGCGGCAAAGCCGGGGCGTTCGCGATCCTCGATGCGCTGTACCTCCCGGGGCCGACGTTCGGGGTTTAGGATACACAGCTACTCGCGCGATATATCATATTGCTGGTGTTTTGCACCATGTCTCGCTCGTTCCGGCTAGCAGAGCGCCGCAAGTTTACGCGCCTCCGACCCCGAGCCGGCGCTCGAAGCCGCGTTCCGAGTCCTGGTCCCACTCCCAACGTTGCTTGAGCTGAGACCGGTGCCAGCGCCCTACCCTACCATGCGGCTCGGTGGGGAGCGTTCGGTGTTCTTGTGGCGAGACCCGTCTGAGCGTAGCATGGACGAGTCCGAATGCGGACCCCGCCGAGCGCCCCGTGAGAAAAGAACCCGACCGCCTCTGCGGAAGTGCTTCTTGAAGACTTGGACTTCGAACTCGTGAGCTCGAGTCTCGTACGCCGCGGACGGAAGATTCCCGGACTCGGCGGGAACTCCGAGTGGTGCACTGCGCGCGAGGGGGAACGAGGCGGCTCTCGAGCGCGAGCGCGGCCGTGGGCTGCTGGATGGGGAGATGCGCCCGGAACTCGTGTGCGGCGACGATAAGCGGGGTGGTCCTGTGACCCGCCAGTTTTTTTAGACTTTCTAGCACCCGGTGGGTGCGTACGTGATTGTGGTGCTGCACGCATGCGTGCGTGCAAGAATCGTGTCATCCCGCCTGCCCTGCCCATAATTGAATGTCGGCGTCGCGCCGGCACGGGCGCTTCGGGATGGATGGAGGATTCGGAGCGCCCGTCGGGGTGGTGTTCCATCTCCGAACCTTCCGAGGCGGATGTCTGTACATTGCAATGTTTACCCTCTCCGCAGCTGCCGCGTTGTGTTCCGGGGATGCACTGCAGTTACTGAACGTTCGTGTGTACCATAGCCTTTACCCGTGATCTACCGACTTCCGCATCGGGAGCGGTTGGGCGGAATGGGGACGTCCGGCCAAATCCGGACAGGGCAACGCAGCCGCTTTACTTCCGCGAAAACATCTCGGATACCACTATGCCCAATAGTTACCCCCTTCGCACACCATGCAGCCCGGACCCGAGTGAAAGTAATACTACTCCGTAGGAATACGGGCGTCGACACAGCGGCGGCGCCCACGGGATCCGCGCTTGTCGGGACGAGCGAAGTGCGACGGTCGTGCGTCCTCGGTACACTATAGGAAGCTTCTTTGCCCCGTCGATGATGATGCGTGCTGCGGGAGTCGCAGGCACCCGAATCGCTCGCTTCGTCCCTCGGACGGCAGTCGAGGAGAAGCCCGAGCCGAGGGGCCGCCTCGTCCGGAACGGACGGACTGACGGACGGATATCTCGGACGTCCCGCCGTGCACTGTCGGCCCTCTTCGCGATCGGCCTCTCCCCGCATGGGAAGGATCCGGGGTCAGCGCGGGGTGCGCGCTTGAGGCTGCGAGAGGTGGTTGGCTCGGGTTTCGCGGCTCCGTGTGCTATCGAGGGCGGCCGGGCTGTAGGACAGGCACGGTTGATGTCGAGCATGAGGATCTACTGTGCTGTACGTACGTATATGCAGGAGCTGTGCATAGTGCTGGACGGACGAAGGGGCTGGAACTCGAACCCGCCTCCGTCGGAAGCCGGCCTGTCAGCGCAGCGCACCCGTTAATTGCGAAAGGAAGCTGCGCTGCTGATGCCGCCGGACTTCGACTTCATCCGTCAACGTCCTCGTACTGTTTACAGTAGAGAGAAATGCACACGCACCATCTTCCCGTTCCCTTTGGTACCGAACCGTATCACCAGATAGCAGCGATGTGCGCCCAGACCGCCGCCGTACCACCGTACCCATACGCAGCAGTCCATTACGCTTGTTTGACAGGACCCGCGCGCCTGGAGGAGAAGCCGCCTCGGAGACGAACCGAAGTGTCGGCATCTGTACAGGCTGCACAGGCTGTCGGCGCCCGGGCGCGCGATTGGTGGACGGGCTGAGGTGGCGAGCTGTGCGATGTGGGCAGAAGACAGTCATGCTAATTGCGGGATGGGAGTGCGCCGTGCCAGAAGAGGCCCAGGCCCGGATTCCTTTGTAGTCGGGATGGGTGTGTTTTTGGATGGCGAATCGTGTTCGTTGACCAGCGTGGTACCGAAGGATGGGGGGTGTCTTCCGGTGCAGAAGCCGCGGATGTTCTATAGTGTCTGGCATGCATGCCGTGGGCAGCTCGCCAACGCCTTTCATTCTGCGTACATCGCCGACAATAGGCCTAGTGGCCTTGAAGCAATGCTCTTTGGGAGTACTGTAGTGGCTCGTGTGATATGTATTTGCTAACAAGGGGAAGCTTGACGACGTACTGAGTTTGTCTACTTCTCTGGCTTTTCTTGGTGTATTCTGTTGTAGGCTTGATACCGCGCGAGACCGTGGCTTCCCATTGAGCGTCCAGCGCAACAGAAAGCGGTATCATTCCTGTCCTAGAACCGTTTGCAAGCCAAAATACGCAGCCCCTGAATCGCCATAATCCTACCCGACAGCCTAGCCCCGAGAGTCAATGTGGTGGGCGGGAAGCTGGACTAGGTACAGTTTCTTTTGAGTTTGCCAAGACTATAAATGCGCTGAGTTGCTCAGCGAACGCGAGAGCTCCGCGCCCTGATAGAGTCAAAGGGGAGATTAGCTTCTGTCTCCCCTAGTATACATGCACACACGAGGAGGAGTCGACAAACCACATCAGCAAATGCGCGACTTGAGTATAGTGCACGGTAGGGGGAGATGGGGGTTATAGCAGATTATAATCCAGCAGCATAATCATAGACGCCGGTCGAGCGCTATCGTATCTGTATCATACAGGCCGAGGGACTATAGCCTACCATCATCATGGGCGAGGTACTGTCATCACCAGTCTTGTACGCTTCCATGCTCCAGTCAAATATATCCTTATACACAGTGGAACTCTCGCTGGGAGGTGTGCGCGCGTGCAACATGAGGTACACTGCCTCGTAGAGTCATCGGATTGGAGCTACCAACATGTAATCTGTGTCACCAAATTCTGGTACAAAATGCTACAAGCGAGAGTATTCGGAGTCCACGTCAGAGTCATCCAAGCCGTCCCCAAATTCATCCTCGAAGTCCACGTCTCCGTAGCTAATATCACCGAATGCACCGACACGGCATTCTGTGGGACTCAACGCGCTGCTTTCCCGTTTTTCGCTGACTCCCTCTCCTTTATCCCTTCTATCACCAGTGCTGCACCGCTCGCAGACGAGTGCGCGTTCCTTTCGTTTGGGTGAGTCGCACGACCGACGCTTCCGCATCCCATGCCTGCGGCAGAATGGTCCAGAGTGATGTCCGCGGCGCATTCCAAGCAAATCCACAGTACCGAATGTATCAGAGTAGCTAAGGCAACCATAGACCATTTTAAAACGCCGTAGATCAAGATGTATATGCATGTACAAGGAGGAAGAAATTCAACGTGAGGGATGCAGCTCGCGAGCACCCTTGCTCACGTGACCTGCGCTGTCTATGACGCGCGACGCGTCTTCGCGTCGATCCGTCCCCCCTTTTCCTCTGGGCTATATAAGACGGAATCTGCTCTGCGCCCGGGTTGACCTCAAACCACCACCATCCCTCACACTTTTCATACATGTCCTCTGGCACTGGCTGGCCCACCAGGAAGATTAGCCTCGCACCCAACTGAGAGGCGCCTAGCGCTGGACCTCCATGCGCGGTGTGTTCCTATGACTATATACACTATACACGCATACACTCACTCACGCAATCCACACCTAGTCCCGATGCATCTCTATCTTCAGGACTGTCCTTGCTTCCTCTTGTATGCTCCTCCTGGCCTCGCTGGGGCCCTGCCTTCAGCTGCCCTGGCTGCTCGTCTGCTTCTGTCTCTATGTTACGCCCGCACGGGCGCTCGCCTCGGCTCCGCTTTCTGACCTCGTTGCTGTCCTCTTACACATTGCTCTTAAATATGCAATGGACTGTGTTCGATGTTATAATACATATACTAGTCAATGAATTTCAAGTATACCGCCTGCGCAGCATCTTGAGGACATGTAATTCTACGTGGCGAGAGTGAGCTCGGAGGCACCGTACGAGCTGCTCAGGGTGATCAACCCTCTCCGCTTGGCTATAACACATTATCGCCTCGCGCGGCGTGGCGATAGTATGCTACAGCCCTGCGCGGCGAGACTACAGTGCATGATTGCCTCCCATCCGATATGAAAATGTACGGTAGGCGGTGATGGGATTATGGTAGTGCGCGCACGCCACCCCGTAGTTGGCGACAGTACATCAACCGGTATGACTCGTATGGTAAGCCATGATACGGGTTTTATTCTACTCAAATCTACTGTAGTGTCGGTCCCCGGTTTGCTGATGCAGCTCGTGTTCGGTGGCTTTGACTCAGTGAGCCTCGACGGTTGCACTATGTGCAGATGGCCCACGGGCGCATGACGATTGTACACCCCTCGATTACTGTTCGAGATTGGGCGACAGACGAGGGAGTCTCCGAGAAAGTCGGATGGGGTAGGCCCCACCGCACTGGCAGCGTGAGCTCAGCGCTCAGGCTGCTCGGCGGGTTCAGGGTCCAACCTTGGCCCATACATAACTCTGCTCGTCCCTTCCGATAAGCCCGTCGAGATCTTCGCGATATGCATAATTGCTGAAGAGGTACGACCAGCCCAGGGTACTGGGGGCCTTGACGGAGCTAATCAGCAAACTGGGGAATCCCCTGGCTCCGGGGGAGGCAAGTTTGACGTCGGACTCGATCGTGTTGCATCGCGGGTTTGCAAGTTGAGTAATATTGCGGGGGCGCGAGCGCCTCTACGCAGATGAGTCGGATTCGTGATCAGCGCGAAGCGTGAGGCACTGGCCAGGTGATAGCCCGTCCAGAGAGTATCTGAACTGATCGACCCATGGAGGGCATTGGTGCCGAGAGTTTGCAATACGCGGGTGTCATGCCTGCATTGCGCGCGGTTTACCGCGATGTGTCCGTTGAGGACCACAAACGGCCCTCCCCCGCACCGGATGTCTGTCAGCAAAATGGATCACTCGCATAGGATGGGAGGGAGATGACTGACTGGCGCGAGTGGTCGCCTTTTCGGGGCAGTGAGGATCTTCGCTACTGAAGCTGTTGTCCAACAGCCCACATGCCCCCGCGTGCGTTATTTCTAAGCAAGGAGCGTGCGTGGAACGGCTGTGCTTCAACATGAAAGATCTTGCGAGGGCTTCATCTCACCGCTAAACGAAGGCGAGAATAGGCTGTCTTGGAAGTACTAGGATAAGAGCTGCTCGACTTTCATGACGTCGGCGCTCACCTTCAAGAGAGCGGCTGGGACGGGCATGTCAGGTTCTCTCAGCCAGGAACCGTCTATTCTGAGGACAAGGCGGAAACGCACACAACATCATCGGATCATCTGTGCGGATACGCGTTTACCCCAGAGAGACTCTTCGCCGCCGTCACGGTACCGGCCGCCTTTCACAGGGTGCGTCTTCAGGATATGCGCAATCTCCTTCTTCTCCGTCGGTGAGGATGATATCCCCGCCGGAGAGGTTCTTGAGGACGCGCTCCTTCCGCATATTGAATAGTGTCAGCTCGGGTGGGCATGCAGATGTCGTTTACTCACGCGGAGCCGGGGAGTGGCAAGACTTTCCCGCCGGGCGAACCGACCCAGCCAATGCACAACTGCCTGGGAGTACACCCGTTCCTTTTCGCAAGCTTCCTTATGGCGTCTGCAATGTCAAGGTTATGTCTCAAGTTCTGAGCGGCGGTGGTGTCAGCAAGCAACGATGATGTGAGTGTTTGCACTCACCTCCTCCTGAAAGCGACTGGACTGGTTCCGGAAATCGTTCGCTATGCGCGGCTGCGTAATCAGATACCGTCACCGGTGTAAGGAGCTGAGCACGCACGGTCAAGGTTTTCTTTCTTCGTGATATGTCCGGTGAGTAGTCCGTGTCCCAAAGGTCTGTACATCGTACGTTCAGCTTTGGGTGTGGCCTGACATCCCTTAGACGGCGGACGCAGGAGTAGCCTGCAACCGCGATGTCCAACTTAGCACAAGTGGCGATGACTATTAAAGTTAGTTCACTTTGCGAAGACGGAAAGATGGATTCAGGTGTGAGCTTCACCTCTCTTCGTTTCCTCCGCGTAGGACGTCGGGCTGATTTCAATCTCGACTCTCGCGATCGGGTACACCTAGTGCAGTGATCAGGGGAATGGCTACATATGGCGGAAGCGGCACTCACTGCATGTGCACGCCTAATCGTAGCCGCAGCGCATTCGGAGACACCGATGTGGTCGAATTTTCCCTCGTTCTTGAGCTCGACCAAGGTCTTCATCGTGACATCAATGCCAACAGACTTATCTACACGGGCAGGCTGGAAAACGTCAATCGTCTTCTTGCCCCGGAGTGCCGCAAGGCAGGTGTCAACGCTGCGTCGCAGGTTTTCCGCTCTGTACACAGGTCAGTGAACTATATCAAACATTACATTAGGGGGTGACACCCTCGTACGAGTTATCAAAAACCTGTTTGTCGGAATTGAAACCGCCCTAGAGCTACTCGTCGGTGACCATTTCGGGAACCCTACGGGGGAGCCCGTTACCTCCACCATCAGAGATGCACGCTCAGCGTAGTCGGGATACTTCTCAAAGAAGCGGGATAACATCTCGAGATTGTGCGTCGTCCATGGCTTGCCGTATAATTGGGCTGTGACCAAAGAAAGCGGTTAGATGAAGTCGCGAGCATCCTATAGGTATAATACCCCTGTTCAGCACCATCTTGACCCCAGGAGGGAGGGCATTAATGCCGGCTTTGATAGCTTCGAACGCCTGCTCCTCGGGAGGCGGCTTGGGAACCCAGCTGCATGGCCTCATGACCACTCCTCCTATGAAGGCAGCTCGATGCTATCAGCGGCTGTTGTCATATGAGTATGGAAGCAAACCCTTACTATGATCCTATGACCTTCGCAACGACAATGTCGGATGCCGTTCCCCCGAGCTTTGTAGTGGTGACCATGGCCTGCGAGGGTATGTGGAACACAGCGGGGAACAGAGCACAGTGCGTAGATGACGCTGTCGTATGCCACTCGCTACTGCTCACCTTACATACTGTGCTCTCCGCTTGCCATGCAGGGCTGACGGCTTTGGGCTTGCTGGATTGAGTGCATGCCGACAGGATACGTAAATCATTTGAGGCCATGACGTGAGCTTCGTTGCGCGTGAGTGGACCAGAATCAGAGAGAGCATGTGGTGGGTAGCGCCCCAGTCGGAAGACCCGAGCAGTCATCGCGACAGTAACCGTCCACACTGCTGACGGACGGGACCGATCAGCTGAGGACAGAACCCGGAGACGGGGTACAGTGTACTAGTACTCACCTCAGAAGTTGGACAGCCCTTCCCCGGTCTAGTGACGGCCCTGGCTACGTGACGACGTCAATGACGAAAGCGTCTTGAGGACGACTGCTCGATAAACATTGCTTGTAGAGCAGGCAATTCTGCACGCGGGCGATATTCTGACGTCTAGTCTGAAAGCGACCACCGGTACTGCAGACGTGATGGTGAACAAGTTGTACGCGTTCTTGCCGATCCGCCAACTGGCGGTCTTGAGGACGTGCCTTGCAGAAGGGCACCTCGACCCTTTGCTCGACTGCGCCTTCCATACACAGCCGATTTTCGCAGGACAGTGAGTGACCGCTGCGATGACGAATACCCATAACGGGTAACTGCATGCATCGAGTCAGCCTGCCTCATATCATAACCTCTACTGAGACGTACACCGTAAGCACATAGACACTCGCCTCGCTTATTGCTTGCTTCACTGCAATAGAATCGGGCTCAGTTGAGGTAACACCCACGGATGAGTACTGATTGATGAGTCTTGCGAGCTTTATGTAGCTTGCCATTAGTCAGTGGCCTGTTAGATTGTTCTTTGAGTACACGCTAGGTAAAGGTGTACTAAGGTAAGCATATGAACCCTCTACTCATGCCACACTTAGCCGTGAAGCGATTTCATGTATAGTGGTGGTCACAGATCAACCGGTTTCGAGATGCAGGTGGCCCGCGGCCAGTGAGATCGGGTCGGCAATAGGCGCCTACCAAATCAATGGGCGCCTTAGAACTCTAGCCGTACATCGGCCCTCCGCAGAGAGGTACATGTAACTGAGATACGATTGAGAGCTAGAGAGACGATAAGTACACAGGATACAAAGGCGTAAAAAGTGCAACGAGCGCCGCCGCGGACTACGCATGCACATCAGCCCCAGAGGAGCGACTCGTCCTCGCCGTAACGGCCGCCTTTCACGGGGTGCGTCTCCAAAATATGCGCAATCTCCTTCTTCTCCTCTTCGGTGAGAATGACATCGCCGCCAGCGAGGTTCTCGAGGTTGCGTTCCTTCCGACTATGACAAGAGTGTGAGCTCCAACTCAGGCGCGGATATGCTATGAACGTACGCTGAGCCGGGAAGCGGCAGGACCTTCTCGCCGAGAGAGCCGACCCATCCGATGCAAAGTTGCGCGGGAGTGCAGCCCTTCTTCTGCGCAAGCTTCTTGATAGCATCGGCGATGACGAGGTTGTGCCTCAGGTTCTGTGAGACAACTTTATTAGTCGCGCAAACAGGCGGGGAGACGCCTTCACTCACCTCTTCTTGGAAGCGGCTGAAGTGGCTGCGGCTGTCGTTCGCTGATGCCCGAGAGCTTCAGCATCCACACGTTTAAGCGGTTCGCTGAAGAACTCACGGTCAAGATCTTCCTTCTTGGTGACATTGCCGGTGAGTAGGCCATGGCCGAGAGGCCTACGATGAATGATATTAGGGTAGATCGAGCCTAACGTCAGCAAAGCACTTACGAGTAGCCCGCAATGGCGATGTCTAGCTCGGCGCAAGTCGCGATGACTATAGGCACGGAGTGAGCAGGGGACGGGAGAGCGTCCATGAGCGCATTCACCTTTCTTGGTCTCTTCCTCGTAGGAAGTGGGGCTGATCTCGATCTCCACAATTGCAATTGGGTGCACCTATGACGATTGTTAGTAAGGATACTACCATGGTTGATAGCACTACTGACCGCGTGGGCGCGTCTGACGGTAGCAGCTGCACATTCAGATAGACCGATATGGTCAAACTTGCCCTCGTTCTTCAGCTCGACCAGAGTCTTGACTGTATCTTCAATAGTGACAGCCTTGTCCACGCGGGCAGGCTGGAATATGTCGATCTTCTTCTTGCCACGGAGTGCCGCAAGACAGATGTCCACGCTGCGACGCAGGCTCGCCGCTCTATGGATAGTTGAGCATACAATGTAACGAGTCATCACGGATAAATCCCGTCTTACGAGTTATCAATTCCCGGTTTGTCGGGGTTGTATCCACCCTACGTGAATTGATCAGTCGCTGCTAGCAAGTGCGTGTACGATAAGCCGCTTACCTTGACCATCAAAAAGGTACGCTCGGCGTACTCAGGATACTTCTCGAAGAAACGAGAGAGCATCTCCAGGTTGTGGGTAGTCCAACCATTACCATAGAATTGGGCTGTGGGCAAGTCTCGTGAGCAGACGAATGCTATAGTGTTTGCTGACATACCGCTGTTAAGCACCATCTTGACACCGGGAGGAAGGGCGTCGACACCGGCTTTGATGGCCTCGAACGCCTGCTCGTCCGGGGCCGGATTGGGAACCCATCTACGAGAAGTATTGGCAAAATGCCCTGAAGTAGTAGCTGCTCCGTACTCACGACATGCTCATCAGGCCATGCTGTCCGATATCGTCAATTGCCATCCGCGCGATGTAATGGATCCGGGCACTCACAATGACCTTTGCGACGACCACGTCAGACGCGGTTCCGCCGAGCCTCGTGGTGGTGACCATGATGTATCGGAAGGTGTAGGGGCTAGTGAGAGGACAGGTGGGGAAGCGTTGCGATGTTCCTCCCGGCTCCTCGCGGTTCTCTCTTTATATGTGCATGCCAGAGGTACTTCTATCCCCGCAGGTCGGATATGCGCTTCAATCGACTGCGTGCCGATCGTGCACGTAGGTCATCCCAGAAGCCTGACGTGAGCTGGATTGCACATGAGCAGGGCCTCAGTGTCGGCGATAGCTCTTCTGAACCTGGGCAAGACGTACTCCCGCTCGGAGTAAATATCTCACGAACCTCAGGTGCCAACAGGAACACTCGTCATCCTTCAGCAACAGTCGGGAAGTCATATGTTGTCATTTGCGCCCGCGATATCCTGGAGTTGAGGGCGGGTGTGTCAAGTGCAGGACAGAAGCGAAACGTCGACGCAGATGCCTCAGCTCGGGAGGCGGCACGTGCACGGTTGGCAGCACCGCCCATTCAGTAACACCGAGATATGATTCCGAATGATTAGTCCTTGGCAACTAGGCGATTCCGAATGGCTCTAAGTGAGCGTGACTGCGTGGACAGCAACCGCACTCGGTGCATGCTTTTGGAGATTTGTCTCGGGAGTGAGCTCGTGATACACAGCAGATGTCAAGTGGGAACAGCAAGACGCCTACGCGGACTGAGCAATTCATGGGTCACGTAGATATCCCACCTGGCAGCTTGCAGTTAGACGTGCAATCAACCAGGACTTGAGGCACACTCGCATCGACGGGTGGGGGTGCATAGACGATCGAAAGCATGGTAAACCGTACAAGGCCATACATGGTGAGGTGAGGATGCGAGTATAACATAACAATCGTGAGACGGGTGACCCTGTTCGCATGCACGGACGATGATACCGCCAGCCAACCCCCAGGAGACAGTCTTCGTAGTCTCCTTTGACGTCGTGTACCATCGAGTGGACGTCGCTTTTGGGACGGGGCTTATACCTTGAAGCCACGGGACTTTCGGCGACCACGGGCACGCTCGAACTGACAACAACGGGATTAGTCAAGTACAGAGAGCGAGGGAATCCTTCGAGCCGCACCTTGCGACCCTTGGAGATGGTGTAGGGCTTCTTGTGCTTGTGTGGGCCCATGCCGAAATGTTTGACGGCCTCACGGGTGTTCCTCTTGCCACGGAGCAAGATGGTGTTGGAGCCAGTAGGCGCGCGGAGCGCGAGCTGGTCGAGGGTAAGAACCTCACCGCCAGCCTTCAGGATGCGCTCCTTGGCAGCCTGGGTGAAGCGGAGGGCGGCAACAGAGAGCTTCGGGACCTCCAGAAGACGAACATCATCCGTCACGGTGCCGACAATGACAATAACCTTGGAGTCACGGTCGGGCGCGTTCTCGGTCTCCTTGACGATGCGGGAGAGGGAAATGGGGGGGCGGTTGATCTTGGAGAGGAAAAGACGGTGGAGGATCGTCTACAGACCACACCGTAAGTCTTCTAAGTCCCAATCGCGTCATCCAAACTGAGCTATTGACCTTGTTGAACGCGGAGTCCGTGCGCCTGGCAAGGAAACGGTAGAGCTGGAAGCCACGGAGTCTGAGTCCCACATTCCGCCTGAAAGCTGAATCTGCGTACCTTGACCAGCAAGAGCAAGTACGGATCCTCGCTCTTGGGAGCCGTGCGGTTCCCCTTCTTGACGTGATGATTCTTGATGTCGATACCCTACAGACAGAGCAGCATTTAGACCCAGTTGAGCACGTCGAGAAGCCAAGCGAGCATACCATCTTGCTCTTGCCGGGATTTGCGGTTCGGGGTCGTCTGCAGTACACAATACGGAAGCGCGGTGGCACGCGGTGGCTGAGAACTGTACATGACCTCCAAATAAGGTTTGACGTGCCTCGCGGACTCCGAAATGCGTGTCGCGCGCGAGCCAAACAAATCCAAACCGCTTGCTAAGTTCAACCACCATGGTGAGTGCACGCGTCGCGTCGCCCTACGCCACGTCGGCGTCGCATTCCGCGACGTACGCGGTCTTTGCGGCGGCGTCTACCACCAGAAAGCTAACATACACGCACCATACCCCCAGTACGCCGACTCTGCCCCCGCTGCTGATCCCTACAACGAGGCGTACGCCGACCCCGCTCCCCCTGCTGCTGCTCCCGCCCCTGATTCCAGGGATCGTGACCTGCCGCCTCCCAGGGGTCGCTCTCGCTCGCGGAGTCCTGTGCGTTCTTCGAGTTACCGCAGGTCCCCCCCTCCTCCCCGGCGTCCTCCGCATGCGCCCATTGTGAGCTCAACTTGCAACATGTTACTGCGGTAGTGTGCTAATTAGGCGAAGCAGGCGCCCAATCCCTCCAACGTGTTGGGGGTGTTCGGGTTGAGCATTCGCACGACGGAACGCGACCTGGATGATGAGTTCAGTCGCTTCGGCAGGGTTGAGAAGGTGGTCATCGTTTATGATCAACGGGTGCGTACCTTCGCGCCACGTTCTGTTTACCTACTAAATATAAGAGCTACGAGCAGTCTGACCGCTCCCGAGGCTTTGGCTTCATTACCATGTCTACTGTCGAGGAGGCGTCTCGTTGTATCAAAGAGCTCAACGGTGTGGTAGGTGCAGTGTTATGTCTACATGTCGGGCAGTATCTCATCCCCTTGCAGGAACTCAACGGCCGACGTATTCGTGTTGACTATTCCGTCACTGACCGCCCCCATGCACCCACTCCGGGCGAGTACATGGGGCATAGGCGCCGCCGTGGGCGCGACACCTACTCAGGCCGCGAAGACCGTTACGACCGCTACGACGATCGCGACCGCCGCGATCGGGACCCGTACAGGAGCAGCCGTTACGACCGCGATGATAGGGACCGCGACTATTATGGCCGGGATAGCAGGGACTGGCGTGATCGCCGCAGTCCTCCTCCCCGCTCTCGGTACTCGCCGGAGTACAGGCGGCGCAGGAGCTACTCCAGGAGCCCTCCTCGCGGCAGCAGCCCTGCTCGTGCGCGGGACTATGATGCTCCATCGTCGAGCGCTGTGCCCGCAGCCAACGGCAACAGCGACTCTCGCTGGTGAAGCCACCGTGCGTAGACTGTCTACCGTGCTCACTGTTCCACCTCCGCTTTGATGTCTGGGGATAAGTGGCTCATCGTAGAAGCCTGGGCGAAGCCGAAGTTGTCAAGTCGGAAGGGCAGCGAAGCGGATTCGTTCCCGCAAGATTACTTTTCCTCAAGTTCTTCTTCCCCCGTTCTGGACTTCGTTCCCCAATAGCACAAAATCCGTGTCAAGTTCCGTTGCGTACCGCCTCCGATATCCTGTAATGTTCGCTGTTCTACATGAATGTTTGCAAGCGCAAGGCATCTCGTGAAAGAAAGGAAGACGAGCGTCAAGTGCTGCTGGGAAGCTCCTTAATTGTCGCACACGCACGGTGAGGGCCACTCCTGGATCTGTACTGACCGCCGTCTTTGCCAGCGTGTTCACTGGAGTCCGGCATGTGCGCTCATGGTGGAGGTCGTCGGCGCTCCTCTGGTTTCGCCCGGCCGTAGCATGAAGGTGTCGTCGCGTTGTGGGTAGTTCGCGTTGGCGCTGTTCATGTATAGTAGCATCTCACTACGCCAATATATCTCGCTCCTTGTTTCCATGTTGTGGACACGCTTCATGTCAAAAAGGACATGCACTACACGCCATACCTGAAACCGTAGGCGCAGTCTCGGCACACTCAGAAATGAAATCGCTGCACTTCCTGATATGTAGGACAGCAATCCGTCGAGCAGCCAGATGGGACCGTACCACCATGAACACATGAGCATTGCGGTTTAACCCCACAGTTTCAGATCGATCTTGTCTCCGAATCCACGATCTCCTTTAAGGGGGTTCTCCTCCATAACCCGAGCGATGTCGGCCAAGTCCTCGGGGCCGAGTTCGATGTCAGCCGCGTAGAGGTTCTCAAGTGTCCGTTCCTTCCGCCTACCCCGGGGCGAAGCCGTTAGCACCACGAAGGCACACAGGTATTGTACAGTATTCGGTCTCAATGAAAGGTACTCACGATGATCCGGGAAGAGGGAGGACTTTCTCCCCGAGCGAGGCAACCCAGGCGATGCTGAGCTGCGCGGGAGTGCAGCCTTTCTTGGCGGCGAGGTTGACGAACGCGTCGATGAGGCGGCGGGTGTATTCCCAGTTCTAAAGACGTATGTGACGACAGAGGTGAGTCGCCTTCAACCGAAACGGGAGACGGTCGCGCACCTCTTTCTGGACGCGAGTCATAAGCGTCAGCGGGCCTGGTTCAATATGAGCATCGATAGCGCATGAACAGGAGAGGATCGCCATACCGGCTAGCTGTCCCGGGTCCTTGACGTTCCCGGTGGTCAGACCATGGCCGAGGGGACTATCGTGGCGGTGAGTATCACCGCGCGCTCTTCGTCGGTAATAAAACGTACGAGTATGCCGCAATGGCGATGTCGAGCTCTGCACAAGCAGCGATCACTGCGAGGGAGAATGAGGGCATGATTCGTTCACGTCAACAGTCATGCTATACCTTTCTTCGTCTCTTCCTCGTATACCATAGGGCTGATCTCGATCTCCGCGATGGAGATGGGATGGACCTATAAGCGTCGTTCAGAGAGGGCCCGGGCAAATGGCTGAGGGAGTGTGCATACAACGTGGCCACGGCGGAGCGTGTCCGCGCGGCACTCGGAGAGCCCGATGTGGTCGAACTTGCCCTCGTTGACCATCTCGAGAAGCGTGCGGACTGTATCCTCAACGGACACCTCGGGGTCGATCCGGGCGGGCTGGAAGAGGTCGATCTTCTTCGTTCCGCGGAGCGCGGCGATACATTTGTCCACGCTGTGGCGGAGGTCGTCTCTCCTATGGATGGAAACGCGGTCAACGCGGAGGACATCCAAAGACAACATGAGCAGCGTACTTGCAACTCAGCTGATGAGGTCCAGTCGACCCGCCCTGCAGACGCATGTTCAGCTCAATGACGACATCGGAAAGGAGGGAGCATAAATCTCACCTTCACGGAGAGGAAGGTCTTCCCAGCATACTCCGGGTATTTCTCGTAGAAACGGGCAAGAAGCTCGAGGTTTTCAATCGTCCAGTTGGGGCCATAGAACTCGGCTGGACGGAGGATGTGTTCAACGCCATCATCGGACCACAGTAGGCGTGTTATGACATACAGCTATTCAACACCATCTTGACGCCGGAAGGAAGAGCATCGACACCGCTCTTGATTGCCTCGAAGGCCTGTTCATCCGGGACGGGTGCGACAATCCTGGGCCCCCAACGTGTGAGCGACGTAAGCAAGAGACTCAGAGGACATGTACGAACGTCATCGTCATGAGCCCATGCTGTATGCGAACGCGTTAATTACCGGGCGAGTGCAAGCCAACCCCGATTATGACGCTTACAGCCACTTTGGCGACGACAATGTCCTTGGCAGTTCCGCCGAGCCTAGTTGCCTTGACCATTGCTAGAGGTGTAAATAGGTCGGGGCGGTGGGTGAAATGTTAGAGCGGCGGGCGATGTACTGCAAGTGTGTGGATGCCGTAGAAAGGCTTTCTGCCCATATATATACTCGTCAAAGGACTGCATACAGTATCGGCACGGATGTGTACACGGTACGTATGTGCGCGGCGCGGAGTCGTTGTGTGCTATAGTCGCGGTTGGACGGGTGGCTAGGCGGCTATATGCGACGAGCCCGATCTTATATCCGAACGGTATTCTCATTCTCATCCTGTGCTTACTGAGCCCGCAGCCATCGGGCTAAGCGGTACGGCCCCGGGCCTCCAGCGATTACTTGCTGCTGTATGGCGAAGAGCCAGAGCTTGTGGGAATCTGATGTTCTCTCGGGATCTGGCTTATGACCAGCGTCAGCGATATGACCGTCAACAGTGCATTCGACGTGCCGTTGACTACACACTTGCTCCCTCCACCAATAGGGGGCTCAGTATCGGTGCGAACAGGGCGGCGTCGAGGGACAGGAGGCGTTGCGCCTCCGCCTGCAACGGATCAGACTACGCAGCTTAGGGAGTCAAGGGTCACATACTCTGAAGTCGGGTACGACTGAGCAGCAGGCAGAACCTAGCGTCACGCAGACACTCTGTAGTTCAGCTCTGAGTGTGGTTATCTCTACGGGACAGGTCATGCATCAGTTTTTGTCGCATCGATGTTTCACCAGCAACAGAAGACTGACCTGCGTCTGTCGACTTTTGGTCGACGAGGTTCACCCAACACTTGAGCACAGCCTCCAGTATAGTTCCTCGCCATTTGTAGATCCTGGATCTACACACCCGTATCACAGTAGAGAGAGCGCGCACAGAGGCGAGTTTGTATGCTACAGTGGTGTCGTTTTCTGGCGTGGGTATCACAGGGAACACCAGCTGGGGAACCAGCGCCTGCTCGTTGTCCTGGTCAATGAAACTGTGACGGAATTACTGAGCCGCCGACCTTGAGATAGCGCGTGGAACCCACGTCCAACACTTCTAGTATCTCTGGTAGTGCGTCCAAGGATGCCTGGAGAGTATCGATCTCGCGTGAAGCGTACACCCAGATGTTCCCAATGATACTGTCTCCTAACAAGGAGCACAGCTGTTCGAAACGAGCCGCCGACCCGAGCGTTGTGGTGGTCGTTACCAGGAGGATGTACGCAGATACCGAGACGCGAATCAGTTCTGGCGTCTCTGGGTTGTGGAGGAATGAGAGGCATGTTTTCAACGACTATCGTGCGGTGAGCTTGACTTCGTACCACATAGTCGATTCTGCACTTACCCCATTGAGGAGAGCATCCACACCAGTACGGCGCCATAGGTCAGCGGGTGCTCTGTCGAGCATGATCGCCACTAGGCGCACGCCTTGCAGCTTGTACGCAGCCTGGTAATCGTCTAGACAGGTCATCATCGGTGGGAGGAATAGGTGCCAGAGTCTTTCGACGGCACGGCTCTGCATGGTGGTCAGTCTGAATGCCACGACGGTTGGACAGCAGTGACATACCTCCGAATGACGCAAGCACCATGCCAAAACGTTGTATAACTCTGGATGAAGCTTCCATTCTTGGCCCTCTAGGTAGTCGAGGTGTCCCAGAGGACCTCCTGCCGGACGCGCTAGTTTGCGGCCCGTCTCGGGGTTGATATTTGGATGTGGGTTCGTTGCGAAGAAGGGTTTAACGAAGTCGCGTAGTATCCGTTCCAGGATGTCTACACTTGGTTCCGCAAATGCTGAGGACAGAATTTCTAGAGACTATTGAGTATGTTGAGGCCATAGAATAGCTGTCGTGATGCCTACCTCGTGCAACATTCCGGCTGGGATCGTCCACCCAGCTTCCTTCGCCATCGAAGGCAGACACAGTATAGAGGACCTCGGCCTGCGTCTGCGCGTCCGCCGCTTTGCCGCTTTGTAGGTGGTCGCGCAATGCTTCAAGGGTTTCGCAGGTCCTCTGCTTCCACTGCTCGAGACGTACAATAATCTCTGTATCGGTTTGTTCGTCGTATTTCGCGAACTCCGGCGGTACGCGCAAGTCTGCAATTAAATCCGTGGAGGACATCGCAGATCGTCGCGGTTTGTGGTTAAGACTCGCGCGAGGGACGCGTTCTGCGCGTCGAAATGGGCGTCTACACGACTTTCCTTTCGCCACATCTACCCGAGTCTCCTCTGAACGTTCCACAAACAAGTCTGAGCAGCCACGAATATCTGCGACTCAAGTCATGAATAGGACCGTAGCAAGTCAGCTGAATTGGCTGAATGGGCCATTTGACGATGGTACTGAACAACCACCCTCACAGACCTCTTCACTTCGCCCTATCCCACCGCCGTCCAGACGTCCCTGGACTCACTGGCAACTATAGCGAAGTTTGATCAATCAGGGAAGTACGTGGCAGCAGGACGTCATGACGGGCTAGGCGTCATATGGGATCTGGCTACGCGGGGCCAGGTGCGGTGGCTGGAGGGACATGTCAAAGGCATAACCAGCATAGAGTGCGTATGTCTCTCGCCCCGAGGAGAACGTGCACCTTCATGGAATACAGCTGGTCGCAGAACTCGCGCTACGTTTTAACGTCGTCCAAGGACTGGAACGTGATCATCTGGGACCTCGCGTCTGATATGGACCCCCCGCGCCGGCAGGCTACCATTCGCTTCGACGTCCCTGTAGTGTCCGCTTCGTTCCATCCGAGGAATAGGTGAGTAATGCGGTCGAGCCGCATGTATCATAGTATTGACTGTGGTAGGAAGCAAGATCGTTCTCGTACTGCTAAGTAGTGGTGAAGCATACATCGTCGACCTGCGTCGGGAGTACCGTGGTCGGTACGAGCTCTGTGAAGTGCAATATGACAGCGACGACGAGTCACAAATAGGTCGGTCAAGGTAAGATCGCCTCCTTTATGTTCGTGTCGTCCAGGCCGGGGCTTACGCTCCTTCAGGACAGCGTTCTCAGCGGCGCGTTTCGATCCATCCGGCAAACACGTCTTTCTGGGTACCACGTTGGGCTATGTGCTCGTCTTCAACACAAGAACGAAGACGGTGAGTCGCAGGCTCTAACGCAGCGGTGTTTCTCTCGGTCTTATATCTTCCACCAGATGATCGCCAGGCATAAGATCTCTGGGGCGGGAATCATTCGAGGGCTCGAATTCACTGCTTCGGGACGGTACGTTCCCGCAACTTCGCGCACGCTGTTATAAATGGATGGCGGGCTTACTGTTACCCCAGCCGAATGGTCACCAATTCATCAGACCGTGTTCTGCGACAATTCAGTCTACCGGCATACGCACCTCCCACCATCGACAACGAGTACATCGAACAGGAGCTCGAGCCGACACATCGCTTCCACGACCCGATCAGCAAAGTCGGATGGCATGCAATGTCCTACAGTCCCGATGGCGAATGGCTTGCTGGAGGTGAGGTTCACTTGGTGCCCCTCCTTTGGTTTTCTAATCATAGCCCTCAAGGTGCCGCTGATGATGCTTCACATAAAATCTATATCTGGGACTCGGTCCGAGACGGCCTCCTAGCAAGCACGCTCGACGGCGGACGCGAGCTACTGACTTACGTCCACGTAAGTTGTACGCATTCAACGCCTCATCGTCACGTTCTCACTTCCACCGTGACGTAAAACAGTGGCATCCACACAAACAGTCCATAGCCTCCGTGACGAACCTCGGCAACATTTTGATCTGGCACTGTCCGACAGAAGAGCGCTGGGGCGCGTTCGCAGGCGGGTTCGAGGAGGTCGACGAGAACGTCGAGTACGAGGAGCGCGAGGACGAGTTCGACATCGTGAGGATGCTACCCGCTGCTCACCGTGGAGCTGACGCTGATGTACGCGGCGTGGCACGCAGGAAGACGAGGCGGAGATCGCGCGCAGGAAGATGCTCGAGGAGGAAGAGGACGTGGACATCGAGGGCGGGGCGGTCGATGCGACGGATGCTGTCCCGGACCATCTCCGACAACCGACGGATTCGAACGACGAAGATATATTGTGGGCGTTGGACGAGCCTGATGACGATATGAAGGGGTGGAAGATGAAGGTGCTGGTTGAGGACGAACAGGATTGAGGAAGGCCCCTGTGCAGGCGTGCGCGATGCTGGGCCGTCGCTTGTTGTGCTACTTAGCAGTTAGTTGTATTTGATTTAGGTATGCTACCATGCTCACACTCGGAGCGGGATCCCATCGAAGCAGTTTGAAAAGGAAAGAGCTCTGACGGACTCACCTGCGCTCATAGATTACACGCCCTGATTGTAGCGCCACGCTCATACCACAACTCTCAAATGCACTCGAGATGCTGGCGGTGGATGAATAATACTATTGCATGAACACGAACGAGGATGGGACAGAGCTGTACAATGTAGCAACGGAAGGTAGAGAGACCGGGACGCACGATTACGCTGTGTGTATATACAGGATGGTTGTGACGCTGACGGAGAAGCAGTGGAGTCCAGTACACGTACTACAGTAACATTGACGAGCGACAAGCAAATGCGGGAACGTACACACCATCGAGACCCAAGGACGCCAACGAGCAACCCCGAGCGAAGTCTATAAGAGTGCGGGCGCACAGGCCACGTCGAACGTCCGCGGGCTGCGCGGTCGTCTAGCGAGAGCGGACGGCCCCTACGGGCTCATCATCCCGCGCCGGTGGTTCTCCCCTCCCCGTACCCCGTTCGTATGCAGGTGCGAATGTGGATGTAGGCGGGCTTCCTCACCCATCTCGCTTCGGCTGTCGTCGGTGTATATGGAGTCGGCGTCTCCGCTGGTGGCTGAGTGCAGACTGATGGTCTCCGAGGACGCGGAGGAATGGGGCGCCCGGATTGTCGGCTCGTCATCCGTCTCGCCGTCAACATCCGTCTCCGTGTCGCAATCGGTTGCTGATTCTGATGCCGACGTCGAATGCGCGCTGGAGGATCGCCGGTAATCCGAGCTAGGACGGGACGAAGAAGGGGCAACGTGGGGGTGGGTGTGGGAATGTGGTGTGGGGTTGTGGTGTGAGGATCGTGTCCGAGCCTGTAGGTGTGCGATGTACCCGTCTACAGCCGTAAAATACTTCAGAGGACCAACAGGCGAGCGGTGAAAGTCGTGCGTGGAGGAAGGAGGGGAGTCGGGGAGGAAAGGGGTAAGGGAGACACCGGTGGGTATTTGAGACTGCTGCGCTAGCTTCGTTGCGTAGAATTGCATCTCCTCTTGAGAGATCATGAGGTGAAAATCGTTCAACAGCAGGAACTGAAGCTCTAGTTGATTGAGCTCTGTGAGCGGCAGCCCACCAACCTGAGAGCGAACATGAGCATCACATGTGCGACATGGAGTAGACGTCCGACAAACCTTCGCATATCGCGAGTTAGTGTAGAAAACATCACTGAAGAACTTGCTCGCCACTGTGACCCCGGCGATGACAAGGCGATGCACGTTGTACATGTCAATGGCGAAAACCTTCCCACACGTCTCCTTCGCCAACTTCATCATCCTGTCAAAGTATACGAGGAGCGATAGAAAGACTTCGTTGCTCGCGGGGCAATACTTCTGGATGCGAGTAAGGTACGCTTCCAGTGCGATGGTGGGCACGTTACGAGCGTGAAAGGCGAGGGACGATGTTGTGGAGAGGGCATGGCGAGAGGCGGAGGTCAATGTTCGCCATATGGGTGGATGAGGCTCGGTAACAGTCGAGTGTGTATGCACGGAGGATGTCATGTAAGGTTCGGAATGGTCGCGGTCTGTGTTCATGGAAGCGATCTCGGACAGCGCAGCGGCGAGCAGATGGAGGAGGGTGCTCGAGTCGTAGGCGTGGACGTCCACGGGAGCGATGGACGGTCTGGCCGACGATTCAGGCTCGTTGTCCTCCGACTCGGAGCCTGGGGGTGTCGACGGATCGTCTTCATGTCCGTCGTAGACGGAGGTGTGGGAGGAGACGAACGACGGGGTGCGCTGTAGCGCGGCACGTCGCGGAGATGTTGACGCCTCCAAAGGCGCAGAGCGCGATGGCTGATGCGCTGAGTGAGCCGTATGGCTCGACGAAGAGGCAGACGAGTACGACGGCGTGACTTTGCGGTATGGAGGTCGTGTCGACGAGCTCGGTGTGGATGGTTGAGTTCTATGCGGGACGTCTACAGGGGTGTGCATTGGATGCGGTGCCAGGGCGAGCATGTCTGAAGAACGAAGTGATGGTATCGGGAACGAGGACGTCGCCTGCAACGATGATGAGAGCGCGAGCTCGATGTTCGTCGTGATGACAGGAAAAAACAAGACGACGCTGCCTCGGGGCGCTGTGGTGACCCGTGACGCCTGTCACACACGACATACCCGCGCGTCACGCCGACCTGCCCTTCGCTCTGTCGCACGTTTATCTTCAAGTGCCCCGCGCCGTGCCCCTCTACCTCCAGTTCGCCTTACTTCGCACCCTGCAAGCTGTACACGTCTCTAACTTTAGCTCCAAAATTACGACTTATGCTATCTCTGTGACTGGAACGTGTGGGATCAAACTCGTCCGAGGAGACCGTCATGGACCATCGCAGATCCGACTTCCCTTGGTATCTCGGATACAGTATATTCGACGCGATACACCATGCTCCCGTATATAAGCAACCTCTGAGAATTCCTTGCACGTCGCACGCCGATGTGCCTAGGGCTCTCCGGAGCGTCAGCCGCTCTAAGTTCGATCCGCGATAGCCACTGCGGTACGTTATCACATTTGGTCGTGCAGATCCTCCTTTCGGGAGGCTACTTCCTCCAGTCTTCCCCTCCTGCCCGCGCCTGCCGCGCCGATCCCACTCCCATCTTCCCCCGAGACCTCCTCCGTATCGGACGGCTGGGTAATTGCAACGTCCGAGTTTGTTGCGTCCCGCCGTCCGGTCTCGCCGGCGTATTCACGCACAGGGCGCCGTAGAGCCTGCAGAGCGCATTAGGTTCATGGCGCATGTGAGTACACGATCGGTGGACTGCTGCAGCACTTACGTTCTTCGGTGCTCGACCCATTCCCCTAGTGATCTCTCCCGGCCCAAACATCCTTTCCAACCGTTCCATGAACTCGCCCACGTTCGACCATCTCGTCTCCGACAGCGTTGGCTCTGCTCGCTGCTTCCCTTTGCTTCCCTTCCGAAACTGGCTGAGCTGCAGGGGAACGTGCACCATCGACTTGGCCCTGCCTGCTTGCGCATACTTGGGGAGGACTGCGGCTGGGGCAACGTGCGTCCCGAGGAGGTCGTCAACACGCTTCCATTCCTTTATATCCGAGTCCTCCGTGATCGGTGGCAGGGCCCTTGTCTTACGTTGCGGGCGCCCCGAAGCGTTACACTCTGCAATACGTGGGGTGGCAGACCACGGGGTGCCGGATGCGGTCAGACCACGGGTGTCTGTATTGTATGACTTTGGCCGGCGAGGCTCAGCGGCCACCCCAATGTTCGTGGGTTGGGTGGTAGGCTATGAGTACTGCATCAATCATCCCATCCAACCAATATGCAGTTAGCAAGCTCACCTCAATCGGCGACCTGGAGACAACTCTCGGTATTACAGGTATGCCTTGCCGTAGTTTCTTGTTTGATGGGGATGCAAAAGCGCCTGAGCTGTCCAGGATGTTCCTCTTTCTTGTAATGTTGCTGCTTGCTATGTCACTGGTCGAGGTCTTGACCAGTAGCTCCTCTGTAGGTTTGGCGAGTTTCTTGGAGGCCACCTTGGAGTTGTGTGATGAGGGTGAACTATCTTCTGCTTGTGGTTTCTACTAAGTATTAAATGTGTGGTCGCAATGCTTATTACACGTACCCTCTATACTAAGCACTGTCCATGAAGGGAGGATAGCATTGGAACATTTCAAAGATGAATTCATGCTAGTTTGCTGTTGATTGGGATGGAGGGGCAGAGATCTGTTGTAACCTTGCTGTTGTGAATCATAATGACCTTTGACAATATCTTAGTAAAAGTGCAGCAAACGTACATAGGTGCGGCTGACCTGAAGCAACACCATATGGCTTGAACAAAGTGGTTTGAATGGTTTGAGTGTTTGCCATATCTTGAATTCAGCTGTAAGTAGTAGGAATAACAATGTGTATTATGTATAGAGTGACTGTGACATACCTGAACAGATGTCAAAGGGGTAAAATTGTACTCCTGGAGGATGAAAGAGGTCAAGGGGATGGATGGTAGGGAAGTTACTTTGATTTATATAGATTGATAACAATGTTTGGGGCTGTGGCCGCTTATTGATTGTTATTTGCGCTGTAGACTAAATATGACATAATGTGCCTGCTGTGCGGAAGCAGAATAGTAATATGTGGATCATAATTGGTTGATGAGGCTGGCAGCTTATATAAACATGTTTATATCATGGGACCATAATGTTCCAGGCCATTATTGATGTGAATGATATCATAGATTTGCATAAAATGTGCCTGTCAGGATGTGTACTGTCAGTATCAACGTCAAGTGATGTTACCCAAGCCTTTGACTATAGCCGTGCAACTCCATCCCCCATCGGTGAATGTAGAGTAGAGGCTTAGTCTACTCTCTCCTTTATCGTAGGTTCTATACATACAGTTGGTCCTGATGCAACTAGCACAGTATGACATCTCTGCTGAGGGGAGGTATATTCTCAGCAAGACATCTTCAAAAACACCAGGCTCAAAGATGCAACATATATTTCTTATAGTGAATGCCGGGACTCTATCAAGCCTGGGGCTACTGTCAGCGTAAATGAGCCCATATGATCTCACATGTGTATGGGTTCCAGGTGGAGGCATCATCACACACTATAGTCCAGCAATAATGATATCCGCCACAACTAGCAATTGACAAGAGTACCAGCGCACTAAAGCTCCTCCTTCTTCCCTGCCGCCTGCCCCTTTTCTTCGGCAGCGGAGAGCGGCAAGCACAGCGCGGGCGACGTGACCTTGAACTCGTACTCGCACTTCTCCGGCTCTGCGACGGACAGCACCGCGTTCTCCGTACCGCAGGACATGTCGAGCTGCGAGCCAGGGCGTCAGCAAGATATGTAGACGCCTCGGTTCTAGTGGAGTGACGCACCGTAACACTGCGCTGAGGGCCGTTCCAGCACTTGGCGCCGCGCGTGTAGCGCTGACGGCTGTAGTATTCGGGTGAGCCCTTCTCGACGCCGTTCGCGTTGTTCCACGAGTCGAAGTGGCTGTATGCATGCGTAAGGAAAGTGCGAAGCCGATCGCCATGAGGAATACGCACCCAAGGCTGAACGTAGATCCACCCTTGATCGGCTTCTGGCGCGCCTCGTCAAACAGGCATACCTCGTAAATGTAGCTATGACACATCGGGCAGTTTAGCAACCGTAGACACATAGTGGGATGATACGTACTCTCCGACCTCCTTGCTGATGCAGGTATGGTCAAGCTTCTTCCACTCGCCCTCTCGACCGTACCACTCAGGGTCGAAGAGACGGCTGAGCTCGCGCTCTTTCTCGTCCTTCTCCTTGCGCGTGAGGCCAAGGCTATGCTCGGCGTCGCTCAAAGCCTTTTGGAGACGAGATGCATCTGCAGGCTATCTGTCAATCGGGTACGTTCGTCGGTGCGATATCATACTGACCGGCGCTTGCGCTGGGAGCGGCCTTGACCAAACCGACAGATTCCAGCCAGGAGACCAATTGGTCGCGGATGGCCTCGTACTGGGGGACAAGCGCGTCCGGAAGGTATGCCGAGAGGTTGTACACTAAGATATGGATGAGTCGCGCGATAGTAGGATAGATGGAGTAACTACTCACGGATCGAAGTCGGAGAGGCAGGGGCGCCGACGTGCTTGTCATGCTCGATGAGTAGCGCGTCATAGTCGGTCTTGAGGAGTTCGTCGAGTTGGTGCTCGACCTGAAGCTCGCTCCACAAGCCATCATCGGTCTCTTCCTCCTCGTCGCGGCCGGTTTCCTCGTCGGAACCCTCCTCCTCCTCACTGCTCTCCTCTTCTTTCGCGACATCGTTGATGTGCGGAAGACCGGCGAGGTGCTCCCAACCGCGCACGGCCTCGAGAACAGCCATATCTTGGTAGTTGGGGTTATAGCCAGTACGGAGGTTGTCCAAGATGTCACCAAGGGCTTGCTCGCGTTCGAGGTGCTTCTTGTACTCGCGTTGCAGGGACTTGAGTGCAGTCACATGTGTCATGAGAGATTGGTACAATGCTACGCAATACGTCAGGTCGATCGTCAAGAGGCTGTACCAACAACTTACGCGATTGCTTCCTCGCCTCGAGTGCCGCAGCAGACAGAGACTCGGTCCTTTCCACTAGGTCTGGGTTCGGAGCAATCTGTCAATGGACACGCTCGGGCTGCTGAGTGGTATGCCGTACCCCGCAGACGCGCAACCTCCTTCTCACGGGCAGCAATCTCTTGCTCGGTGAGTGACAGCTCCTGTTCGAGGCGCTTCTTCTCCTTCTGGGCGAACGCGATGTATGTCGAGCGTATCTTCGAGCCCTACGTAGGGTGTTAGATGTGAATGCATGACAGACTAGTCTTAGTCGCGTACAGTCTTACGGAGCTTCTGCTCGGCCCGGACGCGTTCCCGGTACGCTTCACCGACCTCCTTGCATACGTTCTTGCAAACACCGGGAGCTTCGTCCGAGCCGTCACAGCATTCGGGCTCTTTAACAAAGAGTTGGCATTAGGGACCTTCGGTGAATAAAACGTACGTACCGCACAGCCCATCGTTCACTCGGGTGCTGGGTATATATGAACCAATGTGGCCCTCGTTCACACAGTAGAATCGAGAGTTAGGACATGCGCTGGTGCCTATACCGTGCCGCTTCAGACGTGTCATATGCAACAAAGCACCTTCCCGACCAACCAGGCTCGTCACTACCGTCCGGGCAGTCGCAGAAGTCATCGTTCACCGCAGACCAGTCGATCGTCTTCGAGCCGTCAAGACATTCCCAGACATCGACCGAGCCCTTCCGCACAGGAGCGTAGCGGGACACCAGCTCGGGAGATACCCCGCGGGGACGCTCAGCGCCAGCCAGTACGTGTAGAGGAAGCAGCAGAAGCAGCCAGGGGTGCATGAGGGCCAGTTGTGAACTTGTGCTACGTGGAAGCGCGTTCACTTCAAGCTACATCATTGTCACGTGATGCGTCTCAGCCGAGCCTGAGAACGATAGCTTGCTCCCCATCCTCCTGGGTCTGCGGCTGTATATCAATAGCGTATACTAGCTTGCGCCTACGTTTTATGGCCGTCAATGCGCCCTTGAGTGAGCCACAACATAGTCAACGGAGTAACGGAGTGAGTGGAAGATGCGTCTCGAGGCTCGGCCAGGAGTAGCGAAGAAGCGCCGGTGGGCGAGACAGGCGCCCAACCTTTCAGTCGCCGCTCGGCAACTCGCGGCCGCCACATTGGGATTTGCTCGACTGCCCGCCAACGCCATCGACAACACCGCCGACCAGCAAGACTGTGAGTATGCCCCTCTGCGTTATGGTCAAGGCTCCCGGAAGGCTCTCTGGATGTTGTTGGACGGATCCAGCGCGAAATTGCGGTAGAAATCGACCCACATTCGGCTGGATGCACTCGGCGACATCTGGATGCACCTCTCCTTGCCTCCCTTGCGCTCTCTCTGCCCGCCCTCAAACAGTCGACTTACGCTCTTCCTTCTGCAGAATTAGCCATGGGTAGGGTCATTCGGGCACAAAGGCGGTCCCACGCTATCGTATGTTTCGTGTCTCTGTCTGGCGTAGCAGGGCGCGCAGTTAACACCGAACGTGACTCTGCCAGTTCAAATCCCACACCCACCACAACAAGGCCCCCGCGCAGTTCCGCCCCCTCGACTTCGCGGAGCGCAATGGCTACGTCAAGGGTATCGTGAAGGAGATCATCCACGACTCTGGCCGGTACGTAGGCGTTCGGTGCCAGAACGTGTGCTATATGCTAAGAGGCCCGCAGTGGTGCCCCCCTTGCCCGTGTCGTCTTCCGCGACCCCTACCGCTACAAGCTCCGCAAGGAGACCTTCATCGCGACTGAGGGTCTCCACACCGGTGCTTTCGTCTACTGCGGCAAGAAGGCGCAGCTCTCTGTTGGCAACGTCCTCCCCGTTGCTCAGCTCCCTGAGGGTACGATCGTCTGCAACGTCGAGGAGAAGGCCGGCGACCGTGGTGCGCTCGCCCGCACGTCCGGCAACTACGCGACCGTCATTGGTCACTCCCCCGACGAGAACAAGACCCGTATCCGTCTCCCCTCTGGCGCGAAGAAGACTGTCTCTGGCAGCTGCCGTGCCACCGTTGGTATTGTCGCCGGTGGCGGCCGTATCGACAAGCCCCTCCTGAAGGCTGGCCGGGCTTACTACAAGTTCAAGGCCAAGCGCTACAAGTACGCGTTTGCCGGTATTTTGGTCTCGTGGACAATATTGACGGTATTTGCAGCTGGCCTCGCACTCGTGGTGTTGCCATGAACCCCGTGGATCACCCTCACGGTGGTGGTAACCACCAACACATTGGTAAGGCATCGACGATCGCCCGTTCTGCCGTCCCCGGTCAGAAAGTCGGTCTCATCGCTGCGCGCCGGGTACGTGATATCTTCAAAGTGACAGCAAATGCCGCCCGCTCTAATGCGCCTGCGAATAGACTGGTCTGCTGCGCGGTACCGTCAAGGTCAAGGACGTCTAGGGGGCTCGACGTTGGAGACTTGCTGCGATGTTGTTATATGCTGTTTTACTTCACGATGTTACAAAAGCTCTGTATGCAGTCCCTTGCATATGCATCATGACCATGCCCCCGGCCCACGATTACATGACGACCCATTTTATGTGAGATGCTCAAGCCGATGTCGAGTGATTCAGGAGAATTGGGCCTGGCCATCGCTGCCGAAGTGACATTCCATGAGCGTTCCGCGCGACATGCCCGGCCAATTGGACGGCGTACACGATCGCGGGGCGGCGGCCTCGACCGACGGGGGTCGAGAGAGAGGCCGGGAAAGGGAAATGCCGCCTAATGAGGGGCGCGTGACGTGGGGGAGGAGCGGGGCCCCTCGTCCGGCGTCGGCCCGGACGATCGCTCTTAAGCTCTCCACAGTCCAAGGAGGCGAATGCGCGTATCCAGATCTCCCTCTGCCCCGGTTCTCTATTGACCACCACCATGCCCGCATACTACATCGGTGTAGACGTCGGCACAGGCTCCGTCCGCGCAGGCCTCGTCAAGCACGATGGCACTCTCGTCGCCACCCACACCGAGGAGACCATCACCTGGCGCGATCCCGAGGATCACCGCATCTTCGAGCAATCCACGAACAACATATGGACCGGCATGTGCAAGTCCATCAAGGCCTGCCTGCAGGAGGCCAAGGTCTCCCCATCCGAAGTCAAGGGCCTCGGCTTCGACGCGACGTGTTCGCTCGCCGTCTCTGACATGAACGGCGAGCCCGTGGTCGTGACCAAGGGCGATCAGCTAGGCCAGAACGGCGATCGTAACATCATCCTCTGGGCAGACCACCGCGCGGAGAAAGAGGCGGAACTGATTAACAGCACCGGCTCGGTCGTGCTCGACTACGTCGGCGGTACCATGAGTGTATGTGTGCTAACATCTGCTGTATGCGCCGGCGAATGTTCACGATCAGGTGTGTAGCTGGAGATGGAGATCCCCAAGACCCTGTGGTTGAAGCGGCACATGAAGCCCGAGCTCTTCAAACGCTGCCAGTTCTTCGACCTCCCCGATTTCCTCACCTACCGCGCGACAGGGTACAACCGCCGCTCCTGCTGCTCTGTAGCCTGCAAGTGCTCTTACGTCCCCACCAAGAACGGCTGGCAGCCTGACTTCTTCAAGAAGATCGGCCTCGAGGAGTTCGTCGAGAACAACTTCGAGCAGCTCGGCCGCGAGGAGGTCCTCACCGCCGGCATGCCCATTGGGAATGGCCTCTCCAAGAAAGCCGCGGAAGAGACGGGCTTGCTAGAGGGCACGCCTGTCGGCAGTGGTGTTATCGACGCGTACGCATTACGTTCGCGCTCGTTTAAGCTCACTGCTAACGCCACTTTAGCTACGCCGGCTGGCTGGGTACGGTCGCCGCGCGGTACAAGGTGAAGGGCAAGCTGTCTGATGAGGTGCCCTCCCTGGATGAGTCGAGACATCGCTTGGCTGCCGTTGCCGGCACGAGCACATGCCACATTGTACAGGTCAGTAGAGCAGATGAATATGGTGGGGAGGTTGCTCACATTGCATACAGAGTCCTGAAGGCGTCTTCGTGAACGGCGTGTGGGGACCGTACAAGGATGTGGTATTCCCTGGGTGGTGGATGAACGAGGGCGGGCAGTCCTCTACCGGCCAGGTATGCTCATAATTGCCATCCCGCACCAGCTGTTGGCTGACAAGCCTGGTAGCTCATTGACTTCATGATCACGACGCACCCCGCATACCCTAGACTAAAGGAGCTTGCTGAGAAGCAGAAGACGAATATTCACGAAGGTACGGTATGTGATTCATAGTAAGGACATGCTGCTAACAAACGCGCCGCATAGTTCTCCAAGCCGAGCTCGAGAAGTTGCGTGTAGAGGAGGGCGCAGAGAACCTGACTGAGCTCACGAAGGACATCCACTTCTACCCCGACCTGCATGGTAGGTCTCTGCAAGCACTGCTGCCAGGTGATCCCCTAATATCCCATTTGTAGGTAACCGTTCTCCCCTGGCGGACCCTCGCATGCGTGGTTCCATCGTTGGTCTCACTCTCGTAAGTGTTTTCCGCACATCCGATGTATACAACGCGTGATCACTGTCCATTCCAGGACTCGAACTTTGGCGACCTCGCGCGCAAGTTCAACGTTACGCTCGAGGCGATCGCGCTGCAGACGCGGCACATCGTCGACCAGATGAACGAAAAGGGCCACAGCATCCGCTCCATCTACATGTCCGGCGGCCAGGCGAAGAACGCGATGCTCATGCAGCTCTTCGCGAACACGTGCAACATGCCCGTCGTCCTCCCGCAGAGCAGCGGTGCCGCCGTCGTCCTCGGCGCGGCCATGCTCGGTCGCTTCGCCGCGGAGGCGCAGAAGAAAGAGCTCACGAGGGACCAGCGCGGCCAGGCGCTGTGGGAGATTATGGTGCGTCTGCTACGTTCAGTCGACTGTGCGCTGCGGAGGGTGGTATATTCTAACTGCGGTCGCAGGTCGAGATGACGCCGCCGGGCACGATGGTCGAGCCTGCTGCGAGTCCGAAGGAAAAGAAATTGCTCGAGGCGAAGTACAAGATCTTCCTCGAGGCGATCGACATCCAGCGGCGCTGGCGCAAGGAGATGGAGGAGGCGGCTCGGTGAACGCAACCACATTCTGGGGGTCGTGCATACACAAAAGCGATTTAGCAGAGAGGGACACTTGTATAGAAATAGAGCTGCAATGTAACAACAACCCAGTGGTGAGAGACAGTTGACCGGACTCACAAGACGCGAGATTTAGGCGAGATTTAGGCGGTCTGTGCTGCATTGGACGTCGTATTCGTGCAGTCGGTGTAGAAGGTGATCACACAGCGAGACAGATAACAGTCGAGAAGCCTCCGCCTGTGGCGGGAGGCTGCAGTTCCATTCCGAGATCCCAGGGAAGCCCGCGGCCAGGCGTCGACCGCGGGCCCACATCACTACACTATAGTTACACTTTACAACAACACAGCGAGGACGCGAGACAGAGGACGAACAGAAACACAAATTAGACAAGAATAAGTTAAATCCGAGCCCCATCCACGACGAACAGTCACAAGTCCGAGACCACGACGACAACGACGCCACACTACACCCGCGATGAGCCTCAGTTGCGTCCGAAGAGGCCCGTCGGATCGTACTCCGGGCACCGGTACCGCTCCTCGTAGTACCGCCGCCACGCCGCGTCCGCGTCTGCGTCCGAGCCCGAATGTGCCTGCACCGTGACGTCCATCGCTCCCGACGCGGCGTCGGCGGGCGGCGAGAACGGCTGGAAGCGCGGTGAGTCCGGCGGGCCGTAGGTGTACCCGCACGGCGCCGCCTGGGTCTGAGCGTGAGCATGCAGAGGCGCGAGCGTGAGCCCGGGCGGGGGAGGGAGTCCGGGCGGGGGCGGGAGGACGTCCCACGGGCCGCGCATGCGCGCCGCGCGCTCCGCCTCGTCGTACCGGAAGGCGAGCCGTAGAACTTCTTGAGGCGCAGCGCGCGGCGGCGAGGCGTGGTGCTGTGGCGGCGACGCCGACGATTCCCGCGAGGATGACGAGGACGCGTATGGGTGGTAGTAGTGGCTTCGGCGCGTGGTCGTGCTGCTCCGGTACGGGTTGTGCGAATGCGACTTGCCCGACGCGCCGGTGGTGGCGCGGGCGTACCGGTGGGCGTACGCGTGTGTAGTGGTAAGGTCCTCGGGCGGGGTTACCACCGGCGATGGCGTCGAGTCCGAGTTGTAGCCGTAGGACTGGCCGGACGAAGGGGCAGGAGCAGGGGCGGCGGCGGCAACGGCGGGCGAGTCTTCAGGGTAGAGCAGATCCGGGATGTAAATCTGCTCCGAGCGGGCCGGCGCGAAAACAGGAGCGGGAGCAGGGACGGGGACAGGCGGCGGGGAAGGCGACGGCGACGGGGTCGGGAGGGAGTCGTGCGGGTGGATCGGGAAGTGGGTAGGGGTGCGCTCGGGGCGCGCGAATACGGAGGTGGTCGAGTGCGCGACGTACGGCGCGGCGTCCCGGACGCGCTCCTTGAGGCCTTGGTAGTGCGCGCAGAGCGCGGCGTCCGTCACGCCCATGTCGAACCGGAGGTATGCGAGGAACTCGCGCTCGATCCGGTTGATGTCTGCTTTGGTGAAGAGCGATGAGGCGCGGGCCCAGACCTCAGCCTTCATAGGGCCCTCCAGTCGGTACTGTAGGAGGGGCGCGGTGGCGGTGGCGTTAGTTATGGGTCGGGAGGACGGTGGCGGCGACGTACCTTGTATGCACAGATGAGAGCACCGAGGGCGACGCGTTCACATGCCCAATCTTCGAGGTCGACCGTGAAGCGGCCGCGGATACGCTCGAGGTAGACCAGCGCGATGAGCACGGTGCTCATGTCCATGAGGCAGCGTTCGATGAACGCCACGATGAGGTTGCCGGCCTGCTGCGTCTTCAGCCGGAGCGCGAGCTTGTACGGCTGGCCGATCACGGTGCTCGCGACCGTGAGCGCGACCGCGTCCAGGAAGTAGTCTGCAGGGGCGGGCGCGTGGCGGTCAGCATCGCGGGCAGGGACGCGCGCGCCACATCTGGGCGGGTGGCGGAGAAGACGCACCTAATACGCCGTACGAAAGCGGCATGTGGATCATCTCGACCACGCGAGGGTCGTGCTCTCGCGGGTCTACCTGGCTAGTGGGATCGACCGTACACGGCCTAGCATGTACGGTGGAAGCAGGAGGGGCGGTGGCGGAGTACATGGCGGCAGAGGAGGTGGATGAGGTTCCGGAGGCCATTGGGCAGGGGACGGGCGGGGTTTTATGTGGGCGGATTTCCGGAAGTCTGGAAGGAGGAATGCGGCAGCTGGTGCTGCAGACTGCGAGCGCTGGAGAAGTGTGTATGTGTATGACCGTGGGCGAAGACGCGGATGAGGCGCAGTCGTGCTCCAGAAGCAGCCCCGGGAGCGAGCCGATTTATATCGATGGGCCCACAGGCCAAAGCGGCCTTGACGCGCTTTGCCTCGGACAACCAGGCATCCTTTCCATAGCGGTTGCGAAGGCCACACACAGGCCCGCGTGAATGCATGGGCCTGTACCAAGCGTTGTATCGGGCACGCGGCGCGGTGGAATGTGGCGTGGGCCGCACAAAGCGGATAGCGCCTGCATCGCGACGAGGCGGTGTTGACACGAGCTAGAAGACATTCACGTTGCAAGGTAGGGCAAAATCCCTTGTAGTATATGGAAATGCCCGCGACGCAGGACAACAGGAGGTCCACGGACCATGGGCCATCCTGATGTCGGAGTTGTGCCTAGAAGCGCCCGCAGAAGCAGTGCTGATATTGTCTTCCGCGGCCTGCCGAAAGCCGCACAAACAGCACCTATCTGCGCCTCCAGTCCACCAACGCGTCAGCGTAACATTCCGTCATGAAGGATAAGCATACGAAGGTGTTCCTCAGTATCAGAAACTTAGGATATTGTGTCGGGATCTGGTCGAACCAGCTTTTCTAACAATTGTTTCACGCACACCGAGAGACGGTGATGATGATGGTTGGGGCATGTCAAGGCATGTTTTGTGGTAGTGAATACATATGCGTGCATGCGACGATAGAGAGAGCAAAGATCAGAGGAAATGCGTGCCAAGGGTTTAGTCGGAGCCGCCCGTTGACCTCGCTGCAGAGACATGGACGCATGAGCAACCGCGCGTTTAGTTGCGCAAGACAATGAAGAGAATGCGCACTGTAGATCAATTGGCCGCTGTGGTGCACGATCCTCTTGATCGTCCCCTCCTTCTCCAAGTGCCGGATCGCGACCCGCGCAAGGGAGCCGTTGATCTTCAGCCGCTCGATGAGGATGGACTGGCTGATGAAGCGGAAGGTCGGGACCTCCTTCAGGATACGGTCGTAGGTCGGCTTGTCGAGGACGACGGCGTGCTGGGCCTTGTCCTTGACCTTGCCCTTGGACCACTTCTTCTTCTTGGCAGCCTTGCCACCGCTGGACGACGTGGGTGCTGCTGCCTTCTTGGCCTGTTTGGAGAAAGGAGGGGGAGAAGGGCCAAAGTCAGCACTCCAAGCTCAGCGTCATCCGGGGCAGATGTCCGCCATCCATGCCAAACGGACGCCTCGACGCCGCGGAAAACGACTGCGAGGGCTCGATAGCATGCTGGCGGGGCGGTCTGTCGGCTCTGTGGACTGGCAGCGGTACTCACCATGGTCTTGACGGCCTTTCGATGGGTGCTGGGAGCGTTGGTCTCTGCGATCCCTCAGTCCTAAGGCCCACGGCTGATGCCGAGCGGTATCTGAAATCTAGCGCCCGTTTCGGCGCCTGTGTTCGGCGCGCGGACGCATATGGCGACACTGATCGTGTGCAAGTACGAACCCATTCGACTCCGACTCTCGACCCGAGTTCCATTCTGGTATGTCGACCTCTGATGCTCGGAGATCACAGAACAGTACTCGTGCCCTTACGTTTGATACGAATGTACGGCAAGGACACATGCGGACCGACCCTGAAGTGCTCATGGGAATCACTGTTTCCGTATGCAGTAAAGCTGAGAGCAGTCCGCCCGAATATGAGATGTCGCCTGCCTGAATTGTAGAGAATGTGCCGCAGTGTGCGGCGCAGCCTCCACGTACAGTGGGACCCCGCATATGAGTTCCGCTGCGGCAAGGACGTCTGTATGTACTGTCGCCTGTAGGGGCACTGCGGTGAACACGTGCAGAACAGGCGCCACGGAACTACATATCCCGGGGGAGCGAGCATCTAGGGTTCCTACTGCATCGTGAACGTTCAACGCACAATGTCCCTTGGACGCGGCTTAACCATAGCTCCAGTTTGTCTATACGATTGGAACCGATATCCGCAGCTGGCACAGTCCGAACTACTATAAATGTATCGTTTCCTACTTACAGCATAGGTTGATGTATAGACGATACGCCTCGCTTTCCCGCTAGAGCGCATGATGGGAACACGCCGCGACCTTCGTGTACTGGCCCCTGGTCGAGAGATCCTCCTGAGAGATCCAGCGCGGCTGATCCACAGGCATGGCGGTCCATGCGATGCGGACGCATGGTGGCGACCTGAATTGAAGACGCGCATTTGACGGCCGGCGGCTTCAGTGTCAGCATGTCAGAGTAAGTTGTTTCTGATACCAATCTTCGCGTGGCATTAGCTGGGCGAGGAAGGCGTACGATGGGCGAACTACTCGCGAGGTAGGATGAGTAGGTCGTCGCATACGGGCATGCAAAAGCCAATGGATGCCCGAGCACGTAACCTAAGCTTGTCAGCCGGCCTCGATACGGTCGAACCCAAGTACTTATCGTGACCGCTGGGATGGCGTGTGGCCGGGGAGGCACCGCGGATGACATATGTGTGTGCAAAAGCGCCCGCGACTGCATGTCAGAAGGTCCGCGGCCTGGGAGACGAACTGTCGCCACCGGGCGAGGAGGCGGCTACAATCAGGCTCGAGAAGCAGCCGGGGTCGTCCTGGAGGAGACTGGTGTTCCTAAGGCGAGCATGCGGGGCACGGAACGTTCGTTCGAGGGTTCTGTATGAAAGAAGAGGCGCCTCGTGTGACAGACCATGGGCGTGCGCCTGAGCCCGTGTCGGCGCACGGGGACGTCATCTGGCGGTCGTGCGTAATGTCGGGCTTCGGGCGACGGCTGCGGGTGAACATGTCGCGCGAGATTTCCGTCGGTGCCACGGCGTGCGGGGTGGTTCAGGGGGGCGAGGATGGGGCAGAAAATGGCTAGGCCGGGGAGTGCGTGCCTTTATGACACGGCGCCAGGAGATCGGTGCAGTCGAGGACGGGAGAGAGCACATCTCGGATCCGAAAGCAGATAGGTTGCGTGATCTGAGGGGACGATGGAATCGATCACGCTGCGTAAATGCTGGCTGGGTGCCAAGATCTGAGTATCTCCAGTCCGGAACGGCAGGGGCGAGGGTTCTGTGGCAGAGACGGGAAGTATATAAAGCAGCGGCCGCACGCGTTCGCGCGGCCGTCCTCTCCCCTGTCTGCGATGCACTGGCGTTGGAATGCGCTGCGACTGCGAGCGGGGGCGAGGAGGGGGGGCCGTGGACGAACGCGGCCGGATCTGGCATCAAACTCGCACGGTCGCTGTCGCCCGCAGAGAGCTGGAGCCTGTGCGACGCGGGTCTCTGCAGCTCTCACATCCTCTGGCCCAGCTGCTCAGCCAGCGCTGCGTCCCTCACACTCTGCGCGAAGGCTTTCTCCGCCTCCCCCAGTCGGCAACCTTCCGTCTCGCCCCGGCTGCGCACCCGGCCCCCGCGTGGAACCCCCACGGGCCCTGTCTGCCCCCGCTACGTCCGCGCCAGGCCTCCAATCCGCCCCCTTCGCGGATTCCCCGGCCTCGCCGCCTCCCCCGCATCTTTTCACATTCCTGCCCTCCCGGGCCCCCTGTCCCCCCTCAGCTGCCTAAATCTGGCCCCCGCACGCTGCCATGATCCATCTCGATCACAATCACTCCTCCCTCCCCGCACACGCCAACCCGCCCAACCTCGTCCTGACAAACTCCCCGCATGCTGATCAGCACGCCTCTGTCCTCCCCTGGGCTTCCCCAACCCGTGATCCAAGGCAATTCTATCCAGATTCCCAGGAACAACACCCTCCAGACGCTCCCGCCCACTCCGCCCAGCCAGACAAGCCCCAGCACTCGCCCTCGCTCCCACATCCGTCTGGCCCTGTCCCCCCAGCCGACGCTCAACAGCAACAGACCCCCTCCCTCTCCAACCCATCGCCACGCAGTCCGCCAGACGCGCGCTCCCCGCCCCCTGACAGCACCTCCTCCCTAACACCCCCTCCGGATGCCACGACCCCCAACCCCGCGACGGAGGCCCCAGACGATCCACCAGGGAAATCATCCACGACAGACGGCGCACCCATGCCCGACAAGTCGGCTGCTCAGACAGCGGAAGAGGTCGACAAGGCCTCGCGTCAGTCAACTCCCCTCAGCGAGCTCTCATCAGCCCCCGAGACCGCGCCGGACGAGGAGGCCACCGATGGGCAGTCGAAAGGAGCAGAGTCGAGCTCGAAGGAGTCTGGCAGCGTCGATGGAGGGAACGGTGACGGATCGAAAGGCGGGTCGTCGAGTAAGGACGGTAGAGGTTCTTCCGCGGCCTCCTCGTCACAACAGCATCCCGGCGACGGGAACTCGCATCCCCAGCAAAACGCCTTCACGCGCTCCGCGGCAGCAGGCGGCGACCACAGCGCGAGTACAGGCGGCCAAGCCCACAAGCAGGCGTTCATGGGCCAATCAACACGTCCTGACGGGGCTCTCTCAAGACAATCTTCCCAGGCCTCCAGTCTGTCGCCTACGCACTCGAAAGCGCCGTCGCTTGATCCCAAAGTGGTCACTATCCTTGAGCTCAACTCGCTCTTGCTAAGGTATGTCGTGCTACCTAAGACTCAACGGCAGCAGTTCAACAGCTGCTCCAGGGTATCGATGGATTTCCAAGCACGGGGCGTACCTATGACCGACCCCACGTTCCACCAGTGCGTGCTAACATCCCTTCGACCCTTATATGCTGCTAACTCGGCATGTTTAGATACTCATTACGACTGCAATCCAACTTGACATGGCTTGCAGCTGCAGCAGACGAAAACCACAAAGTGGTACGTGCCCGGTTTGCCAAGTAATTGATCCGTACATTTACGAATACGAGAACAGACCAATAGTTCTATGGCACTACCAACCATGACGCCACCCCCTGTCGTTGAGTTCGCGGAGATGGATCGCATAATGCATCTGTACCGCGAGCTGCCCGTGATTTTCTCCAAGGAACTCGCGCGCAGACAACAATTCGCGGCACAAAGTAGCGGGAGCGGCCTAGTCAACGGCAACGCGAAGCGCGAGCGCACGGAAGAGCCCGGTATGGACAACTTACACAAACGACGCGATACCGGCGAGACGAAGCAAACGTCTTCCGGCTTCTCGACACCCGGCGCGGGTCCCTCAACACCACACCCGCCATCACAACTCATGCCACAAGGGTCCAGCAGTGCAGGAAATATGGGCATGCCTGGTGTTCCGGTCCCACGCATGAGTAGCCCGTCGATGCCACCCCCACCCGTCCCGCCAGGCGCGATGAACCCGAACGAAGCCCAGCTAGCGGCGATGCGTGCGCGCCAACTGCAGATGCGCCAGGCCGCACAGGCTCAGCAACAACACCAGCACCAGCAGCAAGCAGAGGGTAGTCGACAGATGTCGCCTCCTTCGGGCATGGGAATGGGCGGGGGTATGCCGCATGGCGGCGGCCCAGGAGGTGGCGGAGGCGGGGGCGGAGGAGCGCTAGCTGGTCTCACCCCCACGCAGCTCGCGAACCTGCAGGCGCTGGGCCCGCAGGCCGTGACGCATTTCCAGATGCTGCAGAACCCGGCTCACCCGTTCGTGCAGTATCTGATACAGCAAATACCGGGCTTCATGTCCCTCCCGATGCAGGACAAGCTCCAGAAAATGCAGGTTGCGCAGGTGAGCAGGCACTCTTGTCGTGCGGTGACTCCGCGCGGTCGTTGGTGCGGTGCTCACGAGTCGCGGTTCGTGGTAGAATATGATGCAGGCTCGCCGACAAGCCCAGGCTCAAGGCGGAAACGCGATGGGCGGCTTCCCTCAAGGAGGAGGCATGCCCAGTGGCGGGATTGCCCCGCAACATTCTGGCGATGGGAGCCCGTCGCGGATGTCCCCCGTACAGCAGTCGCCAATGCAGCCGTCCTTCCCGTACGGCGGTGGGTCGAACGACGGACGGTCGATGTTCACTCCCCAACAACAAGCGGCGATTGCGGCGATGACCCCCCAACAACGACAACTCTTCCTCATGCAGCAGCAAATGCTCCGCGGAGGCGGTGGCGGAGGAGGAGGAGGCGGGGGTGGCGGCATGAACGCAGCAGCGATGAGCCAGCAGCAGATGATGCAAGAACGCATGCGACTCGAGCAGCAGCAGCGCATGGCTCAGGCACAAGCGGCCGCAGCCGCAGCCGCCGGCCAGGGTCCACAAGGAGGCATGGGCAACATGGGCATGGGCGGGATGGGCCCCTCGATGGGCGGCGGCGGCGGTCTCGACAGCGCGCAGTTTCCCGCCCTCCGGTCGAACCCAGGGATGCCAGGGATCGCACGCAGCGCGCGCACCCCGTCCGAGTCTGGCCCGTCCCCCGTCTCGCAGCAGCGCATGAGCATGAGCGGCGCCAGCGGAGGCGGCGTGCCCAGTCCCGAAGAGCAACACCAGCGCGCGATGATGATGCAGCAAGCCCAGGCCCAACGCGCGATGAACATGACCCCGCACATGTCTGGTGGCGGCGGCGGCGGGTTCCCCCAGGGCCAGCAGCAGCAGCAACAGCAGCAAGGAGGCGGCGGGCAGGGGTGGCATCAGAACGGGATGGGTCAGATGCAGCAGGGTTTGGGCATGGGCGGCGGTGGGGGCCAGGGTGCGTACGGCATGGTCTCTCCGCCAGGTTCGGCTGGCGGGTCGGGTGGCGGAGGGTTCCCGGGCGGTATGGGCGGCGCGCCGTCGCCCGCTGCTTCGGGCAACCCAGGCCAGATGTGGGGAGGCAACGGCGGTGGAGGAGGTGGTCAGTTCGGTGGTGGGCCATTCATGGCGCCGTCGCCGTCGGCGAGCCAGCATGACGGTATGACGCCAGGCAGGCAGGCGTCGGCGACCCCGGGCCCGCACCAACAAGGGATGGTACAGGGGAGCCCGTCGGCGGACCAGTCAGGGCTGAATGACCTCGACTTCTTCAACTGGGGACAGTGATCGGCGCGTTCGCCCTCGTCCCGACCGCCTTCTTGCTTGCTCGTTTCTGCCCTTTCGCTTTGGTCCTTCGTGCTCCGTCTGCTTCTGCTTGCTATCCCTTAGTCTCGACTGCCCCTTCTTGTATACACCATCGCTCGTGGCTCGTGGACCGACCGTTCGCGTAATCCCCACCTCACCACTCCCACACCCTGCTGTTACCCCACCACGTGCTCGAGCGAGCCGAATCCCCCGTCTGCTCTTCTGCACCCACCTTGTTTGTACCGTAGGGGCCCCGCCGATAACTACCGCTACTCAGGCTCTACACATGTAGCTGTCGCACTACTCTTCCTCCCTCACTATATTAAGTCCGTACGTGGTCCTCGCGAGTTCCGGGGCGACTTGACGCTGGCGCGCTGCCAACTTACTTATCGATATACCTCTCTCCTCTCTGTCTCCTCTCCTCCTCTCATGTCCTCTGTCTTTGTCTTTCTGTTCTTCGCACTACCTTGTTGTAAATTCCTCCCTGTCGATGTCGGTGTCGGTGTCGGGCGAATGAGAATGAGAATGAGCAGTGCGCTGTGTGCGCGCACGCGCATTCTGCAAAATATTCGCACTTCGCACGTTGTTCGACGTTTCGACGTTGTATTTTTGCACTCGAAGGGTTTGTGGTACTAGCGAGAGACGGACGGTCCTTGGAGATGGTTCACACGGCATTCCACCATGCATTCAACTCGTCGGTACCGCGAGCGTGTAGTTGCGCGCGCATGCTGTGACTCGACTCGGTGCGAATTTGATTGTCTCCGTGCAATGGATGGATGGGCTCCCGTCTCGTTCTGCGATTGCGTTCTGACGGAGTGTGTGAACGCAAGCCTCAGATCCGGTCCTGTCGGGCACATGCGGAGGTGTCTGTTGGAGGTTTTGCGAAGTTCGACTGTGGCTCGTGGAATTGTTGGTAGAGGAGACATGGGTGGTGTTTGACCGAACTGGCGAGCCAACACCGACGAGCTACATAACAGAGTGTATGTACGACCGGGAGGCCGACATGGCGAAAGCTCAGCGAGTAGTACAGCACCTTTTGCGATAGCACTAGCACAGCCTCCACCAGAGATGTGCTGACCCCGGGACCCCGAAAATTGGCAGCGGTGTCTTGCACCTTCATCATCCTCAATTTCTCCTAAAATCTATACTAGGCTTCTGGATTCCAGGCATTCTACGATGCTTGCCTGTCTTCATAAAACTTGGTGCAGCGAGAGAGAAGTTCCCACGGCTTGACCCCCGGTGCCATCAGTCGCGCGCACACCTCTAGCCTCCACAATGATCGAAGCGCAATGCCAATGGTGCCGCCCATGCTGTTGGCGGCTTGTCCCTGGATTCGACTCCCAGCTACCGGCTTTCTTCCCAGCTTGGTGACTCGAACCGCTCGTGCTAGCCTTGATCACCATCGGCATCACCGCGCGGACTCTGACGACCTCGATCTCGGGACCTTTGCGAGCCTTCCGAATCCCGTTCATCGACAGCTGTGCCTTGCGGCACGCCGTGCGTACTCGCGCATACATATATATACTTGGGCTCGTGCCGTACCGCGCTGCCGGGACGATCAATGGACCGCACCGGCATCGCGCCACTGTAACTCTCTCTCTTCTTGCCATAACTGCCTGAGCGGCCGTGTATCTGCCTCGAGATTGTACGCATCGACGACACCTGCGAGTAGGACTGGGCGTATATAGGTATACCTCGACATCCTGCAAGACACCAACCGGGCCACTGCGCGCCGGATACGAATCGAGGCGGGATTCTAGGATTGACCCGAGTATAGCGAACGGACGAAGATGGTGTTCGCGAGGATGACACCGGCGGACAAGGACGCGTTCTTCGCGCTCCTAGACGAGTTGAGTACCACTCCTGATGTCTGTCTTCGCCTTTGGCACTCTGTCCTCTGGTTTCTCGTACCACGAGTGCGCCGCCGGCCCAAGACTTGACCTTCGGGCGGTGGCACAACGCTGCTGGCAGGGGCCCGGTGGCGATGCCCCCCGTCCATATCCGACCGCGTACCTGATCTAACCCCCCGCACCCGTTACGCAGGTACTTCGCGTCCCGCCCGGACCTCTTCAACGGGAGTGGAAGCGGAGACGGCGGGGCGGCGGCGGCGGCGGGCAAGGCGGTCGCGGCGTCGGCCGTGTCGCACGCGTTCTCGCAGGCGGCGAGCCGTGCGTCGAATGGCCCCGGCGCGCCCCCTGTGACGAATGGATGGAGTAGGCCGGACGCGGTGCGTACCTTGACTTGTGTGTGCTTGCGCGTACTTGGGGGCATACTGATGGGGAATTGGCGGTAGGCTACGACGGCGGAGATCGGCAACTCGGTCGGGCGGGTCGCGGCCGCTGCCGCTGCTCTGAAGCTGAACGCGGCGGAGCAGACCCCGAGCGGGAACGGGGCGTTTCCCCGTCCGCCGCCGAGGAGGATGAACACGGGCTCGTCGAACGAGGAGCCCGCCGCGCCTCCTCCAGAGCACAACAAGCTCCTCCCAACCAGAGTCCGTCTGCCTTCCCCATGTCTCGCGTGATGTGACCCGAGCTGATCTGTGGTGCGTGGCGCGCAGAAATTCGGGGACGTGGACATGTCCTCGACGAAAAACATGTTCAGCTCCCTCCGGCACTCGACTGCCGCGAAGCACGCGACGCCCGCGCAGGTCGCGCCGCCCACCCCGCCCGCGTTCCAGCGCAAGAACGACTTTGCGCCGCCCCCGCGTCGGGTGCCGTCCACGGGCTCGTCGCGCTCATCCGTTGCCGCACCGAGCTCTCCTGCGCCCCCGCCCGTACCGAGGCGTGCACAACAAGAGGAAGAGAGTGGGGAGTGGGCAGAGGCGATGTATGATTATCACAGCGAGGTAAGCGGATCACTAAGTTCGGGCGGCGGTGTGCTGAGCGATGGTGCTGTACAGGACCCCGGCGACTTGGACCTTCAGGAAGGCGTGAGGGTGTTGATCGTTGAGAAGACGTCGGACGACTGGTGAGTGCTTGGGTTACGATCGTCGCGTCGTCGCAGTTGAGGGCGCGGACTGACCATGCGATTGTGATTCGCAGGTGGACGGGAGAAATAGATGGTCAACGGGGTTTGGTGCCTGCGGCATACGTCAAGTTGCTTTGATCCCTATCCAAAACCATATCAGGATGCCTCGCAGGGTACCGTACTGCTGCGCTTGAATACTCCAACGTTTCGGTCTTTATTCTGTTGTGTCGTGCCCTCGGACTATGCTGTGCCTACTCTATCTGTGTATACCTGTCCCCGCTACGCCTGTCGAAACCATCTCATAATTCGCGTGTGTCGCTGGTTGGCGTCAGTCGGAATATACACGAATGTTTAAGCCAAAGGCCAATACGCGGGCGTCTAAGGTGCGTGTGCCTAGGTCATAAAGCGAAGACGCCGAGAAATAGCCGGGGCCGTTGTGGCGCACAGCATTATAACTCAACGCCATCAAGGCAGCTACTCACCTCGACTCCGACGTCGAAGTGTGAGAGTGCGGTCTCGAGAGAAGGTTGGTTGCAGTGCTTGGTTACAACGTTCGCGAGCTGAACTGAACCTTACTCGACTTCTGCAGGAGACGATCCGGGAGTTGACCATGCGACGGTGACCGGATGTCATCGAGAACCTGACTTGCTCGGAAGCGGAGGCGGGCCAGTCCGCCTCGTCTCCGCCGCCTGCCAGCCTCTGCTGCTACACAAAAACTGGACGCTGGGAGTGGGCTGTCTCCTCGCGCCGTGACACGCCCTTGCTTCCGTCACCAGAATTCTCCGCGAGCCTCTGCATTGCTTGGTCTCGGAGCCTGCTTCTGCCACCCTCCTGTGCTTGTCCTTCTCGCTCTCTGCTGTGCCGTCCTTCTTCACGCCCACCTTCACCCAGCTCGCCGTGCAGCTCAGCGTCCCGCCAAGGAGCGCGCGCGAACCGAACTCGAACCACCGTCGAGCACGATCGAGCTGCCCGCCGTGTGCGCTTGTTTGTCCGTCGTCCGTGTCCCATAAAGCCCTGGGTCCGCCGCCGACGTCCTGCCCGCTCCCCTTTTCTTTCTTTGTTTTTTGCTTTCGCCCTCGACGGGCACAACACTCCCTCCTACACACCCCACACTCCCTCAACCTCCCACGCCCCATTCCCCCGCGTGCCCTCTCTCACCCATCATGTCCTCCTCGTCGGAGCTCCGCCATCCGGCCTCCCTCCTCCCGCGGTCCTTCCACAACCGCGACCTCGTCCACCTCATGTGCCAGCCCGTGTCGTACGACATGATCCAGTACATTGCCCTCCAGACAACGCGTGTCATCACGCTCGCGGATGAGCCCCAGCCTGCTGCTGCACCCCTACCCACTCCGCCGCACACGCCAAACAAACCGACGCTGGCGGAGCAGCAGCAACAGCAGAATCATCAGGCGCAGGCTTCGAAGCTTCCCAGCCTCGAGAACTTCATCATCTACATCTGCCAGAGCTCACATGTGCAGGTGCCGACGCTCCTCACGACGCTCATCTACCTCGAGCGTCTGAAGGCGAAGCTTCCCAAGATGGCAAAGGGTGTGTAAAGTTCGCGTCGTATTTTCGGGTTCGCTTGACGGCTGGATACTGGATACTCACCGCATGCACTCCGCTTCCCTCGCGCATGCGCATACGCGCATACAGGCATGCCCTGCACACGGCACCGCGTGTTCCTCGCGACGCTCATCGTGGCGGCCAAGTACCTGAACGATTCGTCGCCGAAGAACAAGAACTGGGTCACCTACGGCCGCTTGTTCGAGCTCGCGGAGGTGAACCTGATGGAGAAGCAGCTGCTCTACCTGCTCAACTATGACCTCCGGTTCGACGAGGAGGAGGCCATCCGCTACTTTGCACCCTTCCTTCCCAAGGTGCGGGTGCCGTCCGAGCCTGCTGCGAAGGAAGCTCGCGCCGCCGCCGTTACCCGTGCGAAGGCCCGTGTCCAAGCGCATATATCCGCCCCTCCCCCGAGCCCTGCTGACAGCGCTGCGTCGACCCTGCCGTCCCCGGCTACGAGCCTCGCGGGTGTGCAGAGCTTCGTCAAGCGGCTGTCTTCCCAGTATCTCAGCGTGCCGACGGTGGACACCGCGGAGGCCCGGGCGCGGAGCTTGTCCCGTGCATCGTCGAGCAGCACGCTCAACAGTGCACGGAGCAACAGCGAAGACTCGGAGATGGGCGCGCTTACGTGCGACAGCGGATCGTCCTCGCCCTCGTCCCTCTCGTCGGAGGGGAGCGGATCCGACCAGGAGTTCGACGTCGAGATCTGCGAGGGCGAGCACGCCGACGAGCGCAAGAAGTTCACGCTCCAGCCGGTGTCGTATGTCTACCGCCACAGGCAGGGCCGCAAGGTTTCCACGGCGTCGACGTGTACGATCCGGAGCGATGCCACGGCTGCGGGCACTACCAGCGAGTTGAAGCGGATGTCGATGCGCGAGGCGCCGAGCCCTGGTCCATCCCCGGCGTCGTCCCCCAGCTCTTCCCCTTCGCAGGGCGTCCACGAGACTCTTCTGCCTGCCCGTCCTGGACTTGGGAGGGGCGCCGCGCGTGCGAGCTCGTACACCGCTGGACAACATCCCGATTGCAACGCTGTGGCTTCGTCGGCGACGATGCCCTCGATCTCGAGGGCAGCCGGCGGGAGCTTCCTGAGCCGGATGTGGGCAGCGACGAAGGGCCAGGACCGGGAGGGCAGTATGGAGCGCGACGCGGAGGCTCAGGGCCCGAGCAGCGCGTTCCGCCGGCTCGCGCACTCGAAGTCTGCGTTGTTCCGGAGCCAGCAGCAGCAGACGACGCAGGTGGTGGACGTCTGATCTACCACCGCCCCCGCGCGATCTGGGACGGGGGCGACGACGACGTTGACGATATGATGACATGAGATGAGAAGCATGCGAAGACACGCATACCGCCGATTTCCTTACCACTCCTGGGGTTTCTCGACACGGACCTTTCACGCTCCTCGAACTTGTGCTCGCCTTGCTTTGATTTGTTGCGGCCGCCTTACTCACTTATTTCTTTTTATCTTCGACTCGTTGCTGGACAAACTACCTTACACCCTTTTCTACTTACTTCACACACCCTACTCCAACCCTTCACTTTAATCCGACCACTTGTACTTACTTTCTTAACGGACACTTCCCCTCCGGACCGCGGCGCGTTTTACTTTTTTCTTCTTCATGCCTTATGCGCCCGCGGTCGACGGACTATTCCGCACATCACTACGCCCTTACCCCCACCTTCCTCCTCCGTGCATGGACCTTTGTGCGCGATGCTTGTAGCCATACTACCTCCTCCCCTTATCCTCATCCGCCTCCGAGTGCACGTTCCCCTGTACCTCGGGAGGTGGAGTGCATACCCGCGCTGTAGTACGTTGTAGACGATACCCGGTCAGCACGCATGTATCTGTAGCACGTGTACAATACATGTTTTCTCGCACTCACCAAAGACTTGATCGCAGACGTGTACAGGCAGTCGGCACGCGACTCGGAGTCGGGTGAGCCTCGGAGGACGGGGGCAGACGCGTGACGTAACGCGACAGAATTGTGGCGGGACCTGGCGGAGACGTGGACCCGGTGCAATTGCGGGCGCAGGCAGCGTGTTGCGGCATCCATCCAGCCTCGGCCCTTGCACGTACGCACCACGTACGTCCGCCTGTGCTGTGTATGTATGCCATGTGCTTTCCTTGCAGCCAACCTCTAGTGCTCTGACTGGACTTGATCTCGCTGCCCTCCGACACCGATCCGTCTCTCTACCTTCCCCGCATCCTCGCTTGACGTGCCTGTCTCGGAATCTTTACGCCGCGCGCACTCGCGCTCTTGCAATATCTCGACGACAACCCTGACCACCACTACCACCACCACAACGCCCGATCTAGAGTGCTAAGGATGAGCGCGACCGAGATCGTGCGCGGGCTCACCCTCGCCGTCGTCTCCGACTGGGCCACCACCCTCGGCCTCATCTTCGGCGGCTGCTGCAGGTCCGTCTCTCTCCCTCCCTCCCTCCCTCCCTCCCTCCGCTTCCTCTCTCGTACTCGCCGCGGCGCGAAGCTGACTTGACATGGAACGGCAGTAATGCGCTTGCGCTGGAGGACCTCACGCGTGCGCACCCGCGCGCGGGCTCGCTCATCACTTTCGCCCAGTTCGTACTCATCTCGGCGCATGGCCTGCCTACCTTTCTTGTACTCCGGCGGCCTGTCGCGTCCTCGTCTCCCTCCTCTTCCTCCTCTTCCTCCTCTTCCACCTCTTCGTCATCCTCCTCCTCAGGGCCATCCTCATCCTCGTCGGAGAATTTGAGACAGCCTCCGGCGCGGGTGAAGAAGAGGCAGTGGTGCATCCCGCGGCTGCGCGCGCGGCGGACGCCGCTCGCGCCGTACCTCGCGCAGGTCGCGCTCTTCTACGCGATCTCGCTGCTGAACAACGCCGCGTTCGCGTACGGGATCCCGATGGCCGTCCAGATCGTCTTCCGCTCGGGCGGGCTCGTCGTCAGCATGCTCATGGGCTGGCTCGTTGCTGGTAAACGGTGCGTGAGCTGCCTTGTCTGTCATGACGGGGGAGTATTGACAGATGGTGGGGGATTGTAGGTATAATACGACGCAGGTGTTGTCGGTGGTCGTGGTCACGGCCGGTGTGGTCCTCACTACGCTCTCTGCCGCGTCTGCGCCCAAGAGCAGCACTGCGCCTTCTCCGAGCTCATCCCCGCCGCATGATGGGCACGCATCGAGGAATGCGAGCTCAACAGAGGAGGGCGCGGAGGCGTTTGCGGGCTTGCTGAGGGAACAGTGGCGGTATGCTACTGGTATAGCACTGCTCACACTTGCCCTCGTCCTCTCCGGCATGCTCGGGATCGCGCAGGACTGGACGTACGCGCGGTACGTCCGGACACAACCACCCGCGAAAGTGTCCAACGGCGTCGCACATGCGAACGGGACCGAGAACGGGACCGGGAACGGACACACACCTGCACGACTCACGGAGAAGAGGACGCCGAGCCCAGCGCAGAACGGGGCCGCAATAGCGGGAGACGGGGCGGAAGACGCGGTCGAGCCGTGGCAGGAGAGCATGTTCTACCTGCACTTCCTCTCCCTCCCCATGTTCTACTTCGTCAGACACGACCTCGCCGCACAGGCCCGCGCGCTGCGCGCCAGCCCGCCCCTCCGCCTCCCGCTCCCCGCTCTTCCCGCGTCCGTCCGAGACGCGCTCACGCTCTACCCGTCCTTCGGCCTCTCGCGCCCCTTCTCCGGGACCCAGGGAGGGCTGGCGCCAGAGTGGGCAGAGTGGGGCGCGCAGGTACAGGTGCCGCGCGCGTACGCGGCGCTCGCGCTGACGGCGGGCACGGCGCTCGTGTGCGCGGCGGGCGTGCACCGGCTCACCGCGCGCGGCGTGTCCGCGCTCGCGGTCACGCTCCTCCTTGTCGTCCGCAAGGCGGCCTCGCTCGTCCTCTCCGTCGTCCTCTTTCCCCCGCGCGACGGGCCTGGCGTGGGCGCGGGGGTGTGGGTTGGCGCGGCGATGGTGTTTGCGGGGACGATGGGGTATGCGGCGGGGTCGAGGAGGGGCGGAGGTGGGGAGAGGGAGAGGGGGGAGGAGAAGAGGAAACGGGAGTAGATTTGTTCTTAGATTGGGTGCGGGATCTAGAGGTTCGGTTGGCTGTACCTTAGGCTTGGATAGTTCATGGCGATACGACGATGCGTCACTTGCAGTAATACCTGGGTATGTTCGCACGGAATACATGAATAGATAGATACTGTAAATTGTAACATGTCATATGCACGGAGGGTCGTCTTGTTGTACATACATACATCTGCCTGGGCAGCCGGAGGAGAGCACGAGACGAGCGCGAATGTGGTACAACAACAACAGACAGAGAACATAGAACATAACAACGCGGGCAAATATAAATATACATGTATGTGGAGGTGTTGGAAAGCAGTAACGGTTGGGGTTTTGCAGGAAAGCGGTGAGGATGCGGGCGGTTGACTTGTTCGAGAATCGAGGAGGGACATAGCAATGTTAGGGAGTCTCGGAAGGGAGCGCGATAGGCAATAGCAATGTTGGGAGGTTGGGGAAGGCGATGGGCAGCGCGAAAGAAGAAAGAATAGATGTTCCAGATACAGGGTTTGGGTTTCATCGTAACACATAAAACGAGCTGAGATGGTGTATGCCCTCAAGAGGGATGAGCACACACGGAGTAAAACATGAATGCGGCGCACGCGCATGGATTTAAATAGAGGCCTCCTGTGTATCCAGGCTCCTGGGTCGGCCCAACTTTGGACTTCAGTGCAAAGTGTGCAGAGTGATGTGGCCGTGAGCGGGTCTCCGGGGCAGTATTCCATGGTCCATGGTCCATGGTCCTCGATGTACGGGATCCTGGATCCTTGGGTGGTCCTTGTGGGTATAGGCAGGCCAAATAGTGGCAAGTCGTGAACGTCGTCAAGGTAAGGGAATGGGTCGCGTCGTGTCGTGTCATGAAGATGAGGATGAGAAAGGGAGAGATCTGGTGCGTGCACGCCATGGGAGCCGTTTCGGGTCTATGATCCTGTGGCGTGCCAGGCCACCCGAGGGGCAGACGGGGTGCAATGCGAGTCCACGCGCCGTCCTGGCTTCCAATGGGAGGTGACCACAATAGACGTGGTCACCTCACCAGTCAACCGGAAGGACGGCAACGGACAGGCCAAGCGAGCCATCGCCGAGCGAAACCGGGACGTTCAGCGCGATCGGGATGGCCAGCCCGAGCGGGATTGGGAACAGCAGGTAACTGTCGACGTCGTCGTCCGGCCATCCGGGAGGGTCCGTCCATCCATTCGGGCACGAGCGAGATCGATCGGAGCGAGGACGGGACGTATTCATTGGGCATTGGCAGCGTTTGGGGCAGCAGCAGCAGCAGCATTGCGCGACATGCATAGCAAACGGGGGGAGAATAACAATCATCATCGAACCGAGCTCGTGCGCGCGGATAAAAACGGAGGTGGAGGGTGGGTAAGGGATAGTAAGGTACGGTAGGGCGTGGTGGGAGGTGTACAGTACAGGTAGGTAGGACGCGGACGGAGGGGTCGCGGCGGTATGCGGAAGGACACTCACACTTCGTGGCCCAAGGCGATGTTCCACGTCTTGCGGAACAGTTCCACCGCTGGATTGGGGGCGGTAGGAACCTTGGCGAACGCCACCGTGCCGATGGTTTCCTCGTAGTTGCGCAGGTACGGGGAGTACTGGACAATGTAACCGTGGTCAGTACTGGGGTCAGTCAAGTATGGAATGCGAGAGATTTGCGAACCATCCGACCCCAGTGACGGTACCAGCCCCAGGTTTCCCAGGTCTCCCAATCTTCATCCTCCCAGTTTGCGCGGTTGTGCCATGCGTGTTCGGTGATGACTTCCTTCACTTTCTCACCGGCCGTATCGACGACGAGGTAGTCGACGAAGCCATCAAGCGTCCGGGCAAGCGCTGACTTTTGCTCACGAGTGAGGACGGTGAACGCCTTGATAGCAGAGGTCAGTTGAGGGGACTCCCCAGCGGGGATGACGTCTGAAGGGAAGGATGAGAATGAATCAGGAGACTCGTCCAGAGGTGTATATTACCTGGTCTCGCTTCCGCATCGACCTCCATGGTGGCGCTTTCGCCCGCGATGGCTCGAGCAGCTTTGTCGTCCGCTTCTTTCCTCAGGGCCGCAACCTTACGCCTCTGTACCATGACACGACCATTGGCCTTGTCCAGTGCAGACTTCAGCAGGTCCCATTGGAACGCATTGAACGTGGCCTTGCTCTTGCCCTCGGCGACAACGGGGTAGTGCTTGAACGTCCACGCGACGACGTCCGTGGGGTCGACGATCTGGTACTGCATGAGCTTGTCGAACACGATGAGGATCATGTGCTTGCTGTGCTTCCAGAAGACCGCCACCGCGTTCATGATGTCCGTGCGGGCCTCCGAGTTGGCGCCACCGCCGGTGGAGATGTGACCCGACGCCAGGTTGCGGAGAAGGGGTAGATACCGTTCGATCGCGTTCAAGAAGTGCGAGAACGAACGCGAACCGATGTGCAAGAGCGACTGCACGGTCAGGGAGCGGATAACGGCGTCGGCGTTCGGGGCAGTCTCAATGAGGCTGTTGCGAAGAGTCTCGAGGTGTGCCATCACATCCTCGGGCTTGGCACGACCACGGATGAGGTTGAGCAGTGCCTGCGCGGCCTCATGATGCGGGTTTGCTACAACACATTAGGTCCACAATACTGGATATCAGAGTGCCGGACGTACTGGGATCGTCGTATTCGTACTCGGGACCGGGGGCCTCGGCAGAGATGACACCGGCATCCGCCTCCCTCATTGCTTCAGGAAGTATGCGTAGAATGCGATCGTGGTAGGCCAATCGAATCTCGAACTCGACCGCACGACGCATGAAGGCGCGTTTCGGATGTTGATTGACGAGCGCTAGGTCTGGAATCCTGTGTGTAGAAGCCGTTCAGTACGAGAGATGAAGCATGTGCATCAGTAACCGCACCATTCCTTCCACACCCATTGGAAACCGAAGTTGCTCATGTGGACGGCGAACCACTCCGCGAAGCGATGAGAAACCTCAACATCAAGACCATCTGCAAGTAGCGCATACAGTCTTCGGATGGACTTGCCCACCGCTGGACCGACGGTCGTCGGGGAGGACTTGCACAGTTCGGTGATCAGTGCAATGTAGTAGATAGCCTTGTACGTCGACTCTGGCAGCATGAACGTAGCACCCAAAATAGTCTGTAAGTCGCGGTAGTCAGTGGTTTGACGAGGCAGATGATGGTCGGACAAAGTACCTCGAGAACAGTACTTTCAAGCTGCCAGTCTTTGCCTTCGACAGGCGACTGGGGCGGTGCGCCGGCCCGAGGCTTGAAAGTGCCTGGTAGTGTCCACTTGGGGAATTCCAGAAGCAGTCGCGCGCAGTCCTTGCGGTTGACCTCGAAGATGTCGAGCGTGTCGATCAAGGCAGAGCGGATGGCGAAGCCAGCGGGAGTCGTCGGATCTGGTGTGAGCTGCGTAGAGTAAGGTATAGCTCGTAGGCATGAACGTAAGCCAGACCCACGTCATTCTCGAACAGCCGCACGTAGCACTGAGGCCACTCCCCCTTTTTGGGCGCCGCGTCTGCTTCAGGTTCTGCGGTGAGTCCGTCGATTTCGATAACCTCTGGTGGCACTAATACACCGGGGAGATTGAAGGGCTCCTCCGCCCACGGCGGGTACGCTGTGTATGGCTGCGGGTAACTATCGGCTGTCTGCGCAAAATCAGAGCCATTGAGCGTCTGGAGCGCCGCGAGCGCACAGTCAAGCCACTACGAGAGGCCGACGTAAGCGGGACATCCTGCTGTGTAATGAAGGGAAGCGGGCGAGTATACCTCCTCTGCGTGCTCCAACACCGGACTATCTGTGAAAAGCTGAACGACAGGTTGCACCAATGTCTTCGCAGGCTTTCTCGAGTCGATGTAAGTCTGTAACGCGCTTATAATCTCAGACGGTCCCGAGGGCGTGTCTGACTTGATCACAGGCCCGGCCTAGACCAAATTCAGTACGGAATCATAACACAACCGGAAGGTATACCCACAATCATCAACCCCTCCGCAGCGCAAAGTGCGGCCTTCGAGATTCGTCCGTGAGACGCACTAAGTTCTTCCATCACTGCTGTGAAGGACTTAAGGAGTTCATACATAGACTGGGCGGAGATCACCCGCGCAACCGTCAGATGAGCGAAGAAATGGACCTGCGTACAATATGAGCGCAAGGGGTGGCAGACTACCATGCAATCACGTACACATAGACGGGTCTCTCTCCACGCGTGCTTGTCCAAGAAGCCCTGGAAGCCTTTCCAGAAGTCCTCGAGGACTTGTTTTCCGAGGGACGGACTGCCAGGAGCAGCTTCTGCGGCTGAACGATCGTGCAGTAGGCGCAGCAACGCGGCATAGTAGGGGATCTTGTAGGGTTGTTCCGTCACACTGTGGATCCGTTAGCAATGCGCCAGTACCAGTTCTCAGACTATGTTCCACTGACCCTATCCGGAAGCCTTCGGTAACAGAGGGGATGTTAGCGGGCGTATGGTCAAGGATCTGCTCGGCAAGACGAGGAAGCTCTTGAACGGGGTCCTAGAGTCGAGGAAATGTCAAGCGTTGCTGCAGCATAACACCTGGGCGCGGACGTACCACTTCGCCATAGTGGATGATATTCCTCCTCAGCCTCTGTTCCGGCGTTTCGTATGCGTCACGTCCATAGTCATCTGAGAATACACCGTTGAGTGCTTGCACGGGGTATCATGAGACCCTAAGCCTTACCTCGAGCATGCCGCCTGCGTCCGTGATGGCTCATGGTTGGTGATGTATGAAACAGATTTCTCGAGCGTAACGTGCTTTTCAGGCCACTTGGAAGCAGCTGTAAGGCGAGCCCAAGGACTGCCGCAACAAAAGACTGGATTCCGTGGCTGGTGGGAGGGCCTGAACCGGGGAGAGCACGGCGGGCGCTGCGTCGGCGAGGTCACCAACATAATTCTTGATTCGGTGCAGGATAACCCCGATCAGGGATTATCAGATAACTACCCGGGCGAATTCGATATTATCGCGGAAATCCCGTGCCTCGACCGCACTGGCCGAGTCGACGACCTCGAGCTTGACACCGTTGAGCACAACCCTCTCGCCATCGGGCACGACCCGCCCATCCACTGTTGTCGTCGCGCACCCCCTGTTAGCTCACAAGAGGCGCGCTCGAAGAGAGCGGCTCCTTGCTTTAGAGCTTGCAGGCTGCCCTGGTGAGCACATGCCTCTTACTCCCGCTGCTCGTTCGCGGTCGTTGACGGCGGGCAGTATGCGAGACACATGCCATGTAATTGGTCGACGACGGCCAGCTCTCTTCTACGAAGCTACTCACCAACGGTCTCCGCGCGCTTCTGCTGGAGGCCTCGCAACCCCCTCCCGCAGCTGAGCCTGCACGCAGGTCGCTGCACCCCGCACGGAGGATTTGTATCTCGTCTGTGCGGGCTCCGAAGTCTCGCGACCGCCTCCGCCTCCGTTGCGCATCAGGACCAGGGCGCGTTGACCCCGGAGGATACCCAACTCCACGCCTCCATACATTCCACCTCCGCCGCTCTCTCCGCTGCCCAAGTCTCGCGTGCTGCCGCACAAGCCGTCCGTCTTTCCATCCTAGAACGCAACTACGGGGATGCACTGTACGTAGTCAACTCCGCATGCCAATCCATCTTGCAGGGTCCTCTCGGCAGCGAAACTGCCGGCGCGTCCAAACTCCAGCCCATCCAGTTCGCTTGTCCCGTATCCCCCCGTCTCTCTGCTCATGCCTTCCTACATGGCCTCATCCGTGCGGGCTACACTAAGAAGGCCGGCATGTACGCCAAACTCATGATCCGTGCTGGCATCCCCATCCGCTCCAAGACCCTCGAGTCTGTCGTCTCATCTCTGGCTTCCCCGTCCCCTCTCCCCCAGGTCGGACCGTTCGCGCGCGTCATCCCCAGAAGGCACGCTGGCAACAGTCCATATGTGATGCATTTGCAAAGTAACCTCATCCATGATCGCTGTGCTCGTGCTGCTTTCGAATTGTTGCAAGAAGCCCGAACCTTTGGTCAACAACGGACGGAGCGGATGTACAAGGTTCTCATCGAAACTCTCATTATGCAAGGGGAGATTCTGGTTGCATCGCTCCTCTTCGTTCTACTGCTCAAGGACTTTGAGGTACGAAAGCTGTCTGCCGTCTCCAATGACGAGCCTGGAGGACCGAACTTCATCACCCACGGCAACCTGCGCGTTTCCCTACCTTCACCAGCGGTGCTCCGTGATCCCCTGTTCCCTAATCCCAAGCTAATGGGCAAGATCCTAGAAGCGATAGACGGGACGCACGATCCTGGACATACTGTGGGCACTTCGCAATCTCTGCAGAGTCTAGCTATCTTCGCCATGCTGCTGGACACAGGTCAGATAGGGCACCATCGTGTGGCCGCCATCATATCCTCAATGTACCGATATCCACGGACAACGGCGAGCGTCTGGATTCTACGAGACGGCAAGCCAGTACGGGTGCAAGCGCACAGGTACTTCCGCGAGGTGCTCGACCGTCTCCTCGCTTCTCTGGCAGCAGACGATCCTGCGCGGCCTGCGCCGCTGCTTTCCCGAAGGTCGTACAATGCTCTCCTCACCTATGCACTCCGGCATCGTCTCTCACCGAAGTTGGCCTCGGCGGTTCTGGAGCATATGTGCGTCAAGCGCGAGAGGCCGTTGTGCCCAGACAGGGTCACGTACAACATCCTCCTCCGCTCTGGTACTTTGCTGCGGCTACCCTCTCTGAGCGAGACTGCACTCGCGGCTCTCCGGGAGGTGGGGAGGGAGATACAGGACTCCCAAATCGCGGCCGACGAAGAGGACGCAATGGTAGACACGGAGCTCCCTGCCCCCCTACGGGAGGGTGAAGCGCATCGTGCGCCTCCTGTGAAGGCATGTCCAGAGGAAGCTCTTCACACCGCCGTGGTCGACACAACGACCGCGCCCGGCTTCGCTGGGGCACTAGAGCGCCTCCGCACAGAGCCGGTATCCTTACCAGAGAGCGTTCTTAGCCCCGCGAAACGGCTGAAGACAGATCGCTTCACGCTCTCGAGTTACGTGAACCACCTCACAGCCACGGGCCAAGTCGATGAAGTCGTGAGGAGGGTCTTCGAGCTGCTCCCAGAACTTGTCCTCGTGGAACATCCCGCTCGGAACGGTACCGTCCCACAGCATATCGGGAAGTACGATCGGCGCAAGGCCGTCCAGCGTGCGGTTGCACATGGGCCCTATGTCTATGCCGCCCTCATCAATGCGCTCAGCAAGGCACGGGAGGTCGGGCTCGCAGAACGCGTCTTCATCCTCGGCCAGTACGCGTCCCGCTGGAGCTTCGACCCGGAGCACAACACGGAAGTCCCTCCGTGGGAGCTCACCGTCCACGCGTACACAGCGATGATGCAGGGCTACGCGCGCGTCGTGCACGAGGAGCTCCCGTGGCACAAGCTCACGGCGCGTTACGTCGGCACGGCGCTGCTCGAGGGCCAGGAGCGGTGCCACCGCCGCCCACAGCTCCTCGCGCGGTACGGGAACCACGGCTACGCGCTCTTCGTAACGCGCCTCGGCGAGCAGGATCGACAACAGCGGGCGCAGCGCACGCGCACGAAGCCGCAGGTCTCCCGGCGGAACGCGATGCTGCTCTACCGCTCGATGCTCTCCGGGGGGCGCGCATTGTTCGACGTCCTCGTCCGCGATGGCGCGACGAGGCCGCTCCGGTCGACGCGGCCTCTGAGCAGCTCGAGGTGGCAAGTCAAGCCGGACGCGCGGTTCTTCAACGCCGCGCTCGACCTCTTCGCGCCCCGTCCCGGGCGCGGGCTGAGGCGGCTCCATTCGCCGTCTACGTGCCGTCGGCGGCGGGTCGCTGAGCCGAAGCCCTCGAAGACGCTGCCGATGCTGCACAAGCTTGCGACGGCGATGGTGGAATCTGGGTTCGCTGTGCCGAAGGGGTACCACCAGATGCTGAGGGGCGTCTGGAAGAGGCCGTCGTTCAACCCGAGGCGGAGGAGGAAGGCGCATTTGTGCCTCCCGGCTGCATATCCCGGGGTTCCGAGGGGCAAGTCGGATCCGTATAGGATCCCCGTGTGCAAGACCCGCGGGTTGCCCGTTCGCCGGATGACGATGAAGCGTTCGCAGTTGAGGAGGAAGAGGGACGAGGCGAACACTGTAGTATAGGCACACGCATAATCACACCAATACGGACGATGCGTATAAAAGTAGGGGTAATATATCGTGAGCAGCACCATGCGAATGGATATGGAGCATTAGACTGTGAGCAACGATATGGTAGGATGTACTGTAAGGTCATGACGAAGGGGTAAGTCCCTCTAGATGCGCGATTATGAGCCCCTTCCGAACGTCCCGCGGCTTCCACTCCCTCCCAATCTCGCCAAGCTTCTGCAACGTCCGTTCTACGCGCTCCTGCGCCACACTGGGGTCTACCGCACCAGCACTGGAATCGTCAGCATCACGAGAATCCTTTTGTTTCTGCTTCTTCGGTGGTGGGGGCAGAATGAAGACCGCTTCGACACGTTCACCACTGCGTAGCGCAGATTCGACGGACTTGAGGCCCTCCCAAGAGTCGCCCTCGCTGTATACCCATCGGAGATCGACGGTCTTCTTCCGCCGCAGGGCCTCCAAGAAGACCGCGACGGCCTGCTTTTGCACCGTGCGAGCCTTGTACTCCTTCCCGACATCCGCGAGCAACGACAACGCCTCCCCAACGATAGTTTCCTGCTGCTCGGGCGTGGGCAGCGTCTGGCCGCGCTTCGGGGCGAAGACGAGGTTGACGCGGTTGCCGTCCTCGAGCTCGGCGCGCACCTTCTTGAGCTTGAACTCCATGTCGGCCGTGCCGACGCCCCAGGTGAGCTGCACCTCCTTCTCCTCTGGCGGCTTCTTGCTCGCCTGCACCCGCTTCTTCGTCCGCTCGCGGTCGTACAGCAGCTTGCGGTCGTGCATCTTCACGATCGGCTCCGGGTCCTCCGTCACGAGCTCGAGGAAGTGCGTCTTCGGGTTGAGGCGGGCGAGGACCTCGCGGAGCCGCGTGGGCGGGTCGAGCGCACCTGTTTCGGGGTTCACGAGGCGCACGACGGAGTGCTTGATCTCCTCGTTACGGGGTTTTCGTTGTTCGCGCGAGGACTTCTTTTCATTTGGGGGAGGGGGCGTGCTGATCTTCTGCTCCTGCAGAGTGCGCCCGGGGCTGGGGCGGGGGGGTGCCTTGCTCGGACGGGACGTATGCGGTGGTGCGTCGCGAGTGAAGGTAGATAGGGAGCGTATCAACATGGATCTTGAAGCATTTTGGCAACATGGCACAGATCGTCCGCTGGCGCTGAGCGCACGGCTACAGGTAGAATGTCAACATCTCACTGCCTGTAACCGACCGTAATGCCTGACATACCGCATCACCTTGTACGTGGCTCCTACCCCAGTTCCTACGTTCATACCCACGCGTTTCCGTGCCAATAAGCGCTGTTACACTGTGAGACCTCGGGAAGATACTTGTGTACAGCTAGTGTGGGCGTACCAAGCGAAAGTCGGGGTGAAGGAACGAATGAGAGTTGCCGCCACCGCCAGTATGGGTGTCTGTGTATGGGCGTCTGTTCTGGCCAATTTCCTCCGAGATTCACGGAGTCGGCCATGAGCGATCAACGCCACTCAAGTGACCAACTCGACCATGGCGAACCCACACAAGTGAGGCCAGACACACATAGGCTCAACATACACGAAGTCAGGTCAGTATATCCAATGTATGTAGTATACAACTGGAGGCGTGCAATCGACGTTTAGAGACGTGCCTCGAATCGCGGCTTCGAGCCGGAAATTGCCTCTCCCACCATACGCAAAGCCGTTTGACAGTCCGCCATAGTCGTTGTCCCCCGACGCCAATCCTTCAGCCGCTCCAGCTTGTCCCCGAGCTCCTTTAGCTGCTCTTCCGTAATGCCTTTGCCTGCTGCGCTCAATTCAGGTGTGAGGCCCTCGAGGCCCGGGGCGATCATCGAGTGTATGAACCCTGTCTCCAATGAAACTGCCGCGACTTTCTGGGCTACAGGTCGTCGTGTCTGATCGTAGATTGCCAGCGCGATCTGGACGTTGTCTTGCCGCACAGATGGATGGCCAAGGAGCATGCCCAGCATCAAGACGTCCTGGCCGCCAACAATATCAGAACGTGGCCTTGCGCAGAGGTTTGTGGGATGCCCCACCTCGAACCCTTGTCCTGCGCCAGCACCTTGGAAAGGAGCCATACTATGTGCCTGGTATACGGACTTGGTGAGGGTTACTGAATACGCCCAGTGTCAAACAGCACTCACAGCATCCCCCACGAGAGCAGTGCGGCCGTCGACGAACGTGGGTAGATCCTTCACTACGTTGATCGCCCATTTACTCCAACTGCCCATGCTCTACAGAAACATTGTATGAGAAGGATAAGCATGAGATAGTCGAACATGGTCCGTACTTGCATGAACTCTTCGACATCCGGTTCCCAACCTACGTATGGCGCTACGGCCTCATCCTGCGCAACGTCAACTGTCCAGGGCCCTTCATGCACAGTCCCGGCAAGTTCTGGCTGGGAGACGATAGCCGCTACGTTGAGGATACGTCCTTGCGAAATGGGGTACGTGACGACGTGCTGTATAGTCGTGTCCAAACCTATCAGCCGCTATGAGCAGGAACAGACCACGCGACACGATACGAACCTTGTTTTTGCCCATGTGCTAGGGGGATTTCTGCAGTCAGAACCACTACACTGGCAGCGGGAAGTCTTTTGCAACGTACGATGATCACATGCGACATGTTCAGTGGGCGCCGCTCACCCTCGCCCGCCGGGGGCCGCGCGAGCAGGCCGCGGTATGCGACGTTACCAGAGAATACGGCAGGTATACGCGACCTCAGCGAGCGCGCCTCCTCGTGGCGTCCCGCCGCCTGAGCTACGTCCGCGAGTCGTGCATACATGGCGGCTCGCACCCCCGACTTGATGCCGTCCGCGCCGACGAGAACATCGCACAAGACCTTGCTCCCATCCTCGAATGCTAGCTCTATCGGACCGGTGCCGTCTTGCGACGGAGTGAAAGAGACGAAACGTTTTCTGAGGTGTATGCGCTCCTTGTGACGAATGTGGTCGATGAACACTCTCTGGAGTTCTCCCCGGTGGAACGTCCAATTGGGCTCTAGAGACTCGATCTTGTCGTGAGTATGGCAGACATACAGTACTGAATGACATGTTTGGAGCGCCTACCGCTAGCATCTGTCTCGTGGAAAGTAAATCCATCTTTCTGGTCGGACTTCCTGTATAGGATAGACAGACCTACGAGATGAAGCCATGCCTCGGAGTGAGTTACATCGTTATCTGACAACTTCGTACTTCGGCGACGCACGTTCGTTCTGTCCATTCCCGGATATCTTGAGGAGGGCGGGCTCGAGCCCGAGCTCCCGGAGGACGAACATGGTCCTGTGTTGGATTCCGATACCCGCGCCGGCAGTCGTGAGCTCTGCGGCGGCCTCGTAGATTTGGTAGTCGACGTCCGGGGCGTATTTCTCGAGTGCGAGGGCGAGAACCAAACCGCACAACCCACCGCCGCTACGTAGAAGACAACGTCAGTGCTTACTACGATGAGCAGCAATCTGGAGAGGGGACGTACACGATGGCAACATTGAACCGCGGCATGTTTGTTCAGTAGGAGGTTCGCTGTGGAGCACGTTCTGCGACGCTGCGAGTGCGTGAGAGGGCCGAGCAGCAGCCTTATATACGTCGTGAGAGCAGGCGAGCATACCGTGCTGCGAACAGGCGAGCTAAAAACGCCGAGAGCGTATATCTGCAGCTGGTTCCAGAAGGCGACATTTCCGGCGATAGCAGTCCCTCCGACGTGCTGGTGCCAGAAGCGTTGTTAAGCACAGGTCAGGCAGAAGCACCCATGGGTACGCGCATGACTGGGGCCCCTCCCACGCGCGCGACGCACTCGGACGGCTTGGACGTCGGTGTGTGTCATCAGGATAGCTTGGGGCGTACGTGCGAGGTTGACTCCCGGTGACAGTCGGGGGACAACAGAGTACTATCTGCACTTTGGACGGAATTCAACTCGACAATTGTCGTAAGCGGGTCCGGGATGGCCCTGATCTTGTATATGGATGTAGTGGAAGTAGTAGGGAGACGCTGTCTGAGGATACTCAACGGGGAGGCGTTCGCCTCCGCGGACAGCGGTACGCGCAGCCATTGCATTCATATTACGCCGCTCAGTCACCTCATCGTGCCGTTGCATTTAGTAGGGTTGAGTGTATTGAGTAATGGACACAGGGCGCCCTATCACCGGTGACGTTGCTGGGCCACTTGGAGCGGACCTCGACATGGGTCTCGGGGGAGAATCGGACCCAAGCCATGTGTCAGTGTGTTCGGGTGAACGTAGAAGGGGGAGTTGCTTACCAGGTGCGCTGAGAAGCCTGGGTTCATCCTTCTCGTAATGTATACGCAAGCAACGTGACTTGGAGCACATGGTGACACGTTCTAGTATGATGAGCACTTGCATCTGCAGCCGCGCTCCAAAGTCTGACAGCAGCGAAGGTACATATATCCCTCAGAAGGCGATCAACTTGTAAGCAGTTCAATTTTGGAGGTCATACTAGAATGAGTTCAAACCTCAGCGGGTTGTAGTGGACAGCAAGTGCCTAGTGTGCACACTGGCCCGTGGGATGCCAACAACCCAGTATCGGGACTCGGGTAGAGCGCGCCATATTGTCGTACTGCGGTCAACACACTCAAGATAAAGTGTACCTTTACGGAGGAGAGGTCTTCGTGATAGCCTCCTGAAGCCGCTCTAGCGCCGTCTGACAATCCTTCTCGATGGTCGTGCCCCACCGCCAGCTCTTCAACTTCTCCAAAGTTTCTCCGACCTTCTCCAGTTGCTCGTGCGTGAACCCCTTCCCAGAAGCGCTCTGCTCGGGGGTGATGCCGTCGAGCTCGGGGTCGGTGAGGTTGTGGAGGTTGCCGCTGTGCAACGAGAGCCGAGCGACCATCTGCGCGACGGGCCGCCTTAACTCGTCGTAGATCTTCAAGGCGGCGGGAATCGTTGCTCTAGTGAGAGCAGGCTGGCCGAGGAGCCGTGCAAGCATCACGACATCCTGACCATCGTCATGTCACGCATTCATCGATGCACCACGCCCATACGGCTCACCTCGAATCCTTGGCCGGCGCCCGCACCCTGGTGAGGCGTCATTGCATGAGCCTGTCATACCAACATCAGCGGTGTAGTGGCGGGTGAATGTTGGTTGCTGCTCACGGCGTCTCCGAGTAACGCAACTCGGCCACCAACGAACGTCGGTAGCTCCTTCACCATGTTGATGGCCCACTTGTTCCAAGTAGTCATATTCTATACATCACGTCAGCACTTCATACTAGTTCGTTGTTCCTCGCAGTCGATGCGCACCTTCATGATGTCAACGACTTCTGGCTCCCAGTCACGGTAGTGTCCTTCGACCTCCGAATTGGGAACTTGCTCGACCCATGCGCCTTCGTACGCTCTACCTTCAGTACCTGGAAACGCAACGATGGCGCCGACATTGAGTTGACGACCCTGAGACACGGGGTATGCAACGACGTGCTGCAAACGAGAGAGCAACGTGAGCCGTCGCTGCGTATGCATATTAATGCGAGAGATGCAGTCACGAACTCTGTTCTTTCCGCAGTACTGTACCAAATACATGCGTCAGGCTCGTTGAATGCATTTCCGTGACCATGCGACGTACCGTCATGAAGTACGACATATTGAACGGACGCGGCCTGCCCTCCGGGATCGGTTCGCGTTTGATGAGACCGCGGTAGACAGACGCCCCGGAGAACACGGCGGGGATATACGACCTCAATAGATCGGCGTCTGCTTCGCGACCAGCGGCCTTCGCAGCGTCTGCGAGCTGGGTGTACATTGCCGCGCGCACGCTCGACTTGATACCATCCGTCCCGATGAGGATGTCGCAGGGGAACGTGCTCCCGTCTTGGAAGCGGAGTTCGATGGGCCCGTTGGGGTCTGCCGATTGGGCGTAGTCAACAAAGCGCTTGCCCAGGTGGATGCGCTCGGGTTGGCGGATACTGTCGATGAAAAGCTTCTGCAGCTCGCCGCGATGGAACGTGCGGAGCAATTCTACGGGGTAGGAGGTATATGTGAGCGATAGCACTCACAAAAGTGGTACATGTTTTTGGCTGTGCAGTTACCTGTGGGCTCGGACTCCTTGATAATGAACCCGTCTGGCTGGTCGGATTTGCGGTACATTAGAATAACCCCTGGTGGGCACAAGTCATCAGACTCAATGTATTGCCAAGTGGAATATGGGGGAGGGGATACGTACGATCCTTCGAGCCATCGCCCGTAATCTTTAGCATCTCCTCTTCGAGACCGAGCTGCTGGATGATGTACCACGACCTCGGCTGGAATGCAATCCCGGCGCCGACGATGGCCAGTTCGTTAGCGGACTCGTGGAGATGGTAGTCGACATCCGGGGCGTATTTCTCCAGTGCGATAGCGAGGAGTAGGCCGCAAAGGCCAGCACCTCTACCGAGCAGACACGAGTTCAGCCATAGGCCTGTAGAGACGGGAGAGCCGAGGATGGGGGAAATGACACATACACAATTCCAACGGTGATCCTCGGCATGATCTCTCGGGGTGATGTATGGGCAGAAGGTCTATGCTTTGCGTAGGAGGGGAGATATGGGAGAGGGTGCCTTCGAGTCGTATGTACCATATATACGAGAGTCCTGCGGGGGTACGCGAAGGGAGGTCCCTTCGTAGACTGCACATGATACATCTGCGCGATTCGCACGGAGAAAGAAGCTCTGCCAGTGCCATCTGAGTAAGTAGTCAAGGCACATCATGTTGCGGAACGTACCGGTTACGCTTCTTTGGGTGTCTCGGGCACGCTGCAAAGTCGAAATGACTTCCTAACTTGGACGTAAACCTCCACACCTGCGAGGTTGCTGACCGAGCAGCTTGTAATTCCAATACACTCGTCGATGAACCAGCGTCCTAGTCTACGACGGTGTCTCGGGTAGAACCATACCGCTTATTCGCTTCGGACTCCTTTCTTTTCGTGAAAGGCCACTCAAGTTGGCCCAATGACGAGATACAAATAGCAATAACGAGTGCAAGCCCATACATACAGCAACAATCTGTAAATTTGACGATTTAGTACTGAGCACTCGGCCTCGGGAGGGTCATCATATCCACGCGGCGAGAATATTACTCACCGATCAACGTGCAGAGACCAAGTGACCTAGAGGTGTCATGGTCCATTCATCTCGAAGCCGCAGTTCACCGAGGGGCGAGACTACCGGACAACGACTCTTCAACATGGATTCCTAAGGCCGCTGATTGTCGTGTGGTGACTCCTTGGGCATTACTGGATGTTAGTGGGCTTGCTTCTAGTGAGCGCAAGCACCGCGAGGACGTTCTAGCTTTGTGCAAGTCCAGTAAAAGCATCCTCATGCGATGTAGTTTACGGCACCCGTAGCCAAGTGCACGGAGAGGATAGGCGGGTGCGAGAAGCCGCGGTATGACGATGTGAACAAGTTGGCGTTCTTCCCACGGCACTTCTCCTTCCCCCGATGCAATCGCACGTATGTCCGAAAACATCGGCTTTCCGGTACCTGGTCTCCCGACTCGTACACGGCCAACCACTTTAATAGCCCCCAGGTGAGATTGAGGAGATGAATGAACTCTGAGATGGAGCAAACGAGCGGGGAGCAGAGCTGGTTGAAGCCTCGCTCGTTTACAAAAAATCTGATCGTCGGCGCAGAATGAATCTCAGTCCTAACGCAAACACGTCTGGATTGCGCTCAGAGTGAGATGCACTGCAGGCGTCTATCTGCCCAATCCAGGAGACCAACGGCCCGAGTGAATCCCGAGCGATGGCGTGCTCGCTCGTGCGCGCCAAAGCCCCAAAAAGAGCAACGTTCGAGCGCTTCGCACTTGCAGTTTTTTCCACCTCCCTCCACCATCGACCACTTCGACTCACTGCGCATCGGGCAGCTCAGGCATTGGGGCTCTCTCGTCTCAAGAGTCTGCCGACCGTCTAGCTGCGGTGTGTAAATCGCGAGGTATGTCCCTTACCGTAAATCAATAGGTGAGTCCCTCTCCATCGCGAGTATGCGAGTTCGAAAGTCGTCAGTGAGGCTCGCGAGGGGTTGTGAATGGTGACGTGGATCACTGAAATTCTACGCTGTGGTGAGAACTTGCATGTGCTTATTTCGGCTATGCTGAGCTTACGTCCTATTGTCGTTCATGCAGCACGTCCCTCCCAGCCATGGTACGTCGTCATTGTATAGGTCCCAGTCATCGACTTACAGTTGTTCTAGGTCTGGAGCGAATAGGGCATGCATGTTGGTGTATCCCCTCGATGTGATTGCACGTTGCTGTCGTTGCCCAATGGCGGTGGGGTGTGTATATCTAGCTACACATCTCGCTTTTTGGCTAAGTCGTGTATGAATCGTTTGCAATGTCGCCATGTATCGTAGTATACGGTGGATTGCTTGTGGGAATAATAATTTGATTTTTTATTCCATTCCGAACCAATTGCGTGCAATGGGCAGCAGAACGAGCAGAATTCCATTAGCCAATCCGGAGCCCGAGTAGCTGTCTGACGAAGCAGGTCACGTGCAGCAGCCCGTTTGCGCTGGGAGTGAGACGGGATTTGCGCTGGCGTGCAAACTTCCGCGGAATGAGCGGGGCATGAATCCGCCAAAAGTCTGAATAGCGCACACCTACTTCACGTCCTGCACGTCCCTGCGAAAAACCTGCCAGGCTCAGTGGAGTGTCCCGCCCGTGTACGTCTTACCTCCTGCACATTCGTGGCGGGAGTCTCGGTTACGTATGACTGAGCTTGAGCTCTGGCGCTTTGCCTCTGGTCAACATGAGAGTAGTGTTGTACTCCGAGGAGCTCATGCAGACTACAGTGCCCCGAACTCATGTGCCTAACATTGCGACCAAAGTAGGATTGGCTTGCTCTCCCCTTTTGTACGCATAGCACGCAGAATGCCCAGGGCTGTATGCACTGGCAACTATAAGCCTATGGACGAAGACTCTACACCGATGCCAAACGCATGGACTGCGCAACTACCTGCTCGCTCGGCCCGGGGCACCGTTATGAGAGATCAATAGCAACACTGATGATCACTCTAGGGTCGCAGAGAAATCGGTCGATACGAGTATGAGGAAACGATGAAATTGCAAAGTCCGTGACAGAGAGCTCGCCGGAAGCCCGCAAGACAGTACCGCAGCGCAATGGAGAAAACCGCAAAGTGATATACCACAGTTCCCGTGCGGTGATGCCGCTACAGCTTCCCGGACGGGTCCTTGGCCTTCAGGCCCAGCGTCTGCGCGATGAAGCCGTACTTGTCCGCGTACTCGCGGATACTGCATGCGGCGTGTCAGTGAAGATATTCCAGAGGGCGAGGGCACATCGGTCCGGACGTACCGCATCTCGGTGGACTTGCCCGCGCCGTGGCCCGCCTTCTTGTCGATGCGGATCAGGAGCGGGTGCACGTTGTTCGGGTGTAGGTGCTGCAGCGTTGCGGCGTGCTTGAACGAGTGCAGGGGCACCACCCGGTCGTCGTCTGTCATCACCCATACTCTGTGAGTACCAATGTATGAGGAGAGAGACGGTGCGACATACGGTCCGCGGTGGTGAGCATGAACGGCGGCAGCGCCCTGTCGGTGGGGATGTTGTGCAGGGGCGAGATGGGGTAGATGAAGTCGAAGTCGTGCGGGTCGTGCGGGTCGCCGTAGTCGGAGGTCCATGCCCGGCCTGTCGTGACACGGTGTCAGAAACGATCGTCAGTTCGGCACCGATATGCCACTCACCGATGGTGAAGTCCGCAAACTGGTACCACACGTGTCAGTAATAGGAAAGGGGGATAGGTGAATACACCAAACTCACCTTCAGAAGGTCGAGGACACCGACGTCAGCGACGGCCGCACCGAGCAGGCCTTCGGGCGCACGGTTCACGCATGCAGCAACGAGCAGACCTATTTGCACCATCCACACAAGGCAATCGTACATTCAAGCAGTCAGGAAGCGAACAAGACAGATCGAGGAATCTGCTTACCGCCGTTCGAGCCGCCGTTGATGGCGACCTTGCCTGGAGCCGCGTACTTGTTGTCCACAAGGAATTGCCTGCACAAACGTGGATGAGCGCCCGTCCCGAAGTCAAAGCCTTCGACGCCGGCCGGCGGCGCACGTCAGGGTACTTACGTCGCGGCGATGAAGTCGTCGAAGCAATTAACCTATACACGCCGCACCATCAGCAGACTGCACCTCGGGGCTGGTTCCAGGGTCCGCGTCCGGGATGCCCGAGCTGAGCTGGAATCCGGGGAGGGGGGCGGACGTACCTTCCGCTCGCGGGTACCGGCGAGATGCCATTCCTCGCCGAACTCGCCACCACCGCGGATGTTGGGCACCGCGAGGATGGCGCCATACTTCTGCATCCAGGTGAGGATCGCGGGGCTGAAGAAGGGGTTGATGGAGATCGTGAAGCCGCCATAGCCTGTTTCGTACCCGTGAGGTAAGCATTTGGTCCGGCTTGCTAGTTAGCTAGGACGTACCGTATTGAAGAGCAGGTGCCGTGCCGTCGAACTTGGTATCCTTGTGTCGGACGATGAACATCGGCACTCGGGTCCCATCCTTGCTCTTGTACCAGACCTACAGAACCCAACAGTGGTTAGTTTCCCGCGGACGGAGGGGTCCACAACACCCCATTCACTCACCTGCTCCGCGGAGAAGTCGTTCGGGTCGAGGCCGCTGACGAGAGTCGACCGGTAGATGCTCCACTTCTTGTCGTCCTCCTTCGCTTCGAAGTTGTACCGCGCGACGATGCCGGGGTTCGTGAAGCCAGTGAGCGTCGTGAAGAAGAACGGCTGGCTCCGGCGGCCGTTCACCGACGCGGCGCCAACGAAGTCAGGCGCGAGGCGGGCGAGCTGCTTGCCAGTGGACAGCTGGTACAGGTAGATCTCGTCGATGACCTAAATTGCCGCACGGACGGTGAGCAGGGGGTACACCATAGCGAGCACGGAGAGGTGCGGCTGACATTACGCTTGAAGATAACGGCAGCGTAGTCGCCGTTTATCGCGCAGACGTCCTGCAAGTGCGCGTTCTTGTCCTCGGGAATGAGGTCCTTGAACACGCGCTTCTCAGGCGGGTCGGCAATGTCGACGGTGACGAGCTTGTACATCGGCGCGTCCTTGTTCGTAAGGAAATAGAACTTGGTGCCGTCATTCGCGATGCTGCAGGCCGGTCAGCGGGGCTTGCCCTTGCGACGCGGCGGCCCGATGGCACGCCGAAGGCGGGACGCTTACTATTGATAGTTCGCCTCGAACTCGTTGACGAGCTTGTCCCATTGCATGTTCTGACCGATGGCCTCCTTTTGCAGGTCCGTTATCCAGAGAAGTACTTTCTGTGAACCATAGCGTGAGTATTGCGGACAAGCATATGCGCTACCGGGATGCCATGACGTACCCGCGAAGTGTCCCGAGTAACCGAAAGAATGAGGTAACGACCATCGAGCTCGGTGACCTCGACATGCCACATCCATTCGGGATTCGACTCGTCTTTGTAGACGAGAACGTCCTCGGCTACATAGATAGCAGTCGATAGTCAGTTCAACGGCCGAACCCGCTGGAACGAGGCGTCGGTACGTACATTGCTGCGTGCCGAGCTTGTGATAGAAGAGCATTGCGTTCTTGTCGCTTTGGGTCTCGGTGCCTGCCAGATCGTCCGCTGCCGCGCCATGGGACTCCCGGGAAGGGAATCGCTGAGAGTGATCGAGGCGGAGTGCATAGCATGACGCTGAGTGACCGTCGACATGGGAAGAAATCGGACGGCGCTCACCTGGTAGAAGAATCCTTTCGAGTCGTGCGTCCACGAGATGCTGGAGAACTTCACGAAGCGGATCTCCTCAGGAAGCCGGCCATCGTCATGCGATGGCTTGCTGCCATTCACTGACGCTAGCGGGGCAGACGTGGGACGAACATAGACGGTGAAAAAGTCACTGCCCTAGATTGTACCGATGCGGATTAGTAAACGTCTACCGGAGCAACCTTACCGCGAGACCCTCACCGAACGCGAGATACCGTAAGCGAAATGCTCGCCAGACCGAGCGAATGCGGTCGCTGCGAGGGCCGCCGTGCCATCGGACGAGAGCAAGTTGGGCTGGAGAACGGAATATGGATATGAGACATGATCACGTGACCCGCAGGTGCGAACATACGTCGAAGAAGACTTCGCCGGCTTGGTCGTCGCCCTTGGAAAAGTCCGGGAGGTTTCCATCCTTCGAGCGGTAGAGCACTACGAATCAGTTTGGTTGTGTCAGACTCCGTATACAGCAAGGCAAGCGACGTGAGAGCTGACCTGACTGTGCTTGGAGGCCGCTGTTGTAGTACCAGTACCAGCGGCCGTCATCCTTCAGCGCTGGCGCCGAGAACTGGAACAGGCACGTAATGAGCATTCCGGGACGCGTCAAAACGCGTGAAAGACGCGTCATACTTTGGCATAGTCCATGTTCTCCCTAATCTGGTTCTCGAGGTCCTGCCGCTCGGGGTTCTGGTCGAGGTACTGGCGCGTGAACTGCTCCTGCGCGGTGGTCCATTGCTCCGTCTCGTCGGTGTTGTGCTCCAGCCACTGGTACGGGTCGTGGACGCGGACCTCGCCCTTGGACTCGCTCTTGTAGGTGTCGACGTGGTCGGAGCGTCTGGCGGACGGGTACCGGTTGGGTACCCAGCGGGTGGGCACGGCGGGCATGCTAGACGGTCTGGAGGAGGAGGCTAGACGGGTCGAGAGGCGGAGGGCGGCTCTTATATGAGCGGGTGGAGCTCGGAGAGATGCTGGGACGGCTGAGAGAAGGGCGAGCATGTGCTTTATAGAGGGAGTGGAGGATCGGAGGGGATCTCAGGCTATATCGATTACTCCCCGGACAAGGGAACGCGATCTCTGGCCAGGAACATGTCAGCGTGGCGGCCAGCTGGGAGAGCACGGCTGGGTGGGACTGCACGTTTATCAGGCTTGGTGTTCCAAAAGACGCAGGTGAGATCTTGCGGGGGCCCTGCACCATCGATGGGCGCCGACTCGCGCGCGGTAGACTCGAGGCCTGGCAGATGAGCTCGCGGCGCCAGGCAGAGGCTCGGGCTGCAGTCGCAATTCGCTGTCACCGGACAGTCGACCACTCGCGGCGTCCGAGGAGGCGTGTAGTGCGGTCTGGCTGCTGCTCCCTCGACGTGAGATTGGAAGGGCCCAAAATTTCTCCGGCTAGGACGGCGGCGTCCGAGTCCTCCAGCGAGAATATCGTGCTTGAGACTCGAGAGACAGATGCACACACACGAGCACGGAGGCGGTTCAGCTCGCGCCCCCCGCCGAAACCAGTCGCCCCGATGCCGCGAAAAGCGCGCACGCTCCCCGGCGTCTATCTTATCTCCCCGGCGCGCTCTGCCGCCAACGTCACCCAGAATTTGCTCAGCTCTCCGACTCGGCGAGTCAGCGTGCGCATCGTCCCCAACGCTCCCCTCTGCACGTCCCTCGTTTGCTCGGCGCCGACGTCGACGGCAGCTCCCACCGCGCGTGCATGTCCCAACCGCAGCAACCCGCGCCGAGCTTCTTTCCGACCTCAGCTATCGTGCGTACTCCCGCGCCTGCTCATATCCACCGCTCACACCACGCTCGAATGTAGGACCATGCATTTGCCGGCCTGGGCGCGGGCGTCGTCGCCGTGCTATGTATGCACCCGCTTGACCTGCTCAAGGTCAAGTTCCAGGTAGCGACCGACAAACCCAAGGGCGGCATCGGCAAAGCCATATGGTCTTCGCTCACCGAAATTCAAGCGCGGGATGGGTGGAGAGGCCTCTACCGGGGCGTCGGGGCCAACATCGCTGGAAACGCGTCGAGCTGGGGTCTATACTTTCTCTTGTAAGTGAACGCACCTGTCTGAGTTCGTTTCGTGCGGCCTCGCTGATGCGTGCGGGAATGAATAAAGTTACCACATGCTCAAGCAGCGTGCCTCCGGCGGTGACCCGAACTACAAGCTCTCGGCGGGGTCGTACCTCCTATGTTCTGCGGAAGCGAGTTCGCATGCTCCTCGTCGCTACCCCTCCCAGCCATGCTGACCCCTCGCCCGTCGCATAGGTGCGGTGACCGCAATCATGACCAACCCTATCTGGGTCGTCAAGGTCCGCATGTTCACGACGAAGCCCAAGGACCCGACCGCGTACCGCAGTCTCTGGCGTGAGTGCATCTCATGTAGACGTGATGCCGAGACCTGACTAATTATGATGGCGGTCGCGTACAGATGGCCTCTCGTCGATATACCGAACAGAGGGCATGGCCGGCCTATATCGCGGCACAACCTTGGCGCTCTTCGGCGTCAGCAACGGCGCGATCCAGTTCATGGTGTACGAGGAGATGAAACGGTGGGGCTTCGAGCGCAAGAAGCGGCAGTTCGCCAAAGCCGGCAAGGAGTACACCGCTGCGGACGACAAGCTCGTGCGTCTTCCCCGCTTCGCGCGTTTTACCGTGCCCGTGAGGGCTTCTTCTGACGCCTCCCTCGCGCTTTCCGCCCGCAGTCGAATACGGCGTACACGCTCATGTCGGGCGCGAGCAAACTGATCGCCCTCGCGTCTACGTACCCATACCAAGTCGTCCGGTCCCGGATACAGGTACGCTCGCTCGCTCCACGCCGTTCCGTCGGACAAGGCTGACCTTCCCCTCAAAACAGAATAACGCGACCACCCACCTATACCCCACAATCCCCGTGTGCATAAAACGGACGTTCGCGGAGGAGGGCATCCGCGGATTCTACCGCGGGCTCGGCACGAACCTCGTCCGCGTGCTGCCCGGGACGTGCGTGACGTTCGTCGTGTACGAGAACCTCGCGTGGCTCCTTCGGACCACCGCCGCCCGCCGCGAACAGCGGAAACAGCTCCAGGCCGAGTCGTAGCCCGTGGCGGCGCAGTCATGCTCGCACTTTGGGACTTGGGCAGGCCGGCGGGCGTTACGCTGTGGTTTGTGGGACGCTGCTCCGCCTCTGCTAATGACGGGGCGCCTGCCTGCCTGCGCGCCCGAGCGTTCATAGCTCGATTCCTCTCGCGAGAGGGACCGAGACTGTGGATGGCGGATGGGCGTTGTGCATGCAGGGTCTAGGGCCCTGGTAGAGCGAGCCATCAAATCACCATAGATGCTTGTGGCGATGGCAGGGAGGCGTTTAGACGGAGATAGGAAGTAGCACTCGGTAGAATATATTCGACACTTGCTAGTAGGCTGTCAGCAGCAGCTCGTGTACTGTAATGCGCATAGTAGTACCTCCGCGCGTGGAATCCGAACCACCTATCACTCTTTGTGTTACGGCGGGAGCCGGGCTGTGGGCGCATGTGTGCAACGCGGTACTTAGGGGCTAGCGCCATCGGGCGCGGTGATCCGGTCCTTGCCATCTTGCCATTGCATGCTCCAGCAGCTGCGGATTGTGATCAAGAGTGCTTGCACGGCTCCGTCGACATCGGCCACGAGGATGCAGGGGCATCTAGGCGGCACGGAGCGCTGTACGGTGTGGTGTGGAGCTCGAGAGACGTGAGCACTTCAATTTGCTACTTATCGATACAGTGCGAACGTAACGCGAAGCCGTGCGGACGATGGTGCTCTGATTGAGCTGCGTTACGAGAGCATGTGGAGCCCGCTGTACGCTCTTCGCCCGCCAGCGAGCCTGTTTTTCGTAGGCTATTGAGCGGCGGTGAGCTATAACACGTCGACCTCGCCACACCGTGTTCCTCAACCCTGCGCCCCATCGATGTACAGTACGCGATTTGCTCCTCGTCGCCGAGCAATAGAGAAAATAGCCCGCTTGTAGGATCGCCGCGCATCAGCTGCTCGCGCAAAATCGATGCCTGGCTAGCCTCAGGGCAAGCTACAGCCTCCTCGCTGGCGGGGGTAACGGCATCGGGTCCCACGGGATCAGCCTTGAGGCTTCGGGGACGCGCGCGAGGGTATCTCCGTCTTGAGCACCCTGTTCGCCTTCGATTTCGGGACCGGGGCTGCGGTGAGGTTGTCGTAAGCACTGAGGTTCGAGATATGGCGGATGGCGAGCGTGTGTGCGCTCGGGGCTCACCGTTGGTGTTTTCGGTGATGTAGAAGCGGCGGAGGACCATGATCGCCTCGTCGTGCATGTACCCGCCGATGGCGCGATACGCAGGGTGTTTCGGGTGCGGTAGGCTGTTGGTGATACGCCGGCGTGGTCAGCGAGCCGCATCGATGTCGATTTATCAGCGAACGCGAGGTGCGCGAAGACGAGGAGTAGTATGTAGGAGAAAGGTGTACTGACGCGCTGTTGACCCCGAGGACGCTACCACACCCGCCGAAGCGGTCGTTCCCGCAACCGTAGTAGACGTCCTTGATGCCCATCTGGCGCAGCGCGGACGCGCACATTATGCACGGCTCGACGGTGACGTAGAGGGTCGTGTCCGCGAGCGGGTACGCCGTCGGCGCGGGCGTGAGCTGCTTGTCGGCGAGGATTTCGTCGATCGCCTCGAGTTCGGCGTGGCGCGTCGCCTGTGGGTCGGAAGAGGAGCAGCGTGAGTAACTGCTGCGCGTTTGGTCAATGAGCGGGAGGGATGCTGACGTTTCGCAGCTGGTTGGTTCGGTTGCGCGCTCGGGCGATTATCTTGTTGTCCCGTACGAAGACACACCCTACTGGAACTTCTTGTGCGGCGAGGGCCTCCTCTGCCTGAACGATGTCAGTGTATGTGTATCGCGTGGGCGAGCACTTTTCCGACCATGTCCATGGCATGCTTCATCCAAGCGAGATGCACTGCATCCGCATCATAGTTGGTTGTATTTTCCTCCGTGGATGATTGATTCCCGACGTTCGACATGAATGCTAGTGCGTCTGGGATCCTCGTCAATACCATTAACCTCCGATGCAACCCTCCCCTACTCACCTCTCGTCTGCTACTGCTCGACTTTGAGCTATGGTCGTCAGAAGACGCGTTTCACTAGGCATCTTTCTTACCTCGAAACGGATGCGCCCCGACCAGTAAAAGACAGGACGGGATTGGCTGGCGGCGGAGATGGTGGAAGGAAGAGCTGCCCGAACGAGCGGGGCAGAATCATATGCCTTGCGGAGCGCCCGTCGATCGCGCCGGCTACTTCGCGCTGGGTTGCGCCGTGCGGGGTAACACTCGCGCTCTTAGCGGTCTCCGGGGAAGCCAGCGCTGCCCCGGACGCCCCTCTCTTGCACTCCACTCTCATCTGGGCTGAGCGAACATGGCTGGAAAGACGTTTACTGTCGAGGAAGTCGCGCAGGTGCGTGTGCTCTGCCTCCGCGTCGGAAGCTGGAGGGTGCTCATACGACCCGGGTCCGTGCATGTAGCATAACAAGGCGGGTGATCTGGTGGGTGTTATTGCTACTTCGCCTTCTGAGACAGCAGCTTATGGTCTCGGAAGTGGATCATCATTGACTCTAAAGTATATGACATCTCCCGATTCGTCAACCTGCATCCCGGAGGTGCCGGCGTGCTGCTCACGAAGAACATCGGTACGTATAGCATGAGAGTGTATGCGCTATGTCACATTGACTGAAGGGAACATTCAGCGGGAAAGGATGCAACGGAGGCATTCTTCGGCCTCCACCGCTTAGAGGTCCTCCAGAAGCCCAAATATGCTCGCCTTCAGATCGGCACCATTCAGGGTCAGCAGGAGATTGTCAAGCCCTTGGCCGCAGGCGAAGCTTCCCAAGTTCCCTACGCTGAGCCAGCATGGCTCCTGTCTGGCTTCCACAGCCCGTACTACAGTGACGGACACCGCGCCTTCCAGAAGGCCGTGCGGAAGCTGTTCGAAGAGGTTGTGTACCCGGACGCGGTCAAGCACGAAGAGGATGGCAAGCGGATATCTCAAGACGTCGTAGACAAGCTCTGGTATGTTGCCTCTCGCACTTCAACTCAGTTGCGTATGAGATGGTCCTGAGCTTGGCCAGCGAGATGAACATTCCAGCAATGCGCATTGGTCCTGGGAAGCACCTCAAGGGTCGCACGCTCATGGGCGGCATCGTCAAGCCCGAGGAGTTCGACCATTTCCACGAGGCGCGCCGCATTTTACTGGATCGAATGCACACATAGTGACGCATGCGTCTAGCTCATCATCAACTTCGAGATCGGTCGCCTCGGGACTCGAGCCTACGTGGACGGTCTCCTCGCAGGACAGGTTATCGGTCTACCGCCAGTCTTGAACTACGGCTCGCCAGAGCTCCAGGCAAAGGTTGTACCCGAAGTCCTCGACGGCAAGAAGTTTATCTGCTTGGCTATCAGCGAGGCGTTTGCGGGCAGCGACGTCGGCGGGCTACAAACTTACGCCGAGCGGGATGGGGATGAGTGGGTGATTACCGGGACCAAGAAGTCTGTTGCTCTGTTAGCTGGATCGGGATGACCCCTCACAACTGCGGCTATATTTGCAGGTGGATCACCAACGGCACCTTCGCGGACTACTTCACGGTCGCAGCCCGGACAGAGGTAGGACCTGCCGAGCCCCTGCCTCATACGCCCGGCTCACCAATTGTTCCTCCCTCAGGGCGGATACACGGTCATCCTCGTACCCCGACAAGACGCCATCTCAACCAAAGCCGTCAAGACCGCCTACTCGTCCACGGCAGGCACGTCGTACGTGACCTTCGACGGCGCGCGCGCGCCGGTGGCGAACACGCTCGGGAAGGTCGGGCGCGGCATGCAGGTCGTCCTCAGCAACTTCAACCACGAGCGCTGGATGATCGTGTGCACGAGCCTGAGCGCGCAGCGGCGCGTCGTCGAGGAGACGCTCAAGTGGACCGCGCAGCGCGTCGCGTTCGGCCAGCCGCTGCACGCGCAGCCCGTCGTGCGCGCGCGCCTGGCGAACATGATCGCGCGCGTGGAGGCGGGCCAGAATTGGCTCGAGTTCGTGACGCACCAAATGAACAACGTGAGGAGGCAAACTGCTCGTGGTGGAGATGGACGGAGGCTGAGCGTTTTCGGATAGATGTCGTACGACGAGCAGTCGGACAAGATCGCTGGCACGATTGGCTTGTTGAAGCAGTACGTGAACCCATGATCGCTAGTACTTGTCGCGTATCGCTGACGCCCTGCCTGCTTGCAGGTATATCACCCGCACCGGGCGGGAAACCGCCGAGGACGCAACCCTGCTCTTCGGAGGTCGTGGTATCACGGCTACCGGTATGGGCAAGCTCATCGAGAACGTACGTTCGAATCGTTCCTTTAGGGGACACTACCGCTGACCGATTTCTCAGTACCACCGGACGTCTCCTTACGACGCCATATTGGGCGGTTCCGAAGACGTCTTGGGCGACCTGGGCGTGCGCCAGGCCATCAAGAAGATGCCCAAGAACGCGCGCCTGTGAGGATGGCAGCAGACACTGGGAGGCTCCGTTCGTGATCTGTGGCTGCGCATATACCTCACAGCACTCTTGTAATACTAGCAGCTATATAATGGGGATCGATGATCGGAGGGGAAGTGCGACGAAGGCGGCGTGTATACACATACGGTACTACATACAGGATACAGAATCGCGCGGTACCGAAAGCAAGGCAACACTGGGAAAGCAAGTCTACGAGAGGGGGTTTCGATCGCGAAGCTAGACGGGAAGATTCTACATACAATACGACATAACCATACTCTCCGGCTCCAAGACGATTATGTACGATTCCGTAAGTTATTGGAGGTGCGAAGAGAGAAGGGTATTAGAGGCGGCGCGGCGCGGGTTCTCTCGATCACAGTCTGAACAAGAAACCAAGCTAGATGGAGAGAAGTCGTTAGTACATCGATGATTGACCAAGGCAAATGCACGTACATCCTCAGGAGTCAGACGGCCCATAGCCTATGCCAACGGTATGTCAGAAAGCCGCATGAGGACTGAACGAGGGATTCGCGTACCGAGTCGTCAGCGGAAAGTGTAGCGTCAACCATTGCGGCCTTCTTCTCTTGCAGCTGTTGTCACATGGGTACTCAGGGATTTGACGGGAGCTAGGATCGCAAGCAGACATACCTGGATGATACGACTCTCGATGCTGTCTTCCACGACCAGCTTGATGGCTTGCACAGGGCGGTGTTGTCCGAGACGATGGATGCGGTCCATTGCCTCTGTGGTGCGTCGTGAGTGCGAATAGGCAGGAGGGGCGAGCGCATATACTTACGATACTCGACCGCGGGGTTCCACCAACTATCCATCAGGTATACCCGGGAAGCTTCGGTCAAGTTGAGCGCGACACCTCCGGCTTTCAAGCTGACGAGGAAGACCGTGACATGGACGTTGTTCACTGCGACAAGAGTTAGCAGTTGTATGCGTCAATAACGACTCAGAGACGTACTGAAATACTTGATGGTAGCATCGCGGGCCTGCGGGCTCATGGTACCCTCGAGCCGACAGACCGTGAAGCCAGCCTTCTGCAGCCGGAACGCGATCAGGTCGAGGAAGTTGACGAACTGGCTGAAAACGATGCTCTTCGTCGTCGCGTCTTGCTGACGAAGGTTGCTGAGCTCCTCGACAAGTGCCTCGATCTTCGTTGACGAACGCCACTTGTCGAGGTCAAGACGTCCCAAAATGCCTTGGCGGACCTTGGTGGTATCCTCCAGTTCGAGTGCAGGCGCCTCGAGGTCGATGGTAAGGGCAACATGGCAAACGGGACAAGCGGGCTGTAACCAGTTCAGACACCTATAGCGATGACGAGCGAGCGACGTACCGTCTGTTCGATGGCGGCTTCTAGGTACTGCTTGATGCACTCGCGATCGAATATGTGACGACACTTTGCTTGGATAGCGTCTTCGGCGAACTCGTTGCATAGGCGACAAACCGTGCCTTCGCCCGAGTCTTCCTGGATGAACATGCCTGCGTTGTTCTTGCTGCGCAGCACGAGGTCCGGATGGCATGCCATTTGACGCATACGCGTGAGCCTATAGCCATATATGAGCAACAGTGATTTGCGATCGTGAAAGAGACGATACGAACAAACTGAAGATGTTGGAGTAGTCTAGCAGCCAGTATGTCAACTAGGCGCGTTCACACGAAGTGAAGGGACGTACTGTTCAGGACTGTGCCAGAATCGACGTAGGTGTTGAATTGACGCTTTGCGTCAGAGAACAAGGAAAGGTATAGTTCCTTCTCTTCTGGACTGAAGTAGTCACGGCGGATGACGACAGTGCGCGGAGGCAGTCCCAAATCGTCGGCCCGTTGTACCTGAATAATAAGTGCTGTCAGCATACAGTGCATGTCGAGTCACCCAAGCTGACAGACCTTGGTACGTCGGAGCATCATGCGGTCCAGCAGGATCTTAAGCTTCCTGAAAGCTCTTTGGCCGGGGCCGACCATGCCGTTCTTCTGGATGGGGGTGAGGATCTCGTTGTTCCAGAAGCACGTCTGATGAGAGCTGAGTGAGCGTGGAACGCGGGAGGCTTCGTGCACTTTACTTACGTGCTTCATTGGACTATGGCCACAATCTGTACGTAGGAGACTTCAGCACAATACTCGGGACCTGTTGACGAACGGGCGTACCGTCACATGTGCGCTTATCGCTGAACTTCCAGTGCAAAGACTTGCAGTCGCACATTTTGCCTGACGAACTATGAGCGACCGTGGCGCGCTCGACGTGATGCGCGCAACTCACAGAAGTAGTACGAGAATGGGTCGCCGCCCAAAAACCGAACGAGACTGTACAGTTCTCCAACGCGGTTCTGGAGAGGCGTTCCAGAGAGGCACCACCGGTACTTGGCCTGCAGTTCAAACGTAGCCTTCGCCGTGTTCGTAGACCGCTCTTTGATGTTGTGTGCTTCATCGAGCTGTTGACGGGAAGTCAGCCTACGTGCCTGAACCTGTGATGAAGGAAGATGAAGTACAATGACTCGATTCCACTTGATGGCGTGGAGTGCAGACTTCTCCTTCACGATTTTGCCCTTGCGCTTGAAGCCGCTGTGCTGTTTGCGGAAGCAGCTTTCAAGGACGGCATACGACGTGAGCACGACGTCGTACTTCTTCAACTCTTCGATACTGGATTCCCTGGAAGCACCATGCCATACCAGCGTCTTCAGGAGGTTGTCGGTGTGAAGCTCGATCTCGTTTCGCCATTGCATGATCGCCACTGTCGGACTAAATACCCATGTCAGAACGATGTGAAGCGTATCGGCGAGATGCAAGCCTACGCTATCACGAGATTTGGGCGAGCGCCATTGTCGGAGACCATGAGCGAGATCATCTGTATAGTTTTGCCCATGCTAGAGCCAAGTTCAGCACAGATACAATGTCAATTGAGCAAATCCTACGAACCCCATTTCGTCCTAGCAAAGTCGGTAATCAGTACTATAATTCGGGTATGAATATTGTTACGAGACATACCGCAAGCATACCACCGCTCCAAACTCCCTTCTCTTGCTCCTTCATCCAGTGCAAACTCTCCAGCTGGAAGGGTAGCAATCGGACCTTGAGGTTTGAAGGTTGCTCGGCTTTCTGTGGGACGACTACCTCGATCTTGCGCTCGAGATCTCCCCAGACATCTTGCAACTCAGGGTGGTACTTGTGCAACGCGATGGTAGATTTCTCAGCCTAATGTCATGCGTTGAGGATTCAGTGCGACGCGGATCCCGAGTAAGGGGCTTACATATGTCAAACGACGACCGAGCTCCTCGCGCAATGCCCGTTCCTCCTTGGCCGTGGCGCTGCGGTTTAGTCGCGCTTGTCTCCTCTCCTCTCGGTTAGCTTTCCGCATCTCCGTAAGGGTCATTGTCTTGCTTGGCTTGGACTTGGCTACCTGCTTTCCCTTGCTCTTCGAAAGCGGCTCGTCCTCCGATTCGGATTCAGAGGGGGCCTCGGATTCGGTGAGCAACTCGATCACTTCAACATCGTGGTTTTGAGCGAGACGTCGCTCCGCCGCCGCGGCTCTTAAAGCCGCTGCCTTGTTTGTGGAGGCACGAGGCTTGGATGAACCAGCTCCAGCGCTAGCGAGACCCGCAGCACGGTCGCGCTCCTCGCGTGCAGTCCGCAAGGACTGCTGCACGGCGGCGTCCACCATGACATCTTCGTCCTCGTCGTCGAGCTCATCCAAGGCGTCCGAGTCGACTGCATCGCCCTCGGGGTCAAACTCTGACCCACTATCATCAGACTCCAGAAGGACGTCCTCCTCAGAGACTGAGACATCTTCCGGGACGATTGAGACTTTCCTGGCACGCCCAGTTCTTCGGGGTGTCTCCTCAGGCTCGGTTGTCTATCGTTCTCATCAGTTTTGGAGCAATGACAGACAAAGCGGTATGATGACCTTAGTGGTTCTGACGGTGGCTATCTCCACGTATGCAGTTTGCTGGGTGAGACGACGCTTCAATGCGCGTCCAGATCCCACTTCTTGGTCGTCCTCAACAACCTCTTCCTCACGCGCACGCTTCTTTCCTTTTGCAGAAGACTTCTTGTCCTGCTTCTTGATAGGCAGGATGAGCTCAGCCTCGTCTTCATCGAGGTTTGAGGTTTCAGGCGTAGTTCTCGAAGAGGGCCCTGCGCTGAAGACCGGCGAGACGGCGGTGCTGGGCGTCGTGGAGGCCGACTGGGCAGTGCGCGTACGCTGCCTGGTCACTGGCATGGCGAGTGCGTCGAGCGGGAGGTGGTGGTGGGCAGAGGAAAAGACGCTGTTGGTCGTGGGCAAAGGCAGCGCCGGCGACGCGGGGGACGCGACAAGACGCGCCTGAACCTTATTTATGGTCGCGTCTTGCAAAGCACCGGCCAGTTTTCCCGGGCCCGTCGCCGTCACGTGCTGGACCGCAGCTTCTTGACTCCCGCCCGTTCGTTCGAAAAGGCAAGGGTTACTCAATCTGGTCAGGGTCGCGGTTGCACAGGAGATTGACGAGATCATACATTGGAGAAGGCATACAAGACTACACGCGAGACCCGACTACGAACATCGCAAGAAACGCGGCCGTCAACCCGAGCCTGATCCCGTTGCTCATGATCTCCGCTTGCTTAGGACCCTCACCCCACCTGCTGCAGAACCAGTCGAATCGCTTGAGCAGCATTTTGTACTCACCGCGCTCGAGAATCCCAACCACTCTCCCCCATTCGGAGAAAACTCGTAGTACGGCGCTCTCCACGATAGCGCAAATCCACCACGGCCCTCTCACGGTGGTATCCACCTGCCGCAGTCGCTCCGGGTGAAGGAAGAGGTGCCGGATGAGGTCGAACGAGATGTTCGCCATGAATACTGCGCCAGCTAGCAGGACTCCATAGCGCGCAACCTGCAGGCCCCGAGTGGCATCGAAAGGTGCGGCGCAGATGCCGACCGCCAGAAGGAACGCGCCGAGCAAGAGGCATTCGGCCGCGTTCGGGAACAGATCACGGTAGGAGTACTGGGGATAGAGCTTGACCAGACCCCCATCGCCTTTGGACCACATGTAGAAGCGCCAATACGATCTCCGGCCGGAGTTCCACCACGGATGAACGACCCTGACCGCCGGGGCTGCCCAGAACGCTTCGCCGCCATGAAGAAGGGAGTACTCCCTCTTCTTGCGGCAGTAGTCGATGTCTTCGCCCCCACCCGTCTTCGGAAATTGGAGGTCGTACCGGACGCCGTCGGCGATGTTGCGACGAGCGATGAGGTTTGCGGTCACTCCCCACGGTACGTCCTCCTGGATTTTGTCCGAGATGTTCCAGAAGTACAGCACGCCGGCAATGTGCACTGCAGCGGCGAAAACAGACGTCGCGGGTGGGAATTGAGCGTTTCCGACGAAGCCAGCTGCATTCGGATGCGCTCGAATGGCCTTCTCCGCCTGCATGAGAATATCGGGATCGGGAACGACGTCGTCATCAAGGAAAAGCGCCCACTCCGCGGCCGACTCCTCGAGGCCTCTGTTGCGCGAGGCGGAAGCTCCGAGGTTCCGGGTATTGACTCGGATGCGAACGTCTACCCGATGGCCATACTTCTGCGTCAATTCCCCGATCCTGGGAGAGTTGGGGTCGTCGACGATGATGATGATCATGACCGTGACCGTAGGTGGTTGTGCGAGGGCGAGGAAAGTGTTCAGATGGGGCATGCTGACGCGGTAGCACGGGACTATCACGTCCAAGGATAGCTTCCTCTGTACGCTTGGAGCGCGGCGACGCATCCAGTTTTCCACCGCCGTCGTGGCGTCGTCTAGCGGTCGGAACGTCCAGCCGGACGCATGTACCTTCTCGTACCGTGCTGCTCCGCTTCCGCCCAGCTTGTTGCGAATGCGCGATGGACACATGTGGGAACAGCCCCAACGACGGTAGAGCTGGAAGAGGAAAGGATCTCCGTCCTGGTTGGTAAAACATTGCGGGACGACCTGGCCGCCGAAGATGTCCATGTGGGTGCGGTGGACTGCAGGGAAGGTAGGCATGCCAGGGAACGACGTATCCGTGAAAGCGACGCAGCCAATGCCGTGAGGGACGCCCTCCGCGTTCGCCAGCTCGTTGAACGCGTGGTGGATAGCTGACATCCAGTTAGCATCCTCTAGGACGACGTCGTCTCCCATCAGGATGTAGTAGTCGCACTTATCCTGGTACGCCCTCTCGGCGCAATCGCGCCAAAGAGCGCAGACGTTCCCTCGCGGCCGGTCGCACCGCAACGTCACCAGCTCCTGCACGCCCTCCTCCCGCAGAACATCCTCGACAACATTGCCGCCGCTCGGAAGCCACAGGTAGTCATCGTCATGGTCAATTGCGATGTAAACCCTGGTTGCGTACCGCTCACCGAGGCGGGCGACGTCGTCGGCCGTGGTCCGTAGCAAAGAGCGGGCAAACTCGCGAAGGTTCGACAGGCAGTCCTCAGGCGCGTTACCTCCACGGGACGTGACAGGAAGGAGGATAGCAAAGGTGATCGCGTCCGCGTGAAGGTCCACGACTTCGCTCGTCTGTAGGATGCGCAGATACTTCCCGCGCTCGCCATTTTCCATGGAGGGAAGAGACTTCAATATTTGTGAGTGGATCCACTCCCCAGCGAGGCGCATGCCCTCGGCCAGAGAGTACTTCGGGCTCCATCCAAGGCGTCGGCGCACGAGGGTGTTGTCCGAGTTGCGAGACCCCACACCCACGGGGCGTCCGGTCTCGTACTCAAACGTGACGCTCCCCGGGTCCACCGACGCCACAGAGAGAGCGATGTCGGCCAGCTCTTGGACGGAGACGGCCTGATCCGAGCCTACGTTGACGGGCTCGTCGCAGTCTGACTCCAGGAGACGGAGCACCGCCTCGACGGCGTCGTCGATGAAGCAGAAGCTCCGCCTCTGTTGACCGTCGCCCCAGATCTCGAACGGGGCAGCGGCGTCTCCAGCGTGCTTCATGGAGAACGCTTTGCGCAGGAACGCAGCGGGCACCTTCTCGCGTCCGCCGTACCAGGACCCGAGAGGGCCAAACACGTTGTGGAAGCGGGCGATCCGGACCTCGAGCTGGGAGCGGTGTTGCTCCAGGACCAGCTCGCCCGCGAGTTTCTCCAGGCCGTAGAGCCCTTGTGGACGAGGAGGGGGATTTGTCCATACGTCCGACTCCGCCAGGGAGACGTCCTGGCCCGGAGCCTGCAGAGACTCGGGGTAGACGCAGGCAGAGGACGCGTAGAAGAATCCCCTCGTGCCCGCTGCGATGCAGGCGTCGACGAGGTTGAGGGTCATGATGTGATTCTCGCGGTAGATGATGAAGTCGTTCGAGGCGTGGATCGTGCCCATCCCGCCCATGGTGGCGGCGAAGTGAAGGACGTAGTCGACGCCTTGTACGGCTCGCGTGGCGACGGTGGGGTCGCAGAGGTTGCCTACGATGACTTCGCCAACGGATGGTGCGCCGTATGGAGGTTTGGGGACGACGTCGACGACTCTCACTCGGAATCCGAGGTCGGAGAGTTTGCGGGCGACGTGTCCTCCCTGACGGGAGTGAGCATGGTGCCGAACAACCACGGCAGTTGTGGTGCACTCACAATGAAGCCATGGCCGCCAGTGACCAGGATGAGGCCGTTCTTGTCAAGCATTTGCGGTTAAATTGGTATGAAAGTACGAGTGTGAGTAGAGGGGGCGGTGGATGAGCTACCGGACGCATATTCCCTCCCTAAATATGGGGATTCGAAGAGTACCGAGCCCATCCCATTGGCACATCCTTCGGCGTCCCTCTCCGAGGTTGACGCCAGTGTCCTAGGAGTTACAGCTGCAGACGTCACCTACCGCAGGGCGACCGCGATTTTACTTGTCTTCGAATAGTTCTAGACATACCATGGCAGTGCATGCGCTGCCGCGCTCGATTGCGTCGGGCGGGGTATTGTGGTAACATATCCCCGGTGTTCCGAGAGTAGTAGTGGTTGGCGCCCTATGGAAGCACTACCGCAGCGACGACAGTGTGGCGTCGAAGCGTTCCACGGGCACAGTCAGCAGCGGAGGCATCACGGAAGACCACCTGTGATGTCAAAACGGCATAACCAACACGGGCAGCGTCGAACTTTACGAGACAATAGCGGCTTCGGTGTTGTTGCTCAGGTGTGCTGCTAGTACCGCCTCATCACGAGCTGCAGTGTGCGGATGGTCATGAGGCGATGTGCTGCTAGTTCCGCAGTGTCAGACAAGCAATTGGTCATGAGAGGAGGAAGGAAAGACTGGCGCGCCGCGTCGTACCAGGTATTTACCCTGCGTCCCCAACTGTCCCCACCCCCACACTGCCCCCCCTCTAGCCTTGCTCTTCATCTTAACAACGTCGAAGGTCAGTACTCCCCTGGCCCTGCGTTCATATCCCTACGTTCTAACACGACTGTCGTTGCAGATGAAGGCCACGGCCCAAGAGCCGTGCTACCTCTTCACTGAGACCCAAGACTGGTTCTCCTTCAACGTCGAGACATGGCGTGGCCTCTTCAAGCACGTACTCGCTCCGCATCCCCGCGTCCTCGAGATTGGTTCCTGGGAAGGCCGCTCCGCTATCTTTCTCCTCACCGAGCTTTGCCGCTCCGGCGGCGAGATCGTCTGCATCGACCACTTCGACCTCATGCGGACTCCCGCCGGGCGCGAACGCCGTCGCAAGCTGACCCACAACCTCTCGCTCACTGGCAAGCCCTTCCGCGTGCTCGGCCAGTTCAGCGTCCCGGCGCTCATGACGCTGCTCACTGAGGAGATGTCCGCCGCTGAGCCCGGCTTCGACTGGGTGTATGTGGACGGCTCGCACGAGGCTGACGACACGTTCCTCGACGGCGAGCTGTCCTGGCGCCTCGCGCGGAAGGGCGCTGTGATTGTCTTCGACGACTACCGCTGGGACAAGGAGCCAGAGGAGAGCATCCACCACCCGAAGAGGGGGGTCGACGCGTTCCTCACGCTGCACAAGGGCGAGTACGAGCTGCTCTCCTCCGACACGCAGTACCAGGTCGTGCTCCGGAAGACGGTCGACATGCGCATCGGGTTCCTTGTGGAGGAGAAGGCGCGCTCGACGGAAGTTCTCGACGACGCGCTGGGCTACGGCGTCAACGTAGCGCTCGCCATCGACGAAGAGTACGCCATCGCTGCTGCGGTAGCCATCTGGAGCGCCGCGTGTCACACCCCAGGCCGCATCACGTTCTACGTCGTCCACTCTGGCCTTCCTAAGGATGCGAAGGAGCGCCTGAAGAAGTCCGTGCCTGACGACGCGGACGCAACGCTCGTCTTCCTGGACCTCCCCATACCCGAGTCCGACGGGCTGCTCTGTCCTTCGGGGCTTACCTGGGCGAAAATTTCTATGCTCCCGATTCTGCCTGTGGAGAGGGTCTTGTACTTAGATGCGGACGTTCTGGTCCGGGGCGACTTGAAGGAGCTCTGGAACACCGATCTGCAGGGCCATCCACTCGCAGCTGTCCCAGACGTCGGGTACCCGATGGGGCACGACGGGATGAAGCGTGCGCCGTACTTCAACGCTGGCGTCCTCCTCATGGACCTAGCGGCCATCCGGTCGAACATCGGCGACCTGCATGCTCTCGCTGCGACGATGAAGGACAGCAAGATGAAGGACCAGGATGCGCTGAACGCTCACTTCGAGGGGAGGTGGCTGCCGCTCGGCCTCCGGTGGAACGCGCAAGGTCTAGGTACCTACGCGACCTATCGCACGCCAGATCGAGACGCGCTCTCCCTGGACGAGATGGAGGATCCGAAGATCGTCCATTTCACCGGTGCCTTGCATCCCAGCATGGCAGAGGTGATCAACCCCTTCGTACAGCCATACGGCGGCAAACCGTGGGGCTACGCTGGCGCGCCGGGCCATCCGTTCGCGCGGGAGTGGTGGGACGTTTGCGAGCAGACGGCGTGGCGGGGCTGGCGCGCGTCTGAGCAGTTCCGTGGGTCGCGGGAGAGAAAGAAGAAGGATGCCGTTTTGGTCGGAACGGCAGCTTTCGAGCGCGTCATCGTTGAAAGAGCGGAAGCCGTCTGACCGTATTGCTGTGAACCCCATGGATTCCATTGTCGCCAGTCAGTTACTGAGATTGAATGAATGAATGTTGTGCTGTCGAATTGGACGTACCAAGTTGCAGAAATCGAGACACTGTTTCCTTCATGTGTTCGCGAGCGACATATGGTTAGAGATCGCGAATGCAGCCCCGCGGCTACGTCAGACACTTGGACTATCAGGATATCCCGATATCGAGTTACAATGTAAAGCGCAGTCACACGTCCTCATGCACAACTTACAAGGGTCAGAGGCAATTGGAAACCTATATCGGGGATGACTCACCTCAACGAGTACCGTTTGGCAGGTGCTCAAATCCGTTCCGGACTTAACAGCTCACACCGCATTGTCCAACCCTCGGCCAAGCATAGCCATGGTATCATCCAGAGAAAATACAACGCGCAACTAGTGTACAACGCAGCGACGAGTGACATGATAGTAGCGTTCGTGGGCACCGAAGAGGGGATCCTTACAATGGCGCAGGCTAGGTTCAGAAGGACATCTACCAGTCACCATCCCCTGCGTCAAAGCCGTTGTCGAATCCTTGGTCGTAGCCTGCGTAGAAAACCGGTCATGACGGTTCACAGCGTAGGAGATAGTGTTGCACTAACCGGCATCGTACGCCTCCTGGCGTTCGTGGTCTTCGTGATCTTCGAACGCATCCATGAGTAGTGCACCGCCGACGAGACCGGCACCACCTGACAAGGACGATCGTCAGCAAATATGAGGGTATGTGTTTCTCCCGCGCTACGCACCTGCCAACAAAGCGGTACCCATCCCCGGGCCGGACTTCTTTGGAGGCGCCTGCTGAACGACCGTAGCAGGCTGGGGGGTGTTCGATCCGAACCAACCTGACAGATGGGTTCCATCAGCTTCGCGCTCTCACGACCGGACTACATGGGCAGAGAGCTCACCCCTGTTTTCCTGGGGAGGCGGGCCACCGCCGTATGGGGGATAACCGCCCTGCGGCGGAGGGCTGCCGTAACCCGAGTATCCTCCGGGTGGTGGAGGAGACGGGCCCCATTGTTGGGGAGGGGGCTGGTTATACCCTTGGTTGTATCCGCCTTGAGGGGGTAAGGGCTGTAGCCGCGGTTATCTGGAGGCGGAGGTCCCGATGGAGGTGCGTATCCCGATGGCTGCGGGGCGGGGGGTGCGGGTCCGAGTGGATGCACCCACGACGAGCGCGGTGGGTTCTCTGCGGTGTTCACATAGAACCTGGTCGTCGGACATAAGTCGTCGAACGTGACACCAATCAGTCTGCGAAGCTACATACCAAGTCTTGTAGCTGTAGGTGTGGTCATACCGTCAACACGTCGGCCACGCGAGCAGCGCGCGGGGTGCTTACTTTGAATCCCACTGCTCAATCCAGCCTGGAGGGAGAGGTCGCCTGTCGGGGTTGGGCGGGGGGCCGTTAGGCGTGTAGGGCGGCGGTTGCGACATCGATGGAGGGAAGTGATAAGTCGGGCGAAAGTGGTCGCAACGGACGGGCGCGGGTCGTCTTATATAGCCCTCGGCAGGAAGCTGGCCGTGGGCTCCGGGGCGTGCCCGAAACTGTAAGCAATCGCCTTATTCGCGCTCAGCTCTCGGACTGCGGCGCGGCCGATGGCTTATGTGGCCGCCGTATGTCAAACCGCGGACGGCGACAGCCATGGTGCAGCTCTGGGTCAATCACCGCCCCTTTGGGGCGCGGCCGTTCTGCTTGGACATACGAGGGCGATGCCGGGGCACTCCCACAATACAGGATCCGCTTGTGCTGAACAGTCTAGAGCATTCGAGCAGTGGATCTGCGTATCCGGGAACGTATGCGCATACAGCGGTTAGACAATGCGTGGTGGGCAACGTCGAGCAAGACGGAAGCCTCCGGCGCGAAGCGGTGCGCGAGGCACAGGCTCAGAACGGCAGAAGCGCGCAATCATCGTCATCTCTCCCCGACCATCCATGTGCGGCGCAACAGACCTGCTCCTTTCCTCCCACAATCCTCCCGCTCCGTGTGCAACTTCCCCATCGCAGGCTTGGCACTGGCATGTCGCTCGCGGAACACGTTATACAATTGGAAGCAACTGGAGCACGCCTATATACCATAACTCGTGATTACGAACAAGCATCACCACTATCGTAGAATAAGTTCGAAGGGGCCGCCAAAACCACGCCGAGCATCAAGATCTGGGACGTATCGCATGAACCCCCGTATAAGCAGCATATGGCACACCTAGGCCTTCGATTTCTTATGCTTCTTCTCCTTCTTCGGCGTAGACTCATCTTTCGCAGGAGCAGTCTCCCTCTTGGTCTTTTTCGGCGGAGGAGCCGTCTCTGCATCCTCGTCGTCTGAGTTCGAATCGTCCTCCGAGCTGTCATCTTCCACGCTAGACTCCTCTGAGGACGCCGGCGTAGGGGCGGCAGCAACTGGCGGTGCAGGAGCCTTGACAGGGGCCACAACGGCGACAGGAGCGGCCTAAGTATATCGCGTGTGAGTGCGAGCGTATGCATTGCGTCGTGAGGTTGCGACTCACCGGAGCAGCAGACGCTTCACCTGCCTTGGCATTGTGGTTCGACTCGTAGATGGCCTTCTCTGCGAGCCACTTGTCCTTCTCGGCCCGGTTGCGAGCCTCGTACGCCTGCAGATAGTCAATGCTCCGTTCCCCACTCTGGGAATGTGTGACACGCACCTCCTTCTGGTCCTGGGGCATCTCCGACCACAGCTTGGCGATGTGGCTCAGGAGCTCGTTGTTGCGCATCTCCGGGTTCTTCTTCCTGAGCTCACTGCGAACATCGTTCTGGAACAGGATGTACGACGACGCGGGACGCTTCGGGGCGTTGGGGTCCTTAGGCTTCTTAGCGCGCTTCTTGCCCTCGCCCTCGTCGCCGCGCGCCTTACGCTTCTTGCCGTCCTCCTGACCCACCTGCATGGGGACCATGTGCATAGGGAACTGCCCGTTCGGCGGCATAGGTTGGAATGTCGGCGGAAGCGAGCCATGGGATATCGCGTACGCGAACCCGTCCGCAAGCGTAGCGCAGTCGCGCAGGCCCTGGGCGAGCACGCCGAGGCTGTTTGCGAACTGCCAACAGGAGTCGTTGAGTCAGGGAGAGCAACGTCGCGCGCGACGACGGACCTGCATCCTGTGGAACTCTAGCTGCGCTGCGTGATCGGAAGCCATGGCCGCTATGTTTTGCAAGAGGGGGCTTGTTTTTGAGATTGAACGGCGGTAGGCGCGACGCGACGCGACGATTTAGAGGGCGTGTAAGGGGCTGAAAGGGGGGTAAAGGGAGCGGTTGAAAACTTTGTTGCTGTTGTAGATGAGCATGATACCGCTGGACGTTGTACTTGTTTGGTTGAATTGTCTCGTTGTCTCGTTACAAGCTCCATTAGTCTGCGGTTTCAAACGTTTTGGGAATGGTTTCAAGTGCGCGTCTATCGCGTTCCTTCTGCATCCCGTGGCCGTCCGTTGATTACTCGTTCCCCAATCCAAGCCGATAGCACCATTGTTTTCCAGTGATAAGTCAAGCGCATGGTACATTGGGTTTAGCCTGACGTGCAACCAGCAGTATTCCGAGGCCAACGAGGCTAGAAGAGGCCGCCAACGGCCGGCCTGGATTATATTCGGCGGTGCTCTAGGGGCGCGGAAGCGTGAGAACGTTGGCTGTATTTGGTGATGAGGGGAGTAGAAAGCGGAGACTGAAAGGGACACCCGGCCAACCCTCTGACCACCATCACGAACGGCGAGCTGAACGAACGGCGAGCTGCAGCTAAGGCCTGGCAAGGTGACATCTGACGGTTGGCGGACGTGCGGTAGTTGCCTAAGAGCCCGCTGTGCAAAAAGAATCGTCGCGTTACTTGCAGATGGACTATAACGGACCGTGGCTTCAGCCACAAATCAACGACCTGCAGACCGTCTCTGTCCCGGACGAGCGGTCGGCAGGGGGCTCGAATGACTGGAAGGAGACCGCCGCGAGCGTGCAGGGAGGCGGCATGAACGACTTTCTGGGCGACATCCAGGGTGAGCACGAGCACTTTTGGACAGACGCCGGCCACAGCGACGCGTTGGGGGCCAGCAGAGGCCCTCTCGACCGCACGACGACGAACGCTCATCCCGTACCTGCCACAGTCCACCACTCGCCCACCCCGCCCCTCACGTCCTCCACCCCCGTACCATACACCATCGGCCTTCAGCAGCTACTCGCCCACGGCCAGTACGGTCTCCAGTTCAGCAATCAGTGGCTCCCCGCCGCGAATCATCTCCCCCTCTCAAGCTACTCCTCCCTCAATGGGGCAACCAGTTCCTCTTCGCATTCGCAGATGGGCCCGCAAGGGCAGGGGCAAGGACAGGGACAGCCCCAGGCGCAGGGATCTACGCCGATGGTCATAGAGTGCGTAGCGTCTCGATCCCCCAATTCGGCTTTCCTGACCGGTGCTGCAGCCCCGCTCTCACAACGATGAACGGCTCCTCCTCTAGCCCCCCACCGCAGTACCAGCAACCCGCATACCTCACGCAACAGCCCCAGTCACGCATGCAATACCAGTTTTCTCCCCCGGCGCATCAGTCTATGTTGTCCATCAACCCTGCATTCGTACACTCTCCCGTCCAATACCAACAATCCCAGCAACAACAGCAACAACACTCCGCCCAACTCGTCCGACAGTCACACTCTCCGCCACAGCAGCAACAGCTCCAGCAAGGTACCCTATCTCCTTTCGCCTTGCACTCCCCAACGACCTCGTTCTACGGCGGTATCTCTCCCGCTACATTCTACGGGCACCAACCCCAACCTGTGGCAGGGCCCTCATCCTCGTCCACAACCCCCTCGCAAACACCATCGCAAACGCAGTCTCAGTCAGCCCCGACGCCACCTTCGGCGGCGTCTACTAGCAAGGCCGAGGCGGAGCAGCGGAGGACAACCCTTATAGCTGACGTGAAGCCTCTCATACAGCCGAACTCGTTCACTGGGGGAGGAGCTGTTGCGCAGTTGGCAAATATCTTGGACGACTACGGTATCGCCGAGGTCGATGCTTCGATTCGTCTCGACGTACTCACTAAGATCCGGGACAATGCTGGAAACCACTATTTCCGTGCATGGGTGGATAACTCCATCGCCATGGAGATTGTGCGAGAGTGGTTGAAGCTGGCTTTCATGGGTCGCGAGGACCAGCAGATGGTGGAGACGATCATGCCCCTCTTACAGGTCAGACGCGGCTCATATGTTCGGTGGCGGAACATCGTGTATTGACTGCAAATCCGCTAGATCATCGACAGGCTACCGTTCAACATTGAGAAGCTAAAACAGTCCAAGTTGGGCAAGCTGATCATGAAGCTGATTAAGGACCCTCCTACACCGGGTGAGTTGAAGTTTTCGTTCATCAACCATATGGAGAGCCCGTGGCACGGGTGTTGTAAGTATGACCCCAATGAAAACGAAACCGACAACTCGAACGAGTCGACGACACATGATTTTTGTAGAACAGGCGTTTCCCATGCTTTCGTGCCCGTCGTCGTTAAATACATGTATCTAACTACTGTCCCCTCATCCATATCCGTCGAAAACAAAATAGCGATCAAGGACATGGCAGCGAACATCGAGTCGAAGTGGCGAAAGATGCTCTCCAGGCCGGAGACGTCCGACAAAGCCGATAATGAAGAAGGAGAGGGTGAGTCATGTCAGTCCGCCCTGCGACGGCCATGGGAGTTGACGCGAAGCGCGCTGTTGCAGATCCGAAGGGCAAGAAACGGAGGGCAGACTCGGTGTCCAAGTCCGCGCCACCCGCCAAGAGGACTGCCGTCCCTGCGGCCGGGTCGTCCACACCAAAGGCCGTCGCGGTGAAGAGGGACACGAAACCTGTCGTGAAGGATGCAAAGTCGGACTCGTCCTTCTTCTCCAAGCCCAAACCGACGAAGAAGGAGCTACCGAGCTTCAAGAAGACACCGCCCGCCGCTGCTTCAGCTACTGCCTCGAGCTCGAGTGCGCCTGCTAAGAAGGCACCGGATGCGAGTGTCGCGCAGCCCTCGTCAATGGACGGCTTCCAGGAGATCCTGAAGTCGTGGGGAGGGTCAGGAGCGGGTCCGTCGACGTCTACACCACCTCCGGCAGCTCCAGGGCCGTCGGCAGGGCCCAGTACAGCGCCGCCAGGGCCGCCGGGAGGGCCCTCAGTCAAACGCAAGAAGTCGGTGACCTGGGCACCTGACAGCGAGCTAGAGCAGATCAGGCTCATCGAGCGTGCGGTATATGACGATGACGGCGCAACTGTTAGCGTTTTCCACTTGCCTCGCGATATGTACTGTATGTTGATCTCGTCATGCCGCGCGTCGCTACACAGGGCTCGCTCTCAACACATAACCTGCGCGACCTGGATCGAGACGAGGGAGCGGCGCTGCACAACCATCTGTTCGAAGAGCAGACGGAGTGGACGGAACCGCAACGTGAGCACGCGATCTGCTTCTTTGGGTTCAGTCGTGGCTAATGCTGCTTCCACAGCCCTCGAGATACCCCCGGAGATTGAAATCCCGCCACGAGGCGGCGAGAGTCAAGAACGGGCGGCTCAAGAAGAGCGAGAACGGACGGCGCTCGTCGCGTCCTACGCTTCCCCCGCGCAGATACCAGACAGCCCGGCAGAACCGCCGACGCAGATACCTGAGGAGCAGGTGGACGATGGTGTGCGGCTCATGCTGACGGGGCCGGCTGCCGATGCGATCTTCTGGGACGACGGGGTGCCCGCGCTCGTCGACACGATCCGTCCGGCGACGTCTGTAGCCGAGCTCGTCGAGCAGCTCGCCGCAGCGGCGCCCGCGCTCGCGCCCGATGTCACGATGAGCGATGCGACCCCGCCGCCAAGCATTCCGCCGATGGGACCCGGCTTTAGCGAGCACCTCCAGCTTGTCATGCAGCAGGCACAGCAGGCGCTGGCGCAGGGCGGGATGTTCGGCGGGCTCGGCGCTTCGCCGTCCGCACCGACGGCCCCGCCCACCGGCCCCGCCGCCGGGGGCGAGCAGGGATGGGGCGGCCAATACACAGAATTCGACCGGGGATATTACGAACCGAACGGCGCCGGACGGGGCGCGGACCCCAACCGGCGGTGGGGAGAGGACGGCCCCGGGCCCGCAGGCCCAGCCGGCTGGGGCGACCGGGGCGGGCCCCGGGGGCGCGGCCGGGGAGGCCCGCCGATGCGGGGGAGGGGCCGGGGCGACGGATTTAGAAATAATGGCAAGCGTAGACCATGCAGTTTCTTTCACGCAGGAAGGCGAGCATTGCACCTATTTCCGCGATACTGGATGCCCGAAAGAGGAAAGCTGATCACACCCTCCGTTTGCTTCTCTGCCCACAGATGCCGATACGGGGATCAGTGCGACTACAGCCACGAGCCGCTCAACTACAACTGATCGCTCGCCGTCCGCCACCACCACCACCATTGCCATCGCCGAGGTTGCTCGTGTATATTACCCTAATATTGCTTGTCGTATATTCGTATGCATCGTATGGCACATGCGCCGTATGCTCTTGATGTCACTCGCGAGGGTCCTTGGCGCGATCTACATACAGTGCAGGCAGCAGCCATGCGCACACCATCCTGCCGACCCAAGACGTAATCAATAGGTACCCGCGTCGCTATTGGCCAGCGTCCGCCACGTCGGGTCCGCAATCTAAGTTCGTGTGCAGTCATTTTCGACGTCCTGAGCATCGACGCATCGCATCATCCTCGAGACGGCAGCATGCATGATCAATGAATGCACAGCGGTCGGTCATCGATTCGGGCGCACGAACGTTGCACGCGGCTATGGGCATCACAGCAACGAGGACGCGATAGATGAGATTAATATACACTAACAGAACAGAGGATAAATAGGAAAGTGATAAGACAACAGGTACCCGTCAGCCCGGTCCACGCGAAAGAGAGAAATGGTCCTCCGCACGACCCGAGAGTAGTACTAAGATACAAATCTACGTATATGCTATGCTGGTAAAATATCGATTGAGCGATGATTGCAGCGAGATCCACAGAACAGATAACAGGCGGGAAGAAAGACTGGCAGGCACACACGAACGCACGTAGACACAAAACGGCAAGGGGGAGGACGGCACATGGGGAGCGGGTGGGATGGGGATGGAGGAGCGACAGGCCAGTAGGTAGGGCGCAGGACGAGCGTGCAGACGGGCGAGAGAACAGCGGAAAGCGGGAGAGCCGGGCGGGACGCATAAAGCAATCGACGAACAGAGAGCCATCCGGGAAGCGTCAGTGCAGCGGAGCGGCCGAGCTCACGAACCCTGTGTCCTCCCGCGTTTTCGAGCCGTCCGTTTCGCCGCCGGCTGCTCCGCGTTCGCCGTCGTCGGTGAATCGTCTCCGGCACGCCCGCCTGGTGGCGCTTTGCGCTTGAGCGACGCATTTGGTATCGAAGGCGTGGTGGGCCCTCCTGGTGTAGGCGCGGATGCGGGCGTCGACGCGGACGCGGCTGGGGTCGATCCCGACGGCTGCGAAGCCTGTGGGGTGCCCTTGGACGTCTTGTTGTCCGGGCCGTCGGCACGTGGGCCATTCTGCGATGGTGAGCCAGTTGCGCCGCCTTGCGATGACGGTCCTGCGGCCGCGTTGCTGGCGTTGTGTACGTACATCATCGGCGTGCCGTTCATGCCATGGCCGTCAAAGGAGGAAGACGAGACCTCGGCATGGTGACTGGGCCCAGCACCATCTAAGCCGCTCATGGGCATCCCACGGTTGGCGGCGCGCGTCGCTCGCAACTTGTCTGCAAACCTCGCCAGAGCGTCTGTGCTAACTGGTGAGCTATGCACAGTGGTGAGCGAGACTCGTCAGCACGTACCCATCGGCCCTAGATGAGTGTCTTTTGAGAACTGGATGAGTTCCGACATTTGAGCGACGCTCTCTGCAAGCTATTTCCGATCGGTCATTCGTAAGCCCATTTTCATATCCGTAGTCAGACCGTAGGCTCACCTCCAAACATCGCATCGTAGCTTGGGGTATGCCAAACGCATTGATCGGCTCCGCGGGCATGATGGCATGCTCGATGTGGTACCGCGCCTCATCGAACCGGTTGGGATCGTCGGTGGGCGGCCCACCTGGGGACGGAGGCAAGGCTCTCGGGGACTCCGGTATCCGCTCACCCTGAATGGAGTCCAGCGCGACGTACTTGTCGTGGAAGAACGCATCGAACTGGATCCGTTGGAGTTTGAGCGTGTACTGGGCGAAGCTGTTCCCAGAAGGAGACGGTATTGGGATGGCGTTGGGCTGGACGATCACGTCGGCAGAGAGGGGTCCTCGGAGAGTGATGCTATAGCCGTTCTGATACCGGAACGTCCATGCGGCGTTCGCGCACTCGACAAGGGCGTGTGAAGTGCTCATGCATCGTTCCCGCGCGCCGTCGATGCAGATCGTCATGGATTTTACACCTGACTGGCTCGTAACGAGGAAGAAGCGGGGAAGGATGGGATAGCCTATCTCTGTTGTCTCCGGTGAGCATTCGCGTTGACCTAGACGAGTTGCCTCCGTACCGAAAGGCTTCGCCTCGACTTGTTGGTTATCCTTCCACAACGTAAGCTTCATCGTGGCCTTCTCCGTGAAGAAGTTCCCGACGATGCCATCCCAATACGATTGTTTGAGCCTCTGCCAAAGTCGACGCATTTAGCTAGATCATCGCGCGACAGGAGGGTCTCTACTCACATCCTTGTGTTCTACTCCAAGGCTACCGCTCAATTGCAATATTCGGTTTTGAGCTTGCCCAAAGCCAACAGGGTACATGCTGCTAAAGACGATTGGTTAGTCGGACGTCGTAGCGGCAGGCGATAGCGATGCTTACGGTGCGGGTCGCGGCGGCGCAGCAGGCGCGACAACAGGCGCAGGCGCGGGAGCTGGTGCCGATGCCGGTGCCGACGCTGGCCCTGGCGCAGGAGCAGACGGGGCAGCCTGCGGAGTTGCATTGCTCTCCGAACCGGAGCCTTGCTGAGGGGCAGGTGCTGGAGGGGCGGAAGGTGGAGGAGCGACTCGCGCAGGGGCGTTCGCCGAAGGCGGCCGCGGCGCGATTTGGGCGGGATGTGAGGAAGGAGGGGCACTCGCAGGCGGTTGGACCTGTTGGTGCGCAGGACCTTGGGGACTTTGCCCCGGCCCTGGAGGCATACGTCCAGGTTGAACACCTCCGGCGTTCATCGGTAGGGGGGTGTGAGAGACGCGCGGCGTCCGGTTAGGAGCAGGGGGTATCGGAGACTGTCGATGGATCGACTGTGGTTGCGATTGCGGCCGCGGCCCGGGAGGAGGCTGCATCTGACCAGCAAGACGATCGGCCTGGCGAGGCGATTGTTGTGGAGGATGAGGAGGTTGGGGTTGAGGAACAGGGAAGGCGTTGTGAGGACCATGCTGGGACGAGGGTCGCGGAGGTCCGTTCATCTGGGGTTGACCCATTCCGTACGAGCCCCCGGGGAAGTTCTCCGATCCCGCGTTCAGCTTGTCTAAGGCTTGTGCAGGAGTAATCAGTCCCTGGGTGGCGGGCCCACCGGGGTTCATAGGCCCATTGCCGCGCTGTGTGATGTCTCCGTTGGGGTTTGGGGGAGTCGGAGACGCATTGAAGTTCACGTTGAAGCGGGTGTTACCCATGGGAAGGGCGGGCACTCCATGTACGATGGGCGGTTGGATCGGCTGATTCTGGAAGCCGATGAACATCGAGTTGTCCGGCGTCATCTGTGCGCGGTTCGGAACGCCTTGGGGAGGAAGCGGATTTCCACCCATCGCTCCCGACATAGCGTGCTGCTGTTGGCCGCCCACATGCGGGGACGTGCCCAGTTGGGACTGTTGGTGCTGGTGCTGGTGCTGGTGTTGTAGGGACATGGGATTCTGGTACGCGTTGTGCGCCATCTGCTGCTGCATCCCGTGCTGGGGCATGGACGTCGGCATAAGCGCCTGCCCCGACGGCGTCCGCGTGTGTGGTGGCATTGGGCCCGACATGTGCGCCGGTCTGTTGATCGGCACCCCCATATCCGGGGACATCGCGCCCCCCTGCGCCTGCATTTGCGCCTGCTGCCGCATCTGAAGCATATGCTGTTGTTGCTGGGCGGTGGTCATCGAGGCGCGCGACACTCCCATGTTCTGTGGCCCGTTCAGCCCCATCCCTCCACCCATCCCCCCGCCCATCATCCCAGACTGCATTCCAGGCATATGCCCCGCGTTTGGGTTCATCGGCTGGGATTGGACGCGTCGCAGTGAGGGTTGGCCTATCATGCCCCCGCCGGGGAACGCAGACATATTCTGGAGTGGTCCGGGACCGATGCCGATGTGCGAGGGACCGCCGCCGCCGGGCGCATTGAGGCCTGAGGGAGCGGAACCAGGGTGAGGACCCATGAACATGCCCGCTGGACGTCGACCGGCCTGGGTTTGCTGCATGTTGAGCGGGTATCCGGGGTTAGGTGCGCCAGGCTGGCCACCCATAAGCCCGAGGCCGGGATTAGAGCCCTGGTTGTTTTGGAAGGGGCCCATGTTGTGGGCCGACGACTGTTGGCCCTGCTGGCCCTGGGAGAAGAAGGGCTGGTTGATGAGATTCTGGTGCATATTGGGGACGCCTTGCCGAAGCATGTCTGGATGCTGCACATTCATCGAGGGCGGGAAGATGTGGGGAGGGGTTCACCGACGCGAGAGCGAGGACGTGTTGTGGCATGCAGGACGGAAAAGGCAGCCTGCGAGCGGACGATCGAGAGGGAGCGCGCAGAGGAGATAGGGCGCAGGACGTCCAGGAGGCCGTGAACGGCCTCGGGGGTGATGGGGGCGTCGAAGGCGTCGAGGACGACGGTGGGCGGAAGAGAGTCGCGTTGTGGCAGCTTTGGCACGGACGCACAGCGGACACACTCACACGCTCAGCGACGGCACTGCTTCCACGCCACGAGTTCGTCGTCCTCTCCGACTTCCCCGCATTCGTCGCCCTCCGCCGTCCGCGGCGCCCCCTCTCGTCCTCTTCCTATGTTTTCAGGCATTCCATGGACACCGCATATGTCCCCCTATTGTCTGCACAGACCCACATCGCACTCGCACTTGTGCACAACACCGTGGGAAGCGCTGGATCTGGCAGATACGCGAGCCCGGAGCGCTCTCCCCTTCGTCATCCGCATCGTCCCCCGGCACCGAGTGCGCTCTGAATCGCAGCGCAGCATGCACATCGGCGCTGTCTGAGAGGTCGTCTCCGTCGCAGGGGTGTGCTCGTCTCAAACGACATTGTATGTACAGCACCACCACCAGCGAACGCCGGCTCTGATCGATACACGCGGTCGGGCTGGGAAGAGGTAGAATTCGTTGCATTGTCTTCGTCCTCGCGGTCAGCAGATTCCCCATTCGCATTACATGATAGATAGCACACAATCGCCGGAGGACCGTCACCTGCGAGGCCACCGAGAAGACGTAACAATCCGTGGGCGAAGGGCGCCCGAGAACCCAAGCTCCTTCCACACTCGCAAGCCTCTCCGCTAGAAGCAGCCGATGTACACCACTGCGGCGGATAGTGAAGTGGAATCAGTATACACGCGATGAGCTCCAAAACACTGCGCACGATAGGATCCTTTCGCGCGCCTTATTGCGCAACAGTCTCCTCAGAAGAGTCGGCGTCCACCCAGTTCCCAATAGACCATGTATATAGGCCCATGCAAGAGCTGTGTACATAATGTCAGAGTACGTGATCATAGTATTTGCGACATGCTCCACACCGATACTACGGCACGCACAGATTCAATAGCTTGAGGTCAACTCCTCAGCAGTCATCCGCAATGACTTCGACGTTTGAACTCCAGACAACAGTTCGGCATTCATAACCCATGAGAGGCGGCAGCCGAGTCGGCCAGAAGGGTTGTCATATGCTTAAGCTTTTTTTGGACGTAGTCTGCCAGTGCCAGCCGAAGGAGGCAAGCCTGACGAGCACCGGATTGGTCTCCCTAGCACAAGACCTCACGAGCAGCCACAGCGGAGCGAACAAAGAAACAGAATGAACCAGAACAAAAAGCAAGAGATGGCGGGAGTTGGTAGAGAGGACAGAGGTTTGAGCGTCGGCTGATGGGCGTGGCAACGTCCGGGCGCTTTCTGTTGCACCCTCGCCTGCCCTGCCCTGCCCTGCCTTGGAAGTTGCCTGCCTCCTTCTCCATCTTCACTCCTTCAGTCTCGGCTCTAGACTCGACTCGTTCCTGACGCGCCCCGTAACGTTGTCTGCCGACTGTAGACGGTGCCCATGGCTGAGCATGGCGATGGAAACATCAAGGTCGTTGTGCGATGTAGGCCCCTCAACTCACGCGGTTCGTATTCCGCCTGTACCTCCCCGCGTGCTGCCACTGAAGTCCTTGCTTGATCTCTCTTGCCCATGAAATGAACATGGCGTTCCTTAACTACAGAGATTGCGCGCGGCGCGAAATGTCTGGTGCGGATGGAGGGGAACCAAACCATCCTAGAGCCTCCGGAGCCTGGCTCGGCGGGCGCGCAGGCCGCGTCGGGACGCGCAACGGAGCGGAAACCTATGAACTTCACGTTTGACAAGAGTTATTGGTCGGCCGGTCCCAGGGACGATCCCAAGTACTGTTCACAACAGACGCTATACGACGACCTAGGCAAGGAGCTACTAGACCACAGTTTCTCGGGGTTCAATGCGTGTATCTTGGCCTGTGAGTAAACGCGTGGTACCCTTGCTGTGTTGCCCGCTCACGTATTCGTTAGATGGACAGACAGGTACGTCTCTAAGAGGCTCCATGCGCAGGAAGGGGTTGACTTATGCGGCGCATAGGCTCTGGGAAGTCGTACAGGTGCGTTCTCTACGTCCAGCCACTCCATTGATTGTTTGCTGACCCAAATCACGCGCAGTATGATGGGTTGTGCGTATCATTTGCTTCACGCTAAATCTACAACCGAATAACATCCCAAATTCAGATGGAGAGGACAAGGGTATCATCCCCCTAACTTGCTCGGAGCTTTTCACGCGCGTGGAGCAGAAGAAAGCTCAGGACCCCCACATCAACTTCACTGTCGAAGTATCCTACATTGAAATCTACAACGAGAAGGTCCGCGACCTGCTGAACCCGAAGAACACTGGCAACCTCAGGGTCCGTGAGCACCCCAGTCTAGGGCCGTACGTGGAGGACTTGTCGAAGCTGGTGGTCAATAGCTACGATGAGATGATGACACTGATGGACGAGGGTAACAAGGCGCGGACGGTGGCGGCGACGAACATGAACGAGACGTGCGTGCTTGCGAACATCCTGTAACTCCTCCCGCGTACTGACGCATGCGGCTAGATCTTCACGTTCACACGCTGTGTTCACGCTATTGCTCACCATGAAGCGGCACGACGTCGATACCAACCTGGACACGGAGAAGGTGTCGCGTATCAACCTGGTCGATCTCGCAGGTTCGGAGCGTGCAAACTCTACCGGCGCGACGGGCCAGCGTTTGAAGGAAGGTGCCAACATCAACAAGTCGCTCACTACCCTCGGCAAGGTCATTGCTGCTCTCGCCTCAGCCAGTCAGGCGGAAGCCAAGAAGGGGAAGAAGGGGAAGGCGGAGGAGTTCATACCCTATCGAGATTCCGTGCGTCACGCCACCCTGCGTTCGCTCGGCAGAGACTGATAATACTGGGCATACAGGTGTTGACATGGTTGTTGAAGGACAGTTTGGGCGGAAACTCGAAGACCGCGATGATCGCCGCTATCTCTCCTGCTGACGTTCAGTACGAGGAGACGCTGAGTACCCTACGGTACGCCGACCAGGCCAAGAAGATCAAGAACAAGGCCGTCGTCAACGAGGACCCGAACGCGAAGCTCGTGCGCGAGCTCAAGGAGGAACTCGAGATGCTCCGCGCGCGCGTGGCGGGTGCGAGCAACGAGGCCGTCTTCGACCCTACGGTCCCGGCTGCGCAGCAGAAGGTCACGTACCAGGCAAAGGACGGAACGATCAAGACCGTCACGAAGGCCGAACTGCAGGAGCAGCTCGAGACGAGCGAGAAGCTCATGCAGAGCCTGAACGAGACTTGGGAGCAGAAGATGCAGCGTACGCAGGAAATCCAGCAAGAGCGCGAGAAGGCGCTCGAGGAGTTGGGTATCACTGTGGAGAAGAACAATGTCGGCGTGCATACACCCAAGAAGATGCCGCATCTGGTCAACTTGGTGCGTGTTGTTACGTTTGTGTATGCGGTATTTATTCTGACGGCGCTATCTGGGTTTAATCAGAACGAGGGTTTGTCTTCGCGCAATATGTGAACGCTCGCCTCGAGACTGACCTACCCCTCAGATCCTTTGATGAGCGAATGCCTTATCTATCAACTCAAGCCTGGCCGCACGGACGTCGGGCGGTTAGACAGCGATAAACCCGCTACTATCAAGCTGAGCGGGGAGAGTATAGTCGAGGAGCACTGTTACTTCGAGAATAACGACGGCAAGGTTACTCTACATGCTATGCCCAATGCAGTCACGGTGGGTATACATTCACGTAGCCTCATGATATCTTACTTACAGCTCTTCTCTAGTTCTTGAACGGTCGTCAAATTACCCCTGGTCAGGTAGGTCATGCACGCTGACCATCGGGGCTTTACGTTGTGAGGAACGCCTCTGACTAGTTTTCCACAGGCCTACAAGCTGCGATCAGGTTTTCGTATCATCTTGGGTGAGCACCACGTCTTCCGCTTCAACAACCCAGAGGAAGTGCGGAAGCTGCGCGACCGTGCTCGGGCAAAGTCAGCTATGTCAATCAGTGTGACGGCCGCAGACCTTGCCGCTGGCGAGCTCGCAGAGGCTACACGACCCAGCTCGCCGACGGAGTCAAACGTCGAGGTTGGAGACGTCGATTGGACATACGCCAAGCGCGAAGCCGCTCTGGCTCGGCTCGGTCTCGATCCTACGCTGGATAACCTCCCGGATGAAGACCTGAACAAGCTCTTCGAGAAGATTACCAAGGTGAAGACTATGCGGGACCACAACGCAAAGCGACCAGAGAGCAGCCTTAGCCATGCAGACGATATCTGGAGCGAGTCGGGTCGACCAAGCGACGCTTTGACCGACGACACCAGCGTTGACGCGATGACGAGCCACGATAGCCCCGAGCTGGGTGACTCGCTCAAGGACGTGCAGAACCAACTTGAGTCTCAGCGTGCGGAGTTCGAGACGCGGTTACAGGCTATCGCGGAGTCTTCAGAAGCGGAGGACCTCAAGGCGGAGAAGGAGCAGATGGAGCATCAGCTCAAGATGGTCCAGCTGCACATGAAGCGTCTGTACGATGCGCGGGCGCGTGGGGAAGATGTTGATGACATCCCGTTCGAGCCTGTCATCTACACGGCCAAGCAGCTTCGCCTGATACGCAAGGTGCTCGACAAGTGGCGTGCACATCGCTCCTTCTCCATGGCGGAGGTGGTCTTATCCAACGCTGTGCTGATCAAGGAAGCGAATGTCATCAGGTATGTCACCGTTCGACATCTCATGTAACGTACCCGACCGCTTACCGGTACAACAGCAAGGAGCTGGGCAAGGACGTGCTATACAACTTCACAGTCGCTGCTGGCGGTGCTTTATCCGCGCCCGCATCCGCTATTGACTCTATCGCTGGCTTAGACCAGTTTGGAGATGTCTCTGACCCTGTTCTCGCGTCTGCTACCCAACCCTCCGTTGCTGTGAAGATCCTCGATCGGCGACATAATGCCATATACGTTTGGTCGCTTGACCGCCTACAGCACCAGCTCCAACGTATGCGCAACCTCACCACGTTCATTGACCGACCCTCCTACTCCCAACACTTCTCGTCCGAGGAGCCTTTCTACGACAACCCCCCTCCGGACTACTCCTTCATTGGGAACGCCCTCCTCTCCCTAGCGCCACTGTCTAGACGGCTCTCTTCCTCCTCAACAGTCCCGATCTTCTGTAGGTACACTGCGGAAGCGATCGGCTCCTGTCGCGTTGAGATCAAGATCGCCAACGTCGTCCTCTCCCCTAAACACGCCAACACCTCCGTCACTTCCACCCGCTCATCCTCACCCGTGCCAGGAACGGTCCCTCCCGGCAGCAAGCTCACCTTCTACCTGATTGTCGATCAAGTGAAGGGTCTCTCACATCACGACTTCTCCTTTGTCCATCTCCAAGTCAGACTATCCTCGTTCCTAGGGCCTTCCCTCATCTCGGAAGCGGTGTATCCCTCTACTGCGGTTGACCTGGACACTGCCTCGCTCTCTGACCTGAAGTTCCGGAGGAGCTTCTCCGTCGTTGCATCCTCGAAAGTTCTAGGCTACCTGCGCCAGGGGTACGCACCGATCGAGTTCTTCGCACGTCTAAAGCCGACATACCTCGAGCGGATGGAACGATGGGACGAGATGCGCGAGGTCCGTATCCCCGCCACCAACGGCGCGTCGTCGTCAAGCTCGCCACGAAGTCAGCCGTCCGTCCTACCCCCCATGCGCCGATCGGAGAACGACTTTGTCGTCGAGCAGCTGCATGACGTGACCGCCTGGCTACAGGTTTGCGAACTGGCCCCGGACGGGTCGTACAAGCCCGTTCCCGTGGTGTCGCAGGGTTACCACGATCCTGGATCGTTCCAGCTCCACCAAGGCCTGCAACGCCGGATAGTGCTCACGCTATCCTCCCACTCTGGGCGACAACTGCCGTGGACCGAGGTCACCCGTATACGCTTAGGGAACGTTCGTCATCTCGATGCGAAGGGCATGTTGCACGAGTCGCCGTCCAAAGCGCTCGTTACGTTGCCGCTTCTCCAGGAGCAGAAGATCGAGTACAAGCCAGATGGTACCGGTACCATCAGTGCTGAGGCGCTCTGGGACTCGAGCGTGCACAACTCCGTGCTGCTCAACCGTGTGACTGGTTCTGGACAGCGCATCTTCCTCCAGGTGACATGGTCCGTGGCCGTCGAGACCTGCGCCGAGCCGGTCCAGTTCTCGATGGACACCGCGGTGACGATCCAGACGCGTGATGCGCGCCCGCCGTCGCGCCTGACGTCCCTGTTTGGCTCGACGAAGGTTCTACCGAAGACGAGCACGCTGTTCTCGGTCAAGCTCACGCCCCCGCTGACGCGCTCGCCGAAGGACCTCTGGCGGCTCGACACTGCGGAGAAGTACGTCCGTGGCGAGGAGGCTCTCGGCATATGGCGACCGAGGGGCGTTTCGGTGGTCGAGGACTATTCCAGACTGGTGACCATGGAGCGGCGTGCGGCAGACGTCCAGGCTATCAGGGTCATCCTCGCGGCTTCTCCGAGCAGCAAGGTCAAGCAGCAGGACGCGGAGGTATGGGCGTCAGAAGGCCTCCTGCAGAAGGCGCTTGCGCTCTGGCAGAAGCGCTTTGGCCACAGAGGCGAGGTATGTGTCGATCCCTGCCGCCGCAACGGGAAGAGACGGTGCTTATCCGCCGTGCAGATCGTCATTAGCCAGGAACCGACTGAGCCCGACGTGCTTAGTGTGACCTCCGGGAAGGCTTCTGATACGCTCTCCGTTGATTCTCTGAAGCTCAATTCGAGCACGAAGCTCGTCTCGAGAAAGTGCGTGCTTCATTTCCAGGTGGGGCAGAGGGCGCCTAGACTGACACTCCCGCGTGCCCGCAGCGATGGGCCGACGAAGAAGGGCCACCTGATAGTCATGACCGACGCCAACGAGAACGTCTGGGAACGGAGATGGTTCGTCCTGAGAAGGTGCGTCTATTCCCGCCTTGCGACAGCCCCGCCCGCTCACAGCCGGCGACATACTCCCAGGCCTTATCTACACATGTACTCGCACTCGAACGAGGTGGAGGAGATTGGTGTGATCAGCCTCAACGGCGTGAACATCGAGAGCAACCCGGAGATGGAGGCTCTCCTTGGGGTAAGAGATTTCTCGCTGTGTTTCTGTGGTTGGCCGAGACTGACGTTTGCGCCCGACGTCTAGAAAAAGTTCACGTTCACGCTCTTCACATCGTCCAACTCGTACGCGCTGGCTGCGCCGAGCCAGAAAGAGCTGCAGGCATGGACGACGAAGCTGGATCCGACCCGGCTTCCTTCATGACGCGACACGAACTTTCACGACCGCCCTTCCATCTCTTATTCCTATCTTCTCTTCCTCTCGCCCGTTTTGCACCCTGCGCTCTCCAGCCTAATCCGCATCGTCTCGCGGTCGCCATCGCTCGTTGTGTTGATTGCTCACCTGTACTCTTTCTTTCAGTCTTTGCCTTTGGAGGGATCATTCGTAGCTGCCTCGGTCAGGTCAGGTCTCGTCGCATATGCATCTACCCGCTACCCCATCTAGGCATACCACGCATATAAGCATACATACGTAGTCTCGGCCGGCCCCATATACTTCTAGATCTGATATCCCTAGTCTTTGCATACCACGTCCCGCACTGTACCCTTATATTAGTAGTCCGGGGTCGGCAGTGAACCAAATGGATTCGAGGCCTAGTCCCTCTTGCGGAATAACAGAGCGCGGTCGTTGGAGTGTGCGCGAGCCGAAAGCGACGCCGAACAGCGGCTACGGAGGCGAAAGACTGTACTGTCGCTTGTGGCAATGAGCCCGACCCGACGTAATCGGACGGCTGGGACGATGCGGCGTCGCGGGGAGGTTGACAAGCAAGCACGCCGCAGAGGGAAGACGCGGGTGCGGAGGTGGCGGACAGGCAATGCACTTCGTTGGAAGCGTTCCGGTGAAAACGATGGTATGCGCGGAACACAGTCGGTACCGGGGTATAAGGCAAGCCACATGAGCACGCACTGTGGCGTATACGGCAGGTGGCGAGTTGGCGGTTAGAGGAGATCGAAGTCGTCCAACTATACCAGTTGTGAGTACTGGAGAAGCGAGGAAGGGGGATACTTTACACACCTCGTCGTTGTACCGCATAATCGTCCGCTTGAGTTTGGAGGTGTCGACCCAGGTTACGAAATCCTCCATGTGCCTGCGGGGATAGTCAAGGCACAGTCGCGACGCGCCCAATGAGGTGACATACCTGGTGACGAGATACGCCGGGTCTGTGATCGTATCCGGCCCTACACGGACATGACCTTGCTCGATGAACTTCACGGCCTGCATGCGCCGCGGTGCGATGTGCGTCAGCGATGAGCAAGGTTCAATTTACAAAGGTCGCGCCATGATGCGACTTACGGCGCTGACAGTCTCTGCCATCTTCGACATGCACATTATCACCGCCAGACGCCTTCGGCAGAAGGCGGCAACGGTGAGCTTGTTCTCAATGTCGCTGAGCTTCGCGGTGGAGTTGAGCACGCCCATGTCGTAGAGCTTGCTCAAGAGTTGGCTTTCCATCTTTGCCCGGAACGGGTCTTGAGCGGGGAGGAGAGATAGGCGGTGGGCATAAGAGCGGAGGGAACCGCACAATTTGTTGTACCTGAATGACGTTTAGTGCGCGCCGCATGGATAGTACGTTGTGAGGAAGGTGATAAGAGGTATGGGGCGGGGGTTGGGCGTACTTGTGGTAATCTTCTCTGTTCTGTATGTGATACCGGCGCATAACCTTGATTTCCCTGAGGTTTGCATCCTGCTTCCACTGTTCGGCAGGGGCTGTCAGTCCCGACGCGCGCGCGAGATAAGGGCAGGACGTACGTTGAGGAAGTCGACCTTCTTGAGCAGTTTCTGCTCGTGATGCTTGAACTGGCGGACCATGGCGGAGGACTGGCGAGATATGCGAGTGCGGGGTCGAGGACGAGGTCGCGGTCGAGAGCAAGGCGCACTGCACCGGCGTCTCCCAAAAACTCGATGATCGGTTGAGGATCGGGCCGATCGGGCGCTAAGAAGGCGCTTCTGTCCGGCTTCCCCGATTTGGTGCGCGAGTAAGTTTGCCGCGGGCGAGTCCGAAAGCGTCCCTGGCCAAAGTTGACCTCGAGCGGCATCCCTCACTTGGGCGAGCTCAACTGCCTTCCTGCTAGCGTCTCGATAGCCGCAGTCCAGCGCCCCATGTCATTATAACCAGCCAGCCGATTTTCTGGGCGACGTATCTGCCCGTCCTCTCCTTCACCGCACTCCTTACCGCCATGCCCTCCCAGCGTCTCGTATCTCTCAGTCTCTTCGCGGCTTGCGTCATCGTCACACTCTGGGTCATCTCACACTCGGTTGCATCTGGAAGGGAAGGTACTGCCTGGGAAAGAACGATCGGACGCTACCCTCCTCATCTTGACGTCCACCGCCCACCGGACACAAGTGATGCCGAGGCGCTCCCTCCACGACGTAGGCGGAACGTCGCATTTGCGACAACATTCGTGATGCACGGTGATGTGTACATGGCCTTTGCTAAGTCCGTCGGAGAAGCCATGGATGCCGAGGGAGGCGCAGACCAGTACATTCACCTGTTTGCCCCGGAATTCTCTTTCGGCTTCCAGGATGTTGTCGACCAGCTGAACCTGTGGACGCACCGCGGAGTCCGTGCGAACCACGAGCAGCTCATCGAACACGTTAACCGGAGCTCCGAAGAAGGTGGCATAGATCTGATCGTCTTCGGGACATGCGAGTTCGAGTGAGTGTCATGTCATGGCACTACGGGCTACGAGTATCTCACACGTTGACAGCATGCACTTCTGGCACAACGATCTTGTGGACGCCTGGAATAGGCGAGCTGCCAACGACAAGTTCAAGATTGTATGCGGTGTACATAACGTAGACGACATGAACTGGCAGCGACATATTGCCTACTGGGCAAGAAGGGAGGCCCTCCGTCTTCTGCCGATCGCAGACCAGTGAGATATAATGTCTTATCACACCGATTACATATATCTTAACGCCTCATATACTACAGTGTTGCAGAAACATTCAGAGAACGGTTCGCCGTTCGTGCCGAGGACGCCGACCCGTTGCTATACACCGCAGGATACGACTACATTCCGATCGATGTTCACGTTCCGGTCCTCGACATCCCCGATTTACCCACGAAACCCCTTCCTCGGTACCTCTCCAGGGCCGTTATACAGGGCACGTTCTCCGTGGGGCGCCGAAACTACCCGGTAATATTCAGGGACCTGATCGCCTCTCTCCATGGTACGTGCAGAAACCTATGGTCTACTCGCCTGCGCCGCACCCTGCTGAGACTTACGTGCCCTGGCAGAGGACCCCGGGGCGTGGGGCTATCACCCGCTGGAAGGCCGCAAGTCGTTCGTTCCGGATCCCAACTCACATGCACCACCATTCCAGCTGCTCCTAGTCGGTTCCGGGTGGCTCGAGATTCCGGAAGAACTAGCCTACATCGTCAGCATGCACACGGATTTACCATACAGCGGATTCTATCAGCTCATCGCGGGTTGCGACATTGTAGTGCCCGCGTTTGCGGATAACACATGTAAGATCATCAGGGCCATACAGGTGTGATCAGGATGACGTTAACGGGCCTCGCGTAGATTTGACTGTCCAGGCAAGCTCGACGATGGCCCTTGCGACGGAACTCAACGTGCGGTCTAGTCCCTCGGATATAGTTCATAGACTCGTAGACTGACCGTGCCTCCGCCTGCAGGTTCCCATCCTTGTGACCAACCGCACGCGTCATGCCTACGGCTACATCGATGATACTCGCGCGGTGGTTACCCGGCCAGCCGCCATGCCGGAAGTGCAGGCACTGAAAGCGCTTCGGACTGGCGATGCATCGGCGTTCCTGTCCTCTGACCCTGCGGACATCGGACGTCCCGTCGGCGAGTTGCCAGCCGTGCGCGACTCGGTGGCATGGATGATGCGTGAAGGGTGGGTTCGAGACAAGCAGGGTTGGGACGCTTGGAAGGCAGGTGTGTGGCGAAGGAACAGAGCGGTTGCAGAGAGGATATTGCGGGATATGCCCTAGCCCCGTCCATGACGTTTGCCGGATGTCCCGTGTCCGTCTGTAAGAGCTCCGGTGAGTCATAGGCGTCTGTTCCCGGCGAATGTGCACTGATCGTGAAGTCCTGCAGGGTGTGGTGATAGGCACCCTGTATATCATAACCTTGACTGGGTCGACTATTCTGAGATTCTCGAGCGTTCTCATGCGGTCAGACCAGGCTTCGCGGCAAGGTCACCGCGCACGCGGGGGAATCCCTACCGAGTGTGCTCTACAGTATCCAATGGCGACGATCTTGTCATTCGTGTTGGAACATGCTGCAAAAGTGGCGATCGTGGCTGATTTCTGCGACTCCGGGCGCACGTCCCGTGCGCCGAAGCAAGGACTCGCTTGCCAGAGGAATCAAAATTCGCTGTCAATATCGAAGGCGCCGGCATGGGCCGGTCCACAGGCTTGTCCGCGCAAGACGTGCCCGAGCCTTCCCACTTTCCCGCCCCTGCCTCACGGATCAGCTGCCGTAAGGGCCTCGTCTCGTCGTCGGAGCCGTGCTTATCGAGCTTAAATCATGCGCCATCATCATCCGTGGGCGCGACCAGCGTACGAGCTGCCGCGAGCTTGCACGACGGCCGGCGGGGCGCGAGTCGCGGGCCCCCCGCCGCCAGGCGGGCTTCGACGTCTCGATTTCCAGCGGGGACGCAGCGTAATTGCGCACGATGCTCGCCAGTCGGTGTGGAACGTCCTCGAGCCCCGCGTTGCGTCGTTTCCCGTCAACTGCGCCCGGTGGCCCAAGCGCTGCCTCCCTTCTGGCCCTGATGCGCTTACTCCCACAGGAACGTGTCCCGGAATCTGTTGCACGCCGTGTTAGGGGCCAGACCGTGGAGGAGGGTCCCGTCGCCCTAGCCGACTTTCCATGATGGCAGGCCAAGCTGGTACGAAACGCGGTTGCGCCTCCGGCGCCGCCTGTGACGGAACTGTTTGACCTAATACAGCGCTGTTTTTTGTTGGGGTGAGCGTCGGCGGAGGCCTCCAGATCCATACTTCGTGCACAGGGTCCGGAAGAAGAGAAGGCGTTCCGGGATGTTCTCATATCAAGAAGTCTCTGCGACCAGGTATATCTTCTCATCGACGCAGCGGTGACGCGGATACGCTACTCCCTGTCTCGTCGACCCGCTCGCGTTCTGTTTCCCTGGTCTCCTCGCCCCTTTGACTCCCGCTATGCTCTCATGGAAGGCTACGAAGCACTTGCTGGGTAGAGTGCGCTGGTTCAACGTTGCCATTTTGACCGCGACCCCCGCTATCTGGTTCTATGGTGCGCGTACAACGCCGTTGCGGCCGGAGACGCTGCTGTGGTCCATCGTCTACTACGTGATCACGATGATAGGCATGCGGCCCATTGAGTCTTATGGAGATGTGGTCATCCCTGCTGACGACTCATTTTTAGGGATCACGGCAGGTCCGTACAATGTGGTCGCCCAACGAGGCAACACTACTCACGCTGATCGCAGGATATCACCGGCTATGGTCGCACAGGTCATACAACGCCTCCAGGCCACTCCAGTACCTCCTGATCGTGATGGGGGCCAGTGCCGTGCAGGGCTCGGTGTACTGGTGGGCGCGCGGCCACCGCTCGCACCACCGCTACACCGACACCCCGCTCGACCCGTACAACGCCAAACGGGGGTTCTGGTACAGCCACATCGGATGGATGCTCGTCGCGCCGACCGTCAAGCCGGGACACGCGGACATCAGCGACCTGCAGAAGAACGAGATCGTGCAGTGGCAGCACCGGTGGTACTTCGTGATAATCGCGGTCGTCGGGTACGCGCTCCCCGCGATCGTGGCCGGCCTCGGCTGGGGCGACTGGTGGGGAGGGTGGTACTACGCCGGGATGATGAGGATAACCCTGGCCCATCATGTGAGCGGTGCGCAGCCTCGGGCTTGGGGGAGTACGTACTCACGAAGCTGGTTTTTTGTCTTGCGCTGCCCCTGCGCGGGACCGGTGCAGTCGACCTTCTGCATTAACTCTGTCGCGCATCACCTGGGCGAGAGCCCCTTCGATGATCGGAAGTCCGCTCGGGATCACTTCTTTTCTGGTAAGACGTACGGGGCTCTTGGCCGCACTATTTCCTGACACCCTGGTTTTTCAGCGCTCCTGACTATGGGCGAAGGGTACCACAACTTCCACCACCAGTTTCCGATGGACTATCGGAATGCGAGGAAGTGGTACCAGTACGACCCGACGAAGTGGTTCATCGCGGCCTGCGCTGCGCTGGGGCTTGCCTCGAATCTGCGCGTGTTCCCCGAGAATGAGATCAGCAAGAGCGAGCTGACGATGGAGCTGAAGAGGCTGAAGACCACACAGGACCGCATTAAGTGGCCCCGACAGGTGGAAGAGCTGCCCGTTGTCGACTGGGATACCTGTATGTATTCTCGGCGTAGGGTCAATGTTCGCTACAGCTACTCACGCCTTACTGTGTATTGTGACAGTCCAGTGGCAGGCGGAGAAGCGCCGGCTAGTCGTAGTCTCCGGGTTCATACATGACGTCGGAGACTTCGTCGACAAGCACCCTGGCGGAGAGCGCCTGCTGCTGAGCAAGGTGGGGCAGGATGCAACCGCTGCTTTCTGTGGAGGGATATACGACCACACGAATGCGGCGCACAACGTACGCTCCCCCGCCTCTTCTGAGAATCTGGGCTGCACTTACCTGTCTGGCAGCTGCTGGCAATGATGAGAGTCGGTATTCTGCTTGGCGGCGTCGAACATGTGAAAACGGTCTCGCCGGCGGAACGGCTTCGCATCGTGGAGAGACGATACTGATGGAAGGGGTAGCTCGCTCACGAACATGACGTACCTCCCGTGGAACTTACGAACTTGTAAAACGCTTCGCGATGTCAGTGTCTGGATGTTTGTATCATACACGCCAATGTTGTTACAACCATAGGTCCCTCGTAACCTACCGTTATGATGCGGTGACCGCCGTGCCTTGCGCGCCTGGCTCGGATTGCCATCGTCCTGTGGCAGAGGCCGTTGTCGAGTAGTAGAGCCTGTTTGCAACATCCTCGACGACCCAGTCGAGCCCCTCGACGAGGTTTTCCCCCGTAACAGCGCTACAAGGAAGTATCCGCCAATGGTGCGACCTGATAGACTGCAGATCGAGCGCCTGGGAGTGGGCCACGCATTAGTGACGCGTCAGTATACCAATGCTGGAAGCCACAGACGTCGCGAATTTCGGCGCTTGACATGGATCCTTGGATGTCCTGTTTGTTGGCGAATATGAGGAGAGAGGCGCCTGCGAGCCGCTGGGAGGATGTCGGTACGGCGCATATGTTATGAAAGGGACGAGAACTCACGTCCTCCAGGAGGAGGCTATGCAACTCCTCCTTGCAGTCCTGCATGCGCATGCGGTCACCGGAATCTACGACCCAGACGAGGGCGTCTGTCTGCTCGAAATAGTTTCGCCAGTATGGGCGGAGAGTTCTTTGGCCACCGACATCCCCTGTCATGGGACGTTCGAGTCCGGAGTCGCATATTACAACAGAACATGCTTACAGATGTTCAGTGTGTACCTGTGAAGGGAAGTAAATCAACGTGGGCCTGCTGTGCGGCGGCTCGCGTGCTTACTTGCCGTGAACGAAAGTCTTGATGTTGAAGCCGAGCGTAGGACTGATACCCATGATGTCTTCACCGTTCAGCTTCTTCAGAATCGTCGTCTTCCCGGCGTTATCCAGGCCGCTGTTGCATGATTGAGTAGACTGGCCGAGCGAAGGGCGTGGGTTGAACAGTACAGGAACAATATGCGCATCTCCTTCTCCTTCTGGCGGTTCTTTCGGATGATCGTGAGGAGACCCATATTCGGACCTGTGTGTCGCGAACGGTAGGGGTATACTGCGGACCGACAGAGGCCGGGGTGTGTGCGAGGGAGAGCAGGAGGGCGGCTGCGTGGTGATCGTACAAACGAGACACTGCGCGATCGAGATCGCCTTGTTACGGCACAGCATCTCGAGGCTTTCGCATCGACGTCATCTACCGCAGGTCCTCTTGAGTTAGATTCTACCTCGGAGTCTGTACTTAGGATGGCAAAAATACCGCAGAGGGCCTAACGTCTCGCGAGGGGGAATCAAGAGCTCATTGCCAGCCAATAGGTTACAGTCAGAATATGTTTACTGGTTGCGTACTATCGCGTAGCCGTGTGAGGCTTGAGGTATCCCCACAATCCGAACGCTACATCCTGCAGACGAAGGGTCGACGAACCATGTATCCTGCGCCCTACCGTACTAGTGTATAAACACCATCCTTCACGTCTTGTTAGCGAGCATAGGCATGACTGATGAACTATGCTGCCGGCCCCGCTCTCATACTTCGTCATCCGGAGTCAGTAACGGGAGCGCTTGCACGGCGATAGCACGAGAGCTCAGATGGGCATGGAGTATATCAGAGAGGGAGCCTGTAATTCCATTGTAACTGGAGCTGAATGCTTGACCTCGGCAAACAATTTCATGCTCAAGATGCTGAAACCATGGTGCGTGAACACGGGCGTTGGGTATCGAGGATAGTTTGGGAGATCCTGGCGAACCGGAGGCGAGGTCTAGGCGCCCGTAAGCCACGCGAGGCTTGATGAGTGCTGTGCCGGACGGGCCTCGGTGCAATTTCCCGACCGCTGAGGTCAGACTCCCCCTTCTGCTCTCTCAGCCCTCCCGTATATATAGCCTGGCGGTCGGCTACGCGCACCTCTTGACCGCACAACTACCCACCGCCTCACCCTAAAAGCCTTACGATCTATCATGGCACCGAAAAACAAGGGAAAGAAGGGAAAGAAGCAGGACGATGATGACTTCTGGTACGCACCTCCATGCCTTGGCAGAGAGCTCGATACCTGACACTGCTCGCGCGGGGTCGTTTCTCTGTGCATCTAGGGAGAAGGCCGGCACGTCTGTCGCTGGTAACAACATCGAGAGTCCCGTAGATGCTGGTGCCGGATCCGATGATGAGTTGAAGCCTAAGAAGGGCAAGTCCGGCTTGTCCGCCTTCGCAGCTCTCGGGCTCGAGGAACCTCCTGCTGAGGAGGAAGAGGAGGACTTTGGTGGCCTGATGGTACGCCCATGAGGCTTCTTCTATAAGGACACCAGCTAATCAATAGTCTCCCCACACTAGTCGGTCATCAAGGCTTCGCAGAAGGGCAAGAAGGACAAGAAAGACAAGAAGAAGGACAAGAAGAAGGGTGGTGCGGACGACGACAATGGTTCAGTGTCGTTTGCGGATGGTGCCAAGCCAGGAGAGGGCTCTGACGGCGAGGATGCTGCGGCAAAGGGAGACATTAGTGCACCTCAGAAGGCGGTGCAAATGACCGCGGAGGAGCTCGCAGATGAGGAGTGGGGACCCGTCAAGGAGAAGGGTAAGAAGGGAAAGAAGGGAAAGAAGAAGGGCAAGGCTCAGGATGACGATGAAGAAGACAAGCCTGGTGAGCATAACATATTGTCGCCTCGCATGTGTGGGTATGAACTCCCTGTACAGCGGACACTCCGCCGGTTGCGCGTTCAGAAGCATCACCGTCTCCCGCGCCTCAGAGCAAAGCCGATGAGGACGCGGATGGCGGAGAGGAAGACGGTGGTCCCAAGATCCTGTCCAAGAAGGAGAAGGAGAAGTTGAAGAAGGAGCGCGAAAAGGTGAGCACAACTCCTTAGCTTATCCGTACGGGTGTCGCCTGAACCCTTTCCGCTACTCAGGCCAAGAAAAAGGCCCAGGCGGCCGCGAAGAAGGCTGCGACACAGCCCGAAGGCGGAGAGGAAGCTGCTCCTTCGCCCACTACAACGGCTCCCTCGGCGCCAGCGCCCGCTGAGGGTGAGGACGAGGAGGAGGGCGGCGGAGGTGAAGGTGACTCCAAGAAGAAGAAGAAAAAGAAGAAAGCGAAGAAAGACGATGAGCCCGCCCCGGCTCCAGCACCTGCGGCCAAGAAGAAGGGTGCAACCGGGATCAGCGCCCTGAAGGCGATGATGGAGGAGAAGAAGCGGTTGGAGGAGGAAGCCCGCCGCAGGGAAGAGGAGGAGCGGAAACGGATCGAGGAAGAGGAGCGGAGGCTCGAGGAAGAGGAGAGGCGGAAGGAAGAGGAGAAGCAACGGAAGAAGGAGAAGGAGCGGGTGGGTACCTCTTATCCGTACACAATCCGCATCTCTTACCCTGATCATCGCTACTTTCAGGCCAAGCGGGAGCAGCTCAAGAAAGAAGGCAAGCTGCTCACGAAGAAGCAGAAGGAGGAGCAACGGGCAGCCGAACTCCGCAAACAGGCTCTCCTCGCCTCCGGTGTCCAGATCGAAGGTTTGCAGCAAGGCGGTGGTGAGCCACGGCCGAAGAAGGTCGTGTACGACAATCGCAAGAAGAAGAAGGGCCCCGCCAGCGCCGCTAGCGGCAGCCATCCTGGCACGCGCGATCCCTCCCCGGTACGCGAGGAGAAGCCCGCAGCACCCGTGCCGACTCCCGCTCCCGCTCAGGAGCCTGAACCTGCGAGTCCCGCGGAAAAGCCCGATGTCAAGGATTCGTGGGATGCAAGCAGCGACGAGGAAAACAAGGAGGACGTCAAGGACTCCTGGGACCAGAGCAGCGAGGACGAAGAGGAGGCTCCCAAGCCTGAACCGAAGGCCGCTGCATCGAACGGTTCCGCTAAGCCTACACCCGCGAAGGCCGCCCCGGCAGCGAAGGCGGCGTCTCCGAAGCCTCCGGTGCCACCCACCAAGGCCGCCGGTGCACCCGCCAAGGGCCCCGCGAACGGTGGTGCCAAAGCGAAGCCCAAGGAGGAAGAGTCATCTTCGGAAGAGGAGTCCTCTGAGGAGGAGTCTTCCGACGAGGACTCGTCTTCTGAGGATGATAGCTCTGACGAATCTGACGAGGGCATGACCAAGGCGCAGCGCATGGCTGCCCAGCGGAAGGCAGAGGCTGCGGCTCGTCGCCAGAAGGCGCACGAAGAAGCGCTTGCTGCTCGGAGCAAGGACAACCTTCGAAGCCCCATCTGCTGTATCCTCGGTCACGTCGATACCGGTAAGACGAAGTTGCTCGACAAGGTGCGCTCTAGCGGGCTGTAAGCCTCGAAGTGTGATTCTGACTAGTACCCCACAGATCCGTCAAACGAACGTCCAGGAAGGCGAAGCCGGAGGTATCACGCAACAGATCGGTGCGACGTACTTCCCGGTGGACGCCATCAAGACGAAGACGGCGGTCATGAACAAGGATGGCAGTCAGGAGTACAAGATTCCCGGTCTCCTCATCATCGATACCCCTGGTCACGAGTCGTTCACGAACTTGCGTTCGCGTGGTAGCTCTCTTTGTAACATCGCCATTCTCGTCGTGGATATCATGGTGAGTGGAACTAGGGTTTGCAGAACTAGCCCTAGACGCTGATAATCCGCTGCAGCACGGTCTTGAGCCGCAAACACTGGAATCCCTGCGCCTGTTGAGGGAACGCAAGTCACCGTTCATCGTCGCCCTCAACAAGATCGACCGTATTTACGGTTGGGAGCCCATCCCCGACAACGACTTCCGCAGCTCGCTTGCGGCGCAGAAGCGGCCAGTACAGCGGCAGTTCGAGGACATGGTCCAGAAGATCATCGTTGCCTTCGCCGAGCAGGGTCTCAACGCCGTTCTCTACTACGAGAACAAGAACTTCGCGCGCAACGTCTCCATCGTCCCGACCTCTGCCGTCACGGGCGAGGGTGTGCCCGACATGATCATGCTGCTCGTTAACCTCACGCAACAGCGCATGAGCGACCGACTGATGTACCTGTCCGAGCTCGAGTGTACGGTCCTAGAGGTCAAGGTCATCGAGGGTCTCGGTACGACCATCGATGTGGTCTTGTCGAACGGTATCCTGCACGAGGGCGACAAGATCGTGGTTTGCGGTTTGAACGGCCCCATTGTCACGCAGATCCGTGCGCTTCTCACCCCTCAGCCTTTGCGTGAGCTGCGTATCAAGGTATGCTCGCCCTCTCAACCGGCTCTTCCGAGCTAACGCTAGTTTCGCTAGTCGCAATACGTTCACCACAAGGAGGTCAAGGCAGCGCTCGGTGTCAAGATCGTTGCGCCCGACCTGGAGAAGGCTATCGCTGGTTCCAGGTTGCTGGTGTGCGGTCCCGACGACGACGAAGAGGAGCTCATGGACGAGGTCATGTCCGACCTCACGACCCTGCTCAACTCCATCGACAAATCCGGCCGTGGTGTCTGCGTGCAGGCCAGTACCCTCGGTTCGCTCGAGGCCCTGCTGGACTTCCTCAAGTCGAGCAAGATCCCCGTGTCTGGTATCAACATTGGTCCCGTGCACAAGAAGGATGTCATGCGTGCGGCGACGATGTTGGAGAAGGCGAAGGAGCTGGCGTGTATCCTCTGCTTCGATGTCCCTGTCGACAAGGATGCGGAGCGGCTGGCGGAGGAGATGGGTATCCGTCTCTTCAAGGGTACGTGGCCTTGCCTACGGTGTGCGTTCTAACATACTGACCTTCTCCCTCAGCCGATATCATCTACCACCTGTTCGACGCCTTCACGGCGTACAACCAGGAGATCATGGAGGCGAAGCGGAAGGACGCGGCGCCTCAAGCCGTCTGGCCGTGCCGTCTCAAGATCATTGCCGCCTTCTGTAAACGCGACCCCATCATCCTTGGCGTGGACATCTTGGATGGTACTCTCCGTGTCGGCACGCCCATCTGTGTGGTCAAGAACGACCCTGAGACGGGCAAGAAGGAGATCATCGACCTCGGCAGGATGTAAGTCTTCACACGCACAAAACGCGTAGCTTCTCCTGACAAATTCCATAGTACGTCGCTCGAGATCAACCACAAGTCGTACGATGTGAGTAGTAGCCCCTGATGATGCCGAACCGCGTTGATGCTAAACATTGGTCCAGATCGTCAAGAAGTCGCAGGCGGGTGGTGGTGTTGCGGTCAAGATCGAGCATGCCGTGTACCAATCCGCGAAGATGTTCGGCCGTCACTTCGACGAGAAGGACGAGTTGTACTCGCACATTACCCGCCAGAGTATCGACGTACTCAAGGTTGGTACATCAGCTCTTTGCAGCGGATAGGAGCTGACTGTTTTCGTCTCTAGTCTTCGTTCAAGACGGATGTGACGAACGAGGAGTGGCTCCTCATCAAGGCACTCAAACCCGTAAGCGTTCCTATCAGTCTAGACCGTTTCCCCAGTCTGACTCGAGGCCCAGCGACTCAACATCCAATGAGCGGCGGGTGGACCTGCATTTGTTTGATTTTGTACCGAGATACTGTATCGATGGCAATCTTCAGGCGCTCCGGTGTTGTGGGAAGGCGTTACATAAACACGCTGTATTTATACCAAGCTTGGCGCATTTGTATTTTCTCGCTCCGTCCGCTTCTCGTCTGCTGCTTCTCTCCGCCCCGCCGCCCGATTCGCGAACATGTCCGCACAACACGAGGCTAGCAACCTCCCGCCTAAAAATGCTGACGCCGAGAGCTCCTCGGTCAGCGTGGTTGACGAAGACGAGCTGAAGCTGGTGATTGTTCAACGGGGAGACACGCCGAGGGGATAAACTGTGCAGGAATGGGCAAATGCTGAGACTTACCATCGGTAACGTCGTCTTCTAGTTGTGAACTGGTGTGGCTACGGGTATCTTCGTCTGCGACTCTCTGTCCGTCGAGCTGCTGGCTGGCCCGGGTGGGCCGCCGGCGCAAGGGCAGACGAGGCGGCGAAGGTTGAGATTACACCGTTCGAACCTGAACAGCGCTCAGACCTGCGTAGGGAAGCCCCCAGTGTCGCCTTCTGTTTGCCCTCCGTGTACGTGGGGGGCTCAGGCAGTGTTACTGACCGTTTCTGTCTTTGCATGCTTTCAGCGTAAGCTCGGTTACAAGCAGGTATGAGGGACTCATTTCATCGTTCCATTTCGGATGCTCACGTCTATCTGTAGCAATTGCACCGTAGCTGGCACTTCATCGAGAGTTTTGCGGCGAGCTTTGTCGCCATGAACTTCATTGGCGGCGTTCGGTAGATACACCCAGGAAGCTCAATCAGGACTTGGAGCGTCTAATGCGTATGATAGGTCCGGCTTCTTCCTTGGTCTGCTCGCAGGCGGTCCCGCGGCCATCTGGTAAGTCATCCACAGATCCGCCTCGAGCAATGCTAACGAGGGATATAGGTCTTCGTACATCATCTCCATGATCTTCATGTTCATCACGGCGGCGGTCCTCGCGGAGATCTGCTCGGCGCTGCCCTTGAGCGGCTCCATCTACATCTGGTCGGCCGAGAGCGCAGGTCCCAAGTATGCGAGGTTCTTTGGCTTCATCGTCGCCTGGTGGTCAACTACCGCGTGGATGACCTTCGCTGCGGGTAACTGCCAGGTACTGCATCATCTACTTCGTCGTAAGGCGTCGAGCGCTGACAGTGTGTGCAGACGACGGCGAATTATATCGTGTCGCAGTTGGCCGTGTGGGAGGTCGACTACCCCGGTGGGGTGGGTAACGACAACATCAAATGGCGCGCCCTCATCTGGGCTGTCTCGGAGGGCGTCTTGCTCGTAGCCATTGCCATCAATTATCTCCCGCCGAAGTGGTACTCCTGGGTGTTCAAGTTCTCTGTGGCTCTGTATGCGGTCGACTTCCTGCTTTGCGTCATCTGGCTCCCCATCGGCGTTTCGAAGACCTATGGCTTCCGGTCTGCGAAGGATGTGTTCACGATGACTTGTAAGCCTTTGTCTCGTATAGGTTGATAGGATGAGCTAAGTCTGGATTGCAGATAATGGAACCGGTGCGCCTGCCGGATGGAACTGGATGCTCTCCTTGTGAGTATTTAGGGAGAACCTCTATTCGACTCCTGCTGAACGTTGCACTAGCCTGTTCACTGCTGGCACCATGATCGGGTTCGATGCCTCTGGGCATATCGCTGAGGAAACGAAGAACGCAAGGTTTGTAGAGATGTTTCTCGTGTTGATGAAATCGTTTGACACCCTCGCGTAGTGTCGTTGCTGGACGTGGTATAATTTCCAGCGTGGTCGCGACGGGTGTGCTGGGCTTTGCGACCACCATCCTGTTCCTGTTCTGCACCCCGGACTTGGACACGCTTTTCTCTTTGAACGCCCCTCAGCCGTTCGTGCAGATCTATGCCCTCGCTCTCGGCAAGGGTCCTAGCATCTTCATGACGGTCATCGCTTCTGTCGGTCTGATCCTCGTACGTATTGTCTGGTTTCTGATCAATACCCGTTTTAATCCTTGCCGACTTCATAGAGCACTAGTGTGGCAATCGTCGCTGCCTCCCGCCTCATCTTCGCTGTTGCCCGCGACGGCGTCCTGCCGTTGTCCTGGTGGATCGGCCAGGTCGACTCTGCTCGCCAACCCCGGAATGCAGTCACGATCATGTTCGTCTTCGGTGCCCTTATCCTGTGCACCATTCTGCCAAGTCAGGTCGCGTTCACGTCCTTGGTATCTGCGGGCGGTATTCCGACCACGGCCGCCTACGGTCTCATCTCGCTCCTCCGCCTCACGATGACCCCGAACGACTTCAAGGGATCTCACTTCTACTTGGGCCGTTGGAGGAAGCCCTTTTACTTGGCTGCTGTGATCTTCAACGGGATCGTCTTCTCCGTGAGTATTCGGCCTTACAGCCCTCATCTCGTTTCTATACACTGACGTTCTGTCCCACAGGTTCAAATCTCGCCGTTCGTGTTCCCTACCGATGCGGAGACCTTCAACTTTGTAAGTTCAATAGCATACACGCTTTCCGTCGATCTAACGCGTGCATCAGGCTTGCGTCATTCTCGGAGCTGCCACTATCTTCGGCATCCTTAGCTGGTACTTTGTCCCCGAGGATAAGTGGCTTCGCCGCGAGCAGATTGAGCAGCAGATTCGCGTCGCGGACGAACCCTTGGTTTCCCCGGAGTCGCATACGTCCACTGCCAATTACGACCACGCCCCTTCCTCGACCTCAAAGCGGCTTGACTAGGCCCGAACAACGTCCCCCGCTCTGTATCGTCAATCTCGGGAGACACTATCTATACGAGTAGTACACGTGGCTCGTCTGCTTCATAGATCGTACAGAATAGATTGCTATATGTGCTTCCCCAATCTGCGTGTCGGTTGTTTGGCCCTTCGCCGTTGAAACTGGTGTAGAACGAGTTTCCTGTTTGGGAGCTTACGTGAGAAGACGAAGTGGGCGATAACCCTAGGCTGGGGCTACGCCTGAGCTCATGTCTCTCCGCTCGCTGCCCAGTTGTCGACGAGCGGCGGCACGCGCAGTCTCTGCCTCAAGGCCCGCTCCTTCTTCCCCTGCTTTCGCTTGTTCTCGCTTCGCTCGCTGCTATGCCACGCCTGTATGTGTGAACGGGTTCACCCAGCTCAAGCCGACCCGCTATGGCCAACCCCTCCCGCCTTCGCACCCTCATTTAGTCAAGCCCGACGAGACTACGCCTGGGATACCGCAGGAGGAGTATGACCGAAGAAGGCGCGAGCTCTTGGAGAGGCTTCCCGACGGAAGCATCGTGGTCTGTGTTGCGGGGCAGGTCAAGTACATGAGCGGCCGTAAGTAGCTTCGCGTTTTCCCCTTAGGCATGTACAGCACCCCTTACGCGCTGGCCTCTCCTCAGAGATATTGTGCGTCTGAATATGCCACTCGGATTTGAACGCGCTACTAAACCTCTTCGCCATAGCTATAAATTCCGGCAGTCCTCCGACTTCTGGTATCTAACCGGCTTTGACGAACCTGATGCGGCGGTTATCCTGGAGAAGCAACCGTCGTGCGCGCGCGGGTACCGTATGACCCTCTTCTCTGCTGGCACAGACTCAGCGAAAGAGAAGTGGGACGGCGCGCGCACCTCGCCTGAGGACGCGACGCGGTACTTCGGCGCGGACGAAGCGGAGCCCATCTCCGCTTTCCCGTCGGTCCTGAAGAGCCTCGCGGCGAGCGCGTCCTATGTGTACCTGGACATACCCACGTATTCGAAGCGTGCGCGCGCGTCGTCGCCCCGGTCGTTGCTCAAGGTACGTCCGTGGCACGCGCCTTGGGAAACCGTCTCAATGTGATTTGTGTGCCGTGTGCAGTACCTCTCCCCTTCTGGAGGCTTGTCGCGCGGAGAGTATGACAGCTTGGTAGACTCTCTGAGCAGCTCGAAGCGCAAACCGCTGTCACCGGAAGTCGGCCGGCTACGCGCGGTGAAGAGCAAGGTTGAGCAACGGGTCATGCGACAAGCGGCCGATATCAGTGCTCGCGCGCACAACAAGGTATGCCCATCTGGCCGTTGCATACATTCAAAGTTGTAGCGTGTCTCACATGTCAGTAGACCATGCGCTTTACAGACCCGGGCGTATCTGAGCATACGGTCGCCGCTCACTTTGAGTACCTCTGTGCCCGCGAGGGGTCGCAGCGCCCTGCCTATGTACCCGTGGTAGCTTCTGGGTAAGCCTCTTGACCTTTATGCGTGCATTCTCCCAGCTGAGTAACAGCATGGTCTAGCCCCAATGCCCTTATAATTCACTACACCTCTAATAACCAACTAATCGCGGACGGCGAGATGGTTTTAATTGATGCAGGCTGCGAGTATAAGTGGGTTTGGTCTGCGTTTGACTTGTAAATGCCTGCATGCGCTAATGCCCACGTCTTCAGCGGTTATGCATCGGACATCAGTCAGTCATCTACATACAGCACGAGTATCGGCAGTACGCTAAATTGTCGACTGCAGCTCGCACGTTCCCCGCGAACGGCTCATTTTCGCCAGAGCAAGCAACATTGTACAATGCCCTCCTCACCGTACAGAAGCACCTGATTACGCTGTGCACTGAGGCGTCTGGGATGTCAATTCTGCAGATCCATCGCGAATCCTGCACCATGCTGCGTAAGGAGCTGGAGCGGATTGGCTTCAACTTCCCTTTGGGTGCGGGTACGCTCGATGCGCTCTATCCTCACCTAGTCGGGCACCCCGTTGGTATCGGTAAGACCCGGTCATCCGTATCTTCGTTCGCGGACGTTCTGACGACTACGTGCTACGTGCTAGATCTACACGAGTCGAACCAAACCGAGCGAGACGCCCCGTAAGCACTCCTCGTCATATCAGGCATGCATCTGGTTGAACGCTTCTATAGATTGAAGGCGGGGATGGTCATCACCGTCGAACCTGGTAAGAAGCTCGCTTAACCGTCCCGCGAGGGGAGACGCTGATGTCGCGACGCGTGCAGGTGTGTACGTCCCGCCCTTCCCGGAGTTCCCGAAGGCCTTCCATAATATCGGCATCCGGATAGAGGTGCGTCTGTCGCACTACTTTTTAGAGTTAAGCAACTTAATGGCGTCGTGATTTGTAGGACGAGGTCCTTGTGGGGAAGGACCTGCCCGAAGTACTTAGTGTCAATGCGCCGAAGGAGGTGAGTGGCTTGCGGTGGCCTACGTGATAGTGTGAGCATGTGCTAACGGCCTGCGACGCGCTGCGATAGATCGCCGACATTGAGGGCTCGTGCAAGGGTCTCCTCGGGTTGACGCCGTTCTAGTAGGGGCGACGATCGCTAGAGCTAGCTAGAGCTCCTCCTATATTGTAACCGCCGCTAGGGTTAAGGACACCTCCGCTCGGCTTTGCTCTTAACGTGCCACAGATTCCTTAGACTCGCTCATCCGCCACTCCCATGCGCACAGAACCGTACTCATGCTCGACCTCGCCACGACGGCGCGGTCGTCGACGGCGAACGCCACAGCACGGTTGCGTTGGAGTTTGAGCAGGACGCTTCACGCCACTGATTTCGACGACCCACCGGGGCTCCCGACCCCAAGGAGCCGTCGCCATAGTCCGGATGCTCAGCAGTGCTCATGTGGCGGATGATTGACATGTCGATCGCGTTGGCGGACTTCAGCGGCGGTACGTCCCGGTATGTGCGGCCCAATCCACGGCTTGGATGTGGACGTGCCGAGTGCGGTGGCGTGAACTTCGAAGTTGTTGGGGTTCGTGGCGTTGTTGCGTTGTGAGCAGATCGATCGAATACGGGTGGGCGGGACCGTGGCGGATCGCAGCAACGCTCATCGACATCGACATCGACATCGATGGTGAAACGCCATACAATCGTCCAAAGTAGCGGGCGGATGGACATCATATGACGAGTCACCGCGCAGATAAGCTTGCAGTGGTGGGGCGAAGTTGCGATCGGGGGGTGCGTCCACGGTGCCCATGGTACGCCACCGTATACTGCTAGGGTGTCATGCGCGCCGACCGCTCGCGGGCCGTCGACGAGTGTTGGCCGAAGAAGCGGCCCGATCTCGTACTGGACGGGGTCAACGAGAGCCCACCGTCGAAGTTCGCAGCGCATCTGTGGGAGAAGGCGGTCGAAAAGAGAGGGCTCCGCTGATGAAGAACGGGCCCGGAGGTCGAGAGCGGCGTGTTCGCGGGCGGAGCCGCCCATCACTGCATCTTTGGAGGCCGTAGGCCCTCTCGTCCGGTTTTTCCGCGCACGAGGCCCTCCCGAGAACCTACTCGCACAGATTTCGCGAGTTCGCGGCTCTGTGAAGAGCGCGGGAGGTGCGGGGGTGTTCTGATGCGCGGATGCTGCCTGAGTGCTGACCCGAGAGGTACGCCCCGTGCGCGTGAGCCCACGCGGCGGGCGGCGTCTGCCCTGAAAGAGGAGAGCGGCGGCGTGCGCGCGGTGGGGCGGGCTTGCGCGGATGGAAGAGCCGGGCGTTTTGGCTCCGTTGAATGGGATGTGGCCTGTTCGGCTGGAGATGCCGCAGCCGCTGTTTGCCTGGTGCGAGAGAACGATGAGCCGCGGGCTGCGACAGGACGTCGTCGGGCTGCTGCATATGGCGTCACGGCCCCGTTCGTCATGGTGGGCACGGCAACGCGGGCGCGCGGGCTCGTAACCCGGGACCTGGGAGCGAGGAGCCATTCTAGGCCCGAGGTGAGTGCAAAGTTTCTCTGCGCGCATCTTCCGAGGTGCAGAAGGACAAGCGTCCGTTGGACATTGTATGCATATGGCTGATGGAGTGGACCATCTCAGCACACCCGCAAGTTGCCCAGGGACCTCTTCGGAAGCGAGGGAGAGGGCAGATCGCATCGGGAGGCCAAAAACCGGTGCCATCAGCAATCTGATCTCGCTCCACGTGGCTACGATCCTCCATTTTGCCTGCTTCTGTCGACGCTCGACCGTCATCCGCGCTCTTACGGCCGGCCGTGGGCGCACGCCAAGTTTCTTGAGTGCCTGCTAGAAGCTGCGTTAGCATCTTGCTCTCGAGAAACGCATCCTCGAACAGCTCAAAACTGGGCTAACGGCACAGCGAGGAGCCACCGTGATGCGGACCCGGCCTGGAAACTCGAGGGCCACAACAGGACCCGCTAGTCTGGGTACTTGTATACCCATCCTTTTCCCGAGCAGCTTCCCCCTCACGCTGCCGCGGCGGCGGGGGAAGACACACCGCGGCACACATCCAGCGGCGGCTTCCTCCCATTAAGATTGAGCAGCCACCGCATCGTGCATCCGTCAGCCAGTCTGCTTCCAGGACAATATACGACGCCAGCATCGCTTCATGGGGGAGCACTCTCCGTTTAGCATCTTCTCCCTCCATTAAGCAAGCTTCTGCAGCAGATGATGTGCATCATCGAGCGGACGCCTTCATCGACGCTATCAGACGCTGTGGATGGGCAGGAGCGTCGCCAATCTTCCCGAACCTGTCCGACCGCAGCGGGCCCCGCATGAACGGTTACTGACGGCCACCTAACGGAGCGCTTGCCACCAACCTAGATCGCGATAGTTGCGCGCTCCCAGCCACACGGAATGTTTTGGCGAAACTCGCCCTGTTGTTGCCCTCGCAATCCATACCCCTCCGGGACCCTGGGGTTTATAATAGCTCCTTAGCCCCTAGGTCGCGTTTGAGCTTTCCGTCCACCCCACCCCTCCACCTTTCCCTCCGCCAACTCCACCCTTCATCCCCTTCCCCTCCTTTTCCGCTTCTTCCCCCTCGTCGTTTGCCTGGCGCCATTGCGTTCTTGTAGGCAACATGGAGAACCCCGCTGCGGCTTTCTTTGGTGGCATGTTGATTGAGATCTTCATCGCCTGTATGTGAGTATACCGCCGGCCGGGCCACACTAAGAACGCGCACGTTCCGGCCGATGGCGCTGACTGAAACCGCTCTCAGACTGTACGGGATCACCACTCTGCAGACGTTCATCTACTGGCAGAAGTACCAAAACGACGCGCCCTCGCTGAAGTTCATGGTGCGTGCCGCCCTCTGTATCTTACCCCGCATCGCAGCCGTGCTAAGACGCCGGAAACAGGTCGCGGCGATCTGGTGCGTCCGCCAAGGCCTTGGCGAAGAGAGCCGGCGTTCATACTGAGGACGCTCTCGCCGCAGGATCCTCGAAACCGTGCACACCGGTTTCTGTATGCAGGTCGTGTATTCGTACCTGATCAGCAACTTCGGGGAAGTCGAGTACTTCTTGAACATCAACTGGTGCGTCGGTCTCACTCCTAGCCGAGTTTCTCACTAATTGACCGATGCCCCTTGTGCCGTGGCTGTGTAGGGGTGTCGGTGTGAGTACATTCGGGTAACGTAACCGCTCATGAGAATGGCGTGCTGAACCAGTTGTCGTCGTGCGGATAGGTCACTGTCGTGACGGAGGTACGTCGATCCTGTCTGTGCCATCGTGAGGCACCGTATTTACGGAGGTCGTAGGTGGTCATCTCGACTCTAGTACAAGCGTGAGTACCACTCGGTCAAGGGATTATCTCACGGTCTGACCGTCCCCAGTTTCTACGTGAAGCGTGTCTGGATCAGTGAGTGGTTTCTCGCCGTCAATCAGAAGGGATTTGTCTGACAATTGTGAACCTGAAGTGAGCAACAAAGCCAAGCTCCTCACCAGCTTCATCGTGCGCATACCCATCCTTGTCTCCTCTTTGACATCCTCAAAGCGGTATCCCTCTAGGCCTTCATCACTGTCTGCAGAATAGGGTTCGGTATCGGCTCGACCATCCTCAGGTAAGTCCCCCTCGTACCCTTGTGCATGCAGTGGATTTTGGCCTCACAATGCCGCAGTTACCACTTCCCCCAATGGATCGAGTTCCGTGCCCATAAATCATCCCTTGTGCGTATATATATTTGGCCTTCAGTTTTATGGCGTTTGACGGCTGGCTCCTCGACGTAGGCAACCGTCAGCGGCGGGTTGGGCGCAGCTGCACTGGTGGACGTCCTGGTGGCGCTCACTCTGTCGTTCTACTTGACCCGCGGGCGGAGCAGCTGGCAGAAGTGCGTCTACATCCTCATCCGCTCCAATCCCAGTGCCTAATGCCCGTCCTTCTCGCAGGGCCTCGAACAGCAAGATCAACATCATCATGCTGTACGCCGTCAACAGCGGCGCCATCACTGCGTGAGTCCGCCACTTTTGCCCCCGGTAGCGAGCTGCGGCTGAAGGCGACCCTTGGTCCGGACAGCTCCGCGTCTGTTCTCTCCGTTATCCTGGTGAGTTTTTTTTCTGTATCCTCTCGGGGCGCCCGACGGTGCTTGAGAAAACCCGAGCGCTGACATCTCCTCCAGTATGCGACACAGACGCACAGTCTGGTCTTCCTCGGCTTGGTCGAGATCCAGGGCAAGCGTGAGTCCCGCCTGATGCCAACTCCTGAGCGCCAGCGTTGTTGACCGAAGCGCGCATCGTTTGTCGCCGTTACAGTCTACGCGAACTCGTTCCTCGGAAGGTGAGCCTCGCCCGGCGCCCGCCCGCCCGCCTCGGCGTTCATCGCGACGCGGCGCACGCGCGGAACGGAACTTGGGTAAACGCTGACTGACTTCACCCGTGTGTTCGTAGCTTGAACGCGCGCGCGCACATCAGGAACAAGGCCAACGCGGCGCAGTACCCCTCGTTCGAGTTCTCGAGCAGCAACGGCGGCTTCCGCGCCGTCGCGCCTCCCGTGGTACGTCCCCCCCCCCCTCTCCGTCCCTTGCTCGGCGAGGCGGCGGCCGCTGATGTGTACCTGCCGCGTGCAGCCCAAGGTCGAAGTCTTCCAGCAGACCGTCGTCACCAACGACATGGGCGAGACGGACAACGTATGTCTTGGACAACCTCCTTCCGGATCGCCTACGTGCTGACGCACACCCTCCCCCTCCTGCACAGGGCTTCAACATGAAAAACATGAAGGGCGGCGAGCTCGTCTGAGGGGACTCCTTCCCTTCGTCCACACTGGACGAGCGTGTGGAGGCGGACCGCACACACGGAACCGTTCATGTCGCTCGTTACACCCGCCCCGTCCCCCCCCCAAGCCGCTCAGGCCTCAACCCCGACCGACCTCTCTCACCTACTACCTCCGTACGCACTGTACATAATTCGCCGCGCACGCTCGGCCGCAGGGTGGGCCCCCGGCCGGTCACCCACCGACGCCGACACCCACCCGCTCGATCGCTCAGAGGAGGAAGAGGAAGAGGAGGAAGAGGAGGATACCGGATACCACGTATACCGTAGATCGACCCCGGAAACCGCCGCCCTGTCCAGGGCGCCCCCATCCCATGGTCACTCCGCTCGCTCTGGATATGCATGTATGTGTGTCTGTGTGTGTTCTCAACCCGGACCCGGATATACTCAGTAGGAATACGTGCCGTCGTCGTTCGTCTATCCCTCCTCCTCTCTCTTTTGTCTTTATCTCCTCCTCCCCAGGCTCGAGTCTTGTCGTGTCGTGTCGTTGCGCGTGCTGCTCTTGGTCCTCGTACTTATACTTACCTACACACCCTCTCGCTCGCTCGCTCGTTTTGTACTTGGTCTGGTTCTGGTTTTGGTCTGATCTGGTCCGTCTGATCCGTCTGATCTGCTGTATGAGCTCCGTCCTCCGTCTCTTCTAAATTCTTAGGCAGGAACACGGCGCGTACTGTCTTAAAACGAGTTCTGAGCTACCGGTGCGGAGCGTGTTCAGAGCACAGCGGCCGCAATAGCCATGACAAGAAGGACGGTCGCCATTCAGGTATATATATCAAGTGTGAACGCACGCCCTCAACGAACAGGTCGAACGAAGTTCCGCAGGTGGTCGCACAAGACGCGGTATAGCATTACCATGACCATACACAATTGCGGACAATATCATACGTAGCATAAGAAGTCGTGAGTAAGAGAAGACATCGCCTGCCAATCTCGAGAAGCGTTGAACAAGTGGCCGAACACCCGACTCTGCCACCAACAGGTTGAGCAGAGAACGAAAGCAAGACTGATGACATGCGTGCGCGCGCGGACGGTAACGTGGACAGCCGAGATTCAAAACGACGACGGCAGCGAAGACGGGCTCGAGACGGGTGGGATGTCGGAATCAAAAAGGGAGGTGAATATCATAGGTACCGCCGGCCGTGCTGCGCGCACGCGCCACGGCGACTACAACTACGTAGAATATCGGGAGTCGGGATAGCTAGCTAGCTGGCGGACGAGAGGATATGCGTGCGAGACGGGACCGAGCAAACGGGCGTTCGCACAACGGGGCGACGACGTCGACGAGAGAGGCGGGCAGCCATCTGAGAGGCAGACAGACAAACAGACCCAGTATCGCACCCAACCAAAACCCACACCGATATCACAGACGGTATGTCCTCCACTCCCAGCGCAGCACACTCGGTCGACTACCCACAGGCCCGGCCCCGATGGAGAGGGCTTAGGAGCCTTCGGAGGGCTTGGGGCCGTCGGACGACGGCGCGTCGCCGTTTGCGCGTCCGGGGGCACCGCCGCGCGTCAAGCCGGCGGAGGCGAATCCGCGCGCAGCGAAGCCGCCTCGTCCCCGCGGGCCGCGCCCGGAGAAGGAGCCTCTGTGCCCGTTCTCGGCCGTGCGCGACTCCTTGTCCGTGGCTTGCTTCAGCTCGGGCACGCCGTCGTTGAGTTTCTGTGTGGATCGAAAGTCAGTATAATGACAGGATGGTGTGAAGGTAGGGTGAGAGACTGACTTCGCCTTGCTTGGCCAGGCCGGACTTCATGGCCTCTTCGTCGCCGAACTCGACGTAGCACATCTTCAGGTTGCGTCCGGCGAAGTTCTGGGGATAGCTGACGCGTATGATCTATCACGGGCGCGCGCAAGTCAGTAGCCTCGCTCGTCTTGAACGTTGCCCTAACGTCACTCACCCCCTCTTTCGCGTCCCCGAAGAAGTCGCGGACCTCGGTCTCGTTCGCGGGGTTCGGCATGCGCATGAAGATCGTCCACGGGTTGCGCGCGGGTCGCCTGCCTGTCGGTGTCCGCGTCCCCGTGCTCTCCGTCGCGGGCGACAGCACGCCGTCCTCGGGGCCCTTTGCATCCGCACCTCCTCCAGCGTTAGCCGTCGACACCTCCGGCGTCGCCTTACCCGACTTCGGCGCCTGCGGCGGCGGACTGTTCAAGTCCACCTCCGCACGTGGCTGGGCTGGGGAGGCCGAGCCGCTTCCGCCCTCCTTCGCTGCCGCAGCTGCGGCCTCGCGCTCCTGCTGCTTCCGCTCCTTCTTCCGCTCCCGCTTCGCGCGCTCCTTCTCTGCTTTGTCTGCTGCAGCTTGTGCTTGCGCGGGGCTCTGCGCCTGCTGGTTGCCGTTGAGCTTCGGCGTTTCCCGGCCCGACGCGCCTGAGGCAGGTGGCGGGGTGGCGGGCTTGGACTTCGAGCCGGTGAGGTGTGGCGGGAGTGGCTTTTCGCTGGCTACGGGGGTTGCACCCGCGTTCTTCGGGGTGGCAGCACCGCCGGTGCCAGTTGGGTTGACTTGTGGCGGGAGGTTGCCTGTTGCCGTGCTGGGTGTCGCGGAGACGGTAGAAGGCGTGACGGTACGACGGTATGCGTAGTTGAAGCCTAATGAGTTGTTGAGCGGTCAGTTGCTTCGGGGAGATGGGTGATAGCCCACGCACCTTGGCTCTTCAACTCCGCGCTGACACGCCCGTCCTTGATGTCGAGAACGAGGGAGCCGTACGCAGCATCGCACAGGTTCCAATTCCAGCAGTTCTTCCACGCGGGCTCCTCGGAGAAGGGTTGCCCAGCGGGGCCCGGCTGGTTGGGTGGCGGTGGTATCCGCTCGACGACGGAGAGAGCCTTGTCCAGAAGGACGCGTTGGTGCTCATCGATGACCGCATCAACTTGCGTCTTGACGCTCTCCCAGACCTTGTCGAAGGCTTCCTTGCCCACCACGAGTTTGTGGCGCAAGCCTTCGAAGTCGGACTGCACGCTGAACTCGTTGTATGAAGAGGCGTACCGGAAGTGGAGACCGGCAGAGACGGTCAGATCCGCCTTGAGAACAAGGCCAAGTTGGTTAATGATACCCTCGCGGCCGGGACTCGCGTGGGTGACGAGCAGACGGGTCTCGGTAGGGTCAAAGACTCTTTGCGCGGTGTCGACGAGCTCACCGATCTGCAGAGCAGTCGTCCACATCGTCCCCTGTCCGCCTGCAATAGTCGCGTTACCGTCTCCGTTGTCGAACATCTTGTGTGGCACAAGCGCGCCGCCGAGACCGAGCAAGCGCAGCTTGACGCCGCCGATGTCGAGGCAGCGCGTGGTGGCTTCGTCGATGACGTGCAGGTTCTCGATGTCATACTGGCCGGTGCGGAACTTCTCGAGCACGATCACATCCTCGCACGCGCCCCAGACGGTATATACCGGGACTTGGAGCTTGATCTGGCCGGAGAGGAGCAAAGGGAACTCGGACAAAAGGGAGATTGTGACGGTGGAGCGAATGGCTGAAGGGGGGTTCTCCGGTGCAAGAAGATGGTTTCTTTGCGCTGTGGGGATGAGAGGAGAGTACATGGTGAGGTGGCGAAGGGTGCGGTCGTTTATCCTGTCGAGACTTGAGGCCTCTGCCGCAGCGTCAGCAGGGAGAACGGACGCGACAGCGAGGCCGGGACGCACCAAAGAAGCCAAAGTCGCCCGTGTGGATGATGGCGGAGGCATTCGCTTCCCTCGCGAGGTCATTGAGAGCAGAGAGGCGGCCACGGATGTCAGCTATGCAGAGGAGCCTGCCCTGGGCGGTATCGAAGACTTTTGTCTGGGTATTGACTTGGTATTGCGGCCTGGGGTTTGGAGAGGAGGCGGGGCGGGTGGAGGTGGAAGCCGGGCGAGAGACGGACTGCATTTTGAGCAGGTGAGGGGGTGGTGGAGGGGACGAGAGGGAGGTCGAGACTTGGACACCGTGCGCGGCACTCGACGCCAACACGCACCCTCCCCCGGGCCCGCATTGTGTCTCTGTGACATCAATTTTGGTGACACGCCCTCTGCCCCTAGCCTAGGGTCAGCCCGCCTCCCCGATCGGGCCATTCTCTCCATCCACCCTCGAGCTGCTCCTCGGTGGGCACAGAACCGGGCAGTTCCCGGGCTGCAGCCGTCCGGGGCAGACAGCGCGTACGTGTTTGGACTGCGCTTTGGCGTGAATGACGAGCTGCACTTTCCCGAACCGGCCGAAAGACATGGGTTTATGGCGCGATGCGCATTGCGGAAACGTCCGTACGGCTTAGGGCATGCACGCCGACCGCCGTCCCCGCACGCCGTCCTCTTATCGTCCTACCACAATGTGCTAGTCGCTCGCCCTCGCCCGCCCACTGTCGTCGTGGCATCCTGTAGCTCAGCACAAACTCCGGCTCGGTCTTCTCAGGACCTGTCCCACAACCCCCGTCTCGAACCTGCCCGCCGTTCTCATGACCACCGTCCGCCATGGCGGCCAAAGTACAGCCTCCACAGGACAACACGGGCTCCTCTGTGCTCTCTCAGATGCCGCCGTCTATATCCCTAGCATCCACCGTCCTTGCTTCCACCATATCTCTCCCAGAGAATCCTCTCATCTTGTACCACGCCTACACATCTCATTCCGCCACTACCGACCTTCTTGACCGCCTCGAACTTGCTCGTCGCAAGATCCTCCACGCGAACGGCAGAAAAGCTCTCCTGGACTCGCTGCTCCCCGTGGTGCACATCAGCAAGGACTTCTGTGCCTTATATGTCTTCGCGCTCGGCTCCATTGACCGGACATGTGCAGCTCATGAAGCCCTCACCAAACTAGAGCTTGACACCCTCACATGTGAGTGTAGAATCCTCCATATGCCCTACTACGATTGCCCCTGTATGAAGCGGAGATTCGCTCGAAAGCATGGACCTTGAGCTTCATAGCGCGTTCAATATCCCATGACGCCGTGTCGCGTCCCTTCTGGCCCAGCGGGGCGCCCATTCCTTTCCGCGTACTGATGCTCCGTTTCTAGTGACCGAATCTTCTTCATTTACTCCCGCTGCCATCTATCCCTGTTCCGCTTCCTGTTCAACCCAAAGCACCCCCTGCAACCGCTGTTTGGAACAGACATTCCCACCGCCTTCCGGAGATACCTCACAGCTTTTACCCCGAATATCCCTGCGCCTGCCGCTGGCGCTTTTTCTCCGGGCCATACGCGATAGGCTCATTGAGGATGTGGCTCAGGCATCTAAACTGCATCCGCATGGGCGATCCGTAACTCGACTGAAGGGCGGCTTCCTATTGGGTTCCCTTCCTGCTTCCTCCGAATGGGGCTCCGGGTGGGAAAGCCACGCGCGTAGTCGGCCGCTCATATGTTGCAATCTGCAGGTCCACATAGCCCGCTCGCCTTCCGCCCCTTCTCTGGCGAGGCTCGTAGTGCATCCCCTGATGCGCCCAACGTACTACTTGCCGCTACGCACTGTGCTTCCACTTCCTGTCGGCACACCCATCGTACTCCTCCCTCACGGTGTCCCCGCGTATTACCTTAACATCTACAGTGGCCCCGCAGCGGCACTGACGGCCCAGTTCGATGATGCTCTGTTTGGTTTGGGAGCCGGAAACTGGAAGGGCACATCGTCGAGTGGCTCCTCGGCCAATGGCCATCGATCCTACGGGGTCTCTTCCGCGCGAGAAAGCCCATCGTTCATTATCGCGTGGCTAGCAGTCCAGAACAAGCAAGGAGAGGATAAGGGGATGCCTGTAGTTTGGCCTGCGACGCTATGTGTCTCCTACCACGGGAGCGCACCTGCCCTCCATGCCCGGACACCTCTGCCCTACATTCCGGAACTGCCGGCGCAGCTCCAGTCCTCCCCGCCACCGCCGGCCTCTGCCATTCCCACGACGCTCTCGTTCGCTACGGCCGCCTCGTCTGCAATAGACATACCTGCTCGAGCTTCGACACCGCAATCTCAGGCAGGCACCAATGTCGAACGGGAACGCTTGCCCTCCTCTTTCCAACGTCGTCCCAGCTTCCTCCGATCTTCGCCAACCAGCGACTCCTTGCGCGCCTTTCGATCACTGACCCTCGCACGGAAGCCTTACGTTCGCCAAATCAAGAAAACGGTGTCGGAAGTGGGCGGGTACGTTGAATCGGTGGTGAAGGAGCGAGAGCGGGAGAGAGAGCGACTCCGGCGGGAGCGTCAAGAACAAGAGGCCGCCAACCAACGCGCCAAATTGGCCAGCATGCAGCCTCGGCCCACCACGGAGCCACCTACGCCTGTACCAGCGCAACCGGAGCCGGTCCAGCCTACACTCCCGGAACCTGCAGCAAGTGCGGTGCCAGAGGCCGAAGAACCTGCAGCACCTGCGGAAGTCGAAGAGCCGGAGTCACACCCTTCCGTGGAGTCTGACCATTCTGGTGGTTCGCTTTTCTCTCCGCCCGATGCCAATATCGACCTCCCGTCCACCGAAGAGGAGACTGCAGCTCCTGCAGATCAGGCTCCTGCTCAGGCCCCCGAAGTTACCAGTGGCGCCGCCGCACCCATTGAGCCGCCGGTGAAAGCAGATGCGGAGTCTTCAGCCTTCGACCCGTTCAGCGGGTTCGACGGCACCTGGGGACAACAGTCTAATGGGTACATGGACTCGAACATGTACGACATGGACTTCAACATGAACATGAACATGGACCCGCTTAGTGGGGGCCGGACGGGCGGCGCGGGCGCGGGGAGCGGTTTCGACATGGACGATGGGTTTGGGGTGTTCACAGAGGACGACTTTGATTTCTTCGACGCGCCGAGCGCGCAACGGGCCGCGCATCCCCCTTCACATTCCATGGCGGTGGACACTGGGTCGGGCTTGACACCTGCAGCTGGCCCCCCACCTCTTGGGCTCACTCCTTTGGTTTCTGTGGACGGGCCTCTATCTGGTCCTGGGCCTCCATCTGCGAGTGCGAGCCATCCCTCCCCTTGGACTACACATCTGGGTGATCCGTTTACCCCCAGGCATGTGGGTGACCTGCATGGCCTGGACAGCTCGATGCCTCCGGATCTGCTCCCTCCCTCCCCGACGAGAACCCCTTCTTCTCATTCCGCACCTGCTACTCCCTCAGTGCAGCTGTTGGACCCGTACAAGACACATGAAGGTCGCAAGTCGAGCATCTCATCGATCGGGTCGAGCACGTTCGATCCCATCCCATTCGCGTCTAGTCATAGACAAGCGGATGGCAAGTACGCTGTGGGCAAGTTCGCGCTGCCTTCGCCGCCGGCTGAGCTGGAACGACCCGAGGCTTTGGTGTTCAATGTCTCGGGTCCTAACTCTCTCCACGGGTGGAAGTACCGGTACAGCGCGGTCACGGACCCCAGAATCGGCGTTGTCCGGAAGCTCATTGGGGTAAAGCGCAAAGGCATCGAGCAAGGCGTGCGCGACCAACGGCGAGCATCCGCGTGGGACTTCTACCGCGAGCCAGAAAAGTGGCAGAGCAGCTCTCCGCCATCCGCCGCAGTGGACTCGGAGGAGTCCGAAGAGGAAGACGAGCCATGGGTAGAAGACGAGGAAATGACTTCGGCCCCGCGCCCGTCGACACCACCACCCTCGTACCTCCCGCTCGGTCCGACATTGCTCCAGACGCACTTCCACCACGCGCACTTGCTCCCGCTGTGCACGAACCTGCGGCCGCCGGGGACGGCGGCGCCGAGCCCGCCGGGCGCGCCGCACCTGATGTCGGTGCCGACGCCGGTGTCGCCCGCGGCGGTGCTCGGCGCGGCGTCGGAGAAGAGCAAGTCGCTCGAGGCCGCCGCGCAGATCCTCGTCCGCGAGGTCGTGCAGAACCCGGTGTGGGCGGAGGCGTGGCGCGCGAACGCGGCGTTGGCGGCGTCGACGACGCCGCCTGGCGTGCCCGCGAGGCTGTGGCACGCGGATGCGCGGTATATCGGTAGGATGCTCGGGGCGGCGGAGGGCGTGCGCGCGCCGGCTACTGTGCGGGAGGTGTTTGGAGGTGAGTTTTTTTTTGTGCTCGTGTGCGTGGTGGGGTTGGGAGAGTGACTGATGATTGTTGTAGCGCCGGAGGGGGAGTCTGCGGCGGCTCTGCCGTGCCTCGAGCCTCCTGTGCTCGCTGTGGGGAAGGACGAGGCCGTCATCCAGATCTCCGCTACTTCTCTTCGTTTCTGGGAGAAGCTGGGCTTGACTCCGCGTGCTGGCTCCAAGGACGTCACCGCGTTTGTCTTTTACGAAGGGGCTGACGAGGACCGAGAAGATGAGATCCAAGACTGGCTGCGCAAAGTTGGATATGCCTACTCGGTGTGTATTGTTAACCTGTGGTACACGTCCACGCGCTAACGGAACAGCAGGCGAAGAACTTCGGTATGCATGAAGCCGGGAACTCGAGTCATTGCACAAGGCCGGGTTTAGTGCCTACGCGTTTCGACACCCTTCGCAAGACCCTCGGTGCGTCCTCTCCTCTGTACTCATTGGAGTCGGTGAAGTGATGACGTGTGCGTAGTGAGCTTCGTGTCGACGATCCCAACCCGCCATCCGTATCTAGTGTTCTACATCGCCACCCCTGCCCATATTATCTCGCCATCCTCGACGGTACTGCGCCAGATTCTCTCGGCTGTGCGCCGCTTCAGGGCGCAGTCCTCGGGCGACATACTCGTGCACTTCGTGCCTGAGTCTCTGATCGAGGGCGTCCACACCCACCCCGGCTCTAATCTCGGTGGCTTGGACGACTTTGTCTGCAGCGTCTACGATCGCATTCTGGTGCCAGTCACTCGGGCGATGTCTCGCGAGTTCTTTGCGCAGAGCGCCGCGACGACTGGCTACTTCGAGGCTCCTGCGTACGCCCTCATCTGCACCCCTGGCGGCAAGGCGCGCTCGGAAACGCCCGTGCCGCAGGTGTCGTTCACACTCGAGTCGTCTGTGTCTTCGCTGGATGTGATGAACCGGCACACGCTGCTGCACGTAGGCTACCAGGTCTCGAGCTGTGGGCGCTGGATACTTGCTGCGTGCGTGGATGCCGCGGGAGAAGCGCACGAGGTCAAGACGTACTTGACGCCTGACGATAATGTGGAGGCGTCGGTGGTCAGCCAGATTTGGGGCTTCGTGCATGACTTTGCGAGGCGCGCGAATATTGAGTGGCGAATCGTCATCACGAAGCTGGGTCTTATGGCTCATTCGGAAATTGACGGTGAGTCTCAACCGTTGTTCTGTAGGAAGGATACGGTTCTGACTATAAACGATGGTAGCTTGGGTCTCGCATCTCGATTCTGCAGTTTCAATGTCTTCTGACGTCCCGCCTGTCCATGTTACTCTCCTCGCCGTCGACAACGAGAACTCCTGGACGTTCCTCGCCCCTCCAGATTCCGGTCCTCCAGACATCATCAGACGCAACTCTGCTCCAGCTGTACCAACACGGTCCGCGATCCGCACATCTCATGCCATTTTCTCTGATGCATCCTATGCCACGTATACCATCTCATCCTGGCAAAGTCTTGCTCTGTACCCGACCTACACACACGACCGCTCTGCGAAATCCCTTCCACCCACTGTCATCCCCGGCTCCTCCGATCTGCCCTATATTCCCGACCTCGACGACGAAGCGGATGCTACTTCACAACAGTTTCCCGATGCCCTACGAGTCCCCGGCTGGAGCACCGTCGTCTGTGCACCCTCCGTAACGGACCACACTTCCGTATCCACTTTGCATGTCTTCCAGCTGCACATCACGCGTTCCCTGCGGTCTACCTACGAGATCTCGCGGAAGAACGTGGAGAGCACGCCGGCGCGGCTGCACTCGGAGCACATGGACGACATCGTCCGCAACTTCCACGATCTGGCCGTCCTGGCGCGGACAAGGTGGAAGTTGCGGGCGGACCCCGCGCTGCCGTTCCATCTGGCCTCGCTGGAAGTCATGCGGGCCGCTCTGAGCGGAGGGACGAGCGATTCGTAGCGCAACCCTTCGCCCTCGTTCTCCCTCCGTCATCTGGACACCCGTCCCTCACCCACCATCCCCGGCCCCCTTCGCGCGCCCCAGTCTCTAGCTCGAGCGGTGTATATTATTTGTTACGGATATGTCGATATAGTCCTCTCCCTGGTTTACTCATCATCATCACCAGCACCCACTCGGTCGCGCATGCTCTCTGTCGCACATTACCTCCCGCATCGTTAGTATCGTACGTATTTGTGCGGGCCCCTCGCCGCGTGTAATCCCTGTAGTAGTCCCCCTTCGCAATGGAACGGTGTATAGTTTTGGCTATCCGGCGGGGGGCCTCCTAGGCTGGTCACGGCCGGGCCTCCCGCACGACACTCTCCCAACATCGGGCTCGCGAGTGCCTGAATAGTCGTAGGTACGTACCGGTGCGGTACGCCTTTCCGAGCCTAGCACGCCCTGCACGGATTTTGCACGGCGTATTGGGCCCTTCGACCAGGTTCGCACGAAGCCGCCGCCGTCGAGCCGCATTCAACTCGTGGTCCGACGTGCTCACGGAGGGCGTTCTGATGCCGCCTCCCACGTCAGGCAACTGACCGGGCACCAGCCGGCGGTTCGACGAGAACGTTCGAGGCACGGACGGTCTAGCGTGCAGTCGCGGACTCTTGCTGCTGCTGACTGCACCTTGCTATACTTCCGGGAAGATGTCGCCTTGGGTGGCTGGCGCTCATCGAGCGCTCGTCCTTTCTGCGTCCCAAACAGCCAATCCGGGTGGTACGGCAGGGGTGAGTGTGGCGTCTTTGGCCTGCGCAGCGGTGGACGACCGGTCACGATGGGTGGTACTGACTGCCATTGCAGGCCGTGGCTAGCAGATCCTGGCTCTACGCTGCGAGTCGGCCGACGACGCATGACGTCGCCTTCTGATCCGCGCTGCCTGCTGTGCGCCTAGACGGTGTTGGCATGCCCGCATTGCGGTCCCATGAGGAGGGGGAAGTGCTCGGTGCGGGCCTTGTCTGAACGCTGCACTGACATCCTCCGTACAGGCCCGGTCTCGGTGCACATGGCTCGGCCTATGGCGCGCGTTCTTGTGACCGCCCAGGCAGGCCTTGAGCTGTGGGGCGAGCGGACGCCGCTTCCATGAGTCGTGTGCGGGATGCGTATAAATACGAGGAGCGGCGAGCGGGGAGGAGCAGCAGTGGCCTCTCGGTCTCGCAAACACAGCTCTTCTGCACTCGCATCCTCACCCGCACCAACACACCCTCTCCTCTTCCTACCCAACCCGCCCTCCACCATCCTCGCCATGCAGTTCACCACTCTCATCGTCGCGCTCACCGCCCTCGTCGCGAACGCGCTCGCCGTCACGGTCTCGTACGACCAGACGTACGACAACCGGAACGGGGACCTGCACACGGTCGCGTGCTCGGACGGCCCGAACGGGCTGCTCTCGAAGGGGTTCAGCACGTTCGGCTCGCTCCCGCACTTCCCGAACATCGGCGGCGCGGCGGCCGTCGGCGGCTGGAACTCGCCCAACTGCGGGACGTGCTGGAAGCTGACGTACCAGGGCCGGAGCATCAACGTGCTCGCGGTCGACCACACCGACGCCGGGTTCAACATCGCGCTCTCGGCGCTGAACCAGCTGACGAACAACCAGGGCGAGTTCTTGGGCAGGATCGACGCCCAGGCGACCCAGGTCGCTGCGTCCCAGTGCGGGCTCTAAACGATTCTGAACGAACACGAACACGCGTACGAGGTGAGCTTCGGGTCTGTGGTGGAAAGTGGGATCGGACACTGACGAGAGCTTGATTGGTGCTGGAAGGAGTTGCACGCTCTTCGAACGGACGGTTATAACGGCTAACGGACACTCGTCTTCGGCATCATCATCTCGGACACTTTTATGGACTTCGACGCATCATCACGACCACGGACTTGACCCCAAATTCTGTAGTTGTTCTTCGATAGCCCATGTAGTGTGTTGTACTCTTCAAGGACTCTCTTTGTACAATTGTATTCCAGTGTTGTTTCGACACGAGCGAAAGGCGGGTCATTACAAGTGGTAGTTCGGGCCGGTGTGCCGGTGGGGCAAGATCCGGGGAAGCGGATGCGCATGTGATTACCCCGCGCTCGATCCCGCACCCAAAGCGGAAGCGCCGAGCGTTGAGAGAGAATCCGGGGTCGGCTCCCTCGTCCCCGACATCTCTTAAGTCTCCCTCCGCCGTCCAGCACATCGACATATTATTCCCCACCACCTGCTAACACAACATGCTTCGTTCTGCTGCTCGTGCTTCAAAGTCGGCGACTGCTGCTCTGCGCCAGAGGGCGCCGATTGCTCCCAGGATGATTGCGGCACGGTATGTGCTGTACTGTCTAGGAGCTCGTAGTAGACTCGCAACCTGACGTTGCTACCAACCATAGGCAGTTCTCGCGCTCGCAGGTGGTGGCATCAGATGTCCGGCCTACGTCTCTTGATACCTTCACGGAGGAAGAGCAGCTTCTCAGAGAGTCTGGTGCGTATCCCTTTGCTCGCCCGTCCATCGGAGGTGCTTATACCACGGCGACCACACAGTGAGGAGATTCGCGGAAGATGTCGTAGGGCCCAAGGTGCGCGAGATGGATGAGAATGAGATGATGGATCCGGAGGTCATAAAGGCGCTCTTTGAGCAAGGCGTACGTCCTCGACCGTCGCTCCTCGTCATTCGTCCTGAGTCTGACTAGCGATCTCATAGCTGATGGGCATTGAGACAAGCGCAGACCATGGCGGAGCGGAGTCCTCGTTTACTTCCGCAATCATTGCCATTGAGGAGCTCGCCCGTGTGGATCCCTCGGTTTCGGTGCTGTGCGACGTGCACAACACTCTCGTGAACACGGTTGTCAGGAAGTACGGGACTAAGGAGCAACAGGATAAGTGGCTTCCTAAGCTTGCCCAGACCACAGTAAGCGAGTCAACTATACGCTATCGGTCGCAATTGACCCGGTTTGGTATAGTTGGGCTCGTTCTGCCTATCAGAGCCCGCATCCGGTTCGGATGCATTCGCCCTACAGACGCGGGCGCAGAAGGATGGGGACCACTGGGTCCTCAACGGGACGAAAATGTGGATCACCAACTCGTACGAGGCGGACTTCTTCCTCATTTTCGCAAACGTATGTACGCCCTTCCTTCAATCCCACTCTGCCTGACCGAGCACTTTATCCAGGTGGACCCTAGCAAGGGATACAAGGGTATCACTTGCTTCATCGCGACCAAGGACATGGGTATCAAGATCGCGAAGAAGGAGCAGAAGCTTGGTATCCGCGCGTCGTCGACGTGCTCGCTTGCGTTCGACGACTTGCGCATCCCCGCCGAGAACGTCATTGGTGGCGAGGGCAAGGGTTACAAGATCGCCATTGAGATTCTGAACGAGGGTCAGTGGACTTCATTATTCGTCGCAGCTCGCGGTTGTTAACCCAATGCAAACATAGGCCGTATCGGTATCGCCGCGCAGATGCTTGGTCTGGCTCAGGGCGCATTCGACAAGGCGGTGCCGTACACCTTCGAGCGCTCGCAGTTCGGCAAGCCCGTCGGGACCTTCCAGGGCATGGCGTTCCAGCAAGCACAGGCGGCGGTTGAGATCGAGGCCGCGCGCCTGCTCACGTACAACGCCGCACGGCGTAAAGAGGAAGGCCGCGAGTTTGTGCGGGAGGCGGCGATCGCAAAGTACGCCGCTAGCCAGGTCGCACAGAAGGTCGCGGGTGCCGCGATCGAGTGGGCCGGCGGTGTGGGCTTCACGAGGGAGACTGGCATCGAGAAGTACTGGCGAGATTCGAAGATCGTGAGTGCACCTTGTAAATCATTTACCTTGAATACGCTGACCAACCTGATCACACAGGGGGCGATCTACGAGGGTACTTCGAACATCCAGTTGCAGACCATCGCGAAGTTCATCCAGAAGCAGTATTCATAACATCTGCATCGCATATAGAACGGATATGTATATCTAGCTAGTGCTTGGAAAATTCACATCCTACAGCGTACAGGCGCGGGTTCCTGCATCGCTCAAGCAGGGAGATACTTAACAGTCGCAGTTGATTCCCCTTCAATCGTAACCTCCGTGCGAACCTTGTTGCTGAGAACGAGGTCGATGATGGTCCCGTCTGTGAGGCCCACCGATTTCCCAGAGCTCGTGGTCGCCGACGCGTCCTTGAAGGTGACCTGTTCGGCGTCTCAGAACCGAAACGCGGTCACATGAGGCGCGTATGCGTGCTCACCGAGCCAAAGTCTGCGAACGGCACTTGTCCGTACCAGTAGAAGTCCTCCACGATCCACTCTACCGTCTGCAGCGACAATTGCTATCGTCGCGCTCTACGTTAGCACCGGGGCATTCGGCCAGCCACACATTCGCGCCGCGCGCACGTACCGGGTTGCTAAACGGAGGCGAGGGCGGCGCGTCGAGGACATGCGACACCTTCTGGCCCGTCGTCTCGTTCTCGATGTCGATCGTGCCCCGCCGGTCGCTCGTCGCGACGAGCCGGAACGCGAGCACGTCCCCCGCGGCGATCGCGAAGTCGGTGAAGTTCCAGGACGAGTCCGGCACCCACTCGTACCACGCGTTGTACGTCAGCGCCGCGCCCTCGACCCAGCAGTCGACCCCGGCCTGGAAGAGCCCCTGGCCGGACCCTGCGCCGGGCGCGGGGGACGCGTCGGTCGACCAGCCGTCGATACCGAGCCAGATGCTGGCGGCGGCGTAGGGGCTGGGCGCGAGCGTGGGGACGGTGAACGTGCCCGAGATGGCGGTGAAGTTCTCGTTTGGGGGCGGGGCGGGGAGGACGACCCCGGCCCAGTTGCTGCTCCGGACGGTGGGATGCGCGGCTGCGGCTGCGGCGACTTTGGATGCGGGGGTGGGTGTCTCCCCTGCAAGCGGTGGCGCGGGGAGGAAGGGGCGGCCTCGGCGGAGAGCTCGGTCGGCGAACGTCGATGGCCGCGCGAGGGCTTCGAGCGCCGTCAGGAAGAGGCTGGCGGTGAGGGCGGTGAGTGGACGCATGCTGTTCAGCGATGCTGGGGGGTGAGGTGCGCAAGGTACCTTCCTAGAAATACCTCGAGGTGCTAGCTAGGTAGGGAACTTGGCAGTCGTCATCGAACAACCTCAACGGATTTGTTTGATCGAGCCATGCGGTCTCAGGATAATGAGGATGGTCTGCATGTGTCCGTTCGGGAGTCTAGAGAAGCCCGCTCGAAATCGTCTGGATGCTTCCTCTAGGTCAGGAAGATGTCCCTCTGATTGTCTTAGTTGAATTACGCCTGGCGAATGCATCCGTGCTCAGCGGGGACAAGCACCGCACTCTGCGCAAGCCTCGGTCTCGGATACGAATGCGGCATATCATCAGCGTGGTGTCAGCAACTCAGCGACATCGGGTAAAGCGGTGCAAGGGAAGCATCTCGAGTTCTCTCAGTTCGGTTGTACGAACATCTCCGGTAGGCGCATCAGGAGAACGTCATGATACACATGTCGGTCTTGTAAAACCGGAGGAGCTCGAGACTTGAGAGCTTTCTTTGGCTGATAGATCGAGCTGCACAAGTGCATATACCGTATGTCGGAAGGTGCGGGCGTATATCTCTGTCAGAGAGCTTTGGGTGAGCACATATGATACGACCAGCAATTATAGCCTGGGAAGGCAGAGCTGTACTGAGACGCTTCGCAGTACCTCCGACTTCACGTAACGTCAACACAGCTCGAACCTGCGCTACGCATCTGCCGAGCACTGTTCTGCCCGTGCCCGTCCTCGCCTGCACCGCGGTGGCGGCGTGACTCTGTCCGCGGTGCGGGGTCAGAGAGACATAAAAAGCGACCGTGGAGAATGCAGGACTGCAGCAGCGAACACCCACTCGTCTAGCCTTCGCATCTCAACCACATTCTCCTCTTCACGACCCCTCTTCTTCCTTCGTACGCCGCCGTCATGCAGTTCAAGACCCTCTCCCTCTCCGCGCTCGCGCTTTTCTTCGTTCCCGCGTCCCTTGCGGTCACCGTCTCATATGACATGACGTACGACAACCCCGCCTTCGACCTCGGCGTGACGGCGTGCTCGGACGGTCCCAACGGGCTGCAGACGAAGGGCTTCACAAACCTCGGCTCGCTCCCGCAATTCCCCAACGTCGGGGGCGCGGCCGCGATTGCGGCGTGGAACTCGCCGAACTGCGGCTCGTGCTGGCAGCTCACGTACAACGGGAAGAGCATCAACGTGCTCGCGGTCGACCACACGGACGACGGGTTCAACCTCTCGCTCGAGGCATTGAACACCCTCACGGACGGCCAGGGAGAGTTCTTGGGCAGGATCGACGCCCAGGCGACTCAGGTCGCCGCTTCCCAGTGCGGTCTTTGAGGTACGCACTATCCATGGGCTAAGGCGAGGCTTTCTGACACAGTACTTGCACTGTAGGACCTGAATGCTTTTGCATACTGGACACGTTGTTGCCGTTCTGCTCGCTCATGGACATGTTATGCATTATGGACAATCTTCGAGGACATTTAGCACAAACACTCATGAAATGGATTGGCTGGACTCTACGCATTTGATCTCGCTCGCTCCGCGATATTTGTCTTCTCTGCTGGTCTTATGAAGTGATGAGTCAAGATCAGTGTACGTGGAACCAAATATAGGCCTGAGCCTTGGAAAAACGAGACATCGTAGCTAGAGAACTGCTGGATACTAGAGCAAAGGAAGAGAACAAGAAGAGAGTGGTTTGCTACGATTTCTTGGTGTGCGTAAGCGCTTGTACGGCCGGGCCGTCGGACCGAGCATACCGAGGAAGTTGGGTCCGTCATGCGGGCGCCTATTTGTTTCCTCTCACCGAGCCGCCACCACGAGAGACAACGAGTTCTCCCTCTCCCCTCCTCCCATCCTACGAGTCGTACGGGGTGCATCTGCCAAGGTGGTAGGCCTGTGGCTACTAGGTGGAATTTATGAGCAATGTTAGCCAGCACCTCATGTCAGGTACGTCCCAAACGTCACCTTGGTGAGCCTGCCTTCGACACACACTGACACCGTCCTCCCCTAGGTGCCCTCTCGGGCTTCGCATCGACAATAATACTACAGCCATGTTAATTCTTTCCCTGCAGTACTACTGGGAACCAGTAATGACTTTCTTCCTGTCTGTCAGTTGACCTTCTCAAGACGCGTATACAACAGCCGGACCACCTGAACAAGCTCAAACATTCTCCCCTATCCCCCCAGTCGACACTCATATTCCGGACTGCACGAGATATAGTCCACTCCAATGGCGTGCTCGGCCTCTGGCGGGGCACGACGGCTTCGCTACTGCGTAACGTCCCTGGTGTCGCCCTCTATTTCACCGGCCTCAACCAGTTCCGCGCTTTCCTTGCTACGTCGCCCTACTTCGCACCGTTGCGAGCGCCATCCGCCTCCTCATACTCCACATCAACTCTTCCGAAGTTAACGCCACAAGGCAACCTTATTGCCGGCGCGGTCACGCGTGTAGCTGTTGGGCTCGTACTAAATCCCTTCTCGGTCTTGAAGGCTCGTTATGAGGTGGGCACTGCTCGAACGCGGGGGATCTTCGCGTCTTGACTTGTGCTTCTACAGAGCTCATACTATTCGTATAATTCGTTACCTCAAGCGTTCATGGGCATAATGCGTTCTGGCCCTTCCGAAGTCTTCCGAGGCGCAGTGGCTTCCTCTCTTCGGGATGCGCCGTACGCGGGGATATTCGTCGTATTCTACGAACACATCAAACATACACTATGTAAGCCGGCCGAGATTGGTGTCAGCGTATCTGTATGTGACTAATCCCATGTTAGCGAACGCTGTCTCGTCGGCGCCGGGCTCTACGGCAATACCGATACCGATCTCCACGTCTGCCGCTGTGAACTCGCTATCGGCGGCTTCTGCGGGCGCGCTCGCGACCCTCGCTACGCAGCCGTTTGACGTGCTGAAAACGAAGATGCAGGTTCGTTCGGAGGCGAAGTACCGCGGGCTGGTCAGCACCGTGGTTGCGATATGGAAGGTAAGAACATTTTGTGTGTGATGAGGTCCTATGCAGAACGCTCACCGATCGCTCTTTTCTTCTCTAGCAACGGGGGCTCCCTGGGTTCTTCGACGGCGCTACGCTGCGAATGTCGCGCAAGATATTCAGTTCGGCGATTGGCTGGGCTGTATACGAGGGCGTGCTGATTGCGATGCGTTCTTCGTGAGCGGTGCATATAGGGCCACTACGCATTGCATTCCGCGTCGTGTTGTAGCATATCGCGACGTATGAGACCACCACTCTTTCTTGTATACGGGATTGTATACGGAGACGACATCCGTCCCACCGAGACCATGACTCCCAGAGTGTAGCGACAAGATCAAATTGGGTATATGCTATCGAGGTGAGAGTCCAGCTCGTACATACAACGCTCCGCACTATGAAGTGAGATACAATACAGAGATGACGAACGACCCAGGTATCGCTAGTTTCTCCATCCTCGCAGCGCTCGCATCATCTTCTTCAAGCGCCCCATGGGATGGAATAGAGTGAACAACGGATCGTCTTGTGCAACCCGTTCAAGCGCCTCCAGCTTCTCCAGGATCTCGAAGGTGTCGATGGGAGCCTGTAGTGACCCCTTAGTCAGTCTGAGACGTCACTTGATCTCGGCCACGCTGCTCACCGATTTCGGCGTTCGGAACATGGGTGTGAGGTGAAGGGGGAGGGTAGCTGCGCCGTGTATGCTTTGATGCAGAGTTTGGTAGGGGTTCCGGTATTCCCAGGGCTGCAATTGAGGCGTGAGCTTTCGACCGTAATGCACTAGCTTTGTGGCACCTGACGGTACCTGGTTGTAGTACTTCTTGAACAGCCCGTCTGCGTAGCGGTCGACCTGGACGGCGATGTCCTTGGCCTCGAAGCGCCATCCCTGGGAGAGGTCGCGGAGGCGGTTATCGAACGCGACGAAGATGACCATGCACGACATCGCAAGTTCCTCGATCCCGCAAATATCGTGGTTGTGAATGTATCCCTGCAGGAGCGCCCTCTTGACGAGCTCACTGACGCGCTTCGTAAGGAGGTACAGGAGCGGCATCATGTGCTGTCATCGTCGGGTGTCAGTCGTGAGCGTCGATGGGGGATAAGGGGCAGGTGCATGGCTGGGTAACGGGGCACAGTGCGTACCAGCTCGATCCGGCGGTCGCCCACGACGGCCATGATGGAAGCCTTGTCTGTGAGGTGTGTGCCATGCTGGTTGAGCGCGTCCTCGATCTTCTTCTCCTCGAACTCCCGGAAATTCTCCTGTATTACGCGCAGCTCCGGGGGCACTTCGACGATGCCGGAGAGGTCCTCAACGTCGGCGACGAGAACGAGGGGCCTGAGCGAGGCCAGTATGCTCTTGAACGTGATCCAAGAGGCTTTGGGTTTCATGGACTTGCGGCCCTTGATGGCATCCGCGAGGTCCTGCATCATGCCGTCGATCTTGCGGTAATACCTGTATGTCGATGCCCATGCGTGAGTTTCTCGAGAGAATGCGGTGAGACGATAGGGCATACCACGCGTTGTTGTTGTACCAGCCGCACGCCCAGCTGGGTGACGGTTCAGCTCGTCGTAACCACAACAAACTGTGGATGCTGCTTACAACGCGAACCATTGGGGACTTGACCAGCCTGGAAGACGGCGATTCTCCGCCTCAGCAAAGGCGTTGAGCTCGAGTGCCGTGATGTGGCCGCTACCATCCTCGTCGATGACGTCGCCGATGGCGGAGTGATCTGGTGGTAGGTCGGATCGCCGTCAAATCATGCAGGAGTCGGGTGCGGTGTCTTGGGCTTACACATCGCTCGAGAAAAAAACTCCAACGTCCAGTACTCGGGGTGAGGCTCCATGTGGTGAGGACGTTGGAGCTCCATGTAGTAGTGCTCATGTAGTGCTACCGTAGTGCGGTCAACAGGGCTATTCGGATTGCGTTTCGGCACTGCTTACCTTCTACGAAGGCTCGCGACTTGACCGTGGCCCGCCAACCCTGTTCAAGGCAAACACCCTCCTATAAGCGCGTAACCATGTTCCCGTTCAGAAGGTGGGCATACGTTCTCTGGGATCTACTGTCAGTTCCGCGCGCATGGCTGGCCGCTAATCACTCACTATGCCAGAGAGTTCGGAACACCTTGTCGTGGATGATTTCGTGATGTCCCTCCTGTACACGTAACCTGAGCTGTGGGATGGCTACCACATAGGCTTGGTGCAACGTACTTGAGCAAGGAGGATCCTCGCACGTGTTATGAAGGTCTCGGTCACGCTGTGCTTCATATCATACCGTGTTCTGGTACATTGCCAATATATCAGTCGGACGTCTGCACCCGGGGATAGTGTCAGGACGTACTGATGTTTGTCGAGAAGTGCGGGATGGCCTTCTGCAAGGATCTTCTTCATGCTGAACGACGCTCTTTCATCGAAGGTCTTCGCCACTTTGTCAACGAGCTTAGGATCCTGGGTAACACGAGCGAAGAGATTAGACATGATTGATGGTCGTGATTATGCTGCGGCGCGGCGGCGGTCCGAGATACCTTCATGACCGTGTCAACACCCCCAGCCCGTGCGATTATATCTTGGGCGGCCTTAGGAGGTTGGGGTTGAAGCGCGTGGAGTATCCTCAGTATCTCACTGGTGTCGTCGGATATCTTGCCGAGGTGCACATGCGCGGTTGATTTGAACATGTCCTCCATCTCTTCCCTATGCAGCTGGAAGCGTTTCGTGAAATCTTCGAGCTTGGATTTGTGGTGATGCGCGAAGAGGAATTTAGCTGATGATATCCACAATTAGGAGGCGGGTCGACAGGCTTGTTGGGCACCTACACGTTTTTTGCCATTGATGGTTATGATAAGCACTAAGGTTGAAAGCAGCTCAGCACGACGCCGTTCGAACGTCCGAGGAAGGAGGCTCTTACTTGACGAACGATCCTGCATGACGACGTATTAGAAGAAGTGTTAGTGTGCGCTGCCACTGTAGACATTGCGTTGCAGTCACACCGAAGTTGCGAATAGTCTCCGCCATATTCGAAAAGAGGGAACGCATGCCTTCCTCTAGAATCTTTTCTTCGTCGGCTGGAAGCTCGTTGAGGACTTTAAGATGGTAGACGGTTTTGACCTGAATCAAAGTGAGAATATCTATTTAGTGCGACATCACCCTGGGGACATCCCGACTATACCATCTTTGCGTGAACCGCCACGATCTGCGCATCGTTCTCCTGATGTTGGAGCTCAAGATCGAGAGCCACCTGGAGAAACCAATGGGTCGGGAGTATACAAAGATCATTGGCTACTAAGACACACCGTGACGGCGGTGACCACCGCCTGAGCGCGACCGGAAATATATCAGCATAAGTCTTCGTTAACATCGGGAACAGCTCACTTCGGCGGCCGGATGCAGCTTGGCGACGTGTTTTATGAGATCGAACACAGACTTGGTACCTTGCACGATGTCGCTTGCCACCTTCTTCGCTTTGTCCCCACTAGTGTGGGTGGCTAGCTTGATGTTACACGATTGATTCGTGTTTTACCGAATCGTTGACCTACAGGAGAGCTGCCCAAGGAGTTGAGTGATTTCTGACATCTCTCGCTCCGCGACCGGAGTCAAACGCTCTGAGGACATCGTCAACTTCAGGCTGGAGCAAGTCAAGTGACAGGAATGTCGTACGGATGGCTTCGGTGACTCTGAGCTTGTGTTCATCCTCTGGAGTAGTCCAAAAGTAGTCATAACACGATCGGAGCCATGTGGCTGAGCTTGAGATGTAGTCCATGGTCGTGTCGTTCAGTACGAGGCAGAGGAGATTGAAGGTGCTATGTCTGCTGGCCTATCGCCTGGGTTTTATAGTCCGAGGGGACTGGCTGGGAGATGCTCGTGGTTTGGGCTCAGGGCAGAGGAGGCTGGTCATAGCGCGTCAGGACAAGTGGTTCATTTGGAATATGGAGCAGGCCAGTAAACATCGAGATGTCCCAAAACACCTTATCCTCACTCCGACAGGGCGCCGTGTGGCTGTTGGTACAGATCTGTGCAGTGGACGGGCCGCTCCAGAGACGTCAAGCTTCCTTAACTAAACGTTGAATCGGCCACCACGCATAATCAATACAGTTAGCTGCCGCACGGCGCGCGCAACGATGCTATGGGGTGGACACGGAGAGTGTCTGCGCCGCGGCGGAGAGCTCCCGGGCCGGCGGCCATCGTAGACCTGTATCGGCGGTTCAGTACTTATCGAGTAGGACCGGAAAGACTATGGTGTGAGGCTCGTAAACGGGCTTGACGTACTTCTGTACCTTATGCGTTTCCATAATGAGACCCTAGGGCCTATGGCCGGGCCACAGACCTCAGGCTGGCAGGTGCAGTGGCGGCGACTCGAGGTCTTCTGACGCCCACGATACTGAGACTTGATCCAGTATACCTAGGCATACAAAGCATGGAGATGAGGTGCTGACGGGAGTTGTCGGTGAGATCGATCACCGCCTGGCCCAAAGCAAACGGCAAGGGTGAGGCTGTCAGTCCCTGGTACCGCGTTTAGTGGGGAAGGGGCGAAGTTGGCAGAGGTGATTTAAATGGGGGTCGAAGAACCAAAAAGGAGAAGCCGGCCACTGCAAAGCTTGCCGCATGCTCCGTGCGCTAGCATGAGACACTGTAGACTATCAGGGGAGGGGATCAACGTGTTGACGAGACCGCGCGCAGGACCAGACAACGGTGAAGGCGACTCCTCGGAGGGACGGACGACTCCGTCGAAGGGAACAGAGCAGCAGATTGCCTGTTATCTTGATCAACGGCTGGAATAGCACCAAATGCGAGGCCGAGAGGAGTGAACGAGGTACCGGTGCCAGACACAGGTACTGGTGGGACGCATGGCAGCACGCGGTACCACGCGCACAAACACTCAGGTTGGCGCGGTAACGTGCAGCACGAGCACCCACACTGTCGTCGACACCCTCCCGGACGAGTGCGCGGGATGTTATACTTCTTCACAACGGACGGCATGGAGCGCAAACGACCACGGAAGAGCTCCGATGCTCTGATAGTATTTCCGGGCCCAGAATATTAATGTTTACGTACCACCGGGCCTGCATCATGCTATTGCCGCTGAACGGAACAGACCACTGTAGCGACGCCCGCGAGCCATGCGCAAGTTCTATACAGCCTCTGACTCGGCCTGGTCGCAATAAGGGGTATGTAGCAATGGTCCTCGCTCTCCATGTACGAGGTACATATCCGATGGGCGATTGTGCCCCCATCTTTTCGGGTTTCTAGCCACGTGAGATGGACACGCCGCCAAATTCCAATGCAATGTATATATAATGAAGGTGAAGAGCGCAGCTCGTATATGAAAAGTGTACCCAAAACCAGTTGAAACCAAGTGGGCGAACGGAAAACTGGTTATTCACGTAGTCTGTGCTGGTATCGTGTGCACTGGTACCCGCTTAGTGAAGCGCCAGACTCCCCTCAAGCGACGGAAGAGAACATCGAAGAGGGTGTCGTGGAGAGCGGCCATGTGCTGCTCCTGCTTGGCGACACGCTCTTCAAGCTCTTGCACCCTTGCGGTGGCCTCGTTCTGGTCGGCTAGTACGCGAGCTTCCAGCTCTTGTACGTGCTTGGCGAGCTTGTCGACGTCATCTGTAGGTGCCTGTCAACGGGAGCCAGAGAGGAGTGCACCCCTTGGGTCAGCCCGAGACAGTCGATACTACTATGTCACTGAGGTATTACCCACCGAATGCTGGGTACGAATGACGGGCGTGAGATGAAGAGGAAGGACAGACTCGTGGCCAAACAGGTAGTGACGTAGGTTCTTGTACGCGGTGTGATATTCCCAAGGCTGTCCGATAGCAATCAGCTCCTCGGAATGTCAAGCTATATAACAGTCCCGCTACAACGTACCTTGGTATAGTATTTCTTGAACAGCCCATCTGCATAGCGGTCGACTTGCATGGCGATGTCCTTTGCCTCAAAACGCCAACCTCGGGAGAGGTCGCGCAAGCGGTGGTCGTAGGCGACGAAGATGGTTATGCAAGAAATAGCGATCTCCTCGATCTCGCACGCTTCGTCGTGATGAATGCGGGCTTGTGCGAGGACCTTCTTCACTAGCTTACTCAGGCGCTTGGTGTTAGGACGCGTGCCGTCCGAGGGGCTGGCGGAGTTGAGGGGAAGTCGGGAAGGTCCGATGGCGTACGGCACGAGGGGTGAGGACTTCGGCGAAGCTATTGGCAACGCCCTGAGCGATCTCGCGGTTGTCCTCTATTTGCGGACGGAGGACCGACGGAGTTCCGAGGGGAAGCGGAGTGGGAGGAAGGGAAATGACCGAAGGGCGGAGGGAGCCCGAGAGATGATCGAGGGTGACCGACGGAGTTCCGAGGAGTCGAACAGAGATGAGGGAAGAGAGATATATTCGGAGTAGGGCGGAGTTACGGGCAAGTAGCGTGGGTAACGTATGTGATGTAGCGTGAAGTAACGTGGTGTCCGAACTAAGGCAACCGCTACTTCCAGCAGCGGTTTATATACTAAGCGAAACTAATCGATAAGAAGGCCTTACATCATAGGCGTCGGAACTCCGGACGTTCCGAGCACCCTTGACGTAAGACAAGAAGAGGGATAAACTGATAAGGGGAGAGGATGACGTAATGTAGGGAAAAGTCTAGCTAACTACTTACGAAGGAAGCTGGCGGATATCCGGAGGAAGTCCGGTAGGAGTCCCGAAGCGGAACCCGGCGGAGGTCCGGCACGGGTCGTGACACTTGGTGAGGACGTACAAGAGTGGCATCATATGCTGAAGCCATAAGTGATCAACGAGGGCTGTCGAAGGTGGAAACACAGTTGAACCTGATGCCTACCAGCTCGATCCGGGTATCCTTCACGACAGCCATGATAGAACCCTTGTCCGTGAGGTGCACGCCGTGTTGCCGCAGTGCGTCTTGGATGGCCGCCTCCTCAAACTCCCGATACTCTGTCTGGAGTTGGGACAGCTGGCGCGGCATACCATGGACGACACCGGAAACGTCTTCGACATCTGCAACAAGGATGAGCGGCTTGATCGAAGCGAGGATGTTCTTCATCGTGCTCCAGGAGTCTATGGGTGTCATGGGCCTGTGGCCGTGGAGGTCTTCCGCAAGGTCCTGCATCATACTGTCGATCTCGTGAAAGTACCTGTGCGTCAAGGCCGGCGGGTGAGCGCGAGCACGGATAAAACAAGTCGGAGACGGTGCGCACCATGCGTTATTATTGTACCATCCGCATGCCCAGCTAAAGTTATACATAGGATGAGCTCTTGACCATGCTATCAGCATGAAAAATGGATGTTGTCTTACAAAGCGAACCACTGGGGGTTTGACCAACCTGCCAGGCGTCGATGATTATTCAGCGAAATGAAGACATTGAGCTCGAGCGCTGTGATGTGACCACTGCCATCCTCGTCGATGATATTGCCTATTGCGGAGTGGTCTATTCGGGCGTACAGGGAGCTCAATTGAAAAGCGAGAGTCGTTGAACAAATGGACTCACACATTGCTCGAGAGAAGAATTCCAGAGTCCATTCGTCGGTATGCGAGATTGTGCCTGTTCCACGAAGTCTCATGTAGTAGTATTCGTGAAGTCCTAGTTCACCGCAGTTAGTGGGTGAAAGTGCGAGTCCTGAAGCTCCAACCTTCCACAAAAGACCGAGACTTCACAGCCGCTCGCCAGCGCTGAATGGAAGAACATGCTGAGTCAATACATCGCGGGGCGGCGGTCAGATATCAACGTACGTTCTCTGACGCCGCACATCAGTCCCCGACCATAATGCGTAGGTTATACTTGAGCACTCACTCTGCCAAATCTCACGGAATTCCTTGTCCTGGATAACCTCGTGAGGTCCGTCTTGGACCTGAAGTGAGGGTGAGCCTCGGGATCAATCGTTGCATTGTGACTATAGCTAGCGTACAATCGCAAGGAGGCTTTGCGAGTCTGTCACAAGGTTCTCGAGCGTGCGGTACTTCATTTCGTACCGTCTTCTGGCAGTGGTTGACGCACTGTCAGCCTATTTGGTACAAATCACAGTGTGTGGGGGACGTACTGATGCCTGTCAAGCAGCGCATGAAAGCCGTCTGCAAGAACATTCTTCATGCTGAACGTTGCTCTCTCCTTGAACGTCGCCGCAACCTGCTCGACAATTTTAGGATCCTAGAAGGGGGCGATATTGTCAGACGGTGAGTGCATGACTCCACGGCAGTACCGGGGAGCACCTTCATGGCTTCATTGACGTTGCCACCATGTTGCGCGACGATCTTCTGGGCGGCCTCCGTTTCCGGATCAAGGATTCGAAGTCTCCTCAGAATCTCAGACGTGTCGTCGGAGATCTTGAGAAGCTGTACATGAGCGGAGCTTTTGTACATGTCCTCCATTTCCTCCTTATGTTGCTGGAACTGCTGATCGAACTCCTCCAGTTTGGACTTATGGGCATGCGCAAAGAAGAACTTGGCTACCCGAAACGAGCATCATCAACATATAAGCGGCTTCGAGGGGCATGTGGAACGCTTACTCGCTTTCTGCCATTGGTGGTTATGGTAAGCACTTGCCAAGCATAGTCAGTAAGACATTAGTTAGACAACGACTTGTAAGTAGATGTCATACTTGACGAACTCCCCTATATAACAAACACCTGAGCTCGTGCTGCCATTAATGAACAAATGACAGAAATACCAAATTTGCGTATGGTCTCCGCCATACCCCGGAAGAGGACGTGCATGCCTTGCTCCAGGCTCTTCTCTTCTTCGGCCGGAATTTGGTTGAGGAACCGTAGATGAAACACGGTTTTAGCCTAAAGCGATTTGTCAGTGCGCGATTTAAAAACGACATGGACAGGCTGGAATTTAACCATCTTCCCGTGAACTACCGCAATGTGTACGTCGTTTTCTTGATGCTGGACCTCTAACTTGATGGCGAACTGAAACAAAGGTCAACTACAGGACATGGGGCGAGGGGTTCTCGAACGCATGTTAAGGGCTGTGACAATGGCCTGGCCGTAAATGTGCATGAGTCAATGTCCGCAACACTGCTCAAAGCCCCCGAAACCTACACTAGCAGCTGGGTGCAGCTGCGCAATGTTCCCGATGAAGTCAAACACCATCTTGGTGCATCCCATGATACTCACTGCGTGAACGGATAAATCGTGCAGCGCGGAGATTAGTCCGTGTATGCCGCATCGCGCCTACATCTCCTGAGGCGGATATTCCCACATATCCGCTCTGGATATTCCAAACGACGGGGTGTCGCCCCTGAAGACATCTCCGGACCACCGACAAGTGATCTCATAGATTTGCGACAAAACGGCGCTTTGTCGACATTTCGACGCGTTCTCGCGACCTTTCATCACCAAGGGCCCGCTGTGCAACTATGCGAGATTGCGCATGTCCCACGATTGAAAGATTCTGCATCATGGAACGTGCCGCAATTCGGGCACCTCGTATTCAGGTCGCGACACAGCGGCCACGACGTACTAGCGCTGATGAGCGACCCTACGCCGCAATTTATTTATTTGGACACCCAATCTAGCTATATACATCGTTTGATGTATTATACCGCTCTACCTATGTACATGCAGACTTACACTGTACGCCGCATCCTGATTTCGGGCATCACGCAGCCGCTTCGTACCTTCCAGAGGACCCACGGACCTACCTACCTTATCCCGAAAGCCGCCCTTATTGGCACGGCCCTCGCACATGGTGAGCTCCAGATGGTAAGCGCTACGCAAGGAAACAAACGTAGACACGATGATGCAGAGTCCGGACATACCTTGATGTACAGCATGCGACATTGATGAACGTGTTCCCTGTGTGACTCTAGCCCATCGAGACGGTCTACGGACAGTTACCTCCAAAAAACGCGGTATAGGACTGACTGGCAGGCATGACGAGAGCATCAGCAGAGCTATCGAGACCACACTGAAGAGATCAAACTCTGACGGAAGGAGGGGGCGGTCTTGACCGTGGCGCTTGCGTCGTGGCCTCCCTGGTTTATATATTCAGTGCGGTCTAGGACATCGCGAGCTCGCAAGCTCGCGACGAGCCCATCGCGCCTGCAACGATGTGGCGACCTTGCATCGCAGGAAGACGACTACCACATCGCCTCGGGGCGACGCGATGATGAGGGATAGCGTACAGGTGACGTGCTCAACGCACGATCGCCCGCTTACGATCCGAGATCGCACGTGGACGACCTGGAGTCGCCAACCCCCTTTCCCAGCTACATTGCAATACGAGGCGATCCTCTATCGACGCTCAGGCGACGCTGCACTATTCTGCATTGCACTCACGCGACCTGCACTACAGAAGATCGCCAAAAGGATATGTCCCCGGGAGATTTAGCCGTTCACGCAGTGACTGCCCGCCACCTTGTGCGCTTTCTCCTTGATGTGAGTATCTGATCTGTAGTCAGCGAATGGTCGGGGATGTCAATAGTCGAAGGTGACCCTACAGGAAAGTTCATGTGTCAGCTCCTCGATCTCTCGTTCCGCGATTGGTTCCAAACGATCTGTGAGCCCTAGTTAATGTCATGCTTCCGCGTCGGAAAAGGGGCATACTGATGACGTCGTTGACTCTTGACTTGTTCGCGGCATCGGGGGAGGCACCATACACGGACAATGGGAAGCCGATCATGGCGATTGCGCACAGTGCAACCTGGAAGCGGTATGACCATCTCGCCGCCTCTGCGTTGTCTTATATATTGTTGGAAGATATGGCGAGGTCGATGGACGCCCGAGTCGAGGGACGAGGCGGCGGAGATGACGCTTGTGAAGATGATCCAGGTTGGTGATTCACCGGAATCCACCTAGTCTCCCCTAGGCAGACGTCTATTGAGCAAGCACAAAAGACGTCTGCTTCATAACACGCCCTCGATACCGTAGGTCGACGTTCGAGCTTCCGGATCAGCGGAGTTGACGTTGCCGAGTGATGGCAGAGATGCCGGGTGGCTGTTGCTTGCTTAGGGAGCGGAGACGCTCGACTCGTTCTTGTACCGCACCGTATACATCCCTGTCTACCCTACCGGCTTGCAACCCGAAACCAGACTTATGGAATCAGGAAACCAAGATCATGACTCACGGCTTCCGAGCGAGATCCCGTTATTCCAGCAGCTGCAGAAGAGAAACAAAGACAAAACCGCGCTGAGCGACGCGTCCTATACATCGGGCGCTAACTTTGAGACGCGCTTCGGAGATTCAAACATAGCTGACCTAAGCAGCGAACGTCGACCTACGGTATGACCCCCTCAATAAGAAGCAGACTAGAATCCACCGCCTGAACATGGTTCAGCAGACGGAGAACCCCAGGACACCACGCGGTTCCTTACCAGCGCTGCGTCGTCGTCGCGTTCATTCAGCACCTCGGAGCGCCGGCCGTTCAAGTATCCCCACCAGCACCTTCTCGGTCCATGGCACACAGACAGCGAAGTCTGATGGATACCGCGAGGCGCACATGCGGTAGACGGAGAGCATCCCACAACGATCCGACGGGAGGTCATCGGCGGACGCTGTCGGTCGACACAAACAACACAGCGGACGTGCTTGATCCGGTTCGAAACGGGCACGACGTACCTCCGAATCCACAACGTTCCTACTTTGTCCACGACGAGGCACAGGCGTAGGAGCCTGTTTAGTGACGGGACTGCTACACATGTCGGTCCCGGTCCAGGGGAGCCGGGGCACAAATGCGAAGGCATGGTACTGAAGGCGATTTGTACTGCGATATAGTCATATCGTAACGATGGTAATGTATGTCGAAGCATAGACATGAGTAGTAAGCGCACTCGAACCGCCCCGTTTATCTACTATAGCTTCGGTTCACGTATCGATTAGCAACGTGGGGGACTCGCCCACTCCTGACCGGTCAACCGCATGTGTGCTTCGCATTCATAGGCGAAAGGTCGAGATCCAGCCGGTGAAAAGTTGCTTCATGTAACAAACGAAACGTCTTGGACGAGGCGTGGTACGGATGTCAGACGCTTCCGTGAGGGGCGGGTCAGGCGTGGCCTGTGCCACTTCCTTGTGTACGCCTGGGAGCGGGGTCGAAGCTCTTGAGCTCCGATCGGAAACCGAGCTCTTGGGGGTAACCGATAAGCGATTCTCGAGGACCCTCACACGCTGTGATAACGCAGCGAGCTCATGCACCACGATTTCGTACTTGAGAGTGTCAGCGTTACGAGCACTTAGTCATGGGATCGTACGACTGACCGAAGCTTGCCGACGGCGAGATGTGCTGAAAGGTCTGAGATTGCGAGGGAGGCGATGGTCGGAACCGAATATGCATCCTCGCAGGTCATCATACGCCTGCTCGTATACGCGTGTCTGGAGGAGACGTAAGCAAGGGCCGTTCGGGGGGTTGAACTTGAACGGCCACAAACCTCGTGATAGCATTTCCTGAACAGGCCGTCCGCGTACCGATCAACCTGCATGTCGATGTCCTTGCCCTCAAACCGCCAGCCCCGCACCAAATCGCGCATGCGGTCCTCGAAAGCGACAAAGACGGCGATGCACGAAGTCGCTAGCTCCTCGACCGCAATCAACTCTGAGTCTTGAATGTGTCGGGCAATGGCGAATGTGCTCGTCGTCTCTTGCAGCCGTGCCATGAGAATGTAAAGCAGGGGCATCATATGCTGCGTACAAATTGCTCATATCGCGGGGGGTCACGTACACAGAGTGGTACACGTACGAGTTCGATGCGGCTGTCGCCAACCGCTGCGTTTAGAGAAGGCCTGTCGATGAGGTGGTGTCCGAAATGCGCCAGGTTGGCTATGATCTTCGCCTCCTCGTAGGCTCGGTATTCTTCCTGGAGGCGGCGAAGTTGGTGGGGGACTTTGATTGTCCCAGAGAAATCTTCGACGTCCGCGACGAGAACGAGCGGCTTCATAGAGCCTAAAATCGTTTGCACTAGGTGCAGCGATCCGTGCGTTCGGCCAGCCTCCAGCGAATGCACGGACTTTTCTGCCTCCTGGATGAGATGCTTGATGCGACGGTAGTACCTGTCGTTTTGTGTGTCACAACGAGCAACACGCCACAACAGCTGCGGATTTCATTACCACGCGTTGTTGTTGTACCACCCACAAGCCCAGCTGAAGTTGGATCAGTGGTGCCCCCTGCGGCGGTATTTCACAGCGTCACCCACAATGCGAACCACTGTGGCTTCGACCAGTGCGCTAGACTTCGCTGTTCGGAGATGAAGTCGTTCACTTCTGAGGCGGAAATGTACCCGCTGCCGTCATCGTCGACGACATCCCCTATAGCCGAGTGATCTAATGAAGCGTAGAATGAGATCCAGAAACACGGCTAGCGATATAGACCTACACATCACACGGGAGAAGCAGTCCAACGTCCAGGCGTCCCTATGGGCGATGGGGGAACGATGTTCGCGGAACTGCCGCTGATAGTACTCATGTAGCCCTATTCTCGCGCTCGCGGTAAGCTATCATCCCTAGGGGTGATGGCTCGACTCGCCTTCCACGAAGACCCGGCATTTCACGCTGGACTTCCATCGCTGTGCGGCGGTTAGTCCAATCGACATCGAATCGGCGTTCCACTTCTTTCGAAGTTGACTTACATTGTCTGTCGTAGTAATGAGTGATCGCCACCAAACGAGGAGAGGGCTATGGACTCACGCTCCCATATTGCCCGGATCTCCGGGTCCTCGATCAATTCATGAGGGCCTTCGCTGAGCTACGTCACGGGCATTATGTGAACAGCCAGGCAGGATGCAAGAGCATCCCAACGCACCCTTCCCAAGATCGCCTTCTGGGAGACAGATATGGACGCTATGATGTTGTCCTGAACGCTCTCGAGTTTCTTCAGGTAGCGTGTACTGGATTACTGTCTGTCAGGCGCCACGTAAGATGAATCAAGAGGCGACTGCGTACGTATGCTTCTCGAGCAGATCGTCGAACCCTTGACGCAGTGTCTCTTTCATGCCAAGAGTAGCCTTCTCGTGCAAGATGACCGCCACTTGGTCAACGAACTCGGGATTCTGCCGCTCATAGATTCAGCATATTGGGAGGTCCTCTGGACGGGCAGTGACACGCACCATTCTAACCGCGTCAGATCCCCCGTTGCGGTCGATGAATGCTTCAGCCTTGGAAACATCAGGATCGACGGCGCGTATCCGGCGGAGTATCTCCTCGGTGTTGTCGAAGACCGAGGCAAGCTGCATCTGGGTCATGGTCTTCCTCATCTCGTCGAGGTCCTCCCTGTGCTGTTGAAAGCGGCTGCTGAAGTGCTCCAATTTCCTCTTGTGGAGGTGAGAAAATAGGACCTTGTCTAGAGAGGTTGTACCATCACCGAAGAGGATTATGATGCGAGCGCCGCCATTTTACTCACATGTCTTCTGCCAGCAGGAGTGATACGCGCTGTGAATAGGAGTGAGCAACGAACAGCCTACTCGGAGAGGGATGGATGTGTGCGCACTCCACAAAACCTCCTGAGGGGCATCGTTTGTTCGTGAGTAGAGGCGGGACAGATCGCAGCGCGCGTGACATACCAAATTCACGGATCGTATCCACCATGTGGTTGAAAATGATGTTCAACCGCTCCTCTAGCTCCTCTTCGAACTTCGCTTGGATGCGGGTAAGGAAACGGACATGATAGACGGTTTTGACCTATGAACACATGAAACCCCAGACTGGACATATCAGTATCCACTTGTCTTACCATCGTGGCATGTACGACCACAATATGCGCGTTATTCTCGTGTCGCTGGCGCTCGAGGCTGACCACGGCCTTTCGAGTATACCACTCAGAATCTGTGCAGTTACTCTCCATAAAGCGCCATTTACCGTAAGTGCACCGATGACGATCTACCATAGCATTGGTCAGACTGAAGGATAGCAATAAGCCGACACGCTTACTCCTGCGGCGGGATGCAAATCGGCTACTGCGCCCAAGTATTCCAGGACATGACTGACGCCCTCGACGACTTTCTTGGCGATCTCCTCGAGTTCCTGTTCTCCGTGCAAAGCTGCACAGCGCCCTCAGTGGGCTGTTGGGAACGCGGCAGCTGCGGCAACCTACAGGCTAACTCTTCGAGCATCGCTCCCACTTCTTCGATCTCATTCTCGGCTTTCGGCTCGAGCTGCTCTACAGCAACGTGTCGGCGCGTCAGTCCCCTCGATCTTTGTATTGCAGCGGAAGGCTCACCTAGAACCTCGTTGAGTCCATCTAAGGGATGTTCCGCAGTGCTAGCTATGGGGGCGAGGTTCTCCTGGAGCGTCCGATCGGATGGACTCGGCGATGGAGGCAAGGGTAGCGGTCGTGGCGAGCTAGACGTCGCGGGCATGGTGTGGATGATGAAAAACTTGTGTATGGGGTATGGAGTCTTGCGTGTGTACCGCTGTACAGCGCGGGCTTATAGGCTATATGCACAGTTCTCGATAGACCCTGGTCATAGCACCCCACACCCTGATTGTGTTGTTCTGAGCCGTTCACACTCCGCTGTGGTAGGTCTCGGTGCGGTAGATTCATCTCGAGCAATTGAGCGCGGCCGCACGTCTGACCGGGCTGATGGTTGAGGTGGACAACGGCGAAGTATGACGATTGAGCGCACTGCCGCCGCGCGCAACTCGGCGACCGTGGGCCGGAGCGTCTTTTGGGAACGATGTCGTCGTGCTCAAGCTAGGCATGAGGTCTGAGGAGGCACGGACCCGTATCAGCGATTGCACCCCAAGCAGGAATCTCATCGGACCGTAGGGCCTACCTGTTCCTATGGCATGCATGTATTGCACATCGTGTTTGTGGCGGAGCGACAAACTTCTTCTGCAGCGGGAGTGAATAATAGGAGCGGGGCAAGACGAGTACCTCTTCTGGGTAGGCCACCCAACGATGCATCAATGCACGACGTGAGCTCACCCTTTGAGATCCGGGGGTGTCGACTGCGAGGAGTACACCTCGCGTTTCAGCCAAGGGAGCAGGCCTCCAAACTTGACAGCTTCTCTGGAGCGCCGTGAGATCAGTCATACGGGGGCCAACATACAGATACCATGGGTTTGCCTGTTCTGTTCGACGCTCAGCACGACTGCAGGGTCGTTCGCCGCGGTGCGGGCGCCCATAACAACTGAAATGGATGAAATAACAATCCGGGTTCATACAGGCATTCCGATCCAGGCCCAATCACTGGTTCTTCTTCTCCTCCGCGCTGAAGCCTTTCGGAATCTCGTTCGAAAGCGGTGATTGGATGCTGGCCAGCGCCTGGACCCCAATGAAAACGATAGGAAGGAGCACGAAGAGCGCGACGAGGAGCGCGAGGATGAGGCCAGGCGTGAGGAGCTGGTAGCGTTTCAGGATCCCTCCGGACGCGTTCGAGTCCGCCGGCGCCGCAGCGGAGCCGAATGTGGACGAACTTGTGGTGGACTGACGGGAGTGCAGAAGGGAAGCGGGGGAGCCGGAGTAGATCACCAGGTAGTTGGAGAAGGTGGCCTCGATCTTCGAGAGCTCCGCCGAGAGCCACGACTCTGACAGCAGCTACTCAGTCGCGGTGCGGTCCGCATGTTACGTGAATTACTCACGGTGGTCGGCCATGCTGCTCTTCCTCGATGCTCCGTCCTCACCGTCCGCGAGGGGCGGTAGGGACACGGAGACAACGTGCTTGCCGGCCGCCGCATTGACATGCAATTCGCCGAGGTCTGGCGCATGGCTCACGGCGCGCGACCCACAGCGCGTCGCCAGAGTGCCCGCAAGGTCACGGAACGGATTGGCGTGGGGCTCTTCACTGCCAACGTATGCTAGCTGCAAAGAAGAGGGGGCACTCGAAAGAGCCTTTGCTACATGACAAGAAGGTTCAAGTGCGCGGAGGTCCGAGGCATGAAGCTAGCATTTGGGATGTCAGTCGGGTGGAGAACGAGGCCCACAGCGGGGTCCGCACTTACCCCGGCGTGGTCAATTACAACGACTGCATCGTGTTCGCAGATATCATCGTGGGTATACAGGGACTTCGCGAGGGCGTGCGAGTCAACTTTGTGACCTTGAGGGTGAGCGGACGACAGCGCCTTGGAGCTATGGATCCCGTTAGGCAGTGCGCTCGTGAAAGCGCGTAGAGACGGATACGTACTGGTGAGAGGACCAGGCGAGAACGGGGTGGGTGTGGGAGTATGCCGACGTGGCAGCGGGCAGCAGCGCGAAAAGGAGAGTAAGGGCGCGGCCTGCCATGGTGGTCGGGAGTCGGGAGCCGGGGCTGGGTGCGTGCTCGTCGTTGGCTGCAATGGCGACGTCAGGTGCGTACAAGCGCCTGCATCGGAGGCAGCCGAGCGAGCGCTTGCCTGCGGTGGCTGCTTGCTCTGCTCACATCCTGCTGCTGTACGACCTCTCACTCCCACTTCCTGCACGTTCACCCGTACCCGTCATGTCCCAAGTTCAAGCTTCTATCCCCACACAACCTCGCGCAAAGCAACTTCGGGCTTGCCTCCTGTGCTCTATTGTCCAGACCCCGGCCGACTTTCGGAAACACGGCTGTCCGAATTGCGAGGAACTCATGCAAGTCCGTGATCTATAGGCCTTTGATCAGGCGTAGCAAGTCCTGATATTTGCTGCCCCTACAGATGAAGGGATACCCTGACCGTATCCAAGCATGTACAACTACGCACTTCGAGGGTGTAATTGCCGTCATCAACCCCGAGGATAGCTGGGTTGCTCGGTGGCAGCGGACATGTGCGTGTCTTCGCTCCTATGACAGAGGGATTTTCAACTGACGACCACATCAGCCAAGTATGTCCGGGGCATGTACGCCGTCCGCGTAAAGGGTCGTATACCCGAGGACGTCGAGGCGGAGCTCGACAACCGCAATATCAAGTACCGGCCAAGAGATGGCACCGAACAGGACTAGACTGTCGGTGTGCGGCCATGCTCGTAGACGTTCCTCGACCACCAACAGTCCGTGTCGCCTTGCTATCGTGTACCCATACTCGCGCGCTGTGTCTTGTGTAATACTAGATCTACTCCTTGCACAAGGTCGTGATGTTTCCTATCTTTCCGCAGGACGGACCGCAAGAACAAGGGACAGGGAACTAGACCCATAGATCCTCCCAGGTAAGCCGTAACCCGAGTCCATAATACCGCAGAGTATGGCACACAGGTCTTCAGTGCACTTCACTGAAGACCTATGCTCCATATTCCGAAGGTGCGGACTTCGAAGTGGCCTGGTGGAAAGCTACGGGCGGTGTCAACAACCTGCAAACGCGGGCTCCATTGACGATGGCTCGTATCTAAGTCTCAAGAGGCGCCTTGTGTGTCCTTGTTCTCTCTGATCCTATATGCTGGCGGCGTCGCCCGAGTTATCTGTCATCCGGATCGATCGTCAACAAAGGAACCCGTCCCCACCCAGCCACGACCGTAGATCCCAGCGACAGTCCCCTTCATAAATGCTTCCCATGACTTGGCTTGGGCAACTCCCGCCGGCACAGTTCGATCATGCAGCCATCCGGTTTGTCATGCATACAAAGAGTCCGATTGCACGGAGTTCGCGCCATCCAAGTTTCAGTGGCCGGAGTACTTACCGGCGTAGCCGTTATGGTACACACTCACTCCTGTTGTCACCACTATAGATCGCGAAGCTCTCAAGCGATATGCAATTAAGACAAGCCAAGCCTTAGATGAGCCGTTTGGTATGCACGTTCCCCACCCGCGACACACAACCGCGACCGTCCCCCGTCGGCCGCGTAACTCAATGACACTACTCAATGTCCGTTCGAGCTTCTCAGCAACGCAGTACTGACCTTCTCTTGGAGCAACCAGCGAGCCGAGAGGTTTGTCAGGCAGACTCACACGAACGATCACCCGCCTTGCCTGATTATACAGCTTGACTGTACGCCGTCGAGTCGGCATTTTATGCAATGTCTCCGGACGGATGTTGAGTAGGGATGGGTCTGGTATAATATGCCCTTCGTACCCTACCTCCCAGCGCACCAATCTCACATTCCATATACATGCAAAACACTATGTCATCCCCAAGAGTCTGGCTAAGTGAGTTCCCCATTTGCTCTTTGCCGTACAGCTGTATAAGTTGATGTTGCCTCCCCTCTAGTCACTGGGACGTCCACGGGATTCGGGCGCGCTCTTGCCGAGCTCGTCCTGGAGAAGGGCGAAATCGTGGTCGCGACGAGCCGGCGCACCGAACCCCTCGACGACCTGAAGGCGAAGTACGCCTCCGACCGTCTACTCGTGCTGAAGCTGGACGTCACCCAACCGCAAGACATCACCGACGCCTTCGCGCGGGTCAAGGACGCGTTCGGGCGGCTCGACGTCGTCGTGAACAACGCCGCGATCGCCACGTTCGGCGAGCTCGAGTCGATCCCGGACAGGGACGCGCGCGCGACGCTCGAGGTCAACTTCTGGGGCGCTGCGAATGTGGCCCGCGCCGCGGTCGCTTTCTTCCGCGACGTGAACGCGCCGGGCGTCGGGGGCCGTCTGCTGCAGATCTCGTCCGTCGTCGGCTATGCGGGTGGGCCTGCGGTAGCCTACTACTCCGCGTCGAAGTTCGGTGTGTTCCCTTCTCACGTTATGCGGTGCCTGTGAACAATGAGCTGACGAAACTCCTGTCTGGGTACAGCGTTGGAAGGGCTTACCCAATCGCTCGCTTTGGAGCTCGACCCGGCGTGGAACATCAAGGTAAGCCTTCACTGCGTACCTCTCTATCTCGACTCAGTGCGCCTAATGGCATTGCAAACGCGCATGCAGATCACCTCTATACAGCCTGGCGAGTTCGCCACAGAAGGCCGGGGCAAAATTACCTGGACACCTGCTCACCCCGCATACCGTGCCAACCCCGAACTGCCGACGAGCAAGTTCCGGGCCGCATGGGACACGTTGGACCCTATGGGCGACGCGAAGAAGGCGGCGAAGGCGTTTTACACCGTTGCCGGCCTTTCTGACCCCCCTCTCCGTATCCCTCTCGGGAAGGACGCGGTCGCGATTTTGAGGAAGACGGCGCAGGATGTGATCGCGGAGGCGGACAAGTACGAGTATCTGTCGGAAGACCTGACGAGGGACTGAGGCAGGGTGGGATTGTGAGATGTCTGTACCCGTCGCAAGCGTATACGTAGTACGCGGAACGTAGATGTTCGTTTTGTTGTCGACCTCACGAGTCTTTGCCCGATGTCAGGGCCAAAAAGCAAAACGTTCCGACACGGGGAATCGAACCCCGGGCTATCGCGTGAGAGGCGATAATGTTAGCCACTACACCATATCGGATATGTATTGATGCCAGTCAGCTCCAGTCATGTTCCTCTATCAACATCTTGAACGCGTCTCAACCACAGAGTGCTACTACTACTATAAGTACACAAAAGACGACCGGCGTGATCATATGTTCCATCCTTGGTGAGATGTGTCGGAGTGAGTGGGTATCGCCGTTGTTGGTACCGGCGATTTCGCTGTAGGCGGTGTAGGAGCGGTTTGACTGGGATCCTTGCCTGCAACCTGATTGTAGAACCACCGCGGCAAGATGCCTACCCTGTCCTCTTCGCCCGATTCGACCTCGTGGACGCCGGCCTCGTCGAGCAACGAGACCTTCACGCCCTCCCCGGGGGCTAGGATGATCCGCCATACTCGCGCTGGCGGCTCCTGCGGTAGTGGTGAGGAAGTCTCGCTGTCGCTAGCGGGTGCGCTTTGTGCTTGCGGCTCGGAGAGCATCGATTTCAACGTCGAGAGGAAGTGTTGTCCCCAGGAGAAGCAGACTTGCGGGTCCCATGCGCCTGGCTTACCCCGTACTAAACGAGGCAGCTGCATCGTTTGGAATGTTTGGGTTGTCGTGAGGCGTCCTTGTGGTGTCCTGAATCCCACAACGATCTCCTGTGAACGCGTGCGTTAGTTAGCACTGACGATCATGCTGGGAAAACGGACGCCTACGGGAACTCCGAGGAGGAACGATTGTATGTAGAATTTGAGCAGCTTCCTGGTACAAGGGGTCAGCAACCAATGCAGTGTCAGAATCGGCCAGGATACTTACTTCTCGAAGCGGGCCTCGTCTCCAGCGTTGCGTATTGACATTGAGGTCTTCAACTCGACAAATGAGTCTGTTCGTCCGTCAAAACGATCTGCGTAGCAGGGAGAGTAGAAGGATCAGAGAGTCTGCACTAAGTACATATGCTGTACCACGCACCCCGAACGCAGTCTACCTCGCCACCAATGACCAGACGGTTGTCGCCCAACTTGGTCTTGATGACACTGCACCACTGGACGTTGGTGTCGACGTCACCTCCCCATCCCAGGGGGTGGCCGGCTGAACGTTCTGGCACCCCGGGTTTTGACGATGTGCACCAGGACTCAAAGGAGTACCCGTAATACGTCTGCTGCCGTTGCCGGGGTGCGAGATCTTCTCTGATTGACGAGATGCATAAGGAAGACCCGACCTGGTATATGTATGGACGTACTTCTCTTTGAGCCTGGCTTCGGAGAAGTGTTCCTCAATGAATAGGGTGCCGCCGACAAGCATAGCATTCAGCTCGCAGCGATCGCGTTCTTCGTATGGTGCCGTTAGGATTCTCACTCACAGAGTCTATCAGCGAAGTTCGCGCACGACCTCACTGACTGGGAGGCACGCTGAACTCACTTGGTCATAATGCCTCTCCAAGTTACTACGGCGATATCTTTCAACCACCTTACTCCGCTCCCTGAACCCATGCTCGCATCTGTCTTGTGCATCACGCGTTCAACCGCGCGTAATAGACTGTCAAGTCTAGATATCTCCTCAGGACGCTTGATCCAGCGTTCGTATCCATAGCGAAGGTCGGCGTTGGGGGGCGGGTCGACATAGTAGCGTAAGGCGGAGTCGGTGAACTCCAGGACGCGTTGAGGCGTATACGAGAACGTGAGGAGGCCTGTGGGCTGCTGAAACGGCACCGGTTTGGTCGGCTTGTTGTCCTTGGGGTCCGGATAGGTGAGTGTGTGGACGTGTGCCTGGGCTGTGGGTTCCGGATCGACCTCGAGCCGTTTAGAGGGAGGCTCCTCCGTAGCGAGAGAAGATTGAGACGCTGTTCGCTTGCGCATTGTTCGCAGTGCAATGCGGCCAGCAAGCAGTTCTTGACGAGACGATAGCGGCGTCGACTGTCGGATTGGTGCCAGAGCGTCGAGAGACGGAGGATATGGTTGGTATCACGGTCAGGTCAAAGTACTACTGAGGGATGAGCCAGCAGATCGGAACGGGATGCCGTCCACGTGGGGCACACGCGGTGGCTGTGTGGCCACCCACAACGACGCCACCTGGAAGGGGCGCGTGATTTCGGCTGGCTCGACTTGTCCCGTCGGACATTCAAGCAACGGGCCTCAGCTCGACCCGCCGACCGACACACTCTCTTGACTCCCACCACCATCTCAGCGGCCTCTTTGCAAGCTTTTGACTGAACTGCTGCAGACTCCACTCGTATACAATCCCACAGTCGATGCTATCTAATTGGGACAAGTATGGACGCTTAAGTCTGGACCTGGCTTCTGCCGCGACTTCGGTGGGCTTCTCTGCCGCAAAGGCTTGTACCAGGCTCGGAGTATGTTACAGCATGTCCGATCTTCATGCCCTGTGTACTTAAACTTGTCTTTTCAGTTCTCCGTCACTCGTGGAATCGCATCGACCGCTGCAGGCATCACCGGCTCCGTGATTGACCACACATTGTTTGGCGGGACCACAGGCGCCGGCGCGTTGCTCGGAGGCGCAGTCTCTTCCGCAATTTCGGCCGTCGAGTTTGTCGCTCTTGCACCCATCCTACTCGGAGAAACAATCACCTCTACTTCTCTCGTCGCGGCCAATTCCTCCCTTTCCATGTTGACCACCATCTTCCCTGGAAGCGACGAGGCGAGCTTCTCGCTCGCTAGCTTCGTCGGTCTCGTGCGTCGGGAATGGAATGAACCGGCGGCAAGCGAAGGCCTTCCCGAGGAACGGTACGGCCTCGGTGAGGTCTTGAAGGCTTTGGCTGGATTCGCCGCGTTGCAGGGCGTGACCAGCGAGTGGCAAGAGAAACGCTGGTTCAAGTACATGAAGGAGGTGCCTGTATATGACGAAGCTCACGCCGGACAGCCTCGCCAACGCGTCGACTCCCGCGTCACTATCACTGGAGACACCATCTACCCCAGCCACAGCGGACAGATTGTTACTGCAGATATCACCGAGGTTCCTGTACCTGGCTCTTGGACGAATGGTCGCCGTGCCCCTTCTCATGCCTCACGCCTGTCGTCTTCCTCTCGGAGGCCGCCTGCTGCAGCTTCCATGGACGACCTCAAGCAGACGCTGCGTCGACTATCCAAGTTGTGTTTGGCTGGTTATGGCGGTGCTAGTCTCTTATTCTTCGGAGTTTCGCTCTCCCCTTCTGAGCGCGAGCGGCGCAAGGAAGAAATCAAGATTGCTGATGCCATCGACGCGTCCGAAAGAGAAGCTGCCGGCCCCCAGGGCGATACGAGTGGGGCTCCGTCGACCCCGGAGACAGATGGGAGTGGACCGGGAACGGCATCTTATTCTTGGTGGAACGTCCTCATGGGCAAACACGACCATGATATATTCCTCAATTGGGCAAAGTCTCACTCGTCGCCATCCACAGACGCAGCCGTAAGCAGTCTGACTACACAGATTGGAATCTATGTTCACGAGTTTCTTGTAGGACAAACCTCCGCCTACCGCCCATGTCGGCTCAGAGAACCTGATGCCTCGCTTCTGGGTACTTACGGACCACGTCCGACGGGAAGTCGTACTCGTAATCAGAGGCACAATGAGTCTCAACGAGCTCGCGGTCGATCTCACCTGCGATCCCGCCCCGTTCACCCTTCCTCGCGTCGACAGTACGTCTTCCCGAGCTCCATCGCATTCTTCCCCACTCTCCAAACCTGTCCACCCAGAAGCCGATGAGACCCTTGACGAGATCGACGAGGACCTTGAGAACATTCCGGGCTCGTTCCCGTTCCCCATGGACCTTTCCGTCCCGTTCCCCCGCACTCGCAAGGAGTCTGAGAAGGCGACTGAGTCGAGCAAGCCTTTTCCTAGAGCGCGCGTGCCTTCGGAAAGTGCAGATGATGCCGCATATATCGTGCATGGAGGCATGCTGAAGATGGCAAGAGCCATGGGTTGTCCTGGGAAGCCTGTTCACGTCGCGGTCCGTGATGCCCTCAAGAGGAACAAGGGGTACTGTGAGTACATCGTGGACCGACAGCCGGACGATGTCACTGACGGTCCTCCGCAGCGCTCGTTCTGTGCGGTCACAGTCTTGGTGCGGGCGTTGCAGCCTTGCTAGCTCTGGTGAGTATCTCACATATCCGTACAGGCGCATTTATCGATCGACATGCTGACTGCTTCCCTCGACAGATGTGGGCTTCGCCCGAGACTCGTCTCACGCATCGCGCCTCTGGTCTCCCCATCAATCGTCAGGTGACAGCCTACTGCTTCGCACCGCCATGCATTGTTTCTCCTCGCCTTAGCGCGAAGGCGGCCGCCTCGGGCCTCATCACCTCCTTCGTGTATGGACACGACATCGTATCACGACTGTCGCTCGGAAGCGTCCGTGACCTGACGAGGGCTGCTGTTTGGCTGTGTGCGGCGGAGAATAGGGAGGGGAGTAAGGCTGATGGGTATTCGAGTGTCACCAAGAAGGCGCTGAAGTGGAAGATGGGGAGGGGCGAAGAAGGGGACGAGGAATGGGTGAGATTTCCTCTCATCATCAGCAGCCGTCAACATGCTGAGGCTTGCTGGTGTTTCAACAGTTTATTGCCATGCGCAAGACCCTGGAGGCCAACATGCAGATGGCAGACCTCTTCCCGCCTGGACGTGTCTTCTGGGCGCTGCGGGACGGCGATCTGGACCGTGTACACCGTCTCGGGGCGGGCTCCGGGAAGCCCTCACCTACGGACAAGGTGCGCCTGTTCGAGGTCATGGACGCGAAGCAGGTCTTTGGCCAGATCATCTTCGCGCGAGATATGCTGAGCTCGCATCTGCCGCACCAGTATGACAAGGTGCTGCACGAGCTGCTGTGATGACCCCTCTCTTGCCCTTACGACTTTGATGCGAGCTGTGTAGCATATCGATTTCTGTACGATACCCGCGCATGCGCTCCATAATGCTCTGGACTCCCATTGTATATCGCACCGGCAGTTTCATACTTCCTCGATAGATCATATCGTACATAGATCGCATACTTCTGCCGCCCGACGTCGACCAAGAGCTTTCGCTGCTAAATGCCAAGGGAAGTTCCCCATCAAGCTTTCTCCCCCTTCAGCGACTGCAGATATTCCTCCAGCACCTCCACGATGACCTCATGATCCTCCTGCATCGAGAGCCCGCTGACGACGATGACGCCGACGACTCCCTCGACGCCCTCGACGCGCACCGGGAAGCCGCCGCCATGGATCGCGTACTCGCCCGCACGCTCGCCGAGCATGAACTTCGCGCGGAACGCGTTCTCGTCCCCGCGGTACTTGTTGTGCAGGAACCAGGTGCTGTTCCCCCAGCGGAGGACGGCGGCGCGCTTGCGCGCGACCCAGGTGTCGTTGTCCGGGAGCGTGCCGCGCCCGGAGGCGCAGTGGAAGAGGAGCTGCGCGCTGTTCGCGAGCGTGATGTTCACGACGGCGGGCTTGGGCGACGCGCGCTGCAGCCGCGCGCGCAGGCGGGTACCGAGCTCCCAGGCGGTGTCGGCGGTGAAGTGCGGGAGGACGAGGCGTTGCTCCTGCGCCGCGATCTCGTCGAGCTGGTGGGACGCGGTCACGTTTTAGTACTCGGCCTGGAGGTACGACGAGGCGCTCGGAGGCTGCGAAGAATACCGTGTACACTCACGCTCGTCGGTGGGCTGCGAATCTTCACGTAGTTGCCTTCGCTCATGGTGTGCACGTTATGTGGTAGATGGCGGTCTGGCGCAAGCCTGGACGACCGGAGATCGATCCAGATAATCGTGAGCAGCTGCTTTGTCAACCTACCTCCAGGGGAGGTTCGCGAACCCTAATGGGACTACGTATTCCCGGCAGTACTGTATATTATACGCTGTGGCACTGCTGTGAGCTATTTGGCAGTAGGATGCGAGTAGTTGTGGAGAGATATGTTGTGCTATAGTAATACAGATGCCAATAAGGTACAATACATAGTGCCGACAGATACAACATCATAGAGCCCCTTCGAACAACAGCTTTCTAGGTTTGCTTAGTGACGGCGCGGGTGTGATGAGAGCGGGCCTGCATTGATACGGTCAGCACAAGAGGGCACAGGAGGACATCTCCACGAGACTCACATCGAGGTACCGGTCATGGCAGCAGGGTTGCCCATGATAATACTCTCCGAAACACCGGCAATACTGTCGGTTTTGCCGTACGCGGACGCGTCGAACAGATGGTCCGTCGTCTTCTCGAACGAGGCTAGCATGAGCACGCTGTCCTTCATTTTCGCGACACCGAAACGCGTGATACCGAGGACCTCGCCCTATGTGCCGGTGCGTGTTAGGAACGTTTGAAGCACGAGAGAATCAGAGGAAAGCCTGACCTTGTACGTCATGACGTCTCCGAGCAACATGACGTGTCGGGGATCGATACTCATACCGTGACTCTGCATGGTATACTGGATCTCGTTGATGATGGTCCGACGCGCGGCTTCAATGCCCAACACCTGTGCGACCTCGATGACGTGGTTGGACGTGGTGTGTTCTCCGACGATACCCTGCGTGGTCATGACTTTCTGCAGCCCGTAGCCTTCGACGAGCAGTTCCTTGTCGCCCTTCTTGCCTCGGTGGTCGTTTTCCTCTTTGATGTTGATGATGGCACGTCGGATGGTGGGCACGCCCTGGTGGAACAATACGGTGAGAATGGAGCGGTAGTAGACGGTGAAACGTGCGGACCTTCACAACGACTTCGGGCAAGGCGCGCTTGAGCTCGCGCAGGCGGTAGTACTTGTCGGGACCGTCGATGTATATCCGCAAACGGTTTTTGCGAGGGATGATCGTGATAGACTATCAAAGCGACGTCAGCGACGTCCTGTGAGATGCGGGGAGTATCCTTACCTCCTGCTTGATCTTCAACTTGCGCGCGGCGACGATCGCCCACTTGATGTCATCGAGAGTGAGCTCGAGCTAGGTGGATGTGAGCGAGCGACCTCCCAGAGAGAAGCGCGGGTCACGCTGACCTGTAGGTCCTGGATGGTCTTCATGTCCACGATGATACCTATATAGGTATACTCTGGAGCCCAAGCTTCCTCCAGCACAGAAGCGATCTAGTGGAAGGAGCTTGCTGAGCATCATATCGCCCAGTCGACCGAAGAGCACTTACATCTCCAATATGCGTACGCTCGAGACGACCTTTGACGATACGCGCCGACGCCTCGCTGTTAGCAGTGACGAGCTTGCAACTGATAATAGGCGTGCTGATCGCCTTCGCAGCGTTGATGATCTCCTTGATACGGGGCACACCGAGCGTGACGTTCATGGACGCGACACCGGCGAAATGGAACGTCTTCAGCGTCATCTGCGTGCCCGGCTCGCCGATGGACTGCGCGCCGACGGCGCCGACGGTGGAGCCCGGCTCGATCTTCGCCTTCACGTACTTGGTCCAGCAGATGTCGAGGAAGAGCCGGAGCTGTTCCTCGGTCACCTTCAGCTTGTTGTCCAAGGCGGCCTTGTCGGCGTCTGGGCAAGGTTGTCAGGCTGCGAGCTGAAGGGATATGAGATGTGAACGTACCTGATGCACCCATGGACAGGTCGGTGTCTGCATCCCATTCGTCCTCGCGCTCGAGCGCTTCGAACATGCCGTGCCGTTTGCGCACCTCACCCAGCTTCTGGGCGATGTTCTCAGAGATGAAACTGCGTATTGTCGCAAGGTACGCGGCTGTGCACTCGGAGGTGTACTTGCGTGTCGAGAGTTCGTTGTCGACGAACTCGAGGATCTCATATGGCAGCATGCCTCGGGAGGATCTGGTGGCCAGGGACTACGACGTATCATCAGCATTAGGAACTGAGCGAGAAACCGCGAGTCACTTACACAGGCATGGCGCCATGCTCGCTGGTAGTCCACAGGCTGGGCGTCGCCTTCCAGACACGCTGGATCCAAGCCATCGTCACCATACCGGAACTGCACGACACCACCGATAGCGTTGCGCACAGAGGAATCGTAGTGCGTCACGAGATCCTCCAGCGCCTTCATAAGACGACGCTGCATGTAACCCGTCTCGGCGGTCTTGACGGCAGTATCGACGAGACCTTCACGACCTGAGATGGCGTGGAAGAGGAACTCGGTTGGCGTGAGGCCGGTGTAGAAACTGTTGCGCACGAAACCCTTCGATGGCGGGTCTCGAGACTTCTTGGGAAAGTGGGGCAGAGAGCGGTCCTGGAAGCCATCGGGAACACGATGGCCGGCAATGATCTGCTGTCCGACACAGGCAACCATCTGGGAGACGTTGATGACGGAACCTACAGGTCGTGAGCTGATGTGAGATGACTAGCTAGTTAGGAGACATACCTTTGGAACCACAGGTTGCCATGATCAGGGGAGCGTTGTGACGGCTGAGCTCCTTCATGCAAATATCTCCAACGTTTCCACGGACATCGGACAGCACCTTGGAGATCATGGCCTCAAGTGTCTGCTCCTGGTCACATCCCGGCTTGTTCTCCAGGAGACCCTTCTTCGCCCGGACGATGAGGCTCTCGCATGACGCGTATGCTTCCTCTACCATGTTGTCCTTCTTGGCCGACAACGTTGGCCCTGGGATGACGTCGTTGATGCCCAACGAGAACCCATAGTTGGCTGTGGCCATGCTGGTCAGCACGGGTGCACCCCTGTAGAGCAATATCCTTACCAAGATACCGTGCACAGAGCTTTGCAACTCTGTTCATCGCCGCCGCGGCCTCATGGGGACCGTAGTCGCGCATGATAACACCGAATACGGACTTCTTCTTGCCGCTACCCACCGTCGCCTTGTCCATGACGCCGCACATGATCTCGCTGTTGACGATGACGAGCCAACCGTCGTTCGGGGACAGGTCCGGCGCGGGCTTCATGCGCGGGTAGAATTTCGCCGACGGCTTCTCCTCCTTGTTGCACTTGCTCTCGACGTTCACGAACACCTTCGACTGCTTGTTCGGGCGCATGAGCACGTTGAAGATCTGCTTGCCTGTCCAGAGCCGCACGGGCTTCCAGATCGTCGGAGGGGGGATGTCGATCTGCAGCTCCGCGTCGGCGAAGTAGGAACAGATCTGCGTGAACTGTCGCCGGTCAAAGAAGGTGTCGCGTCGGGAGAGGAGGAAGGAGGCGGTGATGAAGTCTTGGATAGCGGCGATGACGGGTTCACCGTTTCGCGGGGTGACGAGGTTGTGTTTGACGCTCATGAGCTCCAGGGCTTCTGTACGGGCCTCCTCCGTTTGTGGAACGTCTGACGCGGGGTAAGTACGAGGAATACTGGGTTAAAGTGGTATACATACGGAGGTTCATCTCGTCACCATCGAAGTCGGCGTTGTACGGCCCACATACACACTCGTTCAGACGGAACGATCTCCATGGTCGTACTTTGATCTAGAAGGGCGGGTAAACCTCAATAAGAGGGAAAACGGGACTTGACATACCCTATGACACATGATGGAGAGCTAGAGCATGAAGTTCCATGAGCAAGAGAATTGTCTGACTTACCCATGTCGGACGTACCTTGTGCAAACTGGGTTGACGGTTGAACAGTGCGATGTCTCCGTCAATGACATGACGCTCGACAATGTCACCTATCCTAAGGCCGTCCGCGATGGCCGTCCTGTTACCGAACTTGAGGTACTTCTTGAAGCCATTGCTACCAGCGGTCACGTAGTTGGCGCCAGGATGTACGTCGCACCCATTCCGCACCGCCTTCTTCAGACGGTCGATGTTGTGCGCGGTAACGCGCTCAGGGTAGGTAAGAATCTTCGCCACCCGTTCTGGTACAGCGACCTCGTCGATGCGCAGGTTGGGATCGGGGGAGATGACAGTACGCCCAGAGAAATCGACACGCTTTCCGGAGAGGTTACCACGGAAGCGACCTTGTTTACCCTTCAGACGTTGGCAGAAACCTCGAATGGGTTTCTGGCCCATTTGTGAGGGTACGCCGGGAAGCTCTGAGTTGATGTACATGGCGACGGAGAGCTGGAGAAACTCCCATTGTTCCTGGATGGTTCAGTGACTAGTGAGTACCGACGTGCAACAGGACAGGTAAGCGCTAGATCGAACCATGAACTGTGCAGTGGGAGCACCTTTGATGAGACCTTGCTTGATCAAAGCATTGCTGAACACGATCTCTGTGAGCTTCACAGTGAGATCGTCCTCGTTCGACGCGCCGTCTTGGGCTACGGACGGCCTGATTGCTACAGGAGGCACAGAGATGTATTGCCAGATATATTGTTCTGGTCGGCCATACTCTGGGCGGAGGCCCAAAAGCTCACAGTCCTTGGTGTGTGGTCAGCCGGAGACTGAGATTCGGAAATGAGAGGTGCACCGACTTCGTCAGATATACGCTTGAACAAGTCGAGAACCTTCAGCGGGTTCAGATCTTCGTGCACTGCTTTGTTTATGTACATGCCGAGCTCCTTCTGAGCCTCCACAGCCGGTCCGAACGTCTTCTTCCACTTCTCCATCTCCTCGGCTGTCTTCTTGGCCCGGAACTTGTCATGAATGATCTTGAGGGCGCCTGCCTTCTTGACTGTGCCATTGGTGGCAGCACAATATGGACAGTAGACCGTTTTACGAGCGAGTGCGTTGACTGACTTGACAAGAGTCATTCTCTGCAGGTTCTCGAGATTGGGTCTCCGGAAGCGCTTCAGGTAAGCGCGCCGGTCGGGTTCCTCGAGCAGCACCCTTGCACAAGTCTGCAATCCCAGTCGGCTTCTGATCTCGGCAAGAAGTCGAGAGAAGTCGACACACCTTGCATATGCATTGCAAGATACCAATGGTGTGTTTGAAGTATCCGATGTGGAAGACGGGGACGACTAGTTTGATGTACGCATAGTGTCCTACACAGTCGACCGAGTTCAACCCGCAAGTCTCGCAGAAAGCGCTCTTCTCTGTTGTGCCCTAAGGGGTATAGTTCAAGTTTGGACGAACTACCACATACGCGCGAACCACACGTACTAGGCGGCGATCGAGTACACCATTCTTGACAGGGAGACGGTCGATGGGGGTATATAGATCGCGATGGGTGACTTCGAACTCCGCGAGCTTGACCGTGTCCTGGTTGTTCAGCAAGCTGAACTGCAGTTTCTTACTATGGAGGTCGTGAGGCGGATGCGAGCATTCTCCAAGCTGATGCGACGTACATGACCTTGGGGGCCTGGTGGGACACAGACTCCTTCATAGCGCTCTCGTCTTCCTGCGCACCGTCTGCGCCCAGAGACCTCCCAGAGTTGCTACCTCAAAGCACGCAGACTGTCGAATGTATATTCAGGGGCCCTGAAGGCGCGCAGACCACCAGCAGAAAGACCGATAACAGAGAGAGCGGGCCGAGACGGACTGGGAAGCTCGCGCTCGAGTCGAGAGAAGCGCGAGACTTTTGCGTGCACGTGACTGGAGTAGCACCGGCGTCTAATGTTGTGACCCTAACCCGAGAGGGGACTGTAATGGGCTACGCGTGTCGCGTTGACTTGCGCGTCCTCGAGATCGAGTGTCCCTTCCTCCGCGTCCGCCTCGCCCTCTCCTCTTTCCCCTCCCACCATGTCCCGCACCTCTTACGACCGGTACGTTCTATGATGTCTTGTTTTGCGTTTTACTGACACCATCGTGATAGATTCCTCACCGTCTTCTCGCCAGAAGGTCGGTTGTACCAAGTAGGTGCGTAACAGGCCTACATGTATCTTGCCAATATATTCACTCTATGCCGTCCAGAATATGCCTTCAAGGCCATCTCCGGGTCCGGACACACTGCTATCGCAGTACGAGGAAAGGACACCGCGGTCGTGATCACTCAGAAGAAAGTCCCCGTAAGCTCCTCCGCGTTTGTGGCACTGGGCATACTCTGAGGACCTCCGCCCGAAACGCTGCTAGGACAAGCTCCTCGACTCCTCCACCATCACTCACCTCTTCAGCATTACCCCTACCATCGGCTGCGTCATGACTGGTCTGATCGGTACGTCTCCCCAATGCTCGATCCTACGTCGAGGCTCACCTCATACGCGTGCAGCCGATGCGCGCGCACAAGTAATGCGTGCACGTTCTGAGGCGGCAGACTTCCGCTACAAGTACGGCTACGAGATCACACCGGATGCGCTCGCACGGCGGATGGCGAACATCAACCAAGTCTACACCCAACGCGCAGGCATGCGTCCGCTCGGCATTGGTGCGCCCTTCCCTCTCCCATCTCCCACGCGATGAAATGCCCATGTAGAATCACTTCGCGCCGTTAGCTATGATCCTCATCGGCATCGACCCCGAGTTCGGCCCGCAGTGCTTCAAGCTCGACCCCGCCGGCTACTTCGTCGGCTACCACGCGACCGCCGCCGGCCAGAAACAGCAGGAGGCGATGAACCACCTCGAGAAGAAGTGGAAGAAGCTCGACTCGGGGCGTGGGGCGGACGACGCCGTCAAGGCCGGCAAGACCCTCTCCCGAGCGGAGGTCATCGAGGTGCGTCCACACATGGGCTTCATACGACTATCGGGTGGGTTGGGGTATTGATATATCCCCGCGCGGTAGCTGGCAATCGAGGCCATCTCGACGGTGCATGCGACGGACTTCAAGCCGGACGAGGTCGAGATCGGCATTGTCTCCGACGGCGACGAGGAGAACCCGAAGACCCGGGGTCAGTGGCGGGTCATGGACACCGAAGAGATCGAGCGGCATCTCCTGGCGTACGCGGAGAAGGATTAGTTTGCTGTGTGTTTGTACTGCTATGGACTGGGTCACGATTCAACGCATGCGCACTCGAAAACAGCATTGTCGTGCAATGGGAAATTCCCCTTGCTTGGGATACTCCGGACTGTCGCGATGAAGGGCAGTTATGGGGCAAAAATATTGCTTTCGGAACAACACATGACTAACAGTGTAACACAGACTGGGGACGACAGAAGGTTATACTCATGCATCCATAAGTGATCGCATTGAGAGGAGCTGAGACGTGTAGGGAAGGGGGTCCTGACTACATCAAGTGAACATGGAAAAGCAGCATACACAAGACACACATGGGAGATGATAGCAAGGGGAACCGAGATTAAGCGTAACTCGTAACTCAGAGCACAGAAGCCGGACGATCAGAAAGTGGTCTTCTTGCCCTCAGCAGCAACGATCGCGCCAGTGCGGGCACCACCACGACCACCACGGCCGCCGCCCCTCGGGCCACCACGGCCACGTCCCCGGTCAAAGCCACCGCGTCCCCTGTCGAAGCCACCGCGGCCGCGACCGCCACCACGACCACCACGGTCGCCGAAGCCCTGCAACACACACAACATCGTTCAGTCACACACGTCCTCGACACTGAGAACCAGGCTGTCTACTCACCCGTCCTCCACCGCGACCGCCGCCGCGGCCACCACCGTTGTTGTCCCTCGGCTGGGAGTAATCGAGGCGGATGGTCCTCCCGCCGATGTCGGAGCCGGCGAGGCCCTCGTACGCCTTCTTGGCCGCCTCGATGTCCGTGAACTCGACGTAGCCGAAACCCTTGGGCTTGCCCGTCTCGCGATCCGTGGGCAGGCGGACGCTCTTGACATCGCCGTACTCGCCGAAGACCTCCCAGACGTTGTCCTCGGTCGTGTCCCAGCTGAGGTTGCCGACGAAGAGGACGGAGGAGGGCTCGGAGGGGGAGTCGCCGAACTTCTCCGCACGCTTCTCGCGCACGGTGCTCTTGTCCTTCTGCTCGGAGATGTCGATGTTCACCGGGCGGCCGTCGATCTCCTTGCCGTTGAGCGCGACCGCGGCCTGGGCGGCCTCGGTCGTCGCGAACTCGACGTAGCCGAACCCGCGGGACTTGCCCGTATTGCGGTCCGTCATGACGCGCGCGGAGACGACCTCGCCGCACTCGGCGAACTCCTGCGCGAGCCAGTCGTTGTCGACGTTCCACGAGAGGCGGCCGACGAAGACGGTCTTGCTGCCCTCAGAGTTGTCCTCCGCGGGAACTGCATCGCCATTCGCGACCTTCACCTTTTTCGCGGGCGCGGCCGAGTCGTCCTCAGCTTTCCGCTTGCCTGCGATACATGAGCAAATGCGTTTAGGAATGAGGAAGTGGAACGTACCCTTAGCAGGCGCCGCCGAGGCATCGGCCATCTCAACATCCTCATCGTCGTCGCTAGAATCCTCGTCCGAACCGGAGTCAGAATCAGAGTCGTCGGACGACTCGGACGCCTTCTTGACAGCAGCAGCGGGCTTCTTAGCCGCGGGAGCCTCCTCATCGGAGTCGTCAGAGCTGCTCTCCTCGCTGCTGCTGCTGCTCGACTCGGTCTTCTTGGCGGGGGTGGCCTTTGCCGCGGGCTTCGCAGGGGTAGCCTTTTTGGCGGAAGCCGGGGCGGCCTTTTTGGGAGCCTCATCCTCGGATGAGCTGTCGGAGGACGACTCCTCTGACGACGACGAAGATGCCTTCTTGGCTGCTGCTGCCTTCTTCACCTGAGCAGCCTTGGGCTTCTCGTCCTCGGAGTCGCTGCTGTCCGAAGAGCTGTCGCTCGAAGACGCAGCCTTCTGTGTTGCGTGAGGGCTAAGTACGAGTGAAACGGTGTACTTGTGGGAACACATACCTTGCCGTTAGCAGCGGCTTTAGGAGTTGCAGCAGGCTTCTTGTCCGACTCCGACTCGGAGCTGGACGACTCCTCACTCTCGCTGGAGCTCGAGGAATCCTTCTTCGCCGCAGCCGAGGCCTGTCATGGAGCTGGTTATTGTACGCTCTCGACCATATCGTGCACTACATACCTTGCCATTGGTAGCAGGGGCCTCGTCCTCAGAGTCGGAGGTCTCGGACTCGGAGCTGGAGCTCTCGGCCTTGGCGGCGGCGGCCTGGGCGTGGCAAGTCAGCTCATAGACGTTTGGGTGCTTGTCGTAGGGCACGTACCTTGCCGTTTGCCTTTGCCTTGGGCGCGGGCTTTTCCTCCTCAGACTCGGACTCTGACGACTCGTCGCTGCTGCTCTCCGCCTTCTTGCCCTTAGCCTTAGCCTTAGACTTGGCCTGGAGAGAATGAGCACGAAGAACGCGCTGACTGAGTTGTTGACATACCTGCTCCTTCGCCTTCTTCAAAATCTCTGTGGAAGAGATGGGCTTGGGCGCTGCGGCGGCCTTCGCGGGGGAGGCGGCAGCCTTCTTCGCGGGCGTGGACTTTGTGTCCTTCGCGGCCTTCTTGTCGGCCTTTTTGTCGACCTTCTTATCTGCAGCAGCCTTTGCCATGGCGAGAGTGAGAGCGGGTGAGGCTGGGGGAAGAAGGGGTAGAGGAGAGAGAGCGGATGAGAGGAGAGTGCAAACAAGCCTGGGAGAAAACAGACGCTCCAAATTTTTGCAAAGATGGAAACCGGCCGCGCCGCCTCGGCCTCTTCCGGCGGCAAATCATCCGCCCCCGCGCCGGCCCGCCGATCGTCCTCAGTGTTGTGCAGTCTGAGCGAGAGGGTTGATGATCCTCCCCATGGACTTTGACGTCGTCGTGCTCGGGACTGGCCTCTCCGAGTCCATCGCCGCGGCGTGAGCACACCGTCCCCCCTCTCTCCACAGCTCGCGCTAAGACGCCTTGCCCCAGTGCCCTCTCCAAGGCCGGCTGCAAGGTCGCCCATGTCGATCACAATCAGTACTATGGCGGCGACGAAGCATCGCTCACCCTCGATGAGCTAGCCGAATGGGCAGACACACGCATCGCGAGGGGAGAAGAGAAGTCGCCTCACAACTATCTTGCCAATCAGAGAGCCAAGTACACCTCTATATCGCGTTCCTCAGCCATCCCCCCGCAATCAAGACAGTACGCCGTCGCACTCGCGCCGTCTATCGTGCCTTCCCTTGGTCCCCATATCGACTCGCTCATCGCGTCCGGAGTGTCGCGGTACGGCTCCTTCAAGCTCTTGGAGAAAGTGGCGGTGTACGACCGCCCAGGTTTCGTACAGAGCGTGCCAGGGAGCAAGGAGGATGTGTTCAAGAGCAAGGCACTCTCGCTCGTCGAGAAGCGTCGCCTCATGCGCTTCCTCATGTTTGCTGCTGGCGAGTTTGAAGGGAAGAAGGAGCTCGAGGGCAAAGCGCACACGCCCTTCCTACATTTCTTGCGCGAAGCGTTCAGTATCAATGACAAGCCAGCCACCGCGATCGCATACGCTTTGGCGTTTTGCACCTCCGCAGATGGTACAGTATTTCTATTATGTATGGGGCGACGCAATTCTCACCATCGAGCGGCAGAACCTACCCTTCCTGCGCTACAGCGGATCCGCCAATACCTACGGTCGGCCGGCCGTTACGGCGCTTCTCCTTTCCTGGTCGGACACTATGGTGGTTTGGGCGAGACCGCCCAAGGGTTCTGCCGCACGTCCGCAGTGAAGGGCGGGACCTACATACTGGGGCGGCCTGTAGCAACAGTCAAGCCTCCACTCTCAACGAAGGACGCACCGCAAGATGAGAAGGCTGCTAGCACCGAGAACGCGGGACGGTATGCGGTTGAATTGGAGGAATTCGATGAGCCGCTTACGGCCAAGGTCGTTGTATCGTCTCCTGACTACGTATCAACGGGGGACACCATGAGCGAACCCGCTCAATCTAGCTCTTCGAGGACGTACGCTCCGGTCGCAAGATGTATAGCGATCATCGACAAGCCGTTGTCTTTCACTCCCTCAGAAGCACCTGACGAACCCGTTCCGTCGGACACCGAGGACGGGCCTCTCGACGGCGACGAGGGGGCGCCTCCACAGCAAGCAGCGCCAAACTACGAGGTCGATACAGCGCTGCTTGTCTTCCCTCCAGGTAGCCTGCCCGACGGGTCGGCCACGACAGCCGCGCACGTCTTGGTTACTGGCGAGGGAAGCATGTCTGCCCCTCGAGGGAAATGTGGGCCGATTCACGCTGCTCGTATTGCTCTGTGTTCTTACTGTATCACTCACAGGGATCGTCAACATTTCATTGCCCTTACCGCCCTCTGCGGACTCTCCATCCTCTGAAGACCTCCTGCGCCCATATCTCGATGCCACGCTCACGCTCACGGTCCCACCAACCGCCCCTGCAGAGACACAACCCGCGACACCGCTCTTCACCGTATTCTATACCCACCACCCAGGCCAAGGGATGTCTCGCTCAGCCGATACCGACATGGGCATCATTGTTGCACCTCCACATACGTCCCTCATCACCGCCCTCGCGGACGAGGCCACGCAGAATGCGGAAGACATGTTCTGGCGGGCTATTGAGAGACTGGGTAAGGGGAAGAGGCCTCCTAGCGAGACTCAGGTTGAAGAGCACGGGGAAGCGAAGGACAGCGAGACGGATGCAGAGATGGAGAAGGAGAAGGGGGATGGTGAGGAGGAGGTGACGGGTGTTGTGGACTCGTTCTGGCCGCCGCTGGACGTGGCGGAGGTTGAGACTTCGGAGGACTGGTAGGACGGCTGGTATGATAGGAAGAGATATTTACATTGTAAGATCGTAACGATATGACGTTGTGGCACACAGTCCGGGGATGCAGTTGTCGCTTAAGGTTCCTGATCCACGTTGTTCTAGGGTGGGTGCAGCAGCTTGTGCTGCAAGAACTTCATCCACTCCTCTCGGGTATGTAGTTCTGGAGACAGATACTGTATGCTCGCAAACCCGAACGCGGTAGCCACCTGTTCACATCTTCGGCGGGTACGATCCGCGGTTTGCTTTGCCTAAGGTGACGCCGCGGCATAGTATACGTTATGTATCATCTCGTATCCGAACCATATAGAGTTCCCCAGTATACAACAGACAACCCTTGTGAGATAGCACAACATACTCTCGTCAACGACCCAGACAGACAGACACGGATGTAGAAGAGTCGGACAAGGTCGCTTCAATACTCCGGACCCAAAATTCCTGCAGATAGCCAATCCACTTTCACGACGGCCACCAAAGGCATCTATCACGAACGACGGACTCCTCACAGGCCCAGCGGTAGCGAGATAGGAAGGGGGACAGACGGTAGCGGAATACCGAGCAGGCTCGACGACGTCGGGCTTCCCCCCGTGGGAATCGGTATACCCAACAGGCCGCTGGACGTCGTCGGGTCCCCTCCTAGGATGGGGAGGGAAGTCGGGAGTGGGATCCCTAGCAGTCCGCTGGACGTCGTCGGGGCGGGGTTCACTGGGATGGGCAGGGAGGGGAGGGGGAGGCCGAGGAGACCGCTTGAGGTTGTCGGGGCGGGGTCTCCGAGGAGGGGAAGGGAGGGAAGGGGGAGACCGAGCAGTCCGCTGGACGTTGTGGGCGCTGGGTCCCCGAGGAGAGGGAGGGATGGGAGCGGTAGGCCCAATAAGCCGCTGGATGTCGTCGGAGCGGGGTCTCCTAGGAGAGGGAGAGAGGGAAGGGGGAGACCGAGCAAGCCGCTGGACGTTGTTGGGTCACCGCCCAGGATGGGCAGGGATGGGATTGGTAAGCCGAGCAGGCCGGATGAAGAGGACGATCCGCCTCCGCCGAGGATCGGTGGCAGGGAGATAGGGAGCGGGGGGAGTGTAGGAAGTGGGAGAGTCGGGAGCGGAAGAGAGGGTAAGGAGATCGTCGGGAGAGTCGGGAGCGGGAGAGTCGGGAGCGGGAGAGTCGGTAGGATGATGGGCGGGGTGAAGGTGACCACCTGGCAGCCCTCCACGAGGAAACCCGAGACTGTCCATCGGACGCATGGAAATCAGTGAGGTGTATCCGAGAAAAGTTGCGCGACACTTACGGATATCCTCCTGGCAACAGAGAGGAGTGCCTCCTTTGATGCTGCACAGGCGTCCTAAGAGTTACGACGGGATGTCGGCCAGGAAGACAAAATGCGTACCATTTATCCCCAAGGATATCGTTCTCAGAGGCGGAAGTGCAGTTGAGGGCTGCGAGAGGTCCGAGAGTCGGTATCGGAAGAGGAGCGATGATGCTCGTGAGCCCAGACAGAGGCAAGACAGGGAGCGGGGCCGTGGTCTGGCAGCACTCGACGTTGGCCGAGCAATCGGAAAGCGGGATAGTGAGCGGCAGGTCCCGGGCTCGCACCGGTGGTGTGGTGATCACCGGGCTAGGCGGGAATGTGGGCATTGGCTTCGCCGATGCACGAAGCGTAGCCACAAGAGAAACGACGGCGACGAGTGCGTGCATCTCCGGCGGTCCTGGGGTAGAGAGATAGAGAAGTCTGAAAGACAAAAGATGGGCCACTCCCCTTTTTATGTTGCCACGACCAGGTCCCGGGAGGCCAAGGACAGACAGCGGCGATGACGGCTGTCTTCTCTTTGAGAACGCCGCTCTAGAGATCTTCGTTTGTGGACCGGTCTGACGGAGCCCCGAGGGAGAGAACAATCCCAGGAACCATAGTGCACGCGGGTGGTTTTCGTCCGTGGCCCGCTCGGGCAGCGGTGCGTTCGCGAAGTAGCGGGCATAATGCAGTTGGACAGATCCGAGTGTATAGGGCCAAGCCTTTCCGAGGAAATATTAAGGGATGTTCGGGGGAAGCACCGCTTGTACTATGAGTGTTTACGGCAAACGTTCATGTTCACATTCCCACCTAATGTTCGGAAGATGTTCTGCCACAGCGGTCCTTTATGCGTACGGCCTTGTGATCTAGGGGCATGCCATTATGTGTGGGAGAGCAGGGCTGGTCGAGGACGCGATTTCATCCAGTGATACCGTCTGTGGGATAGGCGGTGAAATTGAAAGAGGTCCGGAGATCCTGAGTCGTTCCGATCTCCGAGGAGGACCACAGGACGGTACCGCTGTGACAGGTACACGAGAATGAAATTACCACTGGCCTCCGAGAAGCGGGCGATGATGGAGTGCTTGACATTGGACAGGAGGGATCCTCGGTGGTGGTGTGAGTCTAGCAGTTAGACCTGGCAGAGCCTAGAACAGCACACGGCTTGCCATTGGGTCAGCTGGATGACAAAAAAATCGCGGATCTTAAGAGAACCAGCGCACTGCTTTGCCGAACATCAGGGCCAGATTGGTCTCGAGGACGGGTGTTGTGGGTGCAAGTAATGACTGGTGCAGATAGTTCGTGCGTTTGTACGATTCGTCTCGTACTCGCGATGTGTAGTGCTACATATGTATCAGAGCTACAGGGGAGGGCATTGTATGCTTTGTATGGCCCTCAAAGGCTCTATGCCTCCGCTCCTTGGATTGGACGATGCGTGGAGCGAAGCTGAGGTTGCTCCCTACATGGGTGACCCTTCCGGTGGGGAGGGTTAACATAAATCATTCATCGGTCGTGGTCGTAAGTAACAGAGTTCGTACGTAGAGTCTATAGCACAGCAGATGTTATCACCTTGTACTGAATCCAGGTAGCGGCCATACCAGTACCTGAGGACGGAGATGAAGTCGGTGAGAGCATGGTACTGTACGTAGGCGCCCGTGCAGCGCGTCGGGGTCGGCCGAAGACCGCCCGGCGAGTCTCGAGAGCAGACTCGCATCCATCCACGCCTTGGACACCGACCACCACCGCCGCAATGCTCCCCTCACTACGTCTCGCCAACGCACACAAGCCCCTCATCCGCTTCCTCGGAAGGCGGCAATGGCCCGCAAGTACGCGTCCTCGCTATTCACCTCGTCCTACCAACGTTCGGCGCTAACCGGTTACGCCTACCCCGCATGGGCACGTATTCGCAGAACCCGAGGAGCAGCACCCGCATCCCTTCGCGCCCCCGGAGCTGAAACAACAGTTCTCCGACTTCCTCAAGAAGTTTGAGAGCTCGTCCTCGAAGGCCGCTGCGCCCTCGTCATCATCGTCCAAGAGCGGCGCGAAGGGCACGGTGTACGAGGACTTCTGGCAGGCGCCGCCTCGGCTCTGGAAGCGCGAGCTGCAGGATTGGGAGATTGAACTGGTTCAGGTGCGTTTGGGTTACCCTGTGTTGCGTTCTAACGTGCGTGCTGATGATCAACCCCTTGCGTGTGCGCCCACAGAGCGGCGGGGCATCACTGCACTAATTAATTATACTTTCCGGCATGGACCTCACACTAATATATATGGAGCATTGTAATCCGCAAGCAAGGGACACAGCCAGTATCAACCATGCACGGCCAGATGTCGCGAACTGTGTTGTAACAAAACTCACACGCACGGCGGCTCCCTCTCACAACCAATCTCCCCGCACTGTCAAAGCCAGTCATGCGAAATGCTCGGTGCCCCTCTGTCAAACCACGCAGTACATCCATCATACCACGTATGCTCAGCGATCCTCATCCATTCCTGGGACACAACGCATCGCATGCATGCGCTATGTAGGCGACCATATGACTGTAGGCCTTCTATCGTGTCACATGCCGTATGCTATCGGTGTGTTGCACCCATGCACCAATAGCTGCGTATACAGATATGCGGGGCGACACTCAATGCCGTTGAAATGCCCTCGTATGACGTCGTAGGTCTGATGCTCGCTGTAGCATTCGGTTACCATCACAGACGACCACCATGGTGCAGCACCGCATCTGTTGCCCTCTCATGTTGTAGCAAGCTGCGAGCAGCAGGCCGGGAGCCGAGGTGAGTCGCTCCAAACGTCGGTACGATCCTACAACGGAGTCTGATTGTGCATTGATGTCCAGAAATATCTAGACCTAGCGATAGGCAATTGCACGATACCGTCGGGGGCGACGCACCGCTGGAGAAGTCGAAGCGACGGGGCGACACATGGTGCTGGGCGCCTACGAGGCGCGTGCAGCATGATCATCCGGAATCTGACAAAGTGCATGCCTACAACGGTGCGCGCACACCACACCAACCGCGGTCCTCTCGATCCATGCCCCGGCAACCCAGCATCGCGCAACCCATCACGGCTCGAGAAGCGGCGATAGCGTTATTCCGGCGGCTGACTTCCTAATGCTTTCGCGGCAATACGCCGTACCGTGACCGCTATCGGCACTGCGCCCGGTCTCGTATAAAATCCAGTGGGTGAGTTGTTCTGGATGCGCGGCTGACGGCCTCTAGCACCCCCTTCACTCTTACTGCCATGCTCTTCGGCCTCTCAGCTGCTTTTGCGTTTCTCGTGGCCCTTCCTGCCGCTACCGTCCTCGGTGGGCAGGTCCCCATCGTGAACGGAGTTCTGGGTGGAATCGAGACCGCACCGCAGGTCAAGGCGGCTATCATCGACGCCCAGTCGCCTAAGACGACCCCAGGCAAGCTACGCGTCGTCGAGAACAGTGGGGTCTGCGAGACCACGCCTGGGGTCAACCAAGCGTCAGGGTATGGCGACCTGGCATCGGACAAGAGCATATGGTCTGTCCTGGTGGTTCGCGCGATAGGCTGCGCATGCCGTATTGACATGGTCACGTCCCCCGGTCAGGTTCTGGTTCTTCGAGGCGCGCAAGAACGCGGACACTGCGCCGTTGACGATCTGGCTCAATGGCGGGGTGAGCTCGCTTCAGATCGCACCTGCGGGGATCATGCGGTACTGACGAATCGTGCCCGCAGCCGGGCAGCTCCAGCATGATCGGGCTCTTCCAGGAGAACGGTCCGTGCAGGATCACGAACGACAGCAAGAGCGTCAAGCTGAACCCGAACTCGTGGAACGAAGTGTCCAATATGTGAGCAGTTGCTCGTTGCCGCGCTCGCTTCCGAGCATCGTGCTGACGACGAGGGATTGTGCAGGCTGTACATCGACCAGCCTGTTGGTGTCGGCTTCTCGCATGGGACCACCGACGTTGGAACGTCGCAGGCTGCAGCGCAGGATGTCTGGCAGTTCCTCCAGATTTTCTTTGCGGACTCGCGCTTCTCGAAGTTCCAGGAACGCGATTTTGCGATTTGGACCGAGTCGTATGTCTTCCCCCGCTAATATGTTTGCGGCGTTCATTAACACGAACTCCGTCGCGGCAGGTACGGCGGACATTACGGACCTACGTTCGCAGCGTGAGTGTTTTGACTCCTCACAATATCCGTCATGGCCAGTGCTGATATATATCGTCAGTCACTTCCTCGACCAAAACGCCGCGATCGCAAATGGGTCCGTCTCGGGCCTTCCCATCAACCTCAAGTTCCTCGGTGTCGGTGATGGCTTGACTGTATGTTCACCTTACGATCTCTGTTGTGGCCGTATTGACCGTTCTGCAGGACCCCCTGGCGCAATACCCCGGATATATCAGTTACGCCGCATCGAACCCGTAGGTTCAACATTACTCTCAGATGAATCATGTTAGGCTCAATGCCTCCCAAAGGTACCACCCGCTCGTATCGCAGTCTGCCATCAACCGTGCGAACAACAGCTTTACCCGCTCTGGCGGTTGCAGGGATCAGGTGCGTGTACGCCACATACTAAGCGTATAGCCGTGCTAACGCCTCCGTCGGCACCGCAGATCCAGCAATGCTACCAGACAGGCTCGGACGACACCTGCTCCGAGGCGCAGAGCTTCTGCAACGACAACATCCTCTCCCCGCTCGCGGGCAACTACGACGTTTACTACGTCCTCGCGCGCAACCCGGACCCGTACCCGCCGAGCTTGGATAGCTACCTCGGGAGCGCGGCGCTCAAGAAGAAGATCGGCGCGGAGAGCGACTGGCAGGAGACGAGCGACGCCGTGTACGGCAATTTTGCGGCGACGGGCGACTGGATGCATAACTCCCGCCCGGACCTCGAGAAGGTCATCAATGCGGGCGTGCGCACGATCGTGTACGACGGTGATGCGGTGAGCGGCATTCTGTTTGTTTTGATGGGTTTGCGGGTGTTGACGGGGCTGGCTGGCAGGACTACATCCTGAACTTCCACGGCGTCGAGGCGATGGTCAACGCGCTCCAGACGCAGTTCAGCGCCGAGTACGCGAAGCAGGCGTTCGCGAGCTTCACCGTGCGCGGCCAGGCGGCGGGCCTGTTCAAGAACGCCGGCACGTTCTCGTACGTACGCATCTACGGCGCGTGAGTAGACCTGTAAATGTTTGATGACTGCTGGGTATTGATGGTGAGATTGTTTTAGGGGCCACGAGGTTCCGGCGTACACGCACGGCTCGCTGAGCACCGGCGAGGCCGCGCTGCAGATGTTCTCGCAGATTATGAGCAACGGGCCTCTGCGGGCGACCTGAGTTCCCTTTCCAGTTGCCTTTGCTCGTTGTGATGGGTCCCTACGCAGCTGTCCCTTGTCTGTAGCTATACATATGCTTTCAAATCCTCTTCAGTGCTCCCGCTTGAGTGGTATCTGCGCGAGAAATGTCGAAAGACAGCAAGCTCTTCAACCTGGAGTAAGACAAGGCAGGCGGTATATAGTACATTGCGTGCGCGGTCCGATTGATTCTCCCGCATACAAGTACTCTACATACCGTACACTTGGGGTGCTATTGATCATCCTTCTCCTTGCTACCAGCACAGTCCGGCTCATGTACAATCACGTCGATGACAGACCTGGGCAATCATAAGCAATGGTCCTCAAAGGACATCAGGAAATCGAGCTACACTCACTTGAGGTTCATTGTGAAGCCCGTCTGGACGTCCGTCAACGTCAGGGTATCGATCGAGTGCACTCCAGGCGCGAGCGCGAGGAAGTCCATCCGGACAGACTGGCACGTCGACGGAAGCAACGGCCTAGAAACACACGCAGACAAGCCCGCTCAGCGACCTAGCAGAAAGCCACAAATATGTACTAGGACTCACCCTATGCGCACGCGGTTTTCCAGCGGGATGATACCTGGGGGCTGCACCTCCTTCGCCCCGCCCTCCTTCGCGCTCGCGCTAGGGGCCTTCCGGCGTCGGCGCCGCTCCTCGGGGTAGCTCACCTCGAACCGGCGCGTCCACGAGGACTGGTTGAAGACGAAGATGTCGAGCGTGAACTGCGTGAGCGGGTACAGCCGCCCCGGCGGCGCCTTCGAGCCCGCACGCTTCGGCGCGGAGAGGTGCGGGGAGAGCAGGCCGACGGAGACGACGATGGGCTCGCCCGGGTCTGCGCCGCTGCTGCTGGCGTTCTGGCTGTCCCCTGGGGCGACCGCCTGCTGCATCGCCTGGAACCCGCCCGTGAGCGCGCCGAAGCCGCCGACGGTCGGGCCCGGGGTGGGGGGTACGCCTCCTGCGCCGCCGCCGCCCCGGTCGCGGCGGATCTCGACGCTGGGCCCCACGGAGCCGGCGCCGGATTGCTGCGCAACGGGTGTTTGCCAGAAGGGCGTCGGGGGTACGGGTGAGGGCGAGGATGGGTACGCCGGGTATGCGGGGGTGCGGAGTGGGGGCAAGGGAGGTGTCGGCGCGGGCACGGGCGTGGCGGGGTCGAGGACCTCGTTGATGGTGCTTACACTGTCTGTTTGGGTGTGCGTGTACGTCGCGAGCGGGTTGAGATTGGACGGGGGAAGCGGGAGGGGCGGGCTCATTGGGGCGCCGTAGGTCGTGGGCGAGCGAGGGAAGGTGGTTTGGAGCGCGACGGAGGGCGGGATGTACGATGCGCGATTGGCGGGGATGGTGAGCGTTTGGCTGCTCCCGAGTGCGGTGGGCGTTGGACTGGGGTTTGAAGCGGCGGGAGGCTGGTTCGCGGGGTTGAGCATTGACGTCGAGCTTTGGTAGTTCATCGGCGACCTGGGCATGCGTGCATCCTCGGAGGGCCCGCTGTCGAAAGCAGCGATAGTATGTCGTTTACTGCCTGCGACAGCCGTGAGGGGTATAACGCTGCGCGTTGTCAGAGGCGTGATAGTGCGCGTCGGGGGTATCGGCGCTGTCATAGGGAAGGGAGAGGCGGGTGTGGGGAGGACGAAGAGCTCGGGAGCCTCTCCCTCAATATTCCCCGACTCACGCTTCTTGTTAGAAACGCTTGACGAGGAGAGGTCGAGAACACAGTTCCACTTGGACGGGTAGACGTGGGTAGGGTACGCAACGCCGTCGGATGTCTCCTCGTACGGCCGGCCACTGATGTTGATCGAGACAGCACGCTGGAGCTCGTCATTCACCGGGTTCTTGCCATCCAGTGCCGGAGGCCGTGCGAGCGAAAACTCGTCCACTTCGGGTCCCCGCAAGAATGAGACTGCATATAGCAAATTGACTTGCTCTCTTGGGGCGATTTTGAGCGGAAATATGTCGCCACCCTCAGTACCCCAGCCCACAAGAGCTGTCCTCGCGCCGGTACCGCCGACGGTCACGTCTGCGCGCTCGACCTCAAAGTGATATGTCGCGTTCCCGGTGGATGAGGACGCGTAGGCCTCGGTGAATACGTTCTCGATCTCGACACTGAGGACGACGGTATGCTCTTGGTTACCGGCCTCGCGTTGCTCCTGCTCCTGCAAGACGTCGTCCAGGTCCGAGTCATCCGAGTCGGAATCCGAGGCCTGCGCACTCTTGACGCGTCGGGCCTTACGCGTCTGGGGGCCGTTGGCGGCCTGCGGGAGGAGGAAGTACGGTACGAAGACTGTCCGCATCCTCACGCGGAACCCGGAGAGCGTCTTCAGTGTCTTCCTGAAGGACTTACGCAGAGTGGCAGCGCGCGGTAGCGTCCCGGTGGGCGGCGGAGAGGATATCCCTGTCGCATAGGGTACGGGTGTAGCTGTCGACGCAGAAGCTGGAGGGCCGAGCGCGAACTCGTGCATACGCGTGTTGCTTCCTAACCGCGACGATGGTAGCGAGAGGGGATGCTGAGCGTCGGCGAATGTAGGGCCTATCAAGTGGTCATGAATATGTTAGCTACCGTACCCCAGGACTGGAATCGACGGCGGCAGCCCCCAATCGAGCAGGACATGAACACTATTCAAATCAGTGGACACGTACCGGCAGAGAGCCCCTCCAAGAGGTTAACCTCTTGCAGTCCTGACAGCTCTTCATCTTCGCTCTCGGATGACTGCTGCTCGGCAGCAGCCCCATTAGCCTTCACAGGGGAAGGTAGGCCAGCAGACTTGAGGCCGCCTGCAGCCTCAATGAGGGTTGCCAACGTCTTCCTGGGCGGAGTGAACGCTAGTGGTTTATTGCGGAGCGTGGTCGAGACGGTGATGCAAAGCAGGGGATCGGGGACCTTGGTGATCATGAACACTAGCGGAAGACGCGTTCGTCAGGGCACATGGATGGGCCGAGTACATTGCTCACAGACGAGTATGGACATCTTGTAGACTGCTAGCCAGCAGCGCTCCGAGGGATCCCAGAGGAGGGCGAACTGCTCGGACTGGCGGGAGTCGGACTCGCCCCAGATGGCGGAGACGAGCGGAGTGCCTTGTGCCTGGACGTACTTGATGTCAGACTCGGCAGCGGCGGGGATGGGATGAGGGGTGTGCGGAGGGAATATGGACGGGTGGCCGGCGAGGAGAGGGCCTGGTCTGTTGCGCTGCATGGAGCTCGTGCGCGGGGGCGGGGGCATAGAAAGGCGAGCGGTGCTTGGCGGTTCTGGTGTTGCAGCAGAAGGAGAGATGTAGGAGGTCTCATACGAGATCTGAAGATGAGCGAGGAAAGAGAGCACGCTCTTGGGGGGCTCCGGCGCTGGGTCATCTTCGGGGGCTGAGGATGGTAGGCGGACGATCAAGAGGAAGTCAAGGTTCTCATCTATATTCAACTCAGCAATCGGCGTGTCAGCATGAGAACGATGCGAGGAGACGGACCAAAGAAAGCGGTTCGCCTGTCTCCTGCTGGGCCCTGAAGGCGGGCGATCCAGTCCGCGGCCTGGTCGCCTCTGTAGTCGGTCGGAAACTCGAGCGAGGGCTGGGGAGCTACGACCTCGAGGACGCTCGCCTCAAACAGATCCTCATAGCTGCTCATAAAGATGTATATGCTTATGATGCGTGCCGGTAGTCAGAAGCCAGAGTATGAGATCAGTCAACGCGCGCGAGAGTTGCGTAGTAGCAGAGCGCGACGAGGGCGCGAAGCAAGTCCGGTAGACGCCCATCATCACTACCACAACGCTTAAGCTTACAGTACCTGAATCTGAAGAGCGCTCAGAGACTAAAGAGTTACCGACGCTGTCTTCGAGAGAGGAAGCACAGAGTCACTACTTCGTGTACATGCACAAGAACACTTTATCAAGTAAGAACACGTTTTTATTGACTCCATCCCCAGCCGTTGCTTGGCTATAGCCCACACTTGCGTACATGTTGCTTCCCACGGGGAATGAGGGGAGTAGTCAAGGTACAGTATCATAGTCTATAGCATGTACTTGGATACAGTACAGTGACATATTTTTAGCTGCATAATCAGAGAGGATTACAACGTGAGCGGGCAACTCTGACTAGCTATGTTGTTAGGCCAGGCTGCCCTCGCCATGACTGCTTGGGAGCGCTATGGTGCTTTGTGGAAAGAGTTTACAGCTATGCTCTGCGCCAACATTGCTATGACTGGTGCTAGCTCATGTGTTAAGCTTCCTGTAGTAGTACTACTACTAGTAGAAGACGAGCAACTAGATACATCACATACTTACGCGCCCGCACGAGAGGCAATATGCCCGCTGACACTGGGGGATGGGAAGAACAAGTGTACTTTGGGATATTTCTACGGTCGTGCTATCCCCAAGGCCTGGTGTCTCAGTGTATGAACCACCTAACATGTTAGACTTGTAACGAGTTCGTACGTATAATGCGTATGACGCGACGCAAAGCGCGTCCTCAGACCGTCTAGCGTCATGAAGTCGCGTGCACGTGACCGCGCCTGCCTGTAGGTCGACGACCTCCCGGTTGAGTTCTCGGGTCCTTGATGTACAGGCAGCCATGCGCCGCAACGCACACAGATGTATTCGATCAGCCCACACACAAATAAGTAGCCTCATCAACGTGCCAGATCGTGATGATCACTCTCAATCGCTGTCGCTACTGCTATCGTCGTCGTCGCGCTTCGCGCCCTGCTCGTCGTCCGTGCTGCTCTCCTCGTCGCTCTCGTCCTCGTCCTCCCCGCCCGCGGCGCCCCGCTGCTTCTTGACGGAGCCGCCGCGCATGAGCGCCATCTGGCCCGCGAGGGAGTCCTCCTCAGGGTCGGAGATGTCGTCGTCCGCGCCGTCGTCCTCCGTCGCGAGCACGGACGGGTCGTCGATCTTGAGCACGACGTCCACCGCGGCTTCGTCCCCGACGAACGTGTCCGAGACGAGGAAGACCTTCCAGGTGAAGAGCCCGACCGCTTGCGGCGCCTGGAACTGGATCTTGTATGACCGGTAGTCGAGCCCCCGTGCAGGGTCGGCGACGGGGATGTCGGAGATCTTTACTGGCGGGACGACGACTTTGTTGCCCTTGACGTCGGCGAGGACAATCCACCATGAGGGCTTGCGGTTCTGTTCATGGTGGTTAGCCTCGCAATGATTATGGACAGTTGTAAGGAATGCTCACAGTCGGCCAGTACGGTGCGTGCGCGTATCCCGTTGTGTAGTCGCCCTGAGGGAGGTCCTCGACATCCTTCTTGCTCAGCAGGAACTCGCTGTCACGCTTCTCGTTCACCTCGGGTTTCGGGAGCGGAACAGCAGTGCCATCCTTGGCCAACGGTGCAAGACGAGCCTTCACTACCAAGTGGACGAAGGAACTGGGGGTCACGTAGCGCTCGCCAATCACCTTGAATGACGCGTCGACAATCTCAGCGTGTCCGAGGCGCTCAAGCGCCTTCTGGGCCTCGGGGAGTGCAGAAGGCTCGGACTTGGAGAGAGCCGAGATAGCAGCGGAGTAGTCGGGTGACTCGGACTTGGGCAGGGTGGACGCGTCTGCAAGATCGATGCCGGGCAGCTGGGCCGCCTTGAGATCTGGTTGACCGGGCGTGATGGCCTGTGCGAGATAGGCGTGGAGCCTCATCGCCGCAATGGTCGGAAGCAGCCAGTTCCGTGCCATCGCAATGTTGACCATCGCGTTGAGAAGGGAGGGGGTTTGGAGGAGTACCCGTGTCTGCTCTGCAGCGAGGTCAGCACTGTGATGCCCCATAGCCTGTCAGTTTGCAAACCTTTCTGAAGCGTCGGAGCGTATACTTTGAGGCGGAGCAGGTGCGCATACAGGAGGATGAATGCTCTCCTGCGTATCGCGTGTTCCTTGGGGGTAGCCTCCGCAAGCTTCACAAGCTCATCCCACTTGTCGCCGAGCTCTGCCTTGATCTTGTTCTCCAACGACGAAAGCTCGCCATCAACCTTGCCCAGATTTGACTTGGGCAATTCCCACTCGAATGCCTTTCCGAGGGAACTAGCGACATCGTCCAAGCCGGATTCCTCGGACAGACCTTTGAAGAAGGCGGCGGCGCTACGAGTGTGTACGCCATCCTTGGTCTTCTCCCTGTTACCGAACCACCAGCGACCCTTTGGATAGAGCCTCAGGGTCTGTATGAGTCACGAACATGTTGCAGCGACATACCACAATGGCAGGAAGGGCACCACCGAAAATCAGGCCGTACGCGCCGAGCACCCAGATGTTGTTTCCACTCTCAACAATCCACTTCGGGAGAGCAATGCCCATGGAGACTTCCTGGCGCCCATCAGGGTGACCATAAAGCTCCCAGTTCTTGCGGATATTCTCGTCGGTCAAACTGGTCACACCGGATGAGAACGTGGCGCATATACGGAGGCACCTCGGACGCACGATTTGTAGGCTTTGGTGATTTCCACGAACTTGGCCTCGACGGCCTCCATGGTTTCGTTGATACCCAGCTTGACCTTGTCCGGGTGGCTGTATAGTATTACTATGGCGGCCAATGTATAGGACCAGGGCGACGTACAATTTACGGGACAGCTTCTTGTAGTGAGACTTGATATCCTTGACGGTAGCGCTCTATATTCACGCGTCAAACACGTCTGCACTGGCCTGGGAAGCGCATTGGTACGGACCGTGCTGATGCCGAGAATTTCGAAGGGGTCGTATACTTTGTTTTGCGTGTCGGAGTTGACGACCTTGTATACGAGGAAGGCAACGATGGACCATCCACCGATGATTATGAGAGTCCTACGAGTCGCGCACGCGTAAGAGGAGGAGATTTAAAGCACTAAAGGCTAGCGTACCTCCTCCGGAGTTTTGGCGTTAGGAGGGAGCCGCGCTCGCGCTTACGGATACGCTCGCGCTGAGTAGTGCATTGCTGGCATTCGCATCCGGCTAGTGAGGGAGGTTCTGTGGCAAACATTGAGCGACGCGCGCCGGGCGTGCACGGAGGCAGACGTACTAGATGTCGAGAAGGATGCGATGGTGTAGGGGACGAGGAAGATGGAGAGGAAGGTGAGAACGAAGTATGCGGCCATGTTACCGGCCTCGTCATAATTGTAGTTGGCCATGACGGCCTAATTGGAAGGGGGAAGAGCTGGACCAGGCTAGAGTACACCGAGAGGACGCGCTGCAAAGAAAGCAAAGACGAGAGCGCGGGCGCGCAGACACGTCGTCGGAGCGGTGGGAGGGGCGGAGGAGGGAGGGCGACGGAAGACGTGTCTGAGGCGAGAGCAATGGACGATCCGCTGGCGATGCGCTCGTGAGCCGTCCACGTCCCAGCACACGTGAGCCGGGCGTCTCGCGCTCTCTCTCATCCGCCACCTCTGTCTCGCATATACCGAACGCGATGCGGGTCAAGGTCGAGACAGTCCCGCCCCTGCCACACCTTCGCGCCTGGTTCAGCACATCGGCCCTGCCCTCTGTCCTCGACCTCAAAGCCTCGCTCTGCACCGATCTCGCACCACTTGCCCAGGACTCTGTCTGCCCCGAGGACATCCTCCTCTTCCTCGATGATTTTGAGCTCCTCGATGCCAGTCCTATCGACGTCGTACGCGACGGCGACCTCTTGATGTATGTCCTTGTCCCTCTTGCCAAACCCCTTTTCCCAACCATGGCTCTCATAGTGTTCATCTTCCATAGCATCAAGAAGAAGCCCACTCTATCCTCAGCTAAGCGGAAAGCCTCAACGCAAGGTGACATTTACCCCAAATCCCGCCTTTGAAATATCTCATTCATCTGTTCCAGATGCGACTAGCCCAGCGCGAAAGCGCGTAAAGACGGATAGCACCGGGGTCGCTCCGCTCAAGAGGCCCACTTCTACGAAGCCTCGTCCACCAACGCCTCAGACATCATCTTCAGACTCGAGCTCAACGGGCTCGAGCTCTGACAGCGATACTGACACGGAAGATGAATCGTCGAGCTCAGACTCAGACTCGGATTCCGACTCGTCTGAATCCGACTCCTCGTCCTCGTCGTCAAGTTCTTCGGGTGTCCCACCAGCTCAGTCGTCACGGCAAAATACTACTAACCGTACAGAGAATGCGGCCAAACCTCAAGCGTCGGGTGTTGCCAAACCGTCAGTTTGCATTCCGTTGAATTGCACAACCCTTACTGAACGCTCGCGACGGACAGCCAAAACCCTCCTGTACCCCCAGGCTTCGGCAAGCCCACGACCCATAGCCGTAATCTTCGCCGTCGACGCAAGAAGATGTACGAGCGCCTCGCGTCCACAGTCGAGCCAGCAAGCGTGAACGAGATTCCACTCGGCACCCGTACGCAGACCCACGAATTGGTTGCATCTGAGGCGCAGGACGAGCCCCCGCGCCCGCAGCCGGCGAAAGGCAAGGGCGCGGAGGCGAGCGTCGATGCGGCGAACGCGCCAGGGTTCATGATGGCCTCCCTCCAGAACAAGAACAAGCGGCGCGGGTTCAAAAACGCGCTCTCGCAGGGCGTCCCGCCCAAAATCGTCTTCCCCGACTCCGCAGCCGTCGCTGCAGCAGAGCAGAGTGTCAGCGCAGGTGCGGGTATGGACATCGACCCGGATGCGAGCCTCGTCGAGGCGGAGCTCGCGCCTGCCCCGGAGGAGCAGCGCCCGGCCCGTCCGGAGTCGCGCGCCGCGCAGCCGCGCCTTGTCCCGCCCTCGGAGAAGGAGGCGCTCGGGCTGCTGCCTGCGAACATGTTCGTGACGAGCGTGGATGTTGAGGAGGGCATGTGGCCTGCGCGCGGGAAGGGCGGGAAGAAGAAAAAGAAGAAGCAACAGCAGCAGGAAGCGAGGGTGCAGGAGGATGAGGCGTGGCAGCAAGGAGGGGAGGAGGACTCGTTTGCGGGTGGTTTGCCGTACGATGATGTGGTGGAGGAGCCAGTGCCTACTACTTCGCAGACCGGGGCTGGCGCGGGGAATTCGAGTTCTACGGAACATGCGGTGGTCGCGGCTCAGTGGGATACTCTCCGGAAACTATCAGACAAAGCACAGGTGCAAGCCGGTGCAACCGTTGCTTGGAAGGTGCGCCTCAGGCTTTCTCGCCTCACATGTTGCCTCTTCACTGACTGTGTCACATATCCAGGCTCTTGGGATTAACTTCGCCACGCTCACTCCCGAGATGCTCTTGTACGTTGGTCGCGTGGTCCAGAGCGACGAGAAGCTGGTCGTGCAGCCGCTCACAGACTCGGGTGCGGTGGAGGTCTCATTTGGCGGTATAGTCGACCCGGAGGAGGCGGAGGCGGAGGTACCAGCCGAAGAGACGTTCGAGTGGACGGACGTCTTCCAGGGCGATTGGCGTCTGGTTTCTGCGAGGTGAAGCAAGTATGTGTATACACTTGACCGTCTTGGAAACATAGCGGTATATCCGGCTGCCGTGCGCGGAGCTTTGATGACATTCATACGAACCTCAGTCAACCCGTTACGAGATGTCCAGAACATTTCCGGCATGAGTCTATGAAGCGGACGCTCGTCCTCTTCTGAGAGGTATCGAGTCTCTGATGGGTGGATCACCACCTTCCGCGTACGCGAGCAGTTTCACATACAACCCTCTGGCGCGCCCGGCGCCGGGCGTACAGGAAGACTGACTGTACCGGTGATAGCTTTGCCAACCAAGGACTGCTCGGGGGTGCCCCTGCTTTTGCATGTTCACACTCTGTATATCCAAAACGTTGTACAAATCTATGGCATTCAGGGCGAACACTTCAGTAACCTCCCGTACACCGCCCTCTCCATCCTTCCTCGAATCCCGTCACTATTTCACGGCGAGTGAGCGTACATATCACACATACGCATACGCCCGAAGCTGCAGGATCCATCGCCACTGCTCGAGCGCACGGTCAACCTCGTTCAGCAGATCCTGCACAATCGGGTGGTGGCCCGGGTCGAAGTCCCACGCGGACAGCCGTGCGCTCCGCTCTGACGTGCTCACTGGCATGCACACCGACTGCCTCTTCGGCTGAGTGTGGGCGTTGGTCTCGAACGGCGCGGGGGAGAGCTTGTAGACCCGGAGAGGCGTGCACTGGGTGTCTTTCGAGGGGACTCGGAGGGTGCTTAGGCTGGGGTGTAGGGGGCCGAGCCCGGGGTTGCGCGGGGCGGCGAGGTAGGTTGTAGGTCCGAGACCAGCGATAGAACCGTGACCGTTATGGGAACGAGAAGCAGGACTGAGAACGGGAGAGGGAGACAGACTGAGACCCAGGCCAGCACCAGGACCGAGAGTGTCACGGACGAGCGACCGCGAGTGACTGGCTGAGAGAGACTTCGAGTGAACGGACCGAGGGGGAGTGCTTGTGGTCAAGTCTGCGAGGCCCTCGAGGAGGCTGAGAGGACTGCGGGTCGCGGAGAGGAGGCCATCTTGCACTGAGAGCCGGCCGAGTCTGTCTACGTCGTTCGCAGAGCCAAAGAGCGCAAGGTCGTCATCTTCCTCCGCCAGATCAGACACAGAGTCCCCGACGCCGCCCATAGATATGTGTGCAAACCGAGCTCGAGCAGAAGGGTCCCTGGAAGCCGATGCGGGGAGGGCAGCGCGCGACCCGCTATGGCTGGCAGGGAGGGCGTAGGCGGATGCGGCTCGCAGTTGGTGGCCTTTCTTATTCTTGTTCGGTGTGCTCGCGAGTATCTTGATTGACGAGTCCGAGTCCGAGTCGGGCAGCGCGATCTGGAAGCCGTACTCGGCGTAGATGGCTTGTCGCCTCAATGCGAATTTGCGGCGATCGCCACGCGTAGATTGCTTCATGGGAGTAATATGTTCCTGCTCCGCTGTGGATCCGGATACAGCGGCAGGGAGGGGAGTAGGTTGGAGAAGAGAACTTGGCGTGTCCTCGGGGAGGCGTTCGGTCGTGGACTGGTATTTGGAGAGCAGGGAATCTAGGGTGCCCGAGGTAGCGTGTGTGGCGTCTGCTGGAATAGCAACGTCGCTGCTGGATGTGGTGGCTATCACCTCAGGGAGTACATCGGCTTCGACTGGCTGCTCAGACACGACGAGCTCACTATGGACAGGCTCCATGTCAGGTTCAAAAAGCTCTCCTTCGGCTTCGTCAACCGCATCTTCGACCTCTTGTACGCGCGGGGAGCAGAAGAACGGTTTCTCTCCCAAAAGAGAACCCTTCAAGTGGGTTTCTTCATACACATCTGTTCGGGGCGTTCCAGACGCGAGGGATAGTCGTTTGCTGCCTTGATCATGGACGAGGGTGAACGAACCCGAGGCGGTCTGTGTGGAGAACGCCGACCCAGTACTGGTCGGGCGAGAACCGACCAACGATTCGCGGAAGGCGGAGAACGGCAGGCTGTCGGCGGGCACTCGTCCAGCGTCCTCTTCCATCCCTAGGTCTGGGCTGACTTGTATACCGGGCGATGATGGGCAGAGGTATTCCTACGACAGTGACATTAACACGGATTCCCGATACGAGATACCGTTGACGCTTACGAAGTCTGATGCCTCCGGTGGCATAAGAGGGCTTTCGGATGAGTGGAGGATGTCCTTCCCGTCCTGTCCTACGAACCCGTCGCTACCCACAGGAGAAACTGGACTCCGCGGTCCCCAAGCATCTCTCAATTGTGCGCTGGGCCGTGAAGGCAGACTCGGTATCTCGGGCGTTCTCCTGCGCGCGCTTAGCACGAGGTGAAAACGGTGCGGTCGGGGAGACTTCAGGATCTCCTTTGTCTGCATCGTCTTCGTCCGTGATCGGGTGTGGGAAGAGCCGTCGGGAGTCGAGTCGGTGCCACGAGCGAGAGAGGAGACGGTGCAGATGCTGGCAGTGGGGGTGAGGAGGGACGTGGTGCTGCGGTAGTCGGGGGAAGCCATCAACCCAAGGCCGGACGAGCAGGAGGGGAACGGAGAGAGCTGTCCAGCCATATTGGACGGTGTTGGGGTGTCGGAGTGTTGGGACAGACTCGACCAGTAGAGTGGATGGTAGACTTGGATGCTGAAGCGGAAGGCTATCGAGAGGAGCGGACAATGGATGGACAAGGAGCAGAGCTCGAGGGGAGCAGGTCAAGCAGCACCCGAGCAGGTCGCGGCGTATGTTGGACTGCAGAGCGTCGTGTGATACACTTCGTCACCGTGAAGGGAGCTCGAGCGTCGGCCACCCGACCCGGGACGTTGGACCCACAAACACCAACAATATTCTCTTCCAACTTCTTGCTTAGGGTCACGGTACCCAGAGAGCCTCAGATCCACCTACGACGCTATCGTGTGAAGCTTCGGCTGTGCAGGATAGTGAATGGTGTGAAGTAATGCAATGCTACAATAGTCTGGTTGGTCCTTCTCTACGGTCAACACACGCATACCTGCCCGTCGCATCGTGTTAGTATTGTTGAGCATGTTCACAGACAGGGTCTTCGCACGGATGTCACCTCACTTCAAACGCATCTACGCATTGCCAACGGTACCCTCCGCGCCCTGCCTCAAAGAAGTCAAGAGATCTTGCAGCCGCTTTCGCAACTTCGTGACTAGCGCATCCTCGTCCGATGCGGGTGGAGGCTGTCAGGTCATAAATGGTCGCATCTCCGAGTTATGGTCTCGATGCGGGAGGGTCCAGTGCACATACCAGCTGGTCGAGCAGATACTGGTGTCGAGAATTAGTATGTTCCTATGTGGACAGCAGTGCCGTGCTCTTACCTCTGCTTCATCTATTGTCTGGCGTTCGTGCGATTAGTGCAAATCCAATAGATGAACGTATACTACCGACTAACGAGAATGATGGGACCTCTGTGATCGCGAGACAATGTGGTGTATTTAGTAACTTGTCAGTCAAGGTGGCAGGGTGCCTCCTGAACATCACCTGTTCATCGTGATGTACTGGCGCTTTCGAGACAGCAAGAAACGTGAGAGGCGAAACAGAATGTGAGCCGTTATCCGGATTTTGAAATGACGACAAGACCTTGGTGGCGGCGGCCCGATGTGATCTTGTCCACGTGCGTATAATTGTGTGGCGGGCGCTAGTGGCGGGTGTTGTTCCGCGCTTGTGTCGGACTCGGACTCCCACTCGCCCTCCCGGCCCCGGACACACATTGTCAGGCACACTCTGACACACGGCCGTGATCTCGACAACGCGCACGCGTTCCCACTCGTCTGAGACCGCAGACAGACTCCAGAGGGTCAGACGATGGCGCGCAACCTCAGCCTCGGCGCGCACCCCATGTCCTCTCCACCACCATCTGCCGCTGCCGCTACCCCGGCAGGGGCGCCGCCCCCTGCCCCGGACAGCCCGCGCGAGTCCGAGTCGCCCCCGCCCCCGGGTCTCCAGGGCGAGCTCGAGATGGAGCTTATGGGCCTCGCGAATGCATTGTATAACCTCGGGACGACGGTAGTGGGCGATTTGACAAAAGAGAAGGATAAGCCCGGAGGCGCGGGGAAGCAGGTCGGGGCTCGAGTGTGAGTACCATGTCTGTCCGTCCGTTGCGCGTCGGAGCCTCGGAGGTGCGGTGCATCTCCGCTGTGGTGGAACGACAATGTTGATGGACGTATGTGAGCGGAATTTGGGTGTCAAGTGATATTCGTCTCCTCGTGTTACGAAGAACCATACGTGGACGCCGCTAGCACGCGTGTGCCCTTTGACGGCGAGGACCATCGGACGCCTGTCGACCGTTGCTGACGGAGCTCTGGACGTATAGGAACGATGTGATTCACCACCTCGCGACGCTCGACGACATGTCGCAGTCCATCGACACCATGATTCCCATGCAGGTTCTCATGGACATTGACAACTCCCGCAATCCTATGCTGCTGACCAAGGAACGGCTCGAGCGCGCGGCGACCGAGAACCAGTTCATGAACGGGAAGATACACGCGATTGACGTGCGTACACTAATCCCTCGCTCGTGAGTGGAGGATAGGAGACGTTGACGGTGCTGGATCGGACAGTCGTACAAGAAATACCTCGACGAGGCGCTGATCCAGAACTTCCCGGAGCTGCAAGAATACCTGGCGGGGCCCTCCACGGCCGGTCTCGTGCAACCCATAAAGTTCGAAGAGGACGCTGGCGGTCCAGACACGACGATGACAAACGGCGTATAGGGCCTTCTTTGCTTGAGGTGCGTGTGTATGTTGCTATGTATGTATATGTGGCTGTCCGAGTCGACGAGATTGTGGCTCACGACCGGCCTCCGTACAGACGGTCACACACACGCGCGGTTACGTTGGCAACAGCCATAGGCAGCGCGGCTCACAGCTGTCAAGGACAGTCCGGGACTGTGCCCCAGGCTCAGGCTGCGGAAGCTCTGGCGGAGGACTTGGCGTCGCGGCCCGGACTGCTCGTATTCACACCGGATCGGAAGCGGTCGACCGCTGTGAGAGCGGCGGGCGAAGGACCCAAGTGGGACGGGGCCTGGCGCTGTCGGAGAGAGAGCGGGAATAGGCTGAAGAAGACGAGCGTCGGCGGCGTATGCTATGACGTCTCGTGCGGTCGGAGGGGTCTGGGCTGCGGGTGGACGACGAGGGCTGAGATATAGAATACGCGGGTGGCGGAGGTATGTGGCTGAAGGTTCGGGAGGGACAGTGCGTTTGTCGGGAAGCACATGTTTTGGTAGATTGCTGAGCCTGTGCGAATAAGTATAGATTGTTGTTGGCAGACGGGAGAGGGGTGATGGCCTCCGGGCTGTACGACGATAACAGAAGCCGAGGGGGTCGGCCCGGGTGCGCAGGAGGACGAGCGAGGAGTCAGGGCCGTGGACGGTCGCCGGAAAGGGACGCGGGGCGAAAGTGTTGCTGTTAGTGAGAGTGAGCGCATGCCACCGATCTGGTTACCATCACCAGAAACATTCATACGCCTCCTCTCTCCTTCCGTCCGCCTCCTCCTAGCTCTGCTTCACCCTCCACTCACGAGCCCGACGTACAACGCCCACGCAACGACTGCGCACGACTGCTCCTTCTTCTCCCTCTCCTCTCTGCTCTCTCTGCCCCCCGCACCCGCTCCTTCCGACATCTCCGCGTTTCGCGCCATACCCCCGCGTCTTCGGACACACACCCCGCCGACGCTCATGTCCAAATTCCTCAGCGCATATACCGCCCTCACCCCCGCCTCCCCTCGCTCCGAGGTCGCGCAGGTTCTCCAGTCCATCACAAACGGTGCGCGGTCGCTTCTAGTCTACCTATCGCACCTTCTAGTCGCTTACCCTCCCCCCCCTTCTTTCCTTCTGATAGCCCTCCCCCTCCAGATTGACGATGCCAAGCGCAGAGAGCTCATACAGACCATCATTGACGACCTGACGAAAGCTAATGCCAATGGTGGCAAGAAGAGCAGGCTCACACCCAAAGGTCGGTCTCATTCCCCCACATGCTCGTCCACCGCGTAGCGTTGTGAACCGGCCGATCGGCTCTCCTCCATAGATGCTGGCCATGCCCTCCAGGCCGTGAAGTCATTAGGCAAGAACCCGGCCGGTTCAGAGGTCATCGCCTCTTCCGCCAACCTCGCTGCCCTCCTCTCCTTCGCGCGAACGTACAAGGATGATCTTGAGGCCTCAAACGAGGCCATTCGTTGTGTGGCGAACGCGATGCTCCTTGTTGATCAGGCACGCAATACGTTCATCGAGAAACAAGTTGGGGGAGGCGAGTTTGCGCTCGAGCTTCTCGAGGTATGTCCAATTTTCCGTCCGGTCTCGCCTCAGGGAACTCATTCGCCGCAGAAATCGACGAATCCTGAGCGCATATTCCTTGCCTCCCGATTGCTGTTCCTGTCTACGGTGTCCATATTTTCCGCCGGCGACTTCATCAAACAGCTCGTTGAGGCGAAACCACCCGGCCATTCAAACAGCATCACTGAGATCCTCGGCGGAAAGCTCGACGTTCTGACGAGAGCGATTCTGACCGGCACCAAGTTTGCACGCGAAGCTATGACTGACTTATTGAAGTTCACGTTTAATCTGTTGCTACACTACCCCAAAGTGAGCGCCGCGCGATCCTCTGCCGTTCTCTCCCGCTGATGACCTTTCCAGCTGGTTGATGAATCCAGTAGTAAGAACGAACCCAAAGTAATGGGCGATTGCTGGAGCGATCGCCTGGATGGGTGTGTGGCCCGCAATCTCCGTGAAGATGCGCATATACTCACATGCTCTGCCACAGCATCCTCCCGTATCTTCTTCGCACATTTAGCACACTACCCCCGTCCTTCCCTGCTCCTCTCGTTGCTCCTATGACCCATGTCATCCACTCTCTGATTACTATTCCCGTATCACCCTCCCTGCGCAGCGCGTGGTTCCCCCGGTCAACCAACAGCCGCGGCTCCCCCGTCCCCTCCAAGCCTTCCGGTTCCTCCGAGACCTCGAGTAAAGCCTCGCGTCCGTCCAGCAACTCCAGCAGTCAGGCGGGCTCCCCAACAGGTGGTCCGGTCAAGGACCCGAAGCCCGGGGCGTTCGACCGTGCATGGTCCGCTCTCTCCGCGGGCCGGCGATCCCTCTCCCGCTCGTCCTCCCCGCACGCATCGACAACACCGATCGATGTGCTCCTGCGCGCATACGACCTGCTCGACGTTTCGCTGAACCACTATATGCCCGGTACGGTCGAGCCGGACGACGCGGCCGTGCGCGAGAAGTGCAGGAGCGAGACGGACCAGACGCTGGACGACGTCATGACCCCGCTCGCGGTGCTGATAACGAAGCTGTGTCAAGCGGACGAGAACTCGCGGATGCGGATGCGCGAGTGGATCTTGCCCGAGGACTTGGATAGGACGAGTCCGTTGGAGGGCCGGGCGGATTTGCTGGGCAGGTTGTTGCGCTTGCTGGCGTCGGTGCACCATGCGAAGCTGAAGAACGCGGTCGGGGAGATGTTGTTCGCCGTGTGCGACTCCGATGGTGCGTATCACATTTCGCTGTTCATAGGCATGGTACTGACAAGGTGAATACTATGCAGCGAGCACGCTCTCGTCGTATGTCGGCTACGGCAACGTCGCCGGCTTCCTGTTCAACAAGGGCATCATGAGCGCGCCTCCACCGGCACGCGGCTCCTCTGGTGCATCCGCGCCGACCGCGACTGCGACCGGGGTGCCAATCAACCCCATCACGGGTATCGCGGAGAAACCAGCGCCGCCGATTGAGATGTCGGACGAGGAGAAGGAGCGCGAGGCGGAGAAGCTGTTCGTGCTGTTCGACCGGCTAGAGAAGAGCGGCGCGATCCCGAAGGAGTCGAACCCGATACGCAAGGCGATCCAAGAGGGCAAGCTCGGCTGAGGCTGGGCGGCGGGTGCGCGTCGGTGGGTGTGTGTTGTTCGCATTCCGAGTCGCTGTTGCTGTTGTTGCTGTTGCGTTGTTGCTGCTGTTGCCATCCCGTCCCGTCCCATCTCATCTGTACGCGTACGTACGTGTGTTGCATGTCTGCGAACCGCTCTAAGATTATTGCCAGCCGAGGCTGCTGGCGCGTATACCTCTTGTGACTACTGCCGCTGATAGTAGTACTGTAGTCCGCGTTCTGTACATACCCTCCCTCCGCACACCGCCTCCCCCACACGCAGCTGTCCGTCTAAGCTATCGTATATTTCGTCTAATGTGACATCCTGCTTTCCTGTCTGTCTAAATTGTACCATGTGCGATGTGCGCCCTCATTGCGCGACCTGCTCCGAGGACGTCGGTTCGGCCTCGCCCTCGCGCGCGACGCGCTTGACGGGCACGAGCCACGCCTCGTCGTCCTCGTCGTCCGTCGCGAACGTGTACTCGCGCACCTCGACGTTCGCCCACGGCTCGTGCGTGTTGCGCCCGGCGGTGATGTACCGGAGGAGGTCGCCGTGGGCGACGACGGCGATGGCGCGCTCGGGGCGCGCGCGCAGCCAGCGCCGGACCCAGCGCGCGCGGGCGCGGATCGCGTCCTCGGTCGCGGCGTAGAACCCGGCTTTGGAGTTCCAGTCGGGCGTGAGCGCGGAGAGGTCGAGCGAGGCGTATTCCGGGTCGGCTTCGAGCGTCGCGCGGTCCTGGGTGGGGGCGTGAGACGCGCGAACACAGGTGCAGGAGAGGTGAAGAGGGAGGACTCACGGAGCCGGTGTCGCAGGGGAGGTCGTTGACTTCTTGGAGCTGGGGGAGGACGATGATGGGCTTGCCGGCGGCCTCGAGACGTTTCCTGAGGAGTGGGTAGCCGTCGAGGGTGGTGGAGAGCGTGCGGCGGAGGCCGCTGGTGACGAGGAGCTCGGCGGTGGCTTGGACGGTGTCCTTCGTCGCTTCGTTCAGCGCGGCGGCTTGTTGGCGGCCGAGCTTGGTGAGCGGCGCGTCGGGGACTGTTGAGGGCGAAGCCAGCAATTAGCGTTGGGATTCTGAGGGGAGTGCACAGATGTGTTCTATACTTGTGTAGTCCTCTGATACGCTATACAGCACGCGTCAATTCTTGGTTTGGCTATGCAGGACGATGGTGGACGCACTTGTGTTCGGCCTGTGCGTGCCTGGTGAGGTAGATGCGCTTCTCGGTGGGCTTGGACATGTCTGCGGGCTGTCTAGTGGTGGTCTGTAGCGATACGCAGTGCGATATGGTCAGGTCTAAGAGGGATCGATGCTGGATGGGATGAGCGCAGGTAAGAGTCAGTAAGCACTGTGCAGCACACGCGCGGTCCGAGCCACCGCAACGCCCGCTCGATGACGTCAATCGATCGCGACTGCTACAGGCACCGCCAGAAAAGAAATATTGTGAGGGTAGTAGGTTTCGGTAGTTCTACTTGTTTTGCGACAGTGGTAGTGTACATTACTTGCGACCTGGATGCTTTCTATGTCGAGCTCTACAACTTGTACAACATGCAATCCTACATCCCACGGCACATTCATGACAGTTCGTCCGCGTACATTATTACGCCCAGATGCCCGAGTTCAGCCTCGGCCCCCACCGACGCACGAAATACCCGAGCGCGATGGGGCCGACGAGCGTGCACAACAGGATCGCCCAGATGCACAACAGGAACGGCTCCTCGCTCAGCACGCCCGCCTCCCCGCCCGGCGCGGGCGCGTGCTCGGACCCGCCGCGCGCGAGCTGGGCGATCAGCAGCCCGATCTCGCCCCGCGCGACCATCGCCGCGCCGATGAACGCCGCGGCGGGGATCGAGGTCGACGCGCGGTGCGTGAGCGGGATCTTGCCGTCGCGCGGCGCGGCGATGCTGACGCGCGAGATGGGCGGAGGAGGCGTGGGCGCGTCTGGCGCTTCCAGCTTGTCTTGCAGCCCTGGCTCGGGCGCGACGAGCGTGGATGAGCGTGGGAAGCGCTCCTCGTCTGCTGGTGCGGTGTCTCTCGAGCGGCAGGAACGGAAGGGGAAGAGGAGACCGGCGCGGACCTTGTGCAGCGAGGCTCGGACTCGCTGACGGATCCGCGCGGAGATGGAGGGCCAGTAGTAGAGGTACGGACCGTAGAGGAGGATGGGGACTCCAACCGCGAGTTTGGCCACGCACATCAGGATAGAGTACACGATGCCCCGCCAGATCATCGTTGGCCGCCAGAGATCGAGGAAGGGCTGGCTGGTTCAGCATTCTGAACAATTACAGAGGAAACAGGGACAACTCACGATGGCAAAACCGATGCTCGCGAAGAACATGGGGAGCAGCACGTACTCTTGCACTGGTCCGAGCAGACGTGCGAAGGTCTCCTCGAAGGAGAGGTCCTTGGCACGTCGGTCCATGATGCCCTTTTCGTCGCCTGCGTAGTACGCCTCATCGGGTGAGGAAGACTGCGGGTGGCCAGGAGGTTGAGCGATGTAAGTGAGCATCAGACCGGTGAGGTAGGCACCGAACAATACGCTCGTTCCTGTATCTGACATATTGTCAGCACGCCGATCACGAAACCAAGTAATTCTGAGCAAAACTCACAATGAGCGATAGCTGCCATGGCACTCAAAATTGCAACCATGGGGAACAGCTTGGCAGCGTCCGCGTGTGTCTCGGTGCCCCATCCGCTCTCGGTGAGCCTAGCTAGGCCCCACGGCTTGCCCGGACGTGCGGGTGCGCACCAGCGCTCGCCGAAGCCCCGGTACCAGAAGAGCGGACGGAGAATGAAGCGGCATACAATGGGCGCAATGAGTGCCATGAGGACAGAAGCCAATAGCGGACGGATGATGGGCCACGCGATGTTGTTCCCGCCTACGCTCGCTGTGTCAGACTGGACGAGCGCGAGGGCGGGCATGACGGCTGCGACGATGAGACCGATGACATCGTCGATGATCGCAGCGCTGATGAGGACGGTGCCGATGCGGGACTGTTTGAGCGAGTTCGGGGTTGGCGCGGGTGCGGCGATGGTGTCGGGGCAGTCGCCCGGGGGGTTGGTGTTGTGCGAGATGGGGAGGGAGTCGGTGACACAGGTGCGCTCAGACTCGGTCGTGAGCGTGCGACCGTGCGCGGCGGCGGAGGACTTGGCGGCGCTGTTGAGCGCGGCGAGTGTCGTGCCGAGGCTGTCGGACGAGAGCGCGGCGCCGGCGGCGAAGGCTTCTAGAGGGCGGTAGCCGAACCCGGCGTAGAGGGATGCGAAGGAGAGCGCGATGGGGAAGACGATCCCGGTGACGGCGCATACGAGCGATAGCGGTAGGTTCTTGAAGAGCATCCGGAGGTTTGATGAGAGTCCGCCTGTCGATTCCGAGTGGTCAGGAATGGTTAGGAGCAACAGATATTTGTGACGATGCGTACCTTCGAACACGACAAGGACCAAGCCGATGTATCCGAAGACTGTGAAGGTTGCTTCCCAATCTATGTGCAGTATTCCCGCCAAGGGCGAGCCGAAAATAATGCCGAGGGTGATCTCAGCGACGATGCCGCCATGGACGAGGAAGTCGGCGGCGACTCGTATGATGTTGAGGAGGTATAAGAAGGAGGAGAACGTGAGGAGATGGATGAGCGTCGGTTCCTCGTAAGGGAGTACGTTAGGCATGACAGCGGAGTGGTATCACAACAGTCGGGTAACGGACGTGTGCGTCGTGAGCGACTAGGGTGGGTCGCGTTCAGGTACGAGCGGCATGTTGAGGTATATATGTCGCAAAACCATAGAACATAGGAGATACCAAGATGCTGGTGGTGGAGGGACAAGCCTTGGCCGCGTTCTAGATGCTTGGCCCGTCAACGACAAGCAATACCAAACTTCTCGGCAAGCGGCAGACACAGCTCGGGTTAGGGTTGGGCGACACAGCTGGACCCCGGACATTCCATCACAGCCCGCCTCACGCCGCAGCCCCCCTCGCCTGTCTCGCCCGAACACTGCTCTATAGGGTCTCCAGGCCACCACCTATGGTCGTAAGACATTGAATTCAGCAGTAATGCTACCATAAGAGCCCATACGCACACTACAAACGCGTCCTCCCTGCGGCTCAAGACACTGACTTGGCTCAATTTCTCGGCGCTGCACTTTCGCTGAGCATGCCGGCACATCATCTGCACGACATCATAGGAGGGGTCAGCTTCCGCTCTAGATCTACGCACGCTGACCGATATGTCAGCAGACGCACCGATAGCGCGACGGCAAACGAACTTACCGCCGCGAGTCTCCCGCAGATGACGTGTACGCCCAGCCTCCGCACTTCTTGTCCATCTGCCGGCCCTCCGAGGGTGCGGCGGGCGGCGGCAGCGGTGTGCCTCGCGAAACGCCACGAAGTTACGCCCACCTTCCGGCGGTTATCTGCGCACCCCATTTCCGGACGACGAAGCCGAGGCTCACCGGCCCCACGAGGGTGCAGAGCAGGATCGCCCAGATGCAGAGCAGGAAGGACTCGGTGCCAAGGAGCCCCGGCTTGTCGTTGGTATCGTCCCCCCGGGCGAGTTGGGCGATAAGAAGACCTATCTCCCCGCGCGCGACCATCGCTATCCCCATGAATGTCGCGGCTGGGACGGAGGCGAGGAGGGGCTGCTGAGGGTTTGCTGGGCCGCTCGCGTTGTTATCTGCTGTAGGCGACACAGATACGCATGCGCGGGTCTTCGCGCCATCCTTGGACTCGGGCGTGGATGTCGAGTTGCGGGAAGAAGAACCTTGGGTAGAACGCCTCAGGTACGTAAACCTTATGGCCGAACCCGTCCGTATGAGAGCAGTGATGCTGCTCCTTGCTCGGCGTATCAGATATGTAGCCGCGCGTTGAGACGGCTCATGGAAAAGGATGGGCAATCCAACCGCGAGTTTGGCGATACACATGAGTATGGAGTATATGACCCCGCGCCAGATAATCTGCGGATCCCATAAGTCGAGGAAGGGCTATCATGAACGTCAGCATTGGAATGTCGCTGTCGTAGTGGGTGCATCATCTCACGATTGCGAAGCCTATGCTGGCAAAGAACAATGGCAGGAGCACATGCTCTTGAATGGGCCCAATTGTACGGGAAAATGCTGTTTCGAACGACAAGTCATCGCCGCGCTGATGCTCACGCGCGTGATTACTTTCATACTCGGAAGAGCTTCCGGAAGAAGGTCGGGGCTTTGAAATATAGGTGAGAATGAGGCCTGCCATGTAGGTACCGTACAGGATGCTCGTCCCGGTATCTAGGGGGCCAAGTGAGCTGACGCAAGGTCATGAAAGTGGCTAACGCCTCACAATACGATATAGCCGCCATTGCACTGAGAACGCCGACCATGAGAAATAGTTTGATGGCGTCGGCGTGTCTTTGCGATCCCCATGTACCGCCTAGCCTTGCCAGCATATGCGCACCCCAAGGCTTGTCTACTCTGGCTGGTGCACACCACCGTTCGCCCCAGCCACGGTACCAGAAGAGGGGCCGCAGGACGAACCGGGAGACAAGAGGGGCAATCGCAGCGATAAGCAGAGAAGACAAGAGCGGCCGAATGATTGTCCATGCAAGATTTCCGCGACTTGTCTGGGACGTCTCAGACTGCGCGGACGCTAGCGCAGGGATCACAGCAGCAATGACGAGGCCGACCACGTCGTCGATAATGGCAGCACTGATTAGAACGGTACCTATGCGGGACTGTTGTAGGGAGCCGACTGTGGACGTGCTTGGATCACGGGCGAGCGATGGTGAACGTGTCACGGGCAGGGAAGTGTTTGCAGCTTCTGTAGCGGGGTCTGAAGGGCTAGCGGTTGTGGGGTCGTGAACGACGCTGTTCAGAGCAGCGAGAGTGGTACCCAGGCTAGTTGAGGAGAGAGCGGCACCAGCAGCAAAGGCTTCGAGAGGGGTATAGCCAAAGCCAGCATTGAGGAGCGCGAAGGAAAGTGCGATGGGCATAGCGATACCGACGAGGGCGCAGACAGTGGAGAGAGGGAGATTCGAGAGGAGTGTGGGAAGGTTAGACGATAGCCCTCCTAAAGAATGATAGGAACTCGGTTGGGGAAGATAGACGGAGAAGAGGGTAGACATACCTTCGAAGACTACGAGGACGAGGCCAATGTAACCCAGGGCGGTGAACGTCTCCTCCCATTGAGCTGGCAGCAAAGCGGCCAGAGGAGAGCCGTAGATGATACCGAGAGCAATCTCCGCGATGACACCGCCATGGAAAAGGAAGTCTGCCGATACTCTTACGACGTTGAGGAGATAGATGAAAGAGGAGAGGACGAGGAGACGAATCAGTGGAGGCTCCTCGTAAGGGATCGCAGAGGGCATAGTCGAGAACTAGGAGAAGACGACAGGTAAAGGACTCCAGCAGAAGACATCAGAGTGTAAAAACAACAGCAGGTCCGGGTAAGTGAGTGTACTGTCCACAGTCGCGGTGCTCAGCGTGTTGAATTCCCCTCACAGACTCAGGACGCGCAGGGTTAGGGTTTCCCACACTAACCTCCGGACCGAACGTTGTGTCCTCCTTAGGCGCCCGTCATCGTTCTGTTTGTGCGACGCTCGGTTGGCATCCTACTCCTGCGTTCATATAGCCAACCATGCCCCCTATCAGCGACTTCCGCCTTCTGAATGAGGTATGATTTACCGCAAGCAAGGATGTCTGTGCACAAAGTAGCTTAGGCTCTGGTCACTCGGCACTGTCCAAGCCTAGTGGTCATACCGCTGCGTACTACTCGCCGGATGAGCCGGCCTACTGCTGCACATAGTGAGCATTCGCATGGTAACGAAATACACACCATCTGCTGTATTCCTTTACCTAGCTCTATCTACGATTGGCTTCCGATGCTGAGGCCCAGATGCTGGTGCGGCTGGCCGGAAGGCTGACCTCTCTCAAGACATGTTCAGCCTCGATCTCAACCTTCAGTCCTATAACAACCTTCGTCTGTTATACTGCGCTCTCTACCTATTCTCCCTCCGCACCCCCACACACCATACCCCACCCACCCATCCCTGCCATGCCTCACAGCTTCCCCAAAGTCATCCACGATGGCGCTCATTTCAACCTTCGTGTCAACTACGATCCCATCACCCGCCAGACAACCCGCACGTGGGTATGGGAACAGGACAAGGTGTGGAACGCCGACTGGCATCTTGCCAACCCCAAGCCTAAGTCCGACGGAGAGAAAGTTCGTCCCTCATTTTCTGCCCAATCATTCTCCTCCTCCATGCTCACCCCCGCCCCACAGTTCCCCATCCTCCCTTCGTCGGCGTCGGCCAACACTTCGCTCTTCGCACCAGTCGCGGGCTCGTCCCCGATGGTCAAGGCCCTTGGACCTGAGCGCACCCCCGAGGTCGGGACCCGCTACTGCCAGCATATCCATGCGATTGTTCCCGAACATCTTCCGTATAAGATCGGGAAGCTCGCCCCCGCACAGAAGCCTCTCCGTGAGCGCTTTCTTACCCGCGAGTTCTGGCACCTCCCCTTCGCCGGGGAGGACAGCGAGGAGGGCGAGGCGGACGCGTCCGTAAACTCTGTGGGGATCGAGATCAAAATCGTCCCCGCGAGCGATGGCACGACCGTTCTCGCCGAGGGCCTGACCCACCACCAGGCGGCCCTCATCCCCATCCGGGACGCGCAAAAGGACATGGCGATCAAGTACCGTTCGTTGACCACGAAGCGAGCGGACCTGATGCAGCCTGCGGCGGCGCAGCAGGTCAAGTCGATCAAGTACCGGACAGCGATCGGTCACTAGGCGGTTTGCCGTCAGCCCTGGTGGCGACGACTAGCATAGACCCCTAGTTGGACGGTATGCTCGTTCTCGGGAACGTGAGCACGACCCAATGCACCTGCGTCGCGCATAGCGCTTCGTAGGCAGCCGGGGAAGATGGGCTTGGGACGCTGGTCGCTGTGAGTGGTGAGAAGCCCTGAGCGAGTGCTAGCCTCCTCGCTCTTGGTGGACCGCCCTCGGATACAGCTTCCGGTCGAGGCTCGGGACGTCGGTCAATACTCCTTGCTCCGTGCGGGTGTGGCGTCTTGTCATTGCGACATCATCCTTCCTTCAAAAGAGGTGGCTTTGCCCCTCACCCTCCGACTTCGACTCGACTTCCGCGTTCGACGGTCTCGGTCTCCGGCTTCGCTCTCGAAAAACCAGTAAACCCCGAAAAAAGCATGATAAGAGAAAAACGAAAAAAGAGATTCGTAGACTGCGGCTCGATCCCCCTTGAATGGCTGAACTATACCCCTTCTTCCTTCCCAGCGTTGTTCCTAGACCTCACCTCAATGGGCTGCGCGCATCGAGACGAAGACCGGAATCAAGGCCAGGGGCTGCAGGTGTGCCCGGAAGGACTGTCCGAGTCGTCTACGGAAGGGTGTCATGGCCCGTTTGACCGAGCGGCGAGGGCGGGCTGGAAGGGTCCCCAAGATCACGTTCATCTCTCGTCGATCGTTATGCTGCTGTTTTCCTTTCTCTCTTTTCAGATAGTTTTTGAGCAGCACCCAGTGCGAAGACACAAGCCGACTCGAGCGCGATGGGCGCGAAGACGACGAGAGCCGACTGGACGGGCTGAAGACGCGGATGGCGGCGGCGGGGTTGGGGGGCTTGATCCGGCCCTCTGGCAGCCTTGTCGCCGAATGCAGCGCGCAATTGCGCCGAAAGAGTGCGTCTTTCTATCTGGAGATGGCTAGCTTGACAGATTCGCTTACCTCTTCTCGAGCAGATGCATGTCCGGGATGTGGATGTGGTGTTCTGCGATTTGGATGTATGTGCTATGCGACCGTATGAGATTGTGTTCGTTCCGCGCTTCATGAGCTACCTGCCTTGAGTGAAAGATAGCAATCGCGGTTACGAGTACCGCCACCGCGGTCCTGGAGTTAGTATGTTACTGCATTTTACAATTACTTGTAGTACTAGGGGGAGCACGCCGAACGGCAATACTCTCGTGTTCGGGGTGAGATGGATGTATGCGGGCGTCTATGGCTGCAGGCAGGGCGGGCGGGGAGTGATGTCGACTTGGAACCGACCACAACCTCCGTCTCTCCGTCTCTCCCCCGCTCTCTCCCGCTCCCTTCGCACTCTCCCCGAGCTCGGTCTGTTCGACGTTCGTTAGCCTGGTCTATGCTCTGATCCTTGTATCTTTCTGCTTTCCCTCTGTTGACTGTCGCAGTGCCAGCACGCGCCTCTTTCGTCTCCGCTCGACCCAGCAAGACTACATCCCTCTAATTGCCTTCTGTCATTCGCTCTCTAGCTTCATCTCTATTCACGATATCACTGGTACCACATCCAGAAAACATACCCCATTACTGCGATACTCGCTAGACCAGGCTTTCCGCAATGTCTGACGACCTCATTCAACACCATGTGCACGGCGACATGACTTATCCCTCCGACGAGGAACACTCCGTCCTCGAAGACGATTCAGACGGCGAGGATCGCGATATGGACTATATGGACGACGACGACGGCTCTTCATCCCTCTCAATCCCCAATGAGTCCATCGACTTTGACCTTGTCTACGCCCTCCACAGCTTTGCTGCTACCGTGGAAGGCCAGGCGAACGTCGTCAAGGGCGACAGCCTCTTCCTCATGGACGACAGCAACAGCTATTGGTGGCTCGTTCGCGTCCTCAAAACGCAAGAGGTCGGGTACATACCCGCCGAGAACATTGAGACACCGTTCGAGCGCTTGGCTCGCCTCAACAAGCATCGCAACGTCGACGTACGCGAGCCTCCATCATTTCTCTCCGCACGCGCATCAAACTCACGCACATATTCTAGCTCGCGTCTGCTACGCAGGCCGAACTCCAGCAGTCTCGCGATAGACTCTACTCGTCGCGCACGGGCTCCAACCAGGGCCATACACCTTCGCCCACCCCCGGTACCCAAGCGGCAGCATCTCAGCAGTCCAAGGGCGTCCGCTTCCGTGCCGAATTCGGTGTGCACAGGTACGCTCCCGCAATCTGGAACGATGAGGAGGAAGAGGAGGAGGACGTGGAGTGGGACGACGAGGACTACTCAGACGAAGACCCGGATCTCGCGGAGGAGTGGGACGAGCGCGAGCGCACCCTCAACGGAAGCCAGGCGGCGCCACTAGGCATGGAGCCGGACGATGGCATGAGTTGGGAGGACGGTGCGGCCGAGGAAATGCAGCGCGAGCGGTTGCAGAACCAGGGTGCTCAGATCCAAGTTGAGGACCTCGACCCTGCACGCAAGGACTCGGGCGTCCTCTCTCCCCGCGACGAGGCCGTGCAGCCATTGCGCACTCGCGATAAGCTAATTATTGTCCAGGACGAGGCTGCACCTACCTCGCCCTCTTCGCCTGGACGCACGATGGACCCCGCGCAGGCGACTGAGACGCGCAAGTTGAGCATGACTCCGGCCGTAGCAAGGACGGACGAGTACGCGGGATCGTCGCAAGGCGGACCGCTCTTGCCCAGTGCCATAATGCAACAGCAGTCGGAGGAACGCAAACGCACGCGCGAGGAAATCGAGGCTCTCGAGGAGGCGGCACGCAAGAAAGCCGCCATCGCGGGCTCTCAGGGCGCGCCGAGGGCGAAGGTCACCTCCACTGTGTCTGTGGGCGATCCGGCGCCTGCCAAAAGCTCGGGCGGCAAACTGCGCAAGGACCGCGATCGCAGTCACGAAACTACTGACGACGAGAGTGGGAAGGAGAAGGACAAGAAGAAGAAAGGAGGTGTGTTTGGAGGCCTCTTTGGACGGAAGAAAGACAAGGAAAAGGGCAAGGACAGGTCCGATGCGGGCAGCGCGACAAGTGCAGATTCGCTCAGCCTCCGGGAGTCAGAGGAGTCGGGCAGGTCTATGCGTTCGTCTCCGCTCACCCCGCCCTCGTCCGCGGACGTACCGTCGCCCACGACCACCAGCGCGCGGCAACAGCAGCAGCAGGCCATGCTGGCACAGAAGAATTCTGCGGACCCGAAGAGGCTCATGCAGCAACAGCAACAGCAACAACAGCAGCAGACACAACAGTCCCAACCCCAGCAAGCAGCAGGCTCGGATGGGTCTCAGCCGCAGCAGGGCCGTGGTCCGGCCGACAGCAGCCAGGTGCAAATCTCCCAGCATGCGTCGCAGCTCCGGCAGCGCGACCAGCAGCAACAGCAGCTCTACCAACAATACCTCAATCGCTCACCCGCGACTCCGCCCGAGGCGCAGCCATCGTACGGCTTGCAGTCCGCGTCCGCGGTCCTGGGCGGTTCGATGTCACTCACCTCGTCCATGAGCGGCAGCTCTACGTCCGGACTGACTGCAAGTGGCTCTCGTCCCCGGCCTGGCTCGCTTGTTCTCTCACCGACCACGATGGATGGACAGGGCGTTGGTCTTCCCGATCTTAGTGTCGTCCGCGTGTTCGCGGGTGATCACCTACAGACCGAAGCGACGTTCAAGACCGTGCTACTCAACGCGTCCACGACTGCGTCAGACCTCGTTCGCCAGGCGATTCAGCGTTTCCGCCTCCCGGCGGGCGAGGATGAGAAGGATTACTACTTGACGATAAAGCAGGTCGAGGGTTCTTCGGCGGTGCTCCGTGGAGACGAGAAGCCCTTGGGCGTGTTTGAGTCCCTCGTCGAGGCAGCGATGGAGATTCCGAAGGTCAAGCGGAGCAGTGTCGGCAGTATCAGTTCCGTCGCGAGCAACCTCTCGATGCATCCCGCGATCAAGAAGCTGTCCATGAACGACTTCACAGACGACTCGCAGGTCAAGTTCTACCTGAATCGTCGCGGTCGGGGAGAGGATGGCCTCGAGGAAGGCGATGAGACCCTGCTCGCGGAGAGTGTCGACGACGAGGGTGGAGATCACACCCCCACACGCCCGCAATTCCTATCCGTGTCTACCGCTGGTGGCACACATGTCCCCCCGGAGCGATTCAGCTCGCCCTCGTTCCGCTTCGGGCTGCAGTTGGTCATCTACCCTGACGACTTGCCGGATGATATGGTCTTTGACCCGCAGACGGAGGCGATCGTGTTCAAGAACACGCTCCGGAACAGGCCACAGGCGAGTCAGGTACCGTCACCGGGCATCTCGCAGACGATGCGCAAGAAGATCTTCGTGTTCCCGAAGAACATAACTGTCGCGGAGGTCATTGAGCAGGGTCTGGACCGGTTCGGCATTCCTGAGGGCGTCGTCGATGGTGGCGACGAGATCGAGGATAAGTTGACGAAGGGGCGGAGCTCCTCCCGCGTGAGGTACAGTCTGACCGTTCGGATCGATGGAAAGGGTGAGTCGAAAACCAACACTGCAGGTATATGTAAGTGCTCACAATGCCCCAGAGCGCGAACTGTCGCCTTCCAGCAAGGTGATCGATGCCTTCCCCCACCCGCCAACTTACCGCCAAGTTGACCGCAAATTCGAGAGCAAGCGCCGCTCAGTGGACTCTGCACAATTGCTTCTCGGCTCCGCCGATGACGTCCGGCCTGACGATCCTTTGTTCATCCTCCGTCGTGCCGTTGCTTATCGTAGCGTCGCCTCTCGCCATCGCTCGTCCGCTCCTCTCGATGAACTTGCGCTCCAGCACCTCCGAGACTCGATCGCTAGCTCAAGCACTGCTTCCGACACCACCGCGCACCCCGAGGAGACGAAGCGCCAGCCGTCGAAACAGGAGATCATCGCTGCTCAGCGGGCGGCGACTCGCGCGAACCAACGTGCTATCCTCTCCACTAACACCAACAAGTTCCGTGGTATGGATGCGTTGTTGCCGGGTAATGCCATGATCCGCAGCTCGCGATACGAGGCCGATGATCGAATGCGCTACTCCTACGTTGAGCCTGATGGAGAGACCTACGATATCACGGACATCGTCAAAGAGGAATGGAGCGATGCGGTCGGGCCACCCGGTGTCAAGACCAGCCCTGCGGATGAGGATCTGCTGCATGGGGTACTGGCTCACGGCAAGGACGCCATCGGCGCGAAGCTTGAACGAGTTCTCAGCAAGATCAAGCACGAGAAGGGCACAGGTCGCGCGCCGCTCTCGCAATCGTCTTCTGGGGACACGACAGGCTCCGCTCGCACCAGCACTGATTCGACGTACTCGGCTGCAGAGACTGCGCCGGAAGCGATGTCTACTTCCCGCACGGCGACGCCTACTGCACACAACAGGACAGGCTCCTCGATGGCGGGCGGTTCTCGTGTGGCATCCCCGCCTCACTCTCGCATGTCTAGCTATAGGACTGCCAGTCCGGGAGAGTCGGACTACCAACGCTCGCATACAGCGACGCCAACCGGGCGCAGCCGCGGATACCCCGTCCCGCACGAGCGGCAAGCCTCGTTCGCGTCCGCCGTATCTGACTACCGTACTGCCACGCCCTCTTCTCCACGAGGCCCGATGCCGTCCAGCGTGCAGGCGAAGAATGACGCGAAGCCGAAGCTGATCCTGCCGAAGAACGACTTTGGGCTGAACGAGATGATGGCGGTCATCGAAATGCGGGCAGCGCTGGACGCGAAAGTGCCGGAGCAGCCACCCCTCGACCCGGTCGAGGAGATGCTGTTTGGCCGGCCGGTGGATAAGGAGGCGCTGCACCCGCAGATCAGGGATATCTACGCGAGCACGTTCGCGCAGCTGGAGGAGATGGACCAGGTGCGTGTTCTTCTGGACTCTTTTGTTTGTTCTGGACGGCGCTAACGGTTTCGTTGTCCGGATGGTACAGACGCTCGACGAACTGTTGCAGCAGGCGATCCGCGTCCATTGAAATACGAGACGATCATGACGTATTTATGGTGGTTTCCGCCGAGTGTATCTTACAGCTGCTACGTTTGCTTAGTATTTATGTATGCGTGGGTCTTTGGATCATGATGTCTTCTGCTTTATTGTCGAGTGTCGTTGTGAGACGGAAGAGGCACAATGCTAGCTTGAGTGGCACGGGCCAGATCGCGCATGAGATGATCTAAACAAGGCGGTCTGGGTGCTTTCATATAACAACCTCCACGCCACCCATCCACCACATGGAGACCGCATTGTTGTGCGTTCGTTTATAGCGAAGTACGTGAATATCCTGGAGGCTGTAACATACCATCCTCCTGCTTCGTGCCAAACGCTCTGCTAGACACGTTCCACCACCATGCATCTCAGTCTAGCCATCCTGCCCACGACACGGCATCACAACACCACCCTCGTAGGTCGTCCTCACTGTATCTTAGCCACGGGATATTCACGACAAGTCAGACACTACAAACCATCTGCCATGTGCTCCTCAGCGCGTGGATTGTCGCTTGGCCACTCGCCTTCCCCGGCGGCCTCGTCCTCATCAAATACTGGAAGGGGTGGCGGGTACCATCGCGGCTGGTGGCGCAACTACAAGCCTGGTACAAGAGCGCACAAAACTACCTGTCCCCACGATACCTGCCGTATAGCAACCCCGCGCAAGAAGATGCGTACTGGCGGTCGGCGGAGAGGGCGCGCAATGCGTTACGGGCGTCGGACGCGAACGTGATGCCGCCCGAGGTGCCGCTGGTGCGGTACTACATGCCGCGCCTTCCGCCGTTGTATAGGGAGAAAGTGGAGGTGGACCCGGAGGCGGGAGAATATCGGCTCTCGCCGAGGGCGTATTGCAAGTGGCATAGGATGGTCTTCCGAGGACCGGTACGTACCCTCTCTGTTTCATACCTAGGTACGGGCACCGACAGCCGATCCGTGGGATTGTTCAGATGCACCCTACACTCAAAGAGGCCGTCGAGCAAGTCCGGCATTACAGCAGCCGTGACCGAAGGGAAATCTACAGGATATCGCGGCAGCTGTCGGACGAAGAAGTGTTTTGCAAGGGCGCGCGCTGGACGATGCGCTTTGCGCTAATGTGGAAGCGGTGGCTCGATGCGAAGGGGCCAGACGTCGCGATCGTATTCCAACAGTAATGTATTTTTGTCATATAATCTTGTACGATAATAGCCGTACGTCAGCGGCTCGCATTTTTGACGGACACTGGGAGAACTGAGACACACCTTGCTCCTCACATCTGTCCCTTGCGCATCAGGTTCCTGCGTACTCTCCGACGCTCGCCACCAGCGCCTTCGCCCTTGCCCCAACGGAGGTAGGGCACCCGCCCGCGCTCGTATCCGGCAATGTCGCCACCGGTATCGAGCGTACGATAATCGAGCATTCCCCACACCGGTAGCTGAAGCTCGCCCATGACAAGTACGCGGGCCTCGGCGAGCAGCTGTTGCGGGACGGGCGTGAGCAGCTGGATGGAGACTTTCGACGCTGAAGGAGGGGAGACGGCACGGACGAGTCCGAGTCCAAGGCAGCGAGAAGTACTAGGAGGAGGAGGAGGAGCGCCCTGCTCGTACTTGAAGGGCGAGGCGGCGTTGGAGCAGGTATCGGCGTCGGCGTCTGGGAAGAGGTTGAGGTCGAGTGTACCTGGCTCGCATGTTACAAGTGCGACGACCGCACAGTTCAGAGCTCGGTGGACTTCGGATTGAACGACATCTTCGGAGCCGGCGCCGGTCAGGATCAGCTTGTCGAAAGCAACCTGGAAGTCGACCTCATATGGGGGCTGGGCGCAGAGCGGTAGGCCGGTGTTCCAGTAGGAAGGGGTCGGGGAGGCATATGGTGAGGGAAGGGCAGCTTGAGGGAACGTGGCGTGGAAGTAAGACAGGATGGACAGGTTGCGGTGATCTGCAGCGGTGTAATGCGACGCCGAGGTGTCTTGGGAAACACTCTCTATGGAATGTATGCGGGGTCCACCACTATGAGGAACGTGGACAGAAGGCGGGGCTGGTTCGTGGCCGCCATAACCGAACTCGTCGTCGAAGGACATGCCCGCGCATACGAAGATGTCGGATGGCTCGAGTATTTCCTCTATCCTCCGTGCCAGGTCTGCACCGAGGCCTTTCGTCCAGCCCATAGTGTTCACGACCAGGGGGATGGAGGAAGATATCCGATCGTCCTCGCTGTCAGCACTGTCCTCGTCTAATGTGGCGTTGCGGACGTCGATCTCATATTGCTGTAGAAGAGCTTGGATGGACTCGAGGTAATGCGACGGGGAGGTCCGCGGTGACGTTGCACCGACGAAATGGGCCGCGAAGGGGACGCTCGGGTGAGTAAAGGGCGGCCCTAGGGGATGACGTGAGAAGGTTGGCAGGGCTCGTGGATGGTTGGTGCACCCACCAAACAAGGGTTGCTCGACCACGTTAAGGCTGACCATGCCGCCTGGGGTGAATTCTGACTGACCGAGGTCACACTCCAAGTAAGCTACGCGGCGGAACCTAGTGTGTGTTGGCAACCCCTCGCGGGCGAATTGGCGGAGGTACACTCACCTCGACAATAGCTTATTGAGCAGAAGTCTCGCGAAGGTACTCTTGCCGGAGTTCTTGGGTCCCTTTACCAGGTATATGTACCGCTCGGTAGCGGAGTTGTCGTCGTTGTGAGGAGACACTGTGGTTGTCGCTGCCATCCATGTAGGAGGTACGACGAGAGGGAAGACATCGGGCGTCTGGTTCGACAACTACACGAGCGGGATCACCCTCAGGGAGATGCATTTGGATTGAATATCTTAGACGACGTACAAAGTACACATTCTCGAGGCCAAGGTCAAAGCGCAACTGGTTCCGTTGCCAGCGCGAAGGAGCAAAAAAGCCGTCAAATGTCCTGCATATCCGACCGAGCCCTTCGATGCCTGTATGAAGCTCTTGAACCAAGATCACCGCTTCGGCGTCAGACGCCGCGTCCGCTATATGGGCCGGAAGGTCGAGTGGGCTCGGTGAATTCGAGGGAGGATGCCGAGGGAGACATTGGATGATCGGGATGGGGGACGAGCGAGGAGCGAAGACTGGATGCGTAGCTGGAGAAGCCTCCAGCGTGATACCAGAGAGCGCAATAGAGCCGCGCAGGACAGTCAAGGTGTACGTGCCTAGGAGCGCGACAGTATCCGAAGATGAGAGAAGAAGCACAACGCCAGCCCGGGACGACCCGCTCGTGGTCGGGAGGTGGAAGACGTTTTGTTCGCGTACAGGCTGGAAAGTCGATAGCACTTGCGAGGAGTCCGGACTATATTCTTTTGCCGGCTTGACTGGGCTGTCGAGAACTATGGGTTCGTCTCCGTCGTCTTCGTCGTCGTCCGAGGAGTCGGCCAAAGGGGCACTGGGAGACCATGCCCGCTTCCCTCCGACTTTTGCGGCTGGTGTGCGTACGGAGCGGAGGCCATTCTCATCGTCTGAGGCAGCGCTGGACGTCGCGACAGAGGTCTCACTGTCGCTATCGTCTACGACTATGACGTCGTCCTGGGTCTTGAACGCGTCCTCCTGCGCAAAGTAACGCGCTTGCTGGCCGAAGGCAGCTTTGGATTGCTGTGTGCGCTTTTTCTTGGGAGGGTTGCCGGAAGACGCACTTGGCTTGCGCTTCGAGGGCGGCTTTTGAGATGTGGACGCAGGCTTTGCGGGCGCGGATATCTTCGGTTCTGGTTTTGGGGAAGCAGGTGCAGCAGCGGGAGCTTGTGCTTCGGCGGGTGGGGGAGCCTGCGTCTGAGCGAGGCGCGCCTTGCGCGCTGCTACCGCGCTCAACATACTTGTTTAAAGGTGCGGAGTACACGCAAGACACGCGCGCAGGGTGGCCGAGAGAGGAGGGCGGAGAGGACGAGGAGGAGGAGGAGGAGGGAGGGAAGAGCGGGATGCGAGGAAATCGGAGCGCGGGCCGCGCGCGTGCTCGAATTTTTGGACTCGTCTGTCGATCCCATCTGAGCTCTGCTACACACTACCACTGCTACCCAACCATGTCTGCCTCTACATCGACCGCGACATCGACGAGCGCACCCCCGCCGCTCTCCGTCCTCTTCGCGCGCGGGGTGATCGCCCGGCTCGCGTACTGGCCCGCCCTCCGCATCGCCGTCGAACAAGGCTGGGGCGGCCCCGAGTCCGCACAGAAGCGCACATGGCTCGCGTCCGTGCTCGTCGACGACTTTGAGGAGCAGGACCCCAAGCCCGACCTCGACTGGGTCGAGGACCGCCTCCTGCAGATCATGGCCGAGGAGTTCGACGCTGTTCTCGAGGACGGCAGCCCCGAAGCCGTCGCAAAGGACGTCGTCCGCCTCTGGGAGGAGCTTAGCGCGGGCAGGACACAGCTTCTGACGGAGTTTGAGGACCGGGCGGATAGGCTGAAGGGCAAGAAGATCGAGGTCGAGGAGGCCGCGGGTGATAACAGCGACTGGGAGGACGAGAGCGGGGACGACGACGATGAGGAGGAAGACGTCGATGGCGATGCTCCCCAATTGCTTGACCGCCGGCCACCGCCCGCGAAAGAAGAACCCGAGGTGGATGAGGACGGTTTCGTTACCGTCAAGGGCAAGGGCAAGAACCACAGGTAACGCCCCCACAGAGCGTACGTATCCCGACGTTCTCAAGGAAGAGTACACACTCTCAATCATTAGAAACAGACTGTATTTCACCCGGACACCTGTCTACCGACGATGATGGAAGAAATCCAAAACGTGACAGAATCACATTAGATTCTAGGTGTACAACAACGCTTTTGCACGATGTCTGGTCACAGTCCGCAAGCGCAGCGTCGCTCGTACTGTACGTCCTCTACGACTGCTGGACGAACTTCTTGCCCTTCTCAATGTTCTTCTTGAGGTCGGGCAAGCACGCCTCGAGCAGCTTCTTCTCCTGCGCGCTGAGCTCACCGAGAGGGTGGATCTTCTCAACACCGTTGGGCTAATAGAGACTTTTGTGAGCACACACACACACACATGGCCGTAGACAACGAAATACACGTACGCCGAGCTCAACGTTGGACGAGAAGAAGTCGATGCCCTGGTCAGCGAAGAGCGGGCTCTTGACAAACGTGGGCGCGACAACACCCTTCTCGCCGTTGAGGGCGCGGAGGAGGTCGCCGGTGAAGCGCGCACCAGCGTACGCCATGGAGAGCGTGGCCGAACCAGCACCGTCCTTGGCCTTGACGACCTCGTCACCACCGAACTGGATGCGGTGGACGAGCTTGTCGTAGACCTCGCCAGTGAGACCCTTGCCCTGAGGGGTCTGGGAGAGGAGGGGGACGATGGTCGCGCCAGAGTGACCACCGACGACGGTGACCTTAACGTCCCTGGGGTCGGCGCCGGCGACGCCAGCGAGGAAACGCTGGGCACGGACAACATCGAGGGTGGTGACACCGAAGATGTGCGCGGGGTCGTACACGCCCGCCTTCTCGAAGACGGCGGAGACGATGGGGACGGTGGAGTTGACGGGGTTGGAGATGACGAGCACCTTGGCCTTGGGGGAGACACGGGCGATGGCGGCGGCGAGGTCGCGGACGATGGACGCGTTGGTGTTGAAGAGGTCGTCACGGGTCATCTACGAGAGTTTTCGGGGTTAGAACGGATGTGGGTGCGCAGGGTCTGGGGAAGCAGCTTACGCCGGGCTGGAAGGACAAAAAGTCTATCAGTGAGGTGTCCAACGGTGAGAAGCGGGGGGAGCACTAACCTTGCGGGGAACGCCTGCGGGGATGACGACGACGTCAGTGCCCTCGAGAGCATTGTCGAGCTGGTCGGCGGGGTAGCCGCGAACCTGGCGAGGGCAAAATATGGGGATGATGAGACGGGTGGGAGAGAGGTGTAGGATTGTGTGAACACGCACCTCGCTGTTGGTGTCAATGTGGCTGACGTCGGCAGCGACACCGGGGGCACCGCGAATATCGTAGAGGCTGAGCTCAGTGACGTGGGGGTTGAGCTTGAGGAGGAGGGACAAGGGCTGGCCGATGCCTCCGCCAGCGCCGAGAACGGCGACCTTTGACTGGCGGGCGGCGGAGGACGAGAACTGGCGGGACTGGGCCTTGAGGGCACGGGCAGCAGCGCGGGAGAACATGGCGGGCGTCGTCGTCGTCGTCGGTGGTGTCGGCGGGGGCGTGGACGATGTGGGAGGGGAGAAAGGTGAGGGAGGGGGCGAGTGACGCGACGGCGCGCGTTTTGAATGCGGCGATCGGAGCGAGTCGGGTCCAGCGCGACGCGACGGCCGACCGCGAGGAGGGGACGACACCCACGCTCAACATCCGGAATCGGAATTCGCAGACGTTCACTCGCGTTCTATGTTTGCGCATTCGGAATAGACAGACAACGTAGCGGATGGCGACCAACTTCTGGGCCAGCTCGCACTAGTACGTCCCCGGCGCGCCTTCGTCGGGCTCGGGCTCACCCCCGCAAAGCAAGCGTTGGATCGTAGACAGAGCCTCCCTCCGCCAGGCTCGCTCAGACGACCTCCTCTACGTCGACAACCCAGAGCACCTCGCATTTCTCAACATCTTCTTCGCCAACCGTAAGTGCCCGCCCACCCGTCGTCCGAACGCCTCAGGGTCTCACCCCGACCCGCGCAGTCATCGCAAAGCTCGGAAAGAAACTCGGCCTCAAGCAGAGGGTCGTCGCGACAGCCACCGTCTTCTTCCGGCGGTTCTACCTCAGGAACTCCTATTGCGAGACTGACCCCTTCATCGTCGCCGCCGCCTGCTGCTATGTCGCCGCAAAGGCAGAAGAGTCTCCGGTGCACATCAAGAACGTCGTCTCCGACGCCCGCGCCATCTTCGGTATCTGCCCCGACTGCTTATGCAGAAACACTGCACTAATCATGAACCCGCAGGTGAGGATTATGGCATAAAGACCTTCCCCTCGGACAACTCCAAGCTCGCCGAGATGGAGTTTTACCTCGTTGACGAGCTCGACTGCGACCTAACCGTCTTCCATCCTTACCGCACCCTCATGACCCTCTGCGGCAAGCGCGCCTGTCCTGCCTCAGAGGCCGAAGCGGGCGAGACCGACGACGGCCGTGACGGCAAGATGCCGCTGGGCGACGTCGCAGTACAGACCGCATGGTGAGGGCATGCCCAGGCCGTGTTCACGTCCATACAGACTCCTCGCATTGCTCACGAGTTATCTGCGCTAGGTTCATCATCAACGACACGTATCGTTCCGAAGTCTGCCTGCTCTACCCACCGCACCTCATCGCCATTGCTGCGATATACCTCACATTGGTATTCAACCCCTCTGCCCGGTCGGCCATCCAGACTGCCGCCTCGGCGGCTTCGTCCTCGGCCGGGGGCAACGGTGGGAGCTCGTCTCAGCAATACGGCCAACACGATTCGGCCTCGCGCCGCTCCTCGCGCTCGTCCTCGAGCAGCAGCAGGCGACTGCCCGCGCAGCCGCCCGACCTCATCGGCTGGCTCGCGGGCCTGAACGTGAGCATGAGCCTAGTCGCGACCATCGCGCAGGAGATCATCTCCCTCTACGCCCTCTGGGACCGCTACGACGAGGACGCGGGCAAGGGCTCCGCGGGGGACGCGGGGAGGCCAGTGGGAACGCAGAGGCATCAGGGCAACTTGGCCCGTAGCACCCGTGCTGCGAAAGCTTCTGGAGCGGGCAGGAGCGGGAGCGTCCTCAGCGGCTCGGGGAGCACAGGGGACGGCTCTGACGCGAGAGACGAGAGCGTGCCGAGCGAAATTGTCACCCCCATGTTTCTCGTGCAGCTCCTGCTCAGGATGAGGGAGGCGCGTATGGCGGACCTCGCCCATCCTGCCAGTGGTCGGCCCGTCGCGGTGAACAAGAGGCTCGAGCGCACGCAGGCCGCGGGGTGAGCCGACACGGGATATCATTCAGAGACGCGATGCCGCTGGTATCGCCAGGTTTTCCGGGGAATATTATGTACCATACTACTGCTGACAGTCCTGGCATGTACAACACCGTATCAATATATACCGACCGTAAACTAGGAACGTTAGGGGAGCGGAGGTATCAGTCGTTCTTAGCGTCCGGGAAGAGCTCCTCGCGCACGCGCGACGCCTCTGCAGCCTCTTCGCCTTTCGGCCCTTCGGCCTTGTGGATATGCTCGGCAGTCGTCCCCGGAGCCACAGTGCTAGACAAAGGCTCGCTGACCGCTTCAGTAGCAGACGTCTCCTCGGCCGAGCTCGCTGCGGAACTGTCTTCGGACGACGTAGACGGCTCTGGTTCCATCGTCGTCTCAAAGTCCATGGGGCTGACCAACTTGGGCTCCGCCTCCTCCGCCACTCGAGGCGCCTCGTTCTGCTGGCTCTTGAGGTCGTTGTGCGGGTGGTCGCCAAAGACGTCTCGGCCTGGCTCCGCTTGGCCAAAGGCGAGCGTGGTGGTATCTTGCTCCTCAGCCTGGTGCAACTTCACGGGTTCGCCGATGGGAACACCGCCAAGCCCACCCTGGACGGGATTGTTTACGACAACCGGGGAGGACGCGATCGGTGTAGGGGCGATAGCACCCTTGTACTGTGAATACTATGGACCTGGTGAGCATGTAAACCAATGAATAACGTCGGGTATACTCACATCGTCGAGGAAGTCGTTGCTACAACGTGTATCGGTCAGGTCATGCAGTTCAAGACGATTTTGCATCTGACACCCACCAAGAGAAGTCCCAATGCTTCAGCCACTTGGCCTTGTTGCACTTGGCCTTCGTCCACGGTAGGCCGTAGGCGAGGGGGCTGAAGTAGGAGTAGTTCCAGACAGCGATGAGGAGAAGGACCGCAGCGATCTGAAGACGGACACGGGGACGAAGGGTTGAGGTGACGAGGTCAAAGACGGTGCAAGACAGGAGGATGGCAAAGTAGAGTGCGGGAAGGTAGTGGTGGAGGAAGAGCTGCCGCGCCATCAGGAAGAATGGCAAGTAGTGCAATGCCCAGCCAATGAAGAGGAATCCGCAGAGCGTGTCGTACTTCACCACTTTCGCTGCAGGGTTGTCGTTGTTAGAACATGCAAACCGACGCGCGAAGGCACAACGTACTGTTATCGAAATCGCGGTATCCACGCTTGGCACGGAGTACAAGGAGACCGCGAACGGCGGCGTAGGCAAAGACTGCAGCCGTACTGAGCCACCATACCATAGGATTGCCGAGGAGGTAAATCTGACGGTGGTCCTTTACCCAGAAGTTCTGTACAGCACATTAGCAGCCGACACTACAATCAATCAGCAAAAGCTCACAATGCCACGGCGGAGACGAGGCCAAGCGTCGGGGCGCGAGTCGTACGTGTGCCGATCGGTAAGACCCGCATTCGTAGTCCACATCACCTTCTGAAGCTCCCAGAATTTTGCAAAGAACCCGGGTAGCTTGTAGTTAACCTTGGGAGCGTCCGCGGGGACTGACAATGGCATGAGCGGCCCGCCTGCGAGAATTGGGGCAGGAGCTTACAGTTCGGGTGAGTGGAGGTCTCGATATACCACAGCGAATTGGCTAGGACTGCTTGCTTGTTGCAGGTGACCTCTTGCTGCTCGTAAGCCCATTCCGGGAGTTTCACCTTGTGGGAGAAGAGATAGCAGCCTGTCATTGGATGTCTTAGCCTGAATTGTGTTCGCAACGTCCGCAGCCGCTTGGACGACTCCTTGTCGCGTTTGTCCCCTTTGTAGATCTCGACAATCCAGTCGTCGTTGGCGTCACCAGCATAACCAGGGATACCGTAGCCTGAGACTTCGTTCTGGAAGTCAACGTCAGAGACAGGAGGGCGAATGTCGTGAGAATGTAAAGATTTGTCGGTCTGGACGTGACGTAGTTTGACGCGCGCTCCGTTGGTGACGTAGGCGATTGGGTCGTCCATCCACGCTGTGTATGGATCACCAGGTGCGGTAGCGTTGACGATGCGCCAGTCGTTGTTGGTGTCCCGGTGAGGGTACAACGTGATCTGTTGCTCTGAATAAGGAGGATAGGTTGTGAGCCTAGGAATGACTGAGCTATCCTACTCTGCAGACTTACGCTTGCTGCCGCCGGGGTAGCTGTGCGGGTGAGAATGCAAATAACCGCCTTGCGTATTGACGTGGCGGATGGTAATCTCGGAACCAAAAGCGACGTCCGCATAAGTATCGGCCATGCCACGGCCACGCAGAGTGTGTTGGAACTCGGAGCTCATGAATCCATCACCCTCACCCGAGTTGGACAAAATGAGGAAGTGAATGCCAAACATGGACATGTAGAAGATGGAAGGAATGACGATCAAGCAGATGGCACGAGCGACGAAGTGTTTGACCCAGAGCCTGGCTGGAACGCGTGTATCGCCAAGAAGCGTCCATAGCTGCTTGAGTGTACCCAAGCCGATAGTAGCAATGGTGAAGAGGCCCACCCACTTGCAGCTGACGACGGCGCCGAGGGAGAGACCAGTCATGATGAGCCAGATCCACCAAGACTCCGTGAAAGGCTCGTAGTGGTCTTCGTTGCAAAACGCCGTCCAAGCGAACGTAGTAAGGGCGGTGAAAAAGATGAGGGGGGAGTCGAGGAGGATATGCCGGGACTGGGTGATCAAGCCGTTCTCAAAGGTAATGAAGAGCGAGGCAAGGAGAGCAGTAGTGACGCGGCAGTCGAGGGCACGGAGGGTCAGGTAAGCCAACGGGATGGTGGCGATACCCATGAGAGCGGGAACCATGCGCATGGCGACGTATGGGACATTCTCATAAACCCTGAGGAGCGCGCGGGCTATGAGAGGGCGTGAGGGATGGATGTGGAAGGGACGTACTTTGCGATGTCCTTGAAGTCAAAGTTGCCGTCGTAGCCAAACAGCCAGCCGGCGAGAGTGATGAGGAGTTTGGCGAGGGGCGGATGAACGTCGACGAAGTACGCGGACTTGATGTACCTGGATGCGAATTTGCCAAAGTGCACCTCGTCGAAACTGGCGCATATAGTCAGGTAAAGTATGTCGGATGGGTGGGGCGACATGCTCACACTACACTGTTGGGCTGTGAGATGCGGAAGAGACGGACGGCAGAGGCGACAAGGAGGACTACTACGAGCAACTTCCACTCTGCGGGGGAAAGGTTGAGACCGCCTGTAGCGTGAGCCTTGCGGCCGGGGCGGAGGCCTTTTGAGGCGGCTTCGCGTCGCTGGTCGGCGTCGAGGTGGTCATGGCGCGGGTGGGGAAAACGCGGGGCCGAGGTGGATGAGAGCTTGCCCGGCGGCGAGGGCTGTCTGCGTACTCGGACGCTGCCCGACATGGCTACGCGTCGTCGCCGTCGACTCTTACGAGAGAGAAGGCAGGAAGAGAATTGAACAAAGGCGAAGAGGACACGAACGAGGGCGGCCGGGCGAGGGCGGGGATGGTGGGCGGGCGAAGGAAGTTGAAGCGTGCTGCGGACTCGTCCAGTCTCAGTCCGACGTGGTGGGCGACACAGCCACGTGATCGACATCATAGGCGCAGTGCACGTGACCGCAGCCCGCGTCCTGCAATTTCGAGATCTACATACTCGTCCAGGCTCGCGTCCCCTCCGCCTCCTCCTTACCTTCCACATCGCCCCCATCCGAAGCAGCATGTCCATGAACATATTTGGTGCAGAGGTACGCGTATACGCATGCACTTGCTCCTTTCCCTCCTCATCTCCCGCCAGGCTACCGAGGAAAAGGCAGAGAACGCGCGTCTCGCCTCCTTCGTCGGTGCACTCGCACTCGGCGATCTCGTAAAGTCGACCCTTGGCCCCAAGGGCATGAACAAGATCCTACAGTCTGCTTCCTCCGGAGACATCAACGTCACCAACGATGGCGCGACCATCCTCAAGTCCATCCAGCTCGACAATGCCGCTGCCAAAATCCTCGTCAACATCTCCAAGGTGCAAGATGACGAAGTCGGCGACGGCACCACCAGCGTCTGCGTATTGGCCGCTGAGCTCCTCAGGGAGGCCGAGAAGCTCATTGCACAGAAGATCCATCCGCAGACCATCATTGAGGGCTACAGGATAGCGAGTGCCGCCGCCCTCAGGGCCCTCGAAAAAGCTGCAACGGACAACAGGTCAGTGTTGGCGCATACACCACGCAGAATCAGCTTATCGACATGACCTCTCACAACAGCACGGACCCTGCCCGCTTCAGGCAAGATCTCGTCAATATCGCGAGAACCACGCTATCGTCAAAAGTCCTCAACCAGGACAAGGACTACTTTGCCAACCTCGCAGTGGATGCTGTCCTCCGGCTCAAGGGCTCAACAGATCTCGAGCATATCCAGATCATCAAGAAGGCGGGCGGGAAGCTGACTGACTCGTACCTTGACGAAGGTGTGTCCTCTACGTACGTTTTCATTCACCGGCACCTCACATAGCTGCCAAGGCTTCATCTTGGACAAGACCATTGGCACAAATTCTCCGAAGCGGCTCGAGAACGCCAAGATTCTCATCGCGAACACCTGTACGCGTCTGTGCACCTCGCTCATTCTGCAGGCGCTAACATATTGTCCAGCCATGGACACCGACAAGATCAAGGTGTTTGGTGCTCGCATCAAGGTCGACAGTACAGGCAAGCTCGCAGAGCTCGAACGTGCTGAGCGGGTTAGCTACCTCTTTGGCTTTGACGTTACGTACTCTGACCCCTCTGTAGGAGAAGATGAAAGCAAAGGTCGATGCGATCGCCGCACATGGCATCAATTGTTTCGTCAACCGCCAACTCATCTACAATTACCCCGAGTCGCTCCTCGCAGAGAAGGGCATCATGACGATCGAACATGCCGATTTCGAGGGTGTTGAGCGTCTTGCCCTCGTCACCGGTGGCGAGATTGCGAGCACCTTCGACCATCCAGAACTCGTCAAGCTGGGACGTTGTGAGTTGATTGAAGAAATCATGATCGGCGAGGATAAGGTACCTACTTCTCTGTCCATTATTACAGAGGCGTAAGCTAACTCATGCCATATAGCTCATTAAGTTCTCCGGCGTCGCGGCGGGTGAGGCGTGCACCGTCGTACTCCGCGGATCAACCAACCAAATGATTGATGAGGCGGAGCGTTCTCTCCACGACGCCCTCTCTGTGCTGTCACAAACGGTCAAGGAGACGCGGGTCGTCCTCGGAGGGGGTTGTTCGGAGACTCTCATGAGCTGCGCCGTCGAGGAGGAGGCCCGGAAAGTCCAGGGTAAGAAGGCGATCGCGGCGGAGGCATTCAGTCGGGCACTCCGGATGATCCCCACCATCCTCGCCGACAATGCTGGCTATGACTCGTCGGATCTTGTCGCGAAGCTTAGGGCCGCACATTATGAAGGTCGTTCAGATGCCGGGCTAGGTGAAGTACAATCATCCCTGTTTGACGATACTGTACTGATTTCAGCCACCAGACATGAACGAGGGCACCATAGGCTCCATGCGGCAGCTCGGTGTGACTGAGAGCTACAAGCTCAAGCGCCAGGTTGTGCTTAGTGCCAGCGAAGCGGCCGAAATGATCCTTCGGTATGTCCCAGCTTATCGCCATGGTATCACTTGCTGATGATTGTGCGTCGGGAAGTGTGGACGATATTCTAAGGGCGACGCCTCGTAGAAGAGAAGCTGTATGATAACGATCCGAAGTACTGGGCTCCCTTGTAATACAACTTGATCAGTGATGATGCAAGTCTGAATGATCTCGCTCCGGTAAGGTCAACTTTAGGGCTTCTGGGTCATCATCATCATACCTCGTAGTCCATAACCCGTGAGAACTAATAGGATATCTGGGTTTCCCGAGTTGGGACAGGGGAATCGAACCCAGACCCCATACATTCTGTGATAGCCCATAGTCCAAACCCCGATGCCCGAGAAAAACCCATAGGTTGGCTACCTAATGTCATCCGATGACTCTGCAACCTGCGTGTGCGTCCGCATTAGAGTGCTTTTGCTGTCTCTTATGACATTGTCCTATGCTGCGACTCGAGAAGAAGCCGGTGCATCAACTCCTGATGGGTCATTGGGAGCACAACCGGGTCCTCCTGGCAGAACGCATGCTGGACTTCCGGACTTCTTCCCTTTGGATGTCCGATTACTTCCTCTGGACTTCTGCCTCCTTCCTTCCTTAGTATTCTTCTAGGTTTATCCCTTAGGTGACATCATATCATACTTATCGGTTTAACCTTTTACTTGGTTTATATCAGTGGGTCCTCGGAACCTCCAAGGTTCCAGTACCCTATGATGCAAGTGGCTAACCTATGGTCACTTAGTATAGAAGGTGCACTGGAGGTAGCCTTTACCTTAGTTTAGATACCTTGTTACCACTCTACTCTCTGGTGGGACCAACTTGGTCAACACATTTTTCTTTCCCTTCCTCTGTTAGGACCGTGCACCAATGTGCTAAGAACTGATCAGTAGTTACAAAGTGCTGGGAGATGGGATTTCAGTACTTAACTGCCGGGTACTGTTGAGGATGTGGCGAAGCTATAAGCAACACCCTGAGGAAGACACCGAGAGTGTTGAACTTCTGGACCTACAGCTGTGTGTTAGGATGCGTGCTGCTGAGAAGGGCAGACAGAGTTGCAGGGGAAGTCTGGGGAAGTCCAATGTGATACAGCATGAGGGTTGACGACTTTGGCAAAGCTATTGGCAACACCCTGAGCGATCTCGCAGGTGTCCTCTATTTGCACATGGAGGACCAATGGAGTTCTGACAGGGAGGGAGGAGCAAAGTGGGGTGAACGGATGAGCAGGGGTTGGGAGGAGACCAAAGGGAGATCGGGTAAGGGACCAACAGAGTTCCGGGGAGTCAGGTGGAGTTGAGAGGATGAGATGTATTGGGGGAGAAGCGCGGAGTAATATAGGAAGATAACATAGTGTCTGAACTAAGGCAAACACTACTTCCAGTGGGGTTTATATACTAAGTGGAACTAATCAATAAGGAAGGTTTTACATCATAGGTGTTGGAACTTCGGACATTCCGAGTGGTTATGACATAAGACAAGAGAAGGATAAACTGATAAAGAGAAAGATGATGTGATATAAGGAAAGGTCTGGTAAGTTACCTATAAAGGAAGTAGCAGAAGACCGAAGGAGGTCTGGTAAGAGCCCCAAAGCGGAGGCCCGGTGGAAGTCCGGCACGGGTCGTGACACTGTGCTGGACCGGGAGTGGCAGTGTGTAGTGGCTGTGCATCTACAATACGCCAGCATGGACTTTCCTACTTACTATGTATGGACTTTCTTTTGTTCTACTGTACATTATCATTCTGCCATCCCTGCTGAAGGTTCCAGTATGTTCTCTTGCATTCTATGCTGCTTTGGGTCCATTCTACACATGATCCTGAGTCAGAGCATTACCTATACTTAGTCATTCCTCTATGTTTCTTACCAATTGCTCCTCTTGGTATCACATGCTTCATCCCTTTCTGCTTATTCATTGCAGTCCTCCACCTGTACATAAGGAGGATGTTCTCTGCCTTCGCTTTTCAGTCGTTCACTCACTGACTGAAGAGTTAATCCTATGCCTACTACATATGCCTTACTATGGTTTACTTACCAGTATTTGTAGCTTCTCCTTTGTGCAGCTCACAGGTACTGTACTATGCAATATAGTCGTTCGCTCACTGACTGAAGACTTCTCCTTTGTGCGGCTCACAGCCCTCCCTGATAGGTTCAGAGTTCTTCAGAGAGTCCTCAATTAGACAGGAACAGGAGTGCTCAGTTTGAGCAGAGGATGAAGGAGGAACAGAGACAGAACTCGGGGGTATGGGTCAGAGGTTGACTAGACAAATGTAGTCCAGTCGGGGGTTCAGGGGTTCAAGAGGTAGGGGGTTGGAAGTCCCAGATGGAGGTGGAGATGTGCAGATGGAGTTCTGAGGATGACAGTGGATCAGATTTGTGGCAATGAGATATCCAAACTGAGTGGCTAAGTACATCTGGGCACTATATTTATACTAATAGTCCTTATTGTAATAAAATCAATGAGTAAGGAAGGAGAGTGGATTCAGAAATGCGAGCCTGTGCGAAAGACAATAACACTATTGTTAAGGAGGTATGGCGCAATCTGAGATATATGAAATAGAGAAAAGAAGAAAGAAAATTCTAAGTATGTATGTACCGGTAGTACCAGCGTGTGGGGGTATGGGGGCAGGAAGGATGGGAGTACAGAGTCGGAGGTTCTGGGAGTCTGGGTTGCACCGGGACTTATTACCTCTGGTTTGAGCTTCAAGGTTAAGCATGGCACGTGACATCCTTCTGGAACTCCGCCTCGCTTCCTGAAAACCTCAGTCTCTCTTCCCTCTGCAAACTGGGGACACCTGCAAGACTGCTCAGCGCATTGCTAATAGCCTTACCCAAGTCCCCACCTGTTGCAGGGCTAGGCTCAACATGACCAGTCATGTTATGATAACAGCTGCAGTGGCGTTCAAGCGCACTCAGATGTTATAAATAACAAGTAGTGTCACGACCCATGCCGGACTTCCGCCGGGCTTCCGCTTGGGGACTACCACCAGACCTCCTTCGGACATCTGCTACTTCCTTCATAAGTAGCTTACTAGACCTTTCCTTACATTACGTCATCTTCTCCTTTATCAGTTTATCCTTCTCTTGTCTTACATCAAGGGTGTTCAGAACGTCTGGAGTTCCGATGCCTATGATGCAAGACTTTCCTTATCGATTAGTTCTGCTTAGTATATAAACCCCCGCTGGTAGTAGTGTTTGCCTTAGTTCAGACACTACATTACGCCTACATTACTTCTACGCTTCTTGCCTGTATCTCTGTGCTACCCCAAATACATCCTCTTCCCTCAACTCCGTTCGACTTCCCGGAACTCCGTCGGTCCACCCTCAATCATCCCTTGGTCTCCCTCAGTCCTTTGGCCATCACCTTCCCTCCCCGCTCCGCTTACCGTCGGAGCTCTGCCGACCCTCCGTCTGCAAATAGAGGACAACTGCAAGATCGCTCAGGGCGTTGCCAATAGCTTTGCCAAAGTCCTCAACCCTCGTGCCATACCCCATCGGGCTTCCCCGGAATTCCCCTCGACTCTGTCTGCCTCCTCGGCGGCACACGTCCTAACAAGTAGATTCGGAGTTTGAGAGAAGTACAGGGGGAAACAGGAGGTCGAAGATGGGGTCTGGGGGAGTAGGACGTGGGGTTTATATACTGTATAGTATGCACCTGCGCAGCAGGAGCCACAGTCAGAGGGAGTCAGGATGAGTTAGGAGGAGTCATAGATAGTAAAGGGGAGTCATGGCGAGTCATGGTGAGCTAATATAGGTAGGAGTCAAAGGGAGTCAGACTGAGTCGGATATATAAATAGACAATTAGTCATGAGAACAGGAAAATGGTAACACTAACCCCCCCTCTAAGATGTCCTTTCAGGACATCACTTCTAGCTGTGCAGATATGAGAAAAATAGCCCGGTGGGGGGTGGCGGAGGGATCACCACATCCTTCGGAGCTGGCCCAAGCTCATGGTTGGGTAGTGAGGCATTGGGCAAGGAGTTGCAGGGCCTAGCGAAGACAGGGGTGGGCAGCAGGTTCCAGGGTGGCGAGGTCAGGGTCCTTGGAGACGGGGTCCTGGGAATGTAGGGCGTCGACTTGGACCTGCAGAGCCAGATGGGGGTGTTGAGAGGTGTTACCACTGTGTCGTCAGTAAAGGTCAAGCTGGGGGTTGAGCTGGAGGCCATGTCGGCCAGGGTTTGGGCTGCCTCTTTGGTGCATGGGGAGGGCCCGGGTGTAGAGTTGTTAGGGCTGTTGTTCTCCTTATCATCATCCCAGGAGCCAGCTGGAGCTCCCCACTCAACTCCCCAGTTGTTGTTGGCTTGGTTGGCAGGGGAGTCAAGGTGATAGAGGGGGTCCCACAGCCCGTTGGTGCCGAGAGAGGCGTCAATGCAAGCAGGGCCGTTGTGAGCCAGGTTAGGCTGAGGGGTGTTCCATCCTTCAGTGTGGCAGGGAAGCAGATCATTGATCATGACGAAGCCGGTGGAAGAGAGGATTTGATCCATGGTGGCCTCAGTGATCTGGACCATCCTCATGAAGGCTGACATATACGAGATATTCATCTGCTGAAGGAAAACAACATTGTAGGAATCTGGGTGATCCTGGATGTAGTGGTCTATGTGATGCAGGGCAGGGAGTACATCCGCAGTCATCCAATAGACGTCAACCCACCTCTTTATGGTTGGGTAGTCGGTGAGGCAAACATCAACGATGGTGCAGAGGTCAGGGTGGAGTAGAGTTCATCTGAGCCAGTTGGACAGTGTCCTGTTGGAGTAGAATGATGTGGGAAGGTGGGGGTTGGGTCGCCCTTGAGCAACATCGAGCTCTCGGTTTATCTTCCATTGACGATTGAGGTGAATGGCCCGGTCCATGAGTTCATCCATGTTCCAGGGTGCAGGGAAGGTTAAGGCAATCTTGTCCCACAGGTATCCTGGAAGCTTGGAGGTGTATATGGTGCTCTGGGTGTGGTTGTCATAAATGCGAGCCTTGGAGCACAGGTCCAGGAATCGTGAGTTGAACTTGAACAAGTCCTCTTTTAAGTCGTACTTAAGGGCGGTGAGCTTGATGGATGCCTTGCCTTGCGGGTCGATCTCGCCAAAAATGATGCAGAAGTCTTCAACCCATTGTTGCCAGGTGCCAAAGTTTCCACCATTGTTCACGGTAGTCTTGACCTTGGATTCTGCCCACCAATGGGTTTATCCTTGCATGTAGGAGAGTGCCGAGACGATCTTGGCATTATCATTCAGGTAGTCACCTGGGCGGTTGAGGAACAGAAGTTGGAGGTCCGTGAGGAATTCACTTTGAAGGTTACAGTTGGTTGGACAGCTGTATGCATGGTAGTGTCAGATCTCACACATTCACGGCCGAAAGTGTATTATTAAGGGTTCTGTACAACCTGTATGCGCGGTAGCGTCAAATCTGTATCGTGCATCAGCTCCACGTGTTCTCCATCATATCAAACTCGGAATGCTCACCTCACATGTTCACAGCTGAGAGTGTGAGGTGATGGTGCCTGCGTCCGCCCACCCAAAAGGGCAGCGAAAATGAACATAGTAAACAAATGTAAATATAGAGCTGAGCCTCAGCCTCTTCCCCATGGGCGACTGCAGCCTCGACTAGCGAGGCTGGAGGCTGGGGCGAGAGAAAATAAACATATGTGGGGCGCACCGTGCCCAATCTGGCAAGCTGTTTGCCATATGTGGTACCTCCTCCCAGTCAAGCACCTGTCTCAGTGCCTGCACACTCTGTGCCAAAATGCACCCATGGGATCAATCGTGCCTCGCGCAGCAACACGTCTCTCGCGCCGCTGTGTCCCGTGCCTGCCTGGCTACTCTTTAACATTCACCTGCCTTGAATCAGTCTCCAGTGAAGATTTTGGGCTCCCTGACTTTGCTTTTGTGACCAGTGTTTGCTTGTCCAAGGATATTTCCCTGGCCAAGGGGCCCAAGGGGGCCTCCTCCACCTGGTGGTCTGCCCCCACCTCCTCCCCCTCCTCCACCACCCGGGGGTCCACCTTCACCTCCTCTAGGTGGTCCTTTTTCTCCTGGTGGTCCTCCACCTGGGTGTCCCCCTCCTTTGCCTCCTCCTGGAGGTCCTTCAGGGGGGTCCTCGTCCCCGTTCCCTCGTGGGGGTCCTCCTTGAGGATTGTTGGTTGGTTCCATGCCCAGGGCTGATCGGAAGGCCCTGGACGTGCTTGGAACAGGGTTCCTTCCAGAGCTAGATGCTGATAGGTCTATGGGGTCGTATGTTCAATCAAGTTTGTCTGCAGATACAATGGTCAAGACAGGTGTGCTGGGTTGAACTGTTAGGGGTGGTTCTGGACTTGGTGTACAAAAGAAGTTGTGGATGGGTTCTTGACCTGGGGACTGCTCAGTCTGAGGTTCTGAGTGCTGGAGACTGAGTGATTGTGAGACTTCCAGTTCAGACACGGTTGGAACTTGCAGATCCTGTGGGCTTGGAGCCGAGGGATTCAATTAATATCCTTCTTGGTTATGTGGTTGTAGTTGTGTTTGTAGCTGCAGCAAGGTAGTCTTTGATCTGAGTCGACAGTGGACATACACTTGGGTAATGTTATAGAAGTACGTGAAGGGGTGGTGGCTTAACACTTCTCTAGTGTGTGACCACTTGAGGAAGATGCTGCAAGCTTGATTGAGGGCCTGTAGCTGTGCTATTCTAGCGACATATTCTGGGTTGTGATAACTGTGACCTTTGATCCATGCAAGGGTTGCAATGATCTGCTGATCAAGGAATAGAAGGTAGTCTGCATAGATATTCGCCTGGGGTTTTAGGCTCAGGTCAATGCATTGAATGATGCATAGGGCCTTCCTGTAGTGCCAAAAAGTGTCGCACAGGTGGTTGGCAAGGACTGGGTCAACAAGACCGTATGCGTAGTAGATGACTTTGTGGAAGTAGGAAGCAGTGTTGAGAGCTGTTGTGGATACAACGGAGGCCCTATATTCTTCTCGCTATCTTTCCTATTTTTTCCTATTTTCTATGGACACTTTACAATACACGAGCGGACTGAGGCAGGTAGACAGTCATGTGACTCTCACCTGCAGATAGAGCAATACTGGTGCACAGACTGCCTTTTTGTTTGTACATATTGTGGCTCCATCAAAGTAGTATATAACCAACCCTGTAGCGACCCTAGCCCCCATCTTGACCTCTTGGACCTTGGGCTAGGTAAGCCTTTGATTGTACCTTTAATTAGCACCCATAATATTTACTTCATCCTTGGGCTAAATTCACTGTGAAAGTCTAAGTCAGGCGTGCGTTGACCCCGAGTCTGCCGCACCAAGCAAGATCCCTTCCATTTCCCTCCAGTGGTAGTTGTATTCAGTAGCACGTTACCAGTCACATCGAGCAAGGAGGAGTACAGTAAGCCAGGCACAAATATTATGGATTAGGAAAGATTATAAAAGCAGTACCAATACGGAAAGGGAGTGCGACAGGGCGCTAAAGCGCTCACCGCTACAGGAGCGTCGGTGCGTGCATGCGAATCCAATGGCTCTTGCATGGTGCGGTAATCAATTGCGCCCATACTGGGGCACTGTCAATTCCTGTGGGCAGGGGTACCGGTCAATATTCACAGGCGGTTTGATCTCCTCCGTGGATTTCAAGGGGTGTCCCTTCTGGCTATTGCACTGCAGCTCCTCTGCTATCCGGTGCTCGAAGCACTTGATGCACCATACCTTGACCTTATCGCTGTCCATGGCATCAGGACTATGGTTGATGTAACCCGGGTGGTCGTAGAACTTCAGCCGTACTGGAGACCTGTTCGTCTAATCCAAATGTTGGCGACTTTTTGTATATAGTGGGCGACAACATGAGAGCACAAGCTATAGGCTCATCAATCATACTGCTAGCCTAGGTGGTAGAAGGACCTCTGATAATTGCTGGGTAGGCCATCTGATAAGCACCTGTCATCCGGACGGCGCTTAAGGGTTTTGAGGCCGAATGATGTCCGGCGGTCCGGACAGAAATGGCGATTTGTGGTTCGGAGGCCGTGTGAGAGTCTGAACCTCCGTCGCCTGACTGGCGGAAGGTCGTTCGGCCATCCAGACATGGGCAAGCACCTGATGAAGCCGGGCCGGTAGGGTGCTATGGCAAGCGAACAGTTAGTATCTTTGTTCCCATTTTGGGCGGGTATATTGTACACCCATTAGTGATATACTGTCGGGGATCACATAGCTAGTAGTAGAGACTAATCAAAGTAAAGTTTGCATGGGATGTCATTCTCTGTCAGCTTCCCACCTGCAACCTTAATCAACCTCTTGCCAACCTCACTCTACTCGTTGCTGCTAGTATCACTACTCAGATGGCAACTCTGGACCTAACTGATGACTCGGAGACCTTCAATGCTGATGAGTGGATTGGAAAAAATCACGTATTCTCTGCGGCCCAACTTCCCCTCTGTGTGCTCGATGCACATCGCAAGGCCATCAAGCTCGGCCCCGAGGACCGGTCTACGTTCATACCGGACCACACACTTCCTGCCTCGACCTTCATCGCTATTTGGTTCCCTGTGAGGTCGTGTTCGATCCTTCAAGTCAAGGGCAATGAGTGGTTCACCCCTGATCCCCCAACACACGCACTAGAGCTACTGACGTTGCATGTTATACCACCATCCCAGACCCTGGACGCACTCTTGGAACAGTCCGGGCAAGCATGGCTAAATGGCACCCTATCCATACGGGACCCTCACTTCCACCACGGCAAGGAACACTTTCCCCTGAATGCACTCAGACTCTGGAGAGAGCTCTCGCAGATGGCCGAGGCACAGGCAGAGTGGAAGGGGTGCCTGTCCTGGTTGTCAGCCACAGCCATGGATGGCATTGATGAGGTCAGTGATCTGGTGAGGGAGGCACGGAGTCGCCTGCTCGCATTGCCCTGGAGCACAACAGTCAGAGGAAAGGCTGGGATATGTACAAGTAGTAGTGCACTTCCCTGGCTCCTAAGGGGGAGATGGTTGTCCAATGACCCCGTCGACCTCATAATCAATGGTCTGTGCGCACGCAACCACCCCAGTGTATACATTGGCACTCTGGCATTGATGCAGGTGTGACACTCTGCGCGCACTCGCAACTTCGGCAAGAAGACTACGCCGCTGCTTCAGCACATCAAGGCATCCATGGACTCTGTGGATTACACAGACACCTACTTCCCCGCTTGTGTAAGGAATAGCCACTGGGTCGCCTTCCATGTGAACTTCAAGGAGCGCTCCCTAGAGTACGGTCAGTAGTGGACACTTCCATAAAGGTGGTGGCCTCCATACTCACACCATACTGATGATTATCCAGGCAATTCGCTTACCGGCACCATCTATGGTAGAGCCCCTCATGCCAAGCTCCCTCGCAAATGGAAGGCAAGTGCGGACACCGGCGAGGAGGTTCCAGAGCCTCCAAAGCACGCCAAGGCGGAGAGGATCACATGACCGGTGGCGCAGAGTAGATCAGCTACGGCAGCACAAGAGGCTTGGGCGCAGGCCACCAACCGAACGTTCAAGTGGTCAGAAGCCAAACTGTCCAACTGAAAGTGCAAGATCTTGGCTGTTGACCCAAACACGCTCATTCATGAAGACAAGCTATGTATCCGGTGCTCCAAGTGCGGCAAGCCGCGCAAGATCAAGGAACTGTATGAGTGCGGTCACTTCAAAACTTATTACACCGTCTGTAGAGGCACTGGAGCCCTGACCCTGGAACAGCTGTCCAAGAAGCAAGGCTGGTCCTTCGTGAAGGAGGTGGGCGTGGTCGCTGCCAGAGCTCCACCCGGTTCTATTCTAGCCGTGGACAATCCGTGTCAGGGAGTCTCTGCTCAAGACAACGAGTGCATCGGGACGTATCTTTGCAGAACTGGGGCTGTAGGTGGAGGAGCACGTTCTGTCGCCATCATAGTGAGGGAATGTTTCGGGAAGACCTTCGTGAAGCTTACACAAAAGCAGAAGCTCCAAATCATCAATGCCCAAGTCCGCGAGCACAAGTGGCAAAACGACTTTTGTCGAGCGCGCATGTACTCCATCTCCTGCCTCCACGATGTCCCCGAGCAGGGAATGTCATGCGAGAATTGCCTCAGCCTTCTCCAGTTGGACTTGGTCTGCTGTGTCATCGCTAAACCAATGCCAAGCGAAGGCAACTTCATCTTCGTCAACCACCTCTATTGCGACCCCGTAATGGGGGAGCTCTACATGAAGACAGCAGTGTTAAAGCCAGATGCTGCTGAGAGCGAAGGCTGGGGCTCAATCTGCCAGTGAACAACTGTGGTCCAAGTTGAGCTGCTGTGTATATACATGAAGAACGACCTGTATCTCACCTGTGGTCCAAGTTGAGCTGCTGAGGATCGCAGACGATGAGGACCGCAGGGAGTACGAGTGATACAGTGAAGGGGCTCGAACCGGATGTGGTCAAGTTTCACCAGGTAGAACGTACCAAGCGAAGACCGAGGAGTGTCCCTCAGCATCGCCCAGTATATATACTGTGCTAGAGTAGGCTGAGTAATACAACAGAAAAGACTGAGTAATAATGAGTGTGAGCTCAGTAAGCAAAATGAATGGCGGTATCGGTGAATGAGTAAGCGGCTGAGTAAGGTAAAAACCGGAACAATCGGGGATTTTGTAACATTACCCCCCTCCTAGGCATCGAGTCCTTGCGATGGTATGCAAGTTTTGTACTAATATTTGCCGTGATAGTCTTTTCTGATGTCGTGACCAAACACCAGTCCAATAGTCCGGATCATCTGTATCCATGAAATGTCCGTCAAGGTTTTTGTACATAAATCGAGTGTCTGTGCGTGGAGGTATGCGGAGCGTAGGCATTCGAGGTGCGGTAGGGTTAGTTCTATGGAAGGTGTCAAGGAGTGGTTTGTATTTCGTAACTAGCGTAGCTTGTGGTTCCCAAGTGTTCTCAGAACGTGGCAGGCCTTTCCACTTCACTAAGTACTGCAGAGTTCCTCGTGCGACCTTGGAGTTGTAGATGTCCTCTAGTTCCTTGAGGGTGTCTAATACCTCGGGAAGATCAACCTCAGGTGTTTTCTGGTTCGGGAACTCCGGAGGGTGTGCACGTGTGAGTAGAACCTCGTTGAAAACAGGGTGTATCGCTTTCCACTTCCTGGGAAGCTTCAATTGATACGCGGATGCCCCTATCTTCTTTAGGATCTGGAATGGTCCGTAGCGCTTGTCCTCAAGTTTCTTCCGAGGTCTGTCTGTAGTGATGTGAAAAGAGTCCAGGTACACCCAATCACCAGTCTGGTAGTCCTGTGCTTCTCGACGGTGCTTGTTGTACTGCCTCTTCATGGCTGACTTGGTCACTCTGAGAGCTTCCAATGCCTGTCGTGAAATCTTCTTCATTCGTTCTACGAACTGTCCGGCTGATTCATTTTTAGCTTCTACGTTCGTTTCTACTCCCGTGTACGGATGGTGCCTGTGATTTATGAAGAACGGGGACATCTTTGTGGCGGAGTGAGTCCGGTTTCGATACGCAAACACAGCGAGGGGCAGCCAGTCTGGCCAGTCGTCTTTTCGATGATTAATGAAGATGTGAAGGTAGGACTCCACTTCCTGGTTCATGCGCTTGGTCTGTCCGTCCGTCTGGGGGTGGTACGCGGTGCTCGGGTTTCCCTTGATGCCAAGAATTTGGTACAGATCTTTGATGAATGAGGACACAAAGATCGAGCCTCGATCTGACCAGACCCTTTTGGGTAGCCTGTGCTGTGCGTAGACGTGCTTGATGAACAGATTGGCCCAGCCCTCCGAGGATAATTTGTCCGAACATGGTACAGCGATGTAGTCCTTGGACTTCATGTCGACGATGACCAGGATGGCATTGTGACCTTGCGACACAGGAAGGTGGGTGATCATGTCTACGGGGATGTACTTCCAGTTTCGGTTAGGAACCGGGTTGGGGTGTAGTGGAGCTGCACGCTTGCGCCGATCAATCTTCGTAGTTTGACAGATGTGACAGCCCTTGACATACTTGCATACATCGTTGCGAAGCAAAGGCCACCAGTACGATCTTGAGATCAGGTCTTGCGTCTTGGCTGCTCCAGAATGACCGGCCGTGATGGAGTTGTGATGCGACAAAATGATCCGTCCCCTTAGCAACAAGTCGTTTGGTACCACAAGTTTTCCCCCCCTGTAGACGAGACTGTCCTCGGCGAGTTCTAGTTTCCCGTCTATTCCTAGCTGTTCAATGACGACACGGTCGAGAACATCTTTGAGCTTAAGACATTCTTCCTTGATGGCGGCTGACCCATCAACAGAGACTGCTGTGAACCAGTGTGGTTTCAGCAGGACAATGTTGTCGTTCTCCGAGCTAGTACCAAGATGATCAGGTCGCCGAGATAGAGCATCTGGCTTTTCCATAGATCGTCCTGGCTTGTGGACAAGGGAGAAATTGTAGTCCACGAGTTGAATCATCCATCGCGCTTGTTGCGGGTTGAGACATTGTGGTTTCCTGAAGTACTCAAGATTCTTGTGATCTGTGTGAATCTCAAAGCGGTGCCGTGCACCCTTCAGGAAATGCCGTCACTCGTCTAACGCGGAAATGACAGCAAGGAGCTCCCGATTGTAGATCTCATAGTTCTTCTCGGCGGGGGAAAGGAACTTGGAAAGGAATGCAATGGGTCACCAGACGCCATTCTGCAGCTGCGAGAGCTCTGCTCCAATCGCGAACTGAGATGCATTGGTCTGAACCTGGAAAGGGTCATTGTCCGTGGGGATGGCGACAACGGGTGCGGACATGATCTTCCATTTGATTGCATCAAAGGCTTCTTGCTGCTCCGTGGTCCAGACTTCCATCCATGATTGAGTTTGATCATTCTTGATAGACGTTAGTCTATTCAGCGGTGCCGCAAAGTCTGTGAGGAATCGCCGATAGAAGTTTGCAAAGCCGAGGAACTGCCGCACTTCCGAGACATTCGTGGGCATTTTCCATGCGGCAACACCAGCCACCTTGGTTGGATCCATGCAGACTTCACCAGGAGACACGATGTGTCCAAGGTACTCGACTTCTTGTACCTCGAACTTGCACTTCTCGGGCTTACACGTGAGATGGTTGTCGCGGAGGATCTGGAGTACTTGTTGGACGACTTTCCGATGTTCCTCAAGTGTGGAGGTGAAGATGATGATGTCATCTAGATTAGACTACAACTTTGCGAGCGAAGATCAAGTCTCTGAATAGTTTGTTCATCATCATCTGGAACGTGGAAGGGGAGTTAGTGAGACCAAAAAACATGACGAGAGGTTCATACAGCCCTTGGTTCGTGATAAAGGCCGCTTTCTCTTCGTCGCCCTCTTCCATACAAATGTTGTTGTAACTCCACCGGATATCTAGCGTGGTGAAATACTTGGCTCCTTTCAGATTGTCCAGGAGTTCCCGCATGAGAGGTAGAGGGTATTTGTTCTTCTTGGTCATGTCGTTGAGCTTCCTGTAGTCTTGTACGGGCCGGAGTTTCCCATCCTTCTTTTTGACAAAGAAGAAGGGTGCGCCCCAAGTGTACTTGGAGGGACGGATACGTCCGGTACGAAGGTTGTCTTCCAGGAAGGCGTCTAGGGCGGCTTGCTCATCTAGGGTCATGGAATAGATCTTCCCGCAATAGGGTTTCGCGTCGGCTGTGAGCTCGATTGCGTGATCCCACAGGCGGTGCTCAGGAAGTGTAGAGAATGTCGCTTCGTTGAAGACATCGCGGAAATCTTGATACTGCTCGGGAACGAGTTCTTCGAACGTCTTTGTGGCTTGTGCCTGATTGTGTTCTATAGCCAGTTCCATCGCAACAGAGGTCTTTGCGCGGACATGAACGGCTCGAGAACGTAAGTAAGAAGACGTGTGAAGCATGAAAATTCATTCTCCTTCCTCCACTACGTGTTGACACACCGTCGGACATCGATTAAACTCAATGAGTTTCTTTTGCCAATCGATGGAATTGTGGTGCTCAATCCATTCATGTCCGAGGAAGATGTCAGATTTTCTGAGATCGGTTACCAGAAGCTGTGGCTTCTCGAGATGGAAACCAAGCTGGATATCTATGATGACGTAGTGGGTGATGTCGCCACCGACGTTGGAAGATCCATCAGCGTTGTAGACTTCTATGGATCTCTCAAAAGGAATCATCGTGAGACTGCTTCAGCGAACAAGATCTCTGTGAATGCAAGATCCCGTGCTGCCTGTGTCCAGCAGTCCTTTGACGTCCTGAGATATCCCAGTTTCGGGGTTAATGATGATCATGGGGACATCTAGTTGTCGTCGGCTGCCAGAGCCACGCACAACTTTGAAATACTCCGGTCCCGTGGTCGTGATTGAAAAGGCGTTGTGAGATTTGGGTTCTGTCGCACTCGGAGGGTTTTTCGATTTTTTTGTATTTTTTGAAAGGGAACTAAGCACCGGTTCACGCCGGCCACACTTCTGTGAAGAAGACACCCTTTCGGTAGATGGTACAAATACAGGAGTGGGAGCCAAGAGTACCGTATCATCTGCTTCTTTGACCGGGAGACAGGAAAAACGATTGGTGGGCATAGTGGGGAGAGGCATAGTGGAAACCGGAGAATAACTGAGTAAGGAAAAAGCGGTACGTAAAAACTGATCAAGACGAGACTGAACGGAGGTTTGACCCGACCCCGGTGCAACTAGGCCGAGTCTTCGACAAAAGACTGCTCAGGGGTTGGAGCCTGAGTCTGCTGCAAGACGTCGTACATGTTGTCGAGGAAGAGCTCGAGATCCTCACTGATGAAGCGGCAGACCTCTTCAAAGAAGGCGTTGGCCTTCTCTGCCTCTTCCCATCGACGGCGATACTGCATCTAGGGAGATGTACGGTTGGGAAGGTGCCATGTGTCGCCGCAAGTGCCCTTGTCACCCTTGCGGATGTTGCACTTTTTGCAGATGTGGTTGAGGTCCATGGGCTGGCCGCAGCCGCTGAAGAGTACGCCAGTACCATCTCGCCGGGTGGGAACTGCAGCAGGTGGACCGGCGGGCAGGCGGTAAGCTGGTGGGTAGGCGCATGGAGCATAAGGAGGTTGTGTGGGTTGTATGGGGGCAGAGGGAGACGAGCGTGTGGGCTGCTTGCTGCGCATGACGTCGAAAAGAGCGCAATTCTTGGCGAGCTGCAGAATGTGCGCCTTCCAGTCGTTGTACATGAGTGGGAGGTTGCCGGAGCCATAGATTTGCTCGGCGTAGCAATAGCTTGTGTTGCGCTGTAAGATATTGAGAATGTATTCACTGTTCTTGTCAAACTCGGCGCGAGTGACGAGCTGTTCGAATTCAGTGAAGCAATCTCGTGCGTTCGGACCCATCTGCAGCGCCTCGGGTTGGACCTGCGCGGTGTGCTTCCGGTTTTGGTCGACAAAGACCTTGTCAAGCTCTCTCCAAAAGTCGGCTAGATCCAGAACCCAGACACCGTTCACAGAGTTCGTGTCAATGAACACTTGTTTCCACAGATCGACCTTTTCACCGCGGATGTAGGACAAGATCAAAGAGATCGCTCGATCTTTGTCCATGCTTCCCACGTACTGTTGGAGACTATACTTGAAAGTGTCGTATCGCAGCTTGTTGCCGTCGAACGTGTCGGGTTCCTTGAATTTGGGTGTGGGGGTGTGATCGGTCCGGATGTTTGCACGAGCGAGGAGGTTTGCGAGAAGGTTCTCCCATTGTGGGTCGAGTGGCGGAGGTCCTTCAGGCGCTACCGATGGTCTCTGGTGCCTTTCCTCCTCGTGCAGACGAACTAGGGTAGGATGGATCACTTGTCCCGGACATTGTGGCAGATGCAAGGGGACTCGGGGTAACGGGTGCCTGTCGTCGGGGCGCTGGGGTAGGGTTTGCTGTGTGGATAACGACAGTGGGATCGGGCGTGGTGATGGGGATGGCGGCAGCAAGACCGGCAAAGTCGAAGTCTTCTTGGTAATTGTGCACCTCGGGAGACAGGGATCGAGGAGTGGATGCCGCTGGTGGCGTTTCAGCGGGGCGGAGTTTGCCTGAATCCTTGAACGTTTGCGGGATGCTCGCGAACTGTCCTCGATGCTGGTTGGGGCACGGGGTTGTGGCGCAGGGGAAAAAGTCGACTTTGGGGTCTTCTCGGTAATGGTAGGATTTTCCGTAGTAGAGTGCGTGGGGGAATCCTTCGCAAGGGAGGGAAGCCGTGGTGACAGAGGAGCGGCTAGAGAAGCGGGGCTTCTATCCAGCCGTTTGAAACAAGGAAGGGTCGCGGGTCGGGTCGTATAGTAATGAACAATTTCTTTGAGGGACATATATATACGTAACTATCGTATCAAACCGATTTTACCGCAGAGGAGGGCCTCCGGGGTCTCTCGGGCACGCCTGTCTTTCAACGGTCTGACACGTGAAGCAGAAAAAGGAAACTAAGCGGCAAAATCGAGACCAAGGAGGGGAGGGAAGAAATGAAGATCTGTTAGAGCCAGATGCTGCTGAGAGCGAAGGCTGGGGCTCAATCTGCCAGTGAACAACTGTGGTCCAAGTTGAGCTGCTGAGTATATACATGAAGAACGACCTGTATCTCACCTGTGGTCCAAGTTGAGCTGCTGAGGATCGCAGACGACGAGGACCGCAGGGAGTACGAGGCATGGGCCAAATATCTATCAACAGGGTGAAAAAATGCGGGCGCTATGGAGGAAACAAAGTAGGCGCTGAAAGCGCCCTGCAGTGGACACCAGAAGGTCGAGGGTTCAATTCCAGCTGGTGCCGGCGCATTTCTAGGCGCCGGCGCCTGCCAAAATCAGACTAGGAAGGAGACACCGCGCTGAGGCGCTGTGCAAAGTCCAAAGTCAATTGCATGCGAAACAAGCGCAGAATCACCACATTCAACAAGATCGCAGGTACGACGATACACGTGCCAGGCACGGGGATCGATGACGTAGATGCACAGGGCAAGTTTGATTTTGTTGTCGAGGGCCCGGAAATTCTCGCCGTTTCAGTGTGCGTCGTAGGAGAAGGTCGTGAGCACCTCGTCGTTCCGCAACAGTGTCAGTGTCGCGTAGGTGACGGGGAAGTGGGTCTCAGTTGCGAAATTTCGGAAAGTGACGCGGAGCTTGAGCGGGTGGGTCTGCGCGAAGGGGTCGTCTGGGGGAAGGAAGTGCGAATCCGTGACGGGTGGGTGGCGCGCGGCGCTTGCTGGCAGAAGGGAGGGACGACTCGAGAAACGGTGCTGAATGTACAATTTGACGCCGGGGTGGGTAATGTATACTAGATGTTCAGCTTCTTCGTTGTCGGGGATCTGCCAGTTCACTTGCAAATAAGCTCTGACGCGAATAAGGAAGAGGCCGATGTAGGCGGGCTTCCACGCAAAGATGATGGCCCAGCGTGGGTTGATGGCGAAAAGGGCCTGGTAGTGGTACGCGTGGTAGTCCAATTGGACTTGTAGGGATAAAGGGACGGTTACGATGGGGATGTTTTCCTTGTCTTCAATGCGCTGTTAGAGAAGGGTCAGACGATCGAGCAGCTGCTCAAGATCTTCTGCCCATCGGGAGAGATCGCGGTCGATAGAGGTGGGGGAGATACTGGATGGGGGTGTCGGGATGGTAGTCGAGGTCGTGGAGGTCATGGAAATCGCGGATGAAGTGATCAAGGCGGAGGAGTTGAAGGTCAATATTGCAATGAGGGGTGAGGTCGTCGAAAGGCCGGCGAGAGACTGCCAGTGTAGGAGGTTGGCGGGGCAGGGGTTCCGGCGAATCAGAACAGTCGTCGTAGGGCGGGATGTAGTCTGACCCGGCCCAGTGGTTCGGGGAGCCGGGTGTGCGCAGAGAGGAGTTGTATCCATACTCCGAAGGGTTGCACTCTTGAAGATAGGAGAGATCTTCGTTGAAATACAAGTCTGAGTTGTCGTCGGACACTGGTGAAGGGAAAAGGGGTGAGTGGATGAGGAAAGGAGGATGAGGAGGGACACGTACTCGTGTGAATAGAGAATTTCAACGAGTAGGTCGAGGGAGTACTCTTCGCTTATGATATAGTGAATGGGCTCGAACCGGATGCGGTCAAGTTTCACCAGGTAGAACGTACCAAGTGAAGACTGAGGAGTGTCCCTCAGCATCGCCCAGTATATATACTGTGCTAGAGTAGGCTGAGTAATACAACAGAAAAGACTGAGTAATATGAGTGTGAGCTCAGTAAGCAAAATGAATGGTGGTATCGGTGAATGAGTAAGCGGCTGAGTAAGGTAAAAACCGGAACAATCGGGGATTTTGTAACAACGAGGCATGGGCCAAATATCTATCAACAGGGTGAAAAAATGCGGGCGCTATGGAGGAAACAAAGTAGGCACTGAAAGCGCCCTGCAGTGGGCACCAGAAGGTCGAGGGTTCAATTCCAGCTGGTGCCGGCGCATTTCTAGGCGCTGGCGCCTGCCAAAATCAGAGTGGGAAGGAGACACCGCGCTGAGGCGCTGTGCAAAGTCGAAAGTCAATCGCATGCGAAACAAGCGCAGAATCACCGCATTCAACACTCCCCCCTGATTCAAGCTGTCTGCAACTCCTGCAAATGCAAGAGAGCGCAGCTCCCCCCAACCTCGCATGGCTGGATCACTCCAGGCCCATCATCCGCCGGAACAGCTCGACCTTTGCTCGGGAGAGCGGCTTGGTGAGCAGGTCCGCAGGCATCTGATCAGTGGGTACAAAATCCGGCGCAATTTTGCCAGCCTCCACTGCATCCCGCAGCCAGTAGAAGCGCAGATCGAGGTGCTTCATCCGCCCATGGTGCTCTGGGTTCTTGGCCACAGAGATCGCCGACTGGTTGTCGATGCGCAGGGCAGAAGCACCTTCAACTGGGGCACCAAACTCGGAGAGCATGTTGCGCATCCAGTAGATCTCCTTGCCGGCTTCAACTGCTGCCACAAATTCAGCTTCCGTCGAAGAAAGCGTCACAATGGGCTGCAGTTTGCTGCTCCAGCTGATCGCACCGCTGCCAACACGCACCATGTAGCCCCCAGTCGACCGCCCGTTGTCCGGGTTGTCCCCATGAGCTGCATCGCAGAAAGCGACAAAGGGAGCGTCGAGGGACGGGTCTGGACGGTAGGTGAGGCGCAGGTCGACAGTGCCCTTCAGGTAGCGCAGCAGGTGCTTTGCAGCCTTCCAGTGTGCGATCCCAGGGTTCGGGTTGAACCGGGCAAGGGTGGAGACAGAGAAGGAGATGTCTGGGCGAGTGCAGGTGGCCAGGTACATGAGAGCACCGACAATGGAGATGTAGGGGACCTTGCGCATGAACGCGGTCTCCTCTGCGGTCTGGGGAGCCATGGAGGTCGACAGGACGAGCCCAGGCTCCATGGGAGTGGAGACGGCATTGCAGTCTGCCATGCCAAAGCGCTCGAGGACGTCGAGGATGTACTGGCGCTGGGAGAGTGCAATGGTGCGGTTGAGGCGGTCCCGGATGATCTCGATGCCAAGGAGGAAGGAGGTCGGCCCCAGGTCTCGCAGTTTGAAGTGCCTGGAGAGCTGGGCGACGATGTCGTCGATGGCAGCCTCAGAGTTCGAAACAAGGGTGATGTCGTCGACGTAGATGGGCATGAAAATGCGGACACCAGCACGCTCATAGACGTACATGGCAGCATCAGAGCGCACCCGGGAGAAGCCCAGCTCCTGGAGTGCAGAGTGGAGCTTCTGTTGAATGCGGTGATTCTGCGCTTGTTTCGCATGCGATTGACTTTGGACTTTGCACAGCGCCTCAGCGCGGTGTCTCCTTCCCGCTCTGATTTTGGCAGGTGCCGGCGCCTAGAAATGCGCCGGCATCAGCTGGAATTGAACCCTCGACCTTCTGGTGCCCACTGCAGGGCGCTTTCAGCGCCTACTTTGTTTCCTCCATAGTGCCCGCATTTTTTCACCCTGTTGGTAGATATTTGGCCCATGCCTCGTACTCCCTGCGGTCCTCGTCGTCTGCGATCCTCAGCAGCTCAACTTGGACCACAGGTGAGATACAGGTCGTTCTTCATGTATATACCTCAGCAGCTCAACTTGGACCACAGTTGTTCACTGGCAGATTGAGCCCCAGCCTTCGCTCTCAGCAGCATCTGGCTCTAACAGTCCGTCCTGTATAATGAGTTTGTGCATGCTACAGACAATGGTAATCTTCTACCTACATCTGATGGCACTCTCACACTGGGACATGATTGTCTCAGCGACGAGGTGTTTTATATTGGTGCCTCAAGAGACTCCTGCATCTTCTCCAGGACAAACACAGTAGCTGTGAGTTAGTACGTGCACAATCTGCTGTCATGGGCGATGCCTTTGGGCTCCATGTCGCGGCTGTCCTGAATCCTGAGGTTCCCTGGCCCGAGCATCTGGTTCTGGCAGAAGACTTGCTGCACTTCATAGTGTTCCGGTACGGAGACTTGGTCCTGATTGAGGATGGGTACCTGTCGCTTGCTTGTCAGATTGCGGTGGACCACCTTCAGAATTCCCATTTCGACCTACCAGGGTGGTACACTGCATTCACGCACACGTATTTCGCTCCTGAGTCAGTGTGTGCTCTGGAAGAAGGACTAGCACTGCTGGACGGTTTAGCACTCGACTGTGACACTGCGGACGAGGGCATCAGCTGTTGGGCAGCAACACTCGCTGACAATGTGCGCATGCAGTGCAACACCGCAACCCCCAAGGATTTCTGACGTGTTATCCCAGATCCAATCGTAGTGACCGTCCAGGTCAACGGACAGCCGGCGCGTACCCTGTTGGACTCGGGCTCCTTGGCAGACTTTATGTCAGCCAAGTTTGCGCATCAACTGAACATCAAGGCTTACGAGTTGGAAAAGCCACTGCCTGTGCAACTGGCTGTCCGAATTCACGCATGATGGTGAATTACGGTTGTAAGGCTGATATAGTCTATCAGACTGTGCAGGAGCGACGGTACTTTGATATAATGAACATACTCAACTATGATATCATCTTCAGCACGCCGTTCCTCACACAGCACTGCCTGGTCCAGGGGTTCAACCCCTCAAAGGTGGTCGTCGGAAGTGCCAATATCGTCCCAGTGCATGCGTCGCAAGCATGTATTGTTGAGTCGCGTGCTGCGGATGTTCTGGAGGGCGAGTTGGAACATATCTGCTTGGTGTTGTGTGACTATGCCGCACCTATTTGTCGCAATGCCAGTGATGCTCCATTTCCGCCCCTCCACGCTGTCAACCATACGATTCCGTTGAAGGATCCGGCCAAAGTGTACCACTGGAGACCGTCTAAGTGTCTGGACGCGTTGCGACCTCTGTAGATAGAAAAGCGCGACACTTACCTGAAAACAGGATGTTGGCGCATGTCAAACGCACGTAACATGTCACCCATGCTTCTCTTTACAACTGGTTTTACCTGCGTATTCTATCTGGCGTAGGTAATTGTGCATATGGTGTTGGGGTGTTGTTGTAAATGGTAAGTAATCATGCGTGACCAGCCGGGAGCCCGTGACCTTCCTTCCAAACTCTTCTGCCCTTGTTGTTCCCTCGCAGAGCCGGGCCGGACTGATGCCTCCGGGCCCCCCTTAAGCCGAGCCCACTGCCATCGGTTACACCTGCTCCTCGGTCCGGTTGTGCGGGCCCCGGACCCTGCCACGGTTTCCCACGCCACAGCGGGTGAGGTCGGCCGGGCTACGCTGGTGGTCGTTATGTGGTCGCTTGCAGCGGCTGCGCGGCGGGGCCAAAGCCCGGGTTGGCAATGCCGTACCCCCTACGAGACCCTGACCGTGCGGGGATGCACGGGAGCGTACTGGGTTCCGGTAGGTCCCGACTGCCCGAATCCGGGCTGGTGACGTAATCGGGGTAGGAGAAACTCGGCGCCCAAAATAGGACACCGAGGCCGGAGGCAAGGGGATTCGAACGCCCGGTTTCACGAGCGTGAACCCCCACGGACGGCTGGTTTCCCACTACACCAGCCTACCCCCCCATGCTTCTCTTGAAGAAGCCGGGCACGTGCGTGAACAGTGTTCTGCTGCGCCTGCGAGTGGTATGCAACCTGCATGAGCGTAATGCGAACACGGTTGAGGTAACCTCCCCTCTGCTGGACATGAAGGCCATTCTACGCCGAGCCGCCCGTAGGTTGTATTGCAGTCTCATTGACGGGAAGGACGCCTACGAGCTGATACACGTTGAACCCGAACACGTCGAGCGGACGGCCATGACTACTCCTGACGGGAATATGGTTAGCTTAGTGCTTCAGCAGGGCGATTGCAATGCTGTTGCTACATACCAGACCTTGATGAACCATATCCTTGGGCCATTTATTGGTCGCTTCATAGATGTGTACCTGGATGATATGATCATCTACTCTGACACTGCGAAGGAGCATGAGGAGCATTGTAAGCAGATCATCGATATCCTCAAGCGTGAGGAACTGTACCTTAGCTCTACGAAACTCCGGTTTCTGTGCGACGAGCTCAAAATCCTAGGTCGCATTGTCGACCATGACGGCATCCGGATGGACCCGGACAAAGTTGATTTTGTGATGAACTGGAAGGTCCCCACATTGCGCCAACTCCTGCGTGGGTTCCTGGGATCAGTAGGCTATTTGGCAGATGACATAGCTACCATATGCATACCTATGGGAATTCTCTCTGGCCTGACGGGTACTGAGACTAGTTTCTGATGGGGTCCCACAGAGCAGTGCACGTTCAAGGACGTAAAATGCCTCGTACACGCTCACCGAACGCACCACAGGCAACCTTTGGACTACTTCGCAATGGCACCACACATCTGGCTCGTCACCGATGGATCCCTTGGGCTGGCGTGCGGCTCGGGTTGCGGCATTCTTCTCTGCCAAACTGGCCCCTGCACAAGTGAATTATGCTGTGCACAAGATTGAGATGCTGGCCGGAGTGGAGGCCATACTTCAGCACCGCAATATTTTGCTTGGTTGCCGCTTCACTTGGATTACAGATGATAAGGGTCTGATACATCTCCTACAACAAAAGAACTTGTCAGGACGACAAGCCCGATGGATCGAGAAGATCAGTGAGTTTGACTTTGAGGTCGAGTACCTACCAGGCGTGGACAACGTCGTTGCAGATGCCCTGTCCCATTTCTACACCTATGATGCACCAGGAACAGTGCGTGTGCCACCCAAGTTCGCATCCCATGTGGATGACAAGTCCGCAGCGCTTGCACACGTCCAATTGTTGCCCGCAAGCCACCGTGGCAGCTGGCTGAACCTCGGGCACCGCGCAAAGCGGCCTCCCAGCAGTCAGCACCTGTGGGTGTCGAACACACTGAGCGGACACGTACCGGCCTCCTACCTACTGACCCTGGACAAGGTGCGTCTCCTTGGGTGATTCCTGCACGCCGCAGCCAGCGAAAAACCCGTGTCCCTCTGTCTCCGGCAGAATCTGGTCATCCTGAGACAGCGCGCAAATTTGCTAAGCGCATCAAGTGTGTTGTGCTACACAGTCCCCGTGTAGAATGACAGGAGGGCGGGAGGTCAGAGAATAGCCCTCACTCAGCGGACACTGACGTACTGGGACATAGTGATAGTACTGGGGCAAGGGGAGAGATGCTTGAACCCGCGGACACAGCATCTTCGCAATGAGCATCAAGCAAACCTGAGGACATCCAATTAAACTCGGCGTGTGAGAGTCTCTCTCACCGCATGGGGTTCCTCGCATACCTATCCGAGAACATGGAGGGTGACTCAAACGCTGCAGCAGTGTATTGGACCTAATCAGAAAGATTGGGTGGTGAAACTATAGAGTTCACTATTAACACAGCATGATCCGACACCACCGGATATGCACCTTTCTTTTTGAATACCGGTCGCATGCCGCATGCTATGATCTGGGATGATGCGCATCAGAACGAGTACCCTGGGGTGCGTGTTTACGCACAGCACATGAAACAGGCAGTCATGGCAGCTCATGATAGCATTCTTGCTGCCCACGTTAAGCAAACGCGAGACGTGAATAGGAAGTGACGTGTTATAGCCAGATGCTGCTGAGAGCGAAGGCTGTGGCTCAATCTGCCAGTGAACAACTGTGGTCCAAGTTGAGCTGCTTTGTATATACATGAAGAACGACCTGTATCTCACCTGTGGTCCAAGTTGAGCTGCTGAGGATCGCAGACGACGAGGACCGCAGGGAGTACGAGGCATGGGCCAAATATCTACCAACAGGGTGAAAAAATGCGGGCGCTATGGAGGAAACAAAGTAGGCGCTGAAAGCGCCCTGCAGTGGGCACCAGAAGGTCGAGGGTTCAATTCCAGCTGGTGCCGGCGCATTTCTAGGCGCCGGCGCCTGCCAAAATCAGAGTGGGAAGGAGACACCGCGCTGAGGCGCTGTGCAAAGTCCAAAGTCAATCGCATGCGAAACAAGCGCAGAATCACCGCATTCAACACTCCCCCCTGATTCAAGCTGTCTGCAACTCCTGCAAATGCAAGAGAGCGCAGCTCCCCCCCAACCTCGCATGGCTGGATCACTCCAGGCCCATCATCCGCCGGAACAGCTCGACCTTTGCTCGGGAGAGCGGCTTGGTGAGCAGGTCCGTGTTGAATGCGGTGATTCTACGCTTGTTTTGCATGCGATTGACTTTGGACTTTGCACAGCGCCTCAGCGCGGTGTCTCCTTCCCACTCTGATTTTGGCAGGCGCCGGCGCCTAGAAATGCGCCGGCACCAGCTGGAATTGAACCCTCGACCTTCTGGTGCCCACTGCAGGCCGCTTTCAGCGCCTACTTTGTTTCCTCCATAGCGCCCGCATTTTTTCACCCTGTTGGTAGATATTTGGCCCATGCCTCGTACTCCCTGCGGTCCTCGTCGTCTGCGATCCTCAGCAGCTCAATTTGGACCACAGGTGAGATACAGGTCGTTCTTCATGTATATACTCAGCAGCTCAATTTGGACCACAGTTGTTCACTGGCAGATTGAGCCCCAGCCTTCGCTCTCAGCAGCATCTGGCTATAACAGGTTATGAGCCCTGCGCTCTAGCTGCCCCTCCTCGACTTCCTGCTTGCCATCCATCCTCTCTCTGCGCTCTGATCTCCCTTCAAGAGCCATCCACCCCCTCTCTGAGCTTCCCAGCCCCTGTCTGAGCAAAATTCTCATCTGGATCTCCCTCTGATCTTCCCTGATCGCTCCTCATCGCAAACCTCGTCCCCCTCGCTCGCGCCCTTGCACACCGCCCCTCCACCATGTCCTCTTCCTCCACTCCCAGTTTCAAGCCGCTCTCGTCCTCCAACTACCCCCAGTGGAGCGGAGAAATGCGAGCCTGGCTCATGAAGCATGGCCTCTGGTCTCTGGTCAAGGGGACCGAGTCCATGCCCCCGGAGGACGAGGAGAAGCAGAAGGAGTGGCTCAGGCGAGAGGAGAAGGCTGCCGGTGAGATCTTCCTTGCTGTTGAGCCTGAGCAGCGAATCCACTTTGCTGGCTCCGAGGACGACCCTGTCGAGATGTGGAAGAAGCTGGAGGCTGCCCACGTCGTCCGCCGCCCTGGGGCACGCTTCAATGCCTACAACGCCCTCTTCTCCATCCGCAAGAGCGAGGATGAGTCCCTCTCCTCCCTCTCCTCGCGCGTAGAGGAGGCAATGCGCTCCATCCAGAACCTTCGCCCCAAGGACTTCACTCTCAAGGACCTGGACGACGAGCTGCAGTCCATGGCGCTCATCCGAGCCCTCCCTGAGCAGTACACCTCCCTCATCGACGCTCTCCTCCTCCAGGACAAGCTCAGCAAGGCCACCATTGTCTCTGCCTTCCAGAACCACGAGATCAACCGCTCCCACACCTCTGAGACGTCCCTGGTGTCCTCCACCGCTCTCTCCGCCGCTGCTGCGCGCTCTCCCCGCCCCAGGTGCGAGTTCTGCCACCGGGAGGGCCACACCATGTCCCAGTGCTTCAAATTTGCACGCGCGCAGAAGCAGGCGCAGGAGCCGCGCAAGCCACGCCCCGAGGGCGCCCACAAGGCCCAGGACTCGTCCCCCACCGCTGCTCCTGCCCAGGAGTTCGCTGGCAGCGCAAGTCTCCGTCTCCCTCTCCCAGGGGACGCTCTATCTCCTCTCCAGCTCGATGCTGACGTCGATTGGAATGCAGACACAGGGGCCACGTCTCATATGACTCCCCATCGTCACTGGCTTCGCAACTACGAGCCTCTTCGCGTTCCAATCCGTCTCGCAGACAACCAGCTTGTCTACTCGGCTGGTGTGGGCTCGGTCGTCTTCAGGCCGCTGCTGGGGGGGAGGGAGGCTCGCGACGTCGAGTTTACGAGGGTGCTGCATGTCCCTGCGCTTAGAAACAACCTCCTGTCTGTCCTGTTCTTGACCAAACATCGCCATTTCACCGTCTCCATCTCCTCTGTGCGCATGGACTTTGCCCTCGACGGCAGGACGCTCTTCTGCGCCCCCATCAACGAGCGCAACACTGCACTCCTCGCAGGCACCACCATCGCCGCAGATCCGCCCCTAGCAGAGCTAGCTCAGCTCGCCTCGACGCTTCCCCTGGATCTTGCGCTCTGGCACCGCCGCTTCGCCCACTGCTCCCCAGACAGTGTCCGGACGCTCCTCACCAAGGGCCTCGTCACTGGCCTCGATCTCCGCTTCAAGGCCGCTCCAGATCCCATCTGCGAGCCGTGTCTTGCCGGCAAGATGCACGCCAACCCCTTTCCTTCCTCCACCCACCGTGCACCCTCCCCCGGCGCCCTCGTCCACTCGGACTTGAAGGGCCCCATGTGGAAGCAGACCCACCAGGGGTTCCGCTACTGGGTGACCTTTGTTGACGACCACTCGCGTCTCCGGGTGCTCTTCCTGCTCCGGAAGAAGTCCGACGCGTTTGGCGCCTTCAAGGCCTACTGCCAGTGGGTGCAGACGCAGACTGGCTCGCCGGTCAGGGCCCTGCGCGACGACAAGGGCGGGGAGTACATGTCCCAGGAGTTTTCGGACTTCTGTGTCGAGCACGGCATAGAGCGTCAACACTCTGTCCGCAACCGTCCCCAGCAGAACGGTGTTGCTGAGCGCATCAACCGGACGCTGTCGGACGGGGTGACAGCCATGCTGGCCGAGTCTGGCCTCCCTCAGACGTTCTGGGGAGAGGCTGTGCTCTCGCTGGTCCATGTGCTCAACCGCTCGTACTCCTCTGCCTGCCCAGATGCCACCCCCTACGAGCTCTGGTACGGTCGCAAGCCGGATGTCTCCCACCTGCGCGTTTGGGGCTGCACGGCCTATGTCCACGTCCAGCGCGACAAGCGGCAGGGCCTCTCCCCTCACATGGAGAAGTGCGTCTTCATTGGCTACCCGGAGGGCTACAAGGGCTGGAAGTTCTACAACCCCACAACCAAGCGCACACTCATCAGCGAGCGCGCTGAGTTTGATGAGCGGTTCTTCCCTGGCCTGAAGCGGTCGAGCGCGGAGCCAGTTTCCCTCGCTGCGCCTCCCGCTCCTGCGTACAGCCCCGGGTCCGTGCCCCCGGTCGATGCCCCGGCGGACGATCTCCCTGCGCCGCATTTGGGGGGAGAGGACGAGGCTCTGCCTCCTGTGCAAAATGCGCCCCAGGATGATCCTCCACCTGAGATCGCCCCAGACCTTGGCGACCTCGAGCCTGGCGACGACGCACCTCCGTCCCCGCCTCAGGCACCTGTTGGCCTACCAGCTGACGAAGTCGCGCCCCCTCTGCCTGCCGTTCAGGCCGCCGATCGCGTCCCTCGTCCTCGCAGCCCTGATTCATCGCCCTCTCCACCTCCTGCAAAGCGCAGACGAACTCCTCGCTCCCAGGCCGGACCCAGTGCTCCCCAGCGTCGCAGCACCCGCCAGAGCCGTCCGCCCGGTGAGTGGTGGAAGGTCCCAGCCTCTCAGTCTGCTGCGCCTTCTCCTGCGCCCTCTGCGGCCCCATCTCCATCGCCTCCTCCTGTCGACCACTCTGTGCGCTCTCAGCCTCCTCCCCTCGATCCCATTCCAGAGACTCCCTCGCCACTGCGCTCGCCCCCAGACTCGCCCACCATGCCCGGCGCCCTCTGGCAGGCCCGTGAGCCGACCCCTGCGGTTGCAGAGTCTGAGGACGAGGCAGAGGACAGCGAAGAGGAAGAGGAGCTGAACTACGTGTTTGCTCCCTCTGAGGCAGATGACGACGAGGAGTGCACCCTCTTCGTTTCCGAGGCTGAGCCCTTGACGTACGAGGAGGCCATGCGCCGCCCTGACGCAGAGGAGTGGCGCAAGGCGATGGACGAAGAGCTGGAGGCGCACCGCTCCAATGGCACCTGGAAAGTCTCTGCACTTCCTCCGGGCAAGCGAGCCATTGGCTGCAAGTGGGTCTTCCGCCTCAAGCGCAAGGCAGACGGCTCCATCGAGCGCTACAAGGCCCGGCTCGTCGCCAAGGGCTTCTCCCAGCGCCCTGGCTTCGAGTACACCGAGATCTTTGCCCCCACCATCCGCATGTCCTCCATCCGCCTCATCCTCGCCCAGGCTGCGCTCCAGGACCACCACATGCGCTCCATCGACATCTCCCATGCCTTCACCAATGGCGACCTCGACGAGGAGCTGTACATGAAGCCGCCTCCATACTTCACAGAGGCGCGCTGGGGCGAGGTCCTGCACCTGCTCAAGTCGCTCTACGGCCTCAAGCAGAGCGCTCGGATGTGGAACAAGAAGCTCCACTCTGCGCTCCAGGAGCTGGGCTTCTCCCGAGTGCGCTCTGATGCTGCCATGTACGTCTATGAGCGTGCTGGTGTCCGCATTTTCATGCCCATCTACGTCGACGACATCACCCTTGTTTCGAACTCTGAGGCTGCCATCGACGACATCGTCGCCCAGCTCTCCAGGCACTTCAAACTGCGAGACCTGGGGCCGACCTCCTTCCTCCTTGGCATCGAGATCATCCGGGACCGCCTCAACCGCACCATTGCACTCTCCCAGCGCCAGTACATCCTCGACGTCCTCGAGCGCTTTGGCATGGCAGACTGCAATGCCGTCTCCACTCCCATGGAGCCTGGGCTCGTCCTGTCGACCTCCATGGCTCCCCAGACCGCAGAGGAGACCGCGTTCATGCGCAAGGTCCCCTACATCTCCATTGTCGGTGCTCTCATGTACCTGGCCACCTGCACTCGCCCAGACATCTCCTTCTCCGTCTCCACCCTTGCCCGGTTCAACTCGAACCCTGGGATCGCACACTGGAAGGCTGCAAAGCACCTGCTGCGCTACCTGAAGGGCACTGTCGACCTGCGCCTCACCTACCGTCCAGACCCGTCCCTCGACGCTCCCTTTGTCGCTTTCTGCGATGCAGCTCATGGGGACAACCCGGACAACGGGCGGTCGACTGGGGGCTACATGGTGCGTGTTGGCAGCGGTGCGATCAGCTGGAGCAGCAAACTGCAGCCCATTGTGACGCTTTCTTCGACGGAAGCTGAATTTGTGGCAGCAGTTGAAGCCGGCAAGGAGATCTACTGGATGCGCAACATGCTCTCCGAGTTTGGTGCCCCAGTTGAAGGTGCTTCTGCCCTGCGCATCGACAACCAGTCGGCGATCTCTGTGGCCAAGAACCCAGAGCACCACGGGCGGATGAAGCACCTCGATCTGCGCTTCTACTGGCTGCGGGATGCAGTGGAGGCTGGCAAAATTGCGCCGGATTTTGTACCCACTGATCAGATGCCTGCGGACCTGCTCACCAAGCCGCTCTCCCGAGCAAAGGTCGAGCTGTTCCGGCGGATGATGGGCCTGGAGTGATCCAGCCATGCGAGGTTGGGGGGAGCTGCGCTCTCTTGCATTTGCAGGAGTTGCAGACAGCTTGAATCAGGGGGGAGTGTTGAATGCGGTGATTCTGCGCTTGTTTCGCATGCGATTGACTTTGGACTTTGCACAGCGCCTCAGCGCGGTGTCTCCTTCCCACTCTGATTTTGGCAGGCGCCGGCGCCTAGAAATGCGCCGGCACCAGCTGGAATTGAACCCTCGACCTTCTGGTGCCCACTGCAGGGCGCTTTCAGCGCCTACTTTGTTTCCTCCATAGCGCCCGCATTTTTTCACTCTGTTGGTAGATATTTGGCCCATGTCTCGTACTCCCTGCGGTCCTTGTCGTCTGCGATCCTCAGCAGCTCAACTTGGACCACAGTTGTTCACTGGCAGATTGAGCCCCAGCCTTCGCTCTCAGCAGCATCTGGCTATAACAACCTTCAACGCTTCATCGTCGGCTCTTTCAAACGCAGCCACGGTGTCCTCGGCGGTCGCGCCAGGAGTCGATGCTACGTGGGCTTGAGCGAAGTGGTGGCTGTCAATGGACATGGCGCTGAGTCTTCAATGTGTCGGTCTCCTCCATGTGGTCACTTACCGCACGTCCACCAGCTAAGAGATTTGTTAGCACACCAGAGGCGACCGGAGGATGTTCAATTGCAGTGGCGCACCAGGCTCTCCCCGGGTGACATGTTGTTGTAAGCCATGGCAAATTCTTGCGCAGTCGTGCCAGGGTGACCCCGCAAGTGGCTTATGGCTGCGAGGTTCCTATGAGACTGTAAATATGTGTGTGCTTCAAGAGGTGTGAGTACTTACCTCGCGGTGATTGCATTCTTGACTACTCGGATCTTCTTGCCAGTTGGGGCCATGCTGGCGTTCATTGGACGGCTCGCAGTTGTCGGCGCGAGGTCAACGGAGGCTTGGGTGTTCAATTTGTCAACGTCCACACATGTGGTGTACGGTCAGGATGGGAGACCTGGGATATTGTGGGGCACGGCAGGTGTGTCAGAGGCCCTATGCGAGTTGCCACGGCAGATTGAATGAAGATGAAGATGTACTGTCGTGGATACGACGGAGACCCTGTATTTTTCCACTATTTTTCCCTATTTTCCTTTATTTTATACAGACAGTTTACGATACATGAGCAGGCTGAGGCAGGTAGACGGTCATGTGACTCTCACCTGCAGGTAGAGCAATACCGGCGCACAGACCGCCCTTTCGTTTGTACATGTTGTGGCTCCATCAAAGTAGTATATAACCAACCCTGTAGCGACCCTGGCCCGCATCTTGACCTCTTGGTCTTTGGGCTAGGTAAGCCGTTGATTGTACCTTTTGATTAGCGTGAATGTTTACTTGGTCTTTGGGCTAGATTTGTCGTGAGATTCTAAGTCAGGCGCGTGTCGACCTCGAGTCCGCCGCCCCAAGCAAGATCCTTTCTCTTTCCCTCAGCGGTAGTAGTAGTCAGTAGCACGTTACCAGTCGCGTCGAGCCTAGCTCCGCAACATTAGGTCAAGATCCCCCACCGTACCGGAGGACTGCCGATAAGTCCCTCCCTTACGTGTAAGTCTATTCCGTTTATGATCACCCCCTGTGCCGATTGGCCCTCGCGTACGCGCTTTGTCACCCCGGAGTAATGGTCAGGGCGCAACCCTTGGCTTGCCGATCTTTGGATCAGGTATGATACGCGGAATCTGCTACCAAGCAGTGTAAAATCCGGTGTCAGTTATAACGGGTGCACCCTCAGGTGTAGGAGGCAAAGAAAGGCGACAAAAGGAAGCCGGGGCAGGTGACCCTTGGGCTCGTGTCCCTTGTGGTCAGAAGACGCAGCAATAGGCCGAGGAGGCTGAGCAGACAAAACTGCGGCTAATGTCCCGAGATCGGGAGTAGACACCCTGGATCTTGAGTGCCAAGGACTGATTCACAGCTACAATCGCCTCAATCTAATCGACTGTCACTGGATCCCCGACCGCGAAAGGTGGTTTGATTGTCGCCACTTCCTGTGCCCCAACTGTCTTCTCACCCTCGAACCCAAGCCTGTCGAAGAAGGCGAGGATCTTCCCCGCTTCCTATCCACCAGACTCGATCAGATCCATGGACTGATCCCCGAAAGTATCCCTCTCCCCGAGACCCCCGCTATCATCACACGTGCCCCCAGTCCCATACCGGCCGGCGCCCCCATGGCTGATCCGCATCTCCAAGCCCTCATCAACAGCCAGGCGGCAGTTCAACAGGCGCTAGCCGCTCTCACAATGGCTGTCACCGCCCTGGCCGCCAAATCCAACAGCCGCACCCTCGACAAGGCGAGCCAGAAGCCGGCTCCCTTCAAGGGTAACTCCAGTGCGGACGCCCGCCGGTTCCTTGCAGCCTTCAAGGCCTACGCCATGTCGACCGGCCCCACGCTCAACAACCCCCGCGAGGAAGGGGGATACACTCGCGACAATGGGAAATGGATCTTCTCCGCCCTCACATTCCTCCAGGACGAGGCGGCTATCTGGGCCACCCCCTATCTCGAGAAGGTCGACGGCGAGACAGCCGCTGAGCGCCCCTTCAACGACGACTGGGAGGCATTCCAGACCGCGTTCAAGGAGCGCTTCGAAACGGCTAACGAGGCCGTTGATGCCAATGACGCGCTCCGGTCCCTCTGGCAAGGGAGCAAGACCGTCCCCGAGTACGCCGCCAAGTTCAAGGAGGTGATGGATCGCACCGGCTACTCTGCCACCAATCTCCGAGATCGTTTCTACGAGCATCTCGCCAGCAACATCAAGGACGAGTTGGTGCACACCGCCCGGCCGATCGGAACCCTCGATCAGCTCATCACGGTCGCCACCGACATCGACATCCGCATTCGGCAACGCAGAGCCGAAAAGGCACGCGAGCAGGGCAAGTCCGCCCCGCCTCCCAAGCACCCCATCACCGCTACAACCCCCATCGCCCCCTTCGTCACCAAAGACCCCAACGCGATGGACATCGACGCGTCCCGCACCCGCGAGGCCTTCCTTCGATCAATGACAGGGAAGTGCTTCGGCTGTGGATCCACTGCCCACAGCAAGAAGGATGGGAACCACGAGCGCGACCTCTGCTCGTGGTGCAGACGCACCGGCCATCGTGAGGTCGTGTGTCAGAGCAAGTACATGGGGCAGCCGAAGAAGCAGCGGGTGGCAGCGACCAAGGACAAGGTCCCGGACCCCGTAGCCCCTGCCCCTGAAGCGACGATCTCGGCCAGCCGCGATGATGTGATCGCGCAACTGCTCGAAGGACAGCGACAGCTAGCCGCGCAGATTGAGGCGATGAAGCAGGCTTTTTAGAACGGGCGCATGACAAGGCTACACCACCCCCGCCTGAAGGTTTACGTACGGACTCCCCCCTCCCCTCTATTTACGACTCTATCTCGTCATGTACATTTAGCATACCGGAAATAGAGATGCCCGGTTCACACTTCCGTATCAGTGTGAACATCAAGGGAAGGAACTGCAACATAAATGCCGTAGCCATGATAGACTCCGGAGCCACGGGTCTATTCATCCACCAGCACTTCATTGACACCCATCACGTTATCACGCACCCCCTCTCATGCCCTATCGCTCTTCACAACGTAGACGGCTCCCGCAACCGCGCGGGTAGCATCACCCACTTCGCACGCCTCGAAATCCGCATTGGCGAGTACGTTGAGCACACCGAATTCCTGGTCACGGACATCGGCCCCAAGGATCTCATCCTCGGGCTCCCCTGGTTATGGAAAGTCAATCCGCACATTGATTGGAAGGATGGGCAGGTTGAGGTCGAGGCAGGGGACCGATCGGCGGACCCTGTGGGAGACCTCCCACCGTTCGAGAAAATCGCGGCTAACCGGTGTCTGCGCCGCCGCATGCAGAAGCTCGGAGTCCTGGAGGAAGCCACCGAAGAACTCTGGTGTGCCGCCGGGTTCACTTATTCCACCGAGCTAGCGGCCGAAGCGCAGCGAGACAAGCCGAAGTGGACCTTCGAGGAGATGGTACCTGAGGAATACCGACAGTACGCCAAGGTGTTCTCAGAACAGGAATTGGAGCGCCTCCCAGAGCATAGGCTCTACGATCACGCCATTGACCTAAAACCTGGAGCGCCCGAGACTATCCGGTCCAAGGTGTACCCAATGCCGGTTAATGAACAAGCCGAGCTCGACACGTTCCTCGATGAGAACCTCCACAAGGGGTACATCGTCCCCTCAAAATCTCCGATGGCATCACCTGTCTTCTTTGTCAAAAAAGAAGGACGGGAAGCTGCACATGGTTCAGGATTACCGCAAGCTGAACGACATCACGATCAAGAACCGGTACCCACTTCCCCTCGCTTCCGACATCATCAATCGCCTTCGGAACTCCAAGTACTTCACCAAGTTCGACGTTCGTTGGGGCTACAACAACGTCCGGATCAAGGAGGGCGATGAATGGAAGGCGGCCTTTACCACGAATCGAGGCCTGTTTGAACCCCGGGTGATGTTCTTTGGACTTATGAACTCCCCGGTGAAGTTCCAGGCCCTGATGAACTTCATCTTCGGGGATCTAATCGCAGCCGGAAAGGTGGCAGTGTACCTCGACGACATCCTCATCTTCAGTAGCGACCTCCAAACCCATCGGGAGGTCACCCACGAAGTCTTGCAGCGGCTCCAGGCTCATGATCTATTCTTGCGACCGGAGAAATGTGAGTTCGAGCGGACGGAGATCGAGTATCTTGGCATGATCATCCGGCAGGGCGAAGTCGGCATGGACCCCGTCAAAGTCCAGGCCATATGCGAGTGGCCCACCCCACGCAATCTACACAAAGTGCACGGCTTCATTGGCTTTGCCAACTTCTACTGCCGGTTCATCAAGGACTTTGCCAAGATCACACGCCCCCTCCACGACCTGACTAAGAAGGATGCTCCGTGGGAATGGGGGACACGGCAACGGTTGGCTTTCGAGACACTCAAACAGGCCTTCACCACGGAACCTGTCCTGGTGACCTGGGAGCCGGATCGGCCTACCAAAGTCGAGGTAGACGCCTCCGGGTATGCAACGGGGGGGGTCCTACTACAGAAGCTCGAGAACAGACTCTGGCATCCAGTCGCGTTCTGCTCGGAATCCATGTCAGAAGCGGATCGGAACTACAAGATCTATGATCGAGAACTCCTGGCCATCATCCGCGCCCTGGAAGACTGGCGACACTTCCTGGAAGGCCTACCGGAGCCCTTCGAGATCATCACGGACCACCAGAACCTCGAGTACTGGCGAACGGCACAGCACCTCACCCAACGGCAGGCACGGTGGGCGCTCTGGCTCTTGCGGTTCAACTTCTGCCTCACGCACAAGCCAGGCACTGCCAACACTCAGGCGGATCCCTTATCTCGGATCTCGGACCTCCAGGTCACTGACGCGGAGGACAATCAGGACCAGATCGTCCTCCGACCGGAACGCTTCGCGACCCTCGCGGCAACCATCTTGCACGCGGCAAACCCGCTTGAGGAGCAGATCAGGGCTAGTAGTGAGAGGGAAGCAGAGGTGTTGCGGGGTTTGGAAGCCCTGCGGAAGGACGGGCCGAGGAAGCTGACGGATGGGACGTGGGAATGGGAAGAGGACAACAGGCTGGTGTACTACCGAGGGCGGTCGTACATCCCACCCGAGGATGGACTTTGACAGGAGATCGTATGGCAATGTCACGATGCCCCTACGACGGGACACCTGGGCAAGCACGGAACCCTAGAACTGGTTAGTCGACTGTATTGGTGGCCGGGGATCAGCGGCTTTGTGGAAAAGTACGTACTAGGCTGCAATCAGTGCCAAAGGTACAAGACGGCGGCCCACCCTTGTGCCACTCTACAGCCGCACGAAGTACCGGAAGCACCCTGGGCGGTCATCAGGGTAGATCTAATCACCGGCCTACCTCCGTCGAAGGGGAAGAACGTGATCGCCACTTACGTGGACCTGTATAGTAAACAAGTCCACCTAGCAGCCACCACACACACAGTTACAGCCGTCGGCATCGGAGATCTTCACTACCAGCACATCTTCTGACTCCACGGCATCCCCCGTAAGATCGTCTCGGACTGCGGCCCGCAGTTCGTGGCTCGGGTCACTCGGGCATTGTACAAGCGCCTCGGCATCGAAAGCGGCCTTACCACGGCTTACCACCCCATGGGCAACGGGCAGATGGAGCGGGCCAATCAGGAAGTAGAGCAGTACCTTCGGATCTATTGTGACAAGCGGCAGGACAACTGGGCCGAGCTCCTTCCCACTGCCGAGTTTGTACTCAACCCACGGATTCACACGGCACACGGCCAAACTCCGTTCGAGGTACTATACGGATACTCACCTGACTTCACTATCCCCGCTGGACACCCGACTCCAATCCCCACCGTAGACGCGCGGCTTGAGCGGCTCCGCGAAGCACGCAAAGAAGCCGAAGCTGCCCTCCGGATGAGTAAGGAGCGGATGAAGCACGCATACGAAGGAGGGAAGCGCAAAGCACACGAGTTCAAAGTCGATGATAAGGTGTGGCTATCGGCCAAGAACATCCACATCCATCAGGCCACACCTAAGCTCGGACCCCAGCAACTTGGCCCCTTTGAAGTAACCGAACGGGTCGGAGATCTCGACTACCGCCTGGTGTTACCCCTGGCGCTCAAGCTCCACAACGTCTTCCACGTGGACCGGCTCTCCCCGTGGCGTGGGAATGAAGTAAACGGACGTACCCCTCCCCCTCCAGATCTGATCAAAGTAGATGGTGAGGAAGAGTACGAAGTGGATTGGATCCTGGACAGCCGCCGGTACCGTAATCAATTGCAGTACCTCGTGCGATGGAAAGGGTACGGGGAAGGCGAGGACAGTCAGGAACCGGCTAAGAACCTGGACAACGCCCCAGAAGCCATGGCCGACTTCCACCGACGTAATCCAAGCGCCCCTCAGAAAATCTCGGCGGTCGACTTCAGCGCCTTACCTAGGCGGCCCCGAGAAAACTTCACCAACACTGAACCAAACGATCTGAAATGGGAGAGTGGATGACACCTGGGAAGGGCGTCCACCAGGGACGATGGACAGGAGGAGGGGGGTAATGTCATGGATACGACGGAGGCCCTGTATTTTTCCGCTATTTTTCCCTATTTTTCCTTATTTTCTACAGACAGTTTACGATACACGAGCAGGCTGAGGCAGGTAGACGGTCATGTGACTCTCACCTGCAGGTAGAGCAATACCAGCGCACAGACCACCCTTCCGTTTATACATGTTATGACTGTTAGAGCAACAATCCCGACGCGGCCGAAGGCCGCGAACACTTACTTACACTCATTTATTAGTTGTTCCTTATGTTACTTACATATGTTAGTCTTCGCCACACTAGCCAGCTTTCCGTTGCCTCACAAACGGGTTCGTTCTCATTCAACGCTGCGTTTAGTATAACAGTTACCTTTTTAGTACATTTTGACGCCCGCGCTCGCCGACATACCTCGTTGATTTTTTTCGAGCGTCCCTCCTCAGTCTTGCACTCTCATTGTGTGCGCCGTACTGAGGGGTGAGCTCGCATTCCATTCCTTTTCATGCTCGCTCATTACTGATACTACTCCTGTAACCAGTCTCTCGCGTCTGCTTACAGGTACATTCTAATATAGTCTTGCACTCTCATCGTGTGCGTCGTACTGAGGGTCTCTTGCGTCTGCTTACAGCACGCCTAAAAACCGCTTGCTCCCATAGTGGCCCCATCAAAGTAGTATATAACCGACCCTGTAGCGACCCTGGCCCGCATCTTGACCTCTTGGTCTTTGGGCTAGGTAAGCCTTTTGATTGTACCTTTGATTGGTGCAAATGTTAATTTGGTCTTTGGGCTAGATTCGTCGTGAGAGTCTAAGTCAGGCGCATGTCAACCCCGAGTCCGCCGCCCCAAGCAAGATCCTTTCTCCTTTCTCCAGTGGTAGTCGTAGTCAGTAGCACATTACCGGTCGCGTCGAGCCTAGCTCCGCGACATGTACAGTAGTGGACGTTAGATTGTTGTACCAAAAAGCATCTTCATGTTCATAGTTCTACGTATTTTTCCAAAGTGGTCAGCATGTGCTCACCCGTGATAACAATGGGCGGACGTACCGCCAACTTCTCCAATATCGCCCGACACCTGGCAGGATCTTGAAGAATAGACGGTCGGGCATTGCTCGCCAACGATTGTTCACCGAGGTCAGCGGTCTGCGTGGTAGGGGCGAATGAGCTGAATGGGGGAGGTACTGATCGCAGATTAAGAAGGCTATGGGAGTTACATGTATACGTAGACCAGTGAGTATATGCTTTCCAAAAGGCGTGGTGTACCATCAAAAACGGGTCCAGATTGAAGGCATGGCTCGGGTCGGATGACCGTGCAGAGATGGACAGCGAGGAAGCGAGATTGATATCAGGCAACATGGTCGGCGCGGCGAGTATGTTGATAGGTGTTCTACTTCCTGCTTGACTGAGCTCGATGGGACTGGTGAGAAAAGGGGTATTGGGATCCATAAAAGCAGGTGTGTGCAAGAATTGGAAGGCCATTGGGCAAAATAAAGGGAGGGGATATTGGAATTGTTTAGGAAATGGAGGAGTGCAACAAGGACGTCGGGTGCGCACCAGCTGCTTGTGACAAGACCGGTCACATTATCGCAAGCAGCGGGCGTCTCTCCCCCCTTCTGTCCTGTTACAGCACTTCCTTTACCCTGTGTGCACTATGGACTCAGATCTCTCTCCATGTACATCTCTCGCTAGTTCTGGTCTTGCTCCTGCAAGAGACTTTCTCGTGATGCTGGCTAATGATCCTTGCTCCACGCAACTCAGCGAAGAACCCGGTCTTGTGGAATCTCACACACCCACTTCGAGTCACTACGACTCCGACTACCTCATGGCGGCTTTCTTCCTACGCAAGCCGTGCACGCCAATTCATGTGAATGGATCACCCAGGAAACTTTGGCATATTCGAACACGCATACATCAGCTTGCAAAAATCACTGCGTGCGCTGACGTCCAGATCAACCGAAGGGGCGGGTTTGCAGCAGACGAGCTGAAGGAAGCATACCTAGAGGTCCTCGGTGGATTCCACAGGCTCCAGGAGGCCCTTTGCGACCTCGGCGACGATGATCTCACTGAGGCGGTGAGAAACAGGTGCGTCCATCTCATGCCTAGAGTAACACCGCGCTGATACTGCTCGTGCATAGCTGTCTTACGTCTCTGCGCCTGCCATCGCTCCTTCCACAAACCACCCCTGAGACCATGCTGCGCTTCGCTCACAAGGACTTGAATAAGCTGCCGTCAGCCACTGTCTCGCGCTCGTTGACCACTGTCTCGCGCTCGTTGACCACTGTCTCGCACCCACCGTTGACCACTGTCTCGCACCCACCGTTCGCCACTGTCTCGCGCCCGCCATTTGCGGCGGTCTCGCGCCCGTCGTCGGCCTGTGTCACTGTGCCTCAGGCTGATCTTGGGTCTACTCTCCGGGATGCCGCTCAGTCTGATTCTTTGGTTACCGAACTGGACGAATTGCAAGAGATGCGATACCTGGATTCTCTCGTGGACCCGGAACATTATGCAAACCCGCTCACACTGCGCAGCTGACGTGAAAGGGTAATCGAGACAGCAGCCTTTGAGCGACAGCGTGGCTGCGAACAGATCGTCCTGAGCTCATGCCCGAAGGAGCTGGAGTTATGTATACCGCAGGCATCATGTACATAGTACTCTATTGCAGACTCTATTCTATCTTACCGTCCTCCTCCACTGCATTGAGACCTCCTGATCAGTAATTTGCCTCTAGCCCGAGTTTCTCAACCAGGAAGTACTTGCTGCCTACTTGAAAGTGTGGCTCAAGGGGATCTTTGAGGTCGACAATGACATCTGAATCCGGCACCATAGCCACCACGGACTGTATGGTGTGCACCTCGACAACTTACACTGCCTCGTGTCCACGGTATTCCGACAACCAGACAGTCCGGTGCAGCTTTTCAAAGAGATTTTCATCTCAAGGCCCAAATAGCGAGACGACCGCCACTGTGCGCACATCTTCTTCCGAGATTTGCAGGTGGCAGAAGAATCGTACCTCGGCAATCTCGGTGCGCCAGCCAAGGAACAGCTGCATAAGGGCAGTGAGTCACATCACGGACATTGGAGACTGTGCGGGACAGACCTGTACAACACGAGCTATTTGGATCTTACATAGGGCCTTGTTACACTCCTTCCATGCTGAGTGAGCTATTTGATCATTGGGCAAACGAAGGCACACCCACCATTGGACCTTCAGGGAGTAGTTGCACTCCTCCTCCTCGGGCGGCCACCCAAGACTGCAGAGAAAGCGATGGAAAGCTAAGCCCTCGGGAGCGGAAACATCACGCGCGCAGATGTCGCGTGCTCGGAAGAGCACAAACTGGTTGCCGAGATCAAGGGCACCACGCGGCACCCGGGATCGGGGCGATTGTTCGAGCGACGGAATCATGGCCTTGAGAGCATTGACTTGGCACCACAGAAGGGCACGCTGTGAGAGTTTGGCGAAGGGATTAGAGGGTAGCCAGATCTCGCCGCCAAGATCGCCAATGCTTCATTCCATTGTGTATTGAGTATGGCCTGGGAGGGGTCCGGTGAGTCGAACCTGGCGAGCACCATGGCGCATTGTATGGACGACCGGACGGACAAGGTGCAACAGATCCGCGTCCCGCTGGTAATACAAGTGCTCATATTCAAGCTCGGCGGTGCACGCGAGCTCATTCGCGCGGTTCAGATCCTCCCGCGAGATCGCGGTTTTGCCGAGTAACTGCCCAGATGCTACAAATTTAGTGTAGTTTAGCATGTAAACCTCAGGAAGGATCCGTCGGAGCATGGCGGGGCCATTAGCTGTAGAAATATGTCATCCACTCCTTGGCCTTGTAGCCGCTTGAGATCTTCTCAGCGATATTGCACGGGGGCGGTCAAACGAGCCCGGGAGGTACGATGCCGCGCGGGCGACCTCGGCACTGTGATTGGTCCAGACATTGTCTTGGAGAACGGCCCACGGTTGTCTGGCCGCATCTTGCCAGCTCCCGGTGAGTGTGCCCCGCCAGAGACTAACAAAGAGGTCAGTCATGTTCAGGGCCACCAAGTGCATGTAGTCCAGAGGGAAGCAGCCCGGGAGATCGAACATCCAAGAAAGACCACTAAAGATGCTCGGTTTGCTGAGTCCAGTCTCTTTGCAGCATGTTTCGTATTCGCCCACAGTCTGTGCCGAGATCAAGTAGGCCTCATCATCTCGATACTCTTGAGCCAGAGCAGCTGGGCTAGCCTCCAGAATTGCCAGATCGACATCTTGATGCAAACAAAACGGCACCACGTAGGGCGGGGCCGGCGGGAGCAGCGCAGGATAATAGGTACCCAGTCGCAGCTTTCGCTGCCAGATCAGACAGCAGTAGAGTCTGCACCCGCAACGGCCAGTGTGGCCGACCATGCCACTCATCAGAGCCATTGCCGGCCCATCAGCCAGTACAAGAGCCAGGAACACGTAGAGGAGCCACACTAGATTCTTAGATGCATCCCAGACCTTGAAGCCCTCATGCATGAGGCAGGAGACATGGTACAGCCCAGGGAAGAGAAATGAGTCCAGGTCCTTCGGATGATTAGGCCCAGGTATCACAGCGCCAGGGAGCACGTATTTCTGGCGGTACCGTTTGTCGGGCCCAAGGCTCAAGATCACCCAGATGTAGAATCAGCAATCCGATTTCTTGCTGCAGTACAGTTGGGCACCGTCGATGGACATCATGACAACCACATTGTCCTTGCTGATTTGCCCGGCTGTGTAGGCCCCCCAGAAGTGGCTGCCGTGTGCCACATCCTCGAAGTGATCCAATCCTTGTGAGTGCTCAAGCTGTTCCTAGACCTCCTCGATGAGTGTCGTCAGATAGCCCATCGCTTCCGCGCCTGCCGGAGAGCGAAATTGCGCCTGGAGCTGGGGACCCAAAGGCATGGTATAGAACTGTTGCCATGCAACCTGAGCCGAGCTGTTCTTCTTGTGCGCGTGGAGTTCATTGTAACGTGCTTCGCCGCATTTCGTGCAGTTCTGGAGGTCGCGGTACAGGCTGGTAAACGCAATGCAACTGTGTACGCACATGTCATTGACGACAGGCACTATGCCCGTCAGAATCTCCACCTTGCGCTTGACCTGGTAGTACGAGAGAAGCCATCGCTCGGGATTACGATGTTCGATGATCGCGCGCACCCTATTGTAACACTCTTGGGAGGCGTTCTGGAGGGCAAGGTAGATCTCGATGGAGTACAACTCATCCTCATTTGTAATTTCTAGAAGCTTCGTGGGGGGGTTCCTGAGCTGATGGCATACATCTTCGCCAAGTCCGCTGTCTGCAGACTCAAGGGTTGCGCCCTTCAGAAGAGTGATGAAGTCCAGAGCGCGCTTCATGTCCTCCAGTGTAACAGGGACCTCCGTGAATCCCTGGTCGTGGGCAGAGGGAGATTCGTCAACTGGGTCCGCGTGGTCCTCATCATCAGGGCGCAGTGCACTGGCACCCTCGACATCTTCTTCCATAACGTCCTTGGCCATGGCCCGCAGCCTTTCCAGAGTGCGAGGCGGGGAGGGAGAATCCTCGCGTGGGTCGAGGGGAGCCTCCAGATTGGGCGCATCCTCGAGCGCGATCTATGAACAACACTTTAGCAATTACATATCTTGAATCGCAAACACGTGGACCTCCTGTTTGCCGGGACAATGGTCTGCGTGCGGGTCTTCTGATTCCCGTGGATGCTTGTGCGATCCACTCGGTTCGCTGTGTGGTTCATCAGCCGCGCGTCTGCCCATTCCATTGTCCGGAGTGGGCAACAGAGTATTCTGCACAGTCCCTGCAGCCAGGATGAGCTTCTTTACTGCCAAATGGATGTAATACACAGTTTTGGAGAGGATGGTTGGCTCGCCGCCGCAGTAGCGAGTGCATTTGCACTCGAACTTCTTGCATGTCCTCTTCTTCGTGGGCTTGGTGGTGTTTTCGTCCATGGAGGAGCGTGGTCGCGGGCAGAGAGGACTGCAGACACGCAAGGAGGGGGGGGGAGAAATTACTGTAAATATTGACTCTACATGCTACATGTATGTGACGTTGTTCGCGTCTACTCCACACGCCGCGATGTGCTATGCGGGTGCCATAGGGCTACATAAGACCTACTACAGCCACGGTGATGGCGTTGGACCATGGTTTGCAGAGGAAGGTGGCTGTGCAGCAGATTGTCAGGAGCACGCTCGCGTTAAGAATAGCGTTGGGGGCAAATGCTCACGGAGGTGCTCGCCAGCGAGTGGCAATTGGCGAGCCGTTTGGGCGGTCGGCGAGCACCTGGCAAATGTGGTGATTGCTGGCACTTGCTCTCTATGGCTACCATTGTCTTCGTAATGCTATAAACTCGATTCTACACCCCCATCAAGCTCAATAATGTCCTTGGGTCCCACTCTCTGTCCCATGGCTGTTCTGCATGCTCCTCTGCTCCCTTTTCTGCTGGTGTAGATGGTACTCCAGCACGCACCTTCTCCAGAGCCGCCGGCTCATACACGTCTGCCACATCAACCTCACCACCCAAGCTGTCCCCGCTCCCCTCTTCCATCCGCATCTGTTCCAGCCCGCTGTAGGCCTGCTCAAGCTCCTCAAGTAAGATGTCCTCCGGACCGGCCAACCCGTCTAGAGGAGTGTCCAGGTCACCGCCCGATGCCCCAAGGGCCCAGTTGGCCGTGAGATCAGTGAGTTTCCTGACATCGAGGCCTCTGTTGTGTGTGTGCATGTGCGCGTGGTGCCAGCGGATGGTTGCACCGCCTAAGAGGTCATGATTGTAGTGGTTGCGGAGCACGCCATGTGTCTCCATCTGTGAGACAGAGAGGCGACAGCGTTTAGGGTTCTGCACACCCCTGAGGTTGGAGAAGAGTCGCTCGATCTTGGCAGAGTGGGGTACGATGCTGAGGACCCGGATGGCCATGGCCTTGAGCGGGTGCTTTTCCGAGGCTATCAGCGGGCTCTTCCACCAGCTGACCGTGTCTATGGTTCCACCTGTGAAGGGTGTGTTGCCCTGAGAATACTGCTCGATGTCGATGATGAGCTGCTTCGCTGATTCCTTGGTCCAGTTCCAGCGCTTCGCAAGTCCCAGAGCGATACGGTATGCGTCTTTGACCTGCCGGGAGTGTGTTGCAGAGGTGACCACGAGCTGCTGACCAAGCGGGTGGAGGAAAAGCGTGAACCAATGAAGGTCCGTATTCATTTCGTGGAAACCCTTGTGGATCATCTGCTGAGCGTGCCATGTGAAGGCGAGGTCGTCAGTGTCCTCGATCACCAGTGTCGCCATCTGACACTCTGCCCAGATGAGCTCAAGCATGCAGTCCGCAAGTGTAGCGTCCCGACTCTCTAGATTCCCGATCGCGTCAATGAGCGGCTTGCAGATACGGATCAGCTGCGCATTCCGCTGCCAATGTGTGACATCTAGGACAGCCTTCACAATGTCTGTATTGATGACTGAGTAGCCGTTCCATGACTGCTGTGTGTCGTCCCGGAGGCACACTTCAATGAGTGCTTGGCTAGGATAGCAGGGTCAGCATCAGTGTGGCATGAACATATCTGGACATACCAATGTTTCTGCACAGACACAGCTTGTAGGATAAGCGAGTACCATCGCATGGCAGTGTGCGTCTTGAGCCTGCGCTTGAGACCGAGTCGCCCCTTGACAGCTTCGAGTTGTCCACCCCAATAGTGTGAAGAGGTGAAAAAGGACACAATCCTTGTGTTTGCGGAGATGGCTTGCTTTGCCGCAGGATAGTCTGTCGCCTTGCCGACATTTGTGTTCAGAACGTGCAGGGAGCAGTATGTTGTCTGAATATTGATTAGATATGATATACTGTCAGGAAATATTTGAGTTCACTCACAAGGACCCACAGATATTTGGCTTCAAAAAGGTGACGGAAGGCTCGCATCGTGGTCGGGTTATCAGTGACCAGACAAATGAGCTGCTTTATGGTGGTGCCCTTTTTTTTCAGAGCCAACTCGACTACCTCTAGTAGTTTCACTGCTGTCGCCCGCTCCCCACTGATATCCTCCAAGCTGAGCACGACCAGTCGAGAGCCCAACTCAGCTAGCAGGGTTCCATACAGAGCACGGTGCAGCTCGTCCTCCCACCCATCTGTCATCATTGTAAGCATGGTTTTGCTCTCCAGCCGCTTCATATCCTCGGCAACAATGCGGGCTTCTTCCCTAGGAAGGTACTTTTGCATGAGCACGTAGCGGGAGGGGAGGAGATATGATGATCGGAGTATATGAGCGCACTTTGCCAGGTACGGGTGCTCGGCAGAACGGAAAGCGGTTCCTGTATGGACCAAGAACCTATTATACTAGATTTATGGGGGGCCACTTTACATGGAAATAGGCATTAACATACCAAAGAAGGTATATATCTGCCTTCTCCTTCTCCTTCACTGTGAGAGGCCTGTCGAAATAGCCAGTGATCTCCTCGGTGCTGCCGTGAGATCGCTCCACTACTTTCCGCTTTTTGGGGATCTCACCATCCTCAGGGTCCGAGATCTCAACAGGATCATCTGGTGAAGATCCTGTCGCCTTTGGCACCTCAGAGGAAGTCTCAATACCTGCATTCTGCATCAATAGCATCATCGCCTCCTTCCGTACAGCCTTGGGCGCATTAGGGCACTGATCAATCTTGGAGACATGCCAAATACATCACTTGTCATGGTGCTCGATAAGCTCGCTCTCAACCAGACAGTACTTGCAGCGCATCTTATAACGGCGTGTCTTGGGGTCTCGCTTCGAGGCCTTGGTGAAGTGCATCTCGACAAAGGAGTCAAGCTGGCGGCCACCAGAGTGGGATTTCTGTGTATTCATGCCAGCTGACAAGAACGAAAACGGCAGGTGTCGGCAGCGGAGGACTCCGAGCAGCGGATATGAGGAGTTGGATGCTCAACATTCCCAATTCGAGCTCACGTCCGTACCGTACAATATAATAGGCGCCCGGGGCCTCGCCACCATTTGCCACCCCCCTCCAGAATCCTCGCCATTTGCCACCCATTCGCCACCCCTGACACGTGCCATTTGGCGAGCTGGCGAGGATTTGCCAACAACACTAGTCAAGAAGCAAGAGAAGCCGCTTTCCTAAGCGCCCAGGCCATATCGGAACATATGGCGCCCGAAGGACCTGTCGCTATCCTACCAGAGCCGATGCGAGCGTAGGAGACCGTACCGACTTTTCACCGGGTATCAGGGGTCCTGTAGTAGACGGGCGTCTGAACGCGATCGGACGCACGCGTGCAAATCACGTGTGGCCCCTAGCCAATGAGAACTGGTCTGGGAAAGTTGCCGTATTGCAGGTCGACGTGAACTGTTCCCGAGTTGCCGTGTGTTGCCCATGACCAGAACCTGACTCTGCCAACACTGATTCCTGGGGTCAGCGAGTTAGCTTTTGACCCGCACACCACACATATGAAATATCAAGAGTCAGCGGAACACGTGACAGGTAGGGATCGGGAGGAGCCGGGGGAGTCGGGCGCCGAGGGGACGCGAGTGCGGGCGGGGGAGAATATGACTGGGCGCGCACCCGCCAGATTTGTGTCCGCTACGGCCACGACCACGACCACGACCTCGCCCTCGTCCCCGCCCTCGACCTCGACTCGGACCCCGCCCCCCTCGGCGTCCTCTTTGCTGTTGGACTCCCCACGGCGTTTGCTTTCCACCACCACCGGGCAGCTGCTGCCTTGCATGCCGCCCCCGCCCCGCCATGCTTCCTAAGGTCGCCAACCACCTTTTCCACCACACCTCCCGTGCGGTCGTCACCATCCAGAACCAGACCGGCCACACCCTCCGCAATGTGCTCCAGCTCCAGTCTTCCTCTGGTCCATCCACCGCAGTCACGGGCTGGGGTTCCTCCGTCTCCGGCAGCGGTCCTCACTCCGGTCCCGGCCCGTCCAAGTTCCACACCTCCTCGCGCCTGCATTCGACGCCTTCGGTGAGTCCTACCGCCAGAGTCCTACCGCCATTTCCCGGATGCTGTCCACATCGTACTCACCCACATCTGCTACAGGGATCGCCCTTGACAGCAACCCAAGTACGCGAACGCGTAGAGAAGCTTACCGCCTTCCGTGCTCCCTCGTCCCAGCACCGTTCCCAAAACCTCTCCGCCGACACTTCTTCAGATGCTTCCCAGCTCGTCCGCTCCGGCTTCGGCACCTACGCGACCCTCATCAGCACCCTCGCAGATCGCGACTTTGAGAACCACGAGGCTGTTCGTCGCGCAGAAGCTCGGCTCAAGAGGCGCCGTCGCGCTGCCCTCGACGAGAACGTCGAGGAAGAGGAAAAGCGTATCGCCAGCCTCCGCGGTGACTCCCACTTTGCTTCTGCCTACGCTCTCTTCCAAACCGCCGCCCTCAACCCGAACTCCAAGTTCCCTCTGCACATCTACAACAAGCTCTTGCGGTCCTGTGTCATCCACTCCAACACCGATGCCGCGTCCGCTGTGTATGCCCACTTAGCGAAACGCTCGGACATCATCCCGGATGCGCAGACCTTCATCAGCCTCATCGCTGCCTTCGCTAGCTCGAGGGATGTTCAGGGTGCAGAGGGCATTTTCCAGAAGTTCAGGGACGCGTCTCGCCTCGACTCGGTCAAGTGGTCTTTTGATGCTCTCCCGAACGAGTCTCTCGCAGGACCCTCGCGGTACGTGCAGAGTGCATCGCAAACCGCGGTGTGGAACGAGATGCTTGCGGCATACTTCCGTTGTGGGCAGCCCTCGGATGCGCTTGGTCTTCTAGAGCAGATGATGGACTCCCCCAAGGACGCCCTCGACTCTACCGACATCCCCCCGCCCTCCTCTGCGACCTTCTCCCGTGCGGTGGCTGGTTTCTGTCAATTGGGCGACGTGTCGACGGCCTTGACATGGTTCGAGCGTATGCTACAGCAACAGGAACCCGCAAGTGAGGACCCCTACGCGCCTACGTCCGTTCCTCGGCGGCCAGATCAAGCAGCTTGGACGGCTATGTTCGATGCGTTGGCCGATGAGGGTATGGTCGCGGAACTGAACCGGATCTTTGTGCGCTGGCTGGAAGTCGCTCCCAGGGATGGCATTCCCGTTCTGAGCGATCATCGGGACACCGTGTTGGCCGCCAACTTGCGGTTCATGGACACTCGCGCGGATCTGGGGCAGGCAAAGGCACTAGAACTGCTGGACTTCCTTTCCGAGTATGTTCTCCCATGGGAAACTGATGGCGTTCATTTCACTTTCCAACGGGAGACTTCTCGGGTGCTCTGTGAGCGGCTGGTTATGCAGTACTGGAAGCGGCAGCAGCCGGGTCAGGCTATCGAGTTGGCGGAGCGCATCGCGTCACGCCAGCTGCAAGTCCTTCAGAACGGCCAAGCTCACGAGACGTTTGATTCCTCCAAGACTCAGTGGAGAATCGAAGGTACCCGTCGCTTTGTGTCCGACCTTGTCTCCGGCATGCTCGTCTCTGCACCATTCACCATCTCGTTGGCGCATCTTCTCCGCCTCTCAGCTCTGCTCACAGATGTTGGCGCCTTGCACCCCATGGCGTTCACGGAGACTTGCTTGAATGCGTACGCGCTTCAGAGGAACAACCCCACCCTCGCCCTTTCATCGCGGGAATGGGAGGCCCTCTTGGAGGTCATTCTTTCTGGCGACGTAGATTCCGCGGCATCCTTGAACACTCTGGTCGACGACCTCCTTCAGCACTCAGTCGACATCACCAAGTTCAGTGAACACGCGAAGGGCCAACTCGTCCGTGGCTTATCTTCGAGCGACTTGAACTCGGTCCGCCTGCTCGCTCAGCTTGGGGAGCCGTTTGCGTCACGTCTTGCTGAGCTTGAGCGCGTCCAACGCTCTCCCTCGGTCGCTTCGGGTCGCTCATTCGAAACTCCTTCGTCTTGGGATGAAACCCCGGCCACGCCTGTCTCCTCCGTTCTCCCCCACCTGTCTGCTCGCGTCGACAGTGCGCACAGTCACCTTGTTGGCGAGTTCTTCCCGGGCGGAAACAGGACGGCGGTTCTCACAGCGTATCAGCGGTTCCAGAATGGCGCGGAGAAGGGCATCTACCCGCGACCCATCGTCATCGCGCGGCTGATCAGTGCTCTCGGCCGCATCGGGGAGACTGACAAGATTCGCGAGCTCTACCAAACCGCACAATCCGTCATAGGCGAGCTAGAGAACCCCAAGCAGTGGCAGACTTCGGGCTGGTTCCTTGTCGAAGACCACATGGTCATTGGTCTCGCACACGCCGGTGACGTCGAGGCAGCTCATGTTCACCGGCAACGGATCCTCCAGCAAGGCGGTGTTCCCTCCGCTGACGCCTACGGCGCGCTCATCCTTAACGTCAAGGACACTACGGACGACACTTCGAACGCGATGGCGCTGTACCAGGAATCGCAGGCGTATGGCGTTGTCCCGAATATCTTTATGTACAACACGGTCATCTCGAAGCTCGCGAAGGCTCGCAAGGCAGACTACGCACTTCACCTCTTCCAGGACATGAAGACACGCAACGTCCAGCCCACATCCGTCACTTACGGCGCAGTCATCGCTGCGTGCTGCCGTGTGGGCGATGCTGCGTCGGCCGAGCTGCTGTTCCAGGAGATGACAAGCGAGCCGACGTTCAAGCCGCGCGTTCCCCCCTACAACACTATGATGCAGTTGTACACGCACACCAAACCGGATCGCGAGCGGGTGCTGCACTACTACAACGCGCTCAAGGAGGCGAACGTTCAGCCCACGGCACACACGTACAAGGTAGGCTGTATTGTCGACTGATCACATGCTTTGCACTCACACTGCCGTTCAGCTCCTGATCGACGCCTACGGTTGCATTGAGCCCATTGACCTCCCCGCCATGCAGAAGGTCTTTGCTGACCTCGTCGCCGACCGCAACGTTTCCGTGCAGGGTACCCACTGGGCTGCGCTTATCAACGCGTGGGGCTGCGTGCAGAAGGACCTCGACCAGGTCCTCACCGTATTCGACTCCATCGCTACGCACCCCACGACGAATCCCCGCGGACCTCCCATGCCGGACGCCGTCGTGTACGAGGCGCTCGTCAACTCGCTCGTCACTCTCCGTCGCATGGACCTCGTTGAGACGTACCTGGAGCGGCTCCGCGCGAGCGGTGTGCACATGACCGCCTACATCGCAAACCTTCTCATCAAGGGCTACGCCTCCGTCGGCCAGCTCGAACGCTCCCGCGAGATCTTCGAGTCCCTCCAAGATCCCCAGGAGGGCGTAGCGGCCCCTCACAACCACGCACCCCACCAAAACAAGCCTCAGACTGTGACCACCGTGCCTGCGGACGCCCCGGTCTACCGTGAGGTATGTGGACCGTGTTCACTCAATATGTCCGATGGATCGCTAACTTGTCCTTCCTCTTAGCCTTCGACATGGGAAGCCATGGTCCGCGCTGAACTGGGCAACGGTGAACGCGACCGCGCGCTCGCTCTCCTTCAGCGGTTACAGGCCCGGATGTTCCCCCCGGCCGTGTACCAGCGGATCAGCGGTATCATGCTCGACGACGCGGTCTCTCCCTGGTCAGCGACCGCGGAGCCCCCGTCGCCGACGAACCCCAGCTTCTCATGATTGGGTCGCGTCTAGGCCGGTACCTACGCGTTGTGTTGTGACGGACTGCTCTGTGTTGCTACGGCCCTGCCCACGATCGTGCTCTCACTCGCTCACTGTATACTAGCCGCATCTGCTCCTGCTCCCCTTCCCCCGGCGCCGTCTTGGTTCGAGGTACCGCCGCCACCCCTACTGTAGCACTACTAATGTCTATACCTGCGCTTTGCTTGCTTGCCTGCATCTTCCTGTCGCTTTAGAGACCCACATCTCCACATAGAGTACACATCTATCCATCCGCGGACCCGGCGTGGTCCGCGAAGCATTATCCATCCGCGCTATTATGACGACCTGCGATGACATGACACTACCTACCACCTACAAGTACCCGAAAATGTACATACTAGTCGAGCCGCCCCTCCTTGCGCAAATATCCCCCTTCTCTCGAATCCTCCGTGTCCGCGAGCAGACGCTTGAGCCCGAGGCCCAGAACGCCGAGCACGGCGACGGCGTAGAACGCGGTGTGCCAAGGATTCTCGGAGACGTAGCCCTCGAGTGAAACGAGCTTGTTGTTCAGGTACTGCAGCAAAAGGTCAGAGAACAGCGTGGGTTAGCTCCGCGTGTGGCACGTACCCTCGCCAACCGCTCGACAGCGTTCTCGGAGTGCTTGTACGGGATAGTGCCCTTCATGGCTCCGTTGATCGCCGAGAAGAGGCTCGCAGACGTGAGCTTGATCGTCTCCCCGAACTGGTCCGTGTCATAGTACACCAAGCTCTGCATCGCCGATCAGTGCATGTCCTCCTACAAAACCAACCGAATAGGAACCCACCGAATGGTTCGCGACGACAGCGCGGGGCAAGCCGGCAGCCTTGACGCCGTACATGCTCTTCAGCCACTTGCCCCACTTGTCGGCGTCCATCCAGGTGAAGACGACGGGCGCGTTCTCGCGCGCGTCGCGCCACTTGCGCGCGAGCTCGCTGACCTCCTTCGCGGTCTGCTTCAGCTCGCGCTGGGGCGTGGCGACGACGACGACGAGCGGCTTGTGCGGCGCGTTCATCACCTCCTGGAAGTTGTCCGAGTCGAGCTCGAGCGCCGTCGGTAGCCGGTTGCGGAGCAGCTGTAGAGCATGGGAAAGTAGACTGTGAGGATCAGCAGGCAGAGTAGAGTTAATGGACTTACCCAGTCGACGAGCTGCTGTCGCTCTTCTACAGTAGAGACGGGACGCGGAATGGGGAATATGGCGACGGGGACGTTCGGGTCGTGGTCCTTGAGTGCGACGAGCGCCGCAGTACCCGGCTTGAGATTGTAGTGATCGTAAAACGCGCTCGAGGTAGAGGTGTACAGCGGTGGAGAGCCAAACAAGACGTGCGAAGCCTCTACGACCTGGTTCTATAGGACAGTTAGCATCAGGATGAGGGGAGGCCGACCGGATGGCGTACGAAGATGGCTCTGTCCGAGGGTGCGTGCAAGAGAAGGTACAAGACCGAGTGTTCTGCAACGCGAGCCTCGAGCTCGCCGAACTTCAGTTCCTGCACACCACTATGGGATAGTCAGCATCTCGTAACGGGGCAGTACGAGACGTCTATACTCACGGCCCAGACACCTTGTCCGCAAATGCCTTGAGCGGCTCAAGTTTGCGGCCACCGGTGTATTCGGTTTTCGTGTCCTTGCCGCCATAGTAGAACAGCATCGGGTATCCAGAGACGCCTTCCTGCCGGCACAAGGCACCGTGATCCTCGCAGTTGACCTCGGCGACGGTGAGCTTGTGCTGCATGAGGCCACCCAGCTGCACCCAAGTCGGTGCGAGTTTCTTGCAGTGACCGCACCTATCGCGACGCGTTTAGTAAGCAAAACTCTTATATCATGGGCAACATTCTATCAAACCAAAACATACCAAGGTGCGAAGAACTTGACAAAGACCCCGCCCTTGTCGACGGTCTGTGCAAAGTTGGTCTCGTCCAGCGAGAGCACAATGCCGCGAGGGTTGACGTCCTGCTTAAGATGTTGTGCTTCCTCTGCGAGTGTGTCCTTTGCTGTTACCTGGGGTTCCGGGGCCGCAGTGGTTGCAGGGGGCGGTGGCGGAGGGGGGTTCTTGGGTTCGGCGTGGGCGTCGAGGTAGGCGGTGAGGAGTTCGATGGACCTGGACTGCTTGAAGGTCTCGACGTACTTGCCGTTGCGATAGAGGTTCATCTGCGGGTATCCGTCGATTCCATTCTTGCGGCAGAGGTCTTCCTCCCAAATCAGAGCCATCCGTTTGGATGACAAGCAGGACGCGTTGACATACCTCCATGAACGGCGCAATTGACCTGTGCAAGGTGAATGCCGGGGTCCGCCTTTTTCTCCGTCTGTTCCACGAGCTGCTTCCATGTGGGAGCAAAGTTTCTGCAGTGCCCGCAGTAGGGCGAGAAGTGCTCAATGAACCTAACCGGCGGTGAGTTCCGTCGAGTGTGTCGCGTGGGTGGGTATGACGTACCAGACGCCCTCGGAGATGGTCGAGTCGAAGTTGTCCGGAGTGAGCACCAAGAGCTCGGTCTCGGTAGACTCGACAGGAAGTGCGGCAGAGGCAAGAATGACGGAGGAAACGAGGAGAGAGAAGGGCAGCCTCGCGAGGGAGAACAGCCTCATGATGAGGGTCGTGGCCGGTGTGACCGGTACGAAGGCAAGAAAGAGAAGAGAGTGTGTTGTATCCCGAGTTCCTCAAGCAAAAGAGAGAGAGAGAAACAGCAGGTCCGACGCGAGACGAAGGAGGTGGTGGTGGTGAGGGTGAGGAGAGGGAGACGGAGGGAGGACGAGTGATCGGGTGGCTGTGTCCGGCCCCAGTCAAGATCGGGTGCTGCCCATCCCAGCCATGGCACATCCCACCATGCAGTCATTCCGGTACGACCACCTGCCCACAGAGCTGTCGACGGTGCACATTGCGCTGTACGAGAATGTGTCAAACTCGGCAGCGCTCAGAAGCCGTATCGTCCGCGCTAGCACACTCGAGGGGGCAGAGGGCGATGCAGAACGCGAGGCTGTCAACTTTGCATTTATTGACGCTCAGCTGGTAGGTGCACACCACTTCTCGCGCAACAACTTTCTGAGGGGCACTCCAACCAGATATGCAGTCTACTGCATCTCCAAACAGCCGTATATCAGGCTATCCTTGCCCAAGCCCAGGGTGCACTCCGTACGAAGACGGTCCACTCCGAGATCCTTTGGGCTCTCAACCCGACGAATAACGTATGCCCCTCCTCAACCTAAGCTAGGCCCGTAGTGCTTACCATCAACGTACAGATCACGGAGGCCATCAGACGATACGGCGTTGCGGACGCGACCACCTCTCTGTTCGTGGTCCGCATATCCCCGCCGGACCTGGACAATGTCGAGAAGCGGATGAGCTCAGTAGTCGAGGGCACCCTCGTACCGCTCGACCACCTCACTCGCATAACCAACTGGGCCAGCGTAAAGAAGGTACAACCATCCGCTGCACAAACGCGACGAGCCCTAATGCCGTTCTCAGTACTACAAGCTGAACACGGAGCCGGCCGTGAAAGAGGCGTCAAAGGATCCGGCCCGTGAACGATTGATTGTGGATGAGATCGTGACAAGCTCGGTCGCGATGAAGAGCGTCATGGCATAACGATCTTCGAGACGATCCTGAAGGGATCTACAGAAAGTAAAACTATGCGACAGTCGAATTAATATCTTGACTGACACATCCACATAGAGACGCCGACCAAGCTTGAGGATGCTCATCCATGTCGCGTTGCTTCGTGTGGAGGAAAGTAAAGTAGTCAAAGTCGTGTGTACGCTTAGAGAAAGAAGATGAATGTATACGTACCCAGCGGACCCTGTGTCCTGATATGTTGGGCCATTCCGAATTATCGAGCGAGCAGAGCCGAGACCGACGCCGGGGAGGAGCAGAGAGGACCGAGGCGGGTAGGGTTAGGGGCAGCCATGTCTGCCCGCATCCTCCGCGTCGTCCCCGCCCTCTCCCGCTCAACGCCCTTCCCCCGTCCCTGCCTGCCCCCGTCGGCGCGCTGTTGGGCGTCCCGAAATGTCACCTCGTCGCAACCGGGCGCGCGCAGAGCGTATTCGCAACAGCAGACCCCGCCCGACCCGAAGCTAAACCCCAGCCACCAAACGTCCTCCGGCGAACGGGACCGCGCTGCCGTCGGCGTACGTCCTTCTCTTCCTCTCGCGTACGCATTACCACTCAACAGGCCTTCACATACAGGTGTTTACGCCCAAGGCCGCCGCGCTCTTTGTCCTTACTGGTGCCGCCCTCTTCTTCTACTTCCGCAATGAGAAGGAAAAGCTGCTCGAGCAACGCCGTACGTCCTCCCGCCCGTCCATCGGTGCTTCTCGCTCATCTTCCACCGCGAACACACAGGCAAAGAGCGCGAAGATTCTGCCGTCGGACGCCCCCAAGTCGGCGGTCCGTTCAGTCTAACCACACACAAGGGCGAGCCCTTCACCGAAAAGGACCTGCTCGGCAAATGGTCCCTCATCTACTTTGGCTTCACAAACTGCCCCGACATCTGCCCCGAAGAGCTCGACAAGATGAGCGCGGCCGTCGACAAGCTCGGTACGTCCATGCCCTTGCTCCTCGCTGACCTCCCTCCCCTCACGCCGCCGCCGCCGCCACAGACGCGGAATACGGCCCCATCGTCCAGCCCATCTTCATCTCCGTCGACCCCGCCCGGGACACCGTGCCCCAAGTCGCGCGCTACGTGTCTGAGTTCCACCCGCGCCTGATCGGCCTCACCGGCGACTACGCGACGCTCAAGGCGACCTGCAAGGCCTACCGCGTCTACTTCTCCACCCCGCCCAACGCCCAGCCCGGGGACGACTACCTCGTCGACCACTCCATCTTCTTCTACTTCATGGACCCCAACGGCCAGTTCGTCGACGCCTTTGGCAAGGCGAGCACCGTCGACGACGTCGTCGCCCGCGTCCAGAAGGAGGTCGCCCGCTGGGAGCGCGAGACCGGCCGGAAGGTGTAGCAGGCGGGCCCGGCAGCCTGCGGTCGGAGATGGACATAGAGTACCTTACGTCTAATACGCCTCAAGGCCCCGGCCTGTGTAATGCACGCACACGTCTCCACTCACAACACCATATACGTACCGTGCAATCCGTAGCTCATATAATGCACACACCCTTCATCATTGCGCTGGACCCGAAAGCGAGAGAAAGCAGGACGATGGGATAGACACAACGAAGGGTACATCACTCCTCCGCGGCCGCGGTCTTGCGCTTCGAGAGCTCCTTCATTCGGCGCATATAGCTGCAAGTGTGTTAGTGCCTCCCGGCCACATGCGCACAAATACAGACACTCACTCCTCGTATTGGCACCTAGGTTCGGGTGCGGCCGGTAAGGGTCTGTATAGCAATTGACAGGAGGTAGGAGACTCACTTCTCGTACGCATGCCTCTCATTCTCGCACTCCCAGGGGAGGTACAGCTTCTCCTTCCTGCACACGTTCAATGGGATGAGCAGACTGCCGCCAAAAGTATATTCGAGACCGGTTCAACGCCCGGAGGAGGAACAGCTCGTCAGCGATGTTCATGGAAAGTATAGCCCAGACAGACGCACGCAGAGCACTGGTCCCGCCAGCCGATGGGGACCTTTGCCGCCTTGAGCTCGGTCTGGGAGGCGACGGTGGAGGAGGTCATGTCGTTGTCAATGCTGAGGTGAGTGAACCGTGAACGTCCACCGCAAGCCCGCGAGCATCCTCCAGCGCCCAATCAGGCAACGCGGGTTAGGGTTCCGATGACGCCCGCCCTCTCACCAGCGCTTGCTTCAGGACTCGGAGGTGAGGGAAGTGATGTACATTATATGTCCAGAACATGATCGTGAACGACTCTCGTCCCTATCCTCGCAGAAACATGACAAAAGAGCCTCCTCCAGCCACGCACACCGACCGCCGCACGCTCATTGCTGCTGCTGGTCGTGCCCCTTCATGCTCATCTCGATCGCTCGCTTGATCGCGTCCTCCTCGCTCTCTTCCTCCCCGCCCGCAGCGTGGTCCGCCATCTCGACGTCCTGCCCTTGTGACATCGCCAGCGCCCTCTGCAGCATCGCCTCCTCGTCCTCCTCGTCCTCTGGTGCCGTTGCAGACGCTCCAGCCGCCGCCGGCGGCTGCGCTGCTGCCGGTGCTGCTGGTGTAGACGACGACGGAGCCGCCGCGGCAGGTGCGGGCGCGGACGATGACTGTGAAGACGCCGCGGCAGCTTGTGCCGCTGCGGCTTGGCGGGCCTGCTCCTCCTCCATCGACATGCGCAGTGCCTGCGCGCGCATACGGTCAGCAGATGTCGCGGAACATACAGTCAGAGAAGACGTACCATGGCAAGTTCGGGGTCGAGACTAGGGTCAACGCCGAACTCGAACCCACCGCCCCCGGGCGCAGAACCCGAAGCGACGTCGCCCATCGCTTCTTCTGGGATTCCGCGGTCGCCGGCAAGCAACGGTGAATTGAGGATCATGTCAGACAACAAGTGCGGGCCCGGTGGTACGGCAAGGTAATGACTATGTGCAAGGCGGTCATTGACAGCCGTTCTCATGGCGCCATATAACGACCTGCGCGCTCACCTGTTGTCTCCGGAGTTGACGTTCTCAATGAACGTCTTCAGTATGCTGCGCTCGCCCTCCTCGATACCATCGCCAAAGGCAATGAAGTCCACGGCGACGTTGTTCTTCTTCAGCTTCTTGGCGAGACGGACCATATACTTCTCGTCGGCCCCCTGGCCCTCGAGGGGGGAGCCGACGAAGACGACGATACGTTGACGGAGGTTCTTGTTGGATCTGTGCTTGAGCGCGAGCTGGGCGACGGCAATAGCAGTAGGGATGTCTGCTACACCGCCGATCTTGTCCTGGGATGAGTGGATTGCAGAGAGGATCTGGCCGAGGTCCTTTGTATGTGTAACGAGCACTTCGGGTCTGGAAGCCGTGCATAACCGTCAGGCAGACTGCAAGGTGATTCAGGAGAGGGAGACGGACCCCTTGCCGGCCATGGTCATGAAGCCGACTGTGTTCTCTGGGTTGGAGTCGACCTTTGTCTGGAAGAGGGTGGTGACTGCGTCTGACTGGGCCTGAAATCTGTTAGGATGGTAGTCGCCATTGCGCATGTATTCAGAGTTGTCGATCACGATGAGCGTTGCTTCGAGCGGCATGGCGAAGTAGCGAGTGTGCAGGTAGCAGCAGGACGGTGGCAGGGACTCGAGCGCGACGAAGCCCCGACGCGTCAGCGCACGCGTCGGTCCGGGCGTCAAATACGCATCACGTGGCTGCCGCGCTCGCTCCCCGAGCCCAAGCCCCTCGTCCCCCTCCGCCGTCGTCCGAGGGCTCCGAGCAGCCCACAAAAATTGCGGGCGCAGGCGTACAAGCCGGTCAGCATGCCGTACGAGCCATCGCGCAGTATACTTATGGACGCGCTGCGGCGGAGCACGCGGGCGAAACGGCGGGCGCGGCGCAGGGAGAGGAGGAAAGGGAAGCTGTGCTGGGCCTGCCCTGAAGCAATCACGATAACGGCTGGGGCGGGGCAGAGGGCGTCCTCAGTCCTCCCCGTCGTCCTCAGTCTCTCATCCCATCGTCCACGTCGTCCAAGGTCAGTCCTCGCTCTCGTCCGCAGCGTCCACAGCCTGCTCACGCACAACGCCCGCGGCTGTCCCCGCATCGTCTCCCACGCCCGCCGTATATATATCGCTTCATCTAGCCTCCATCTCTCTTCACTTTTCCTTTACGATCTAACACGACAACATGGAGGACGAGGTAGCTGCTCTCGTACGTGTCACCCCTAGCATATACCCCTCTGCGCGCACTTAGTCGTGCACCTCAGGTTATCGACAATGGTTCCGGCATGTGCAAGGCTGGCTGTGAGTCTCTCCCTCTCCCTACTTTGCGTGACGCTTACTGACACACCGATCCGCAGTCGCTGGTAAGCTCCTTACAACCCCTGACCTTCTTGACCGAGGCTTGACGCGCCGCAGGCGACGATGCCCCTCGTGCCGTGTTCCCGTACGTGTCCCATGTCCAGGACGTCGATAGCAACGCGCTCACACCGCCCACAGCTCGATTGTCGGCCGTCCCCGTCACCAGGGTGTCATGGTCGGCATGGGTCAGAAGGACTCCTACGTTGGGTACGCTGCCAATCCTTTCTGCACAGGCAGAGACAGGTCTCACACATGTACAGTGACGAGGCTCAGTCCAAGCGTGGTGTCCTCACCCTCAAGTACCCCATCGAGCACGGTATCGTCACCAACTGGGACGACATGGAGAAGATCTGGCACCACACCTTCTACAACGAGCTCCGTGTCGCCCCTGAGGAGCACCCCGTCCTCCTCACCGAGGCGCCCCTCAACCCCAAGGCTAACCGCGAGAAGATGACCCAGATCATGTTCGAGACCTTCAATGCGCCCGCCTTCTACGTCGCCATCCAGGCCGTGCTCTCCCTCTACGCCTCCGGTCGTACCACCGGTATCGTCCTCGACTCCGGTGATGGTGTTACCCACACTGTCCCCATCTACGAAGGTTTCTCGCTCCCCCACGCCATCCTCCGTATTGATCTTGCCGGCCGTGACCTCACCGAGTTCCTGATCAAGAACCTCCTCGAGCGCGGCTACCCCTTCCACACCACTGCCGAGCGTGAAATCGTCCGTGACATTAAGGAGAAGCTCTGCTACGTTGCTCTCGACTTCGAGCAGGAGCTCCAGACTGCCGCTCACTCCTCTGCCCTCGAGAAGAGCTACGAGCTTCCCGACGGTCAGGTTATCACCATCGGCAACGAGCGGTACGCTGTTGATCTCCCTCTTATACCATCGATTCCGCCGCTGACAGAATGATGTGCACAGGTTCCGTGCTCCTGAGGCGCTCTTCCAGCCCGCCTTCCTCGGTCTTGAGGCTGCTGGTATCCACGAGACGACGTACGTGTGCTGCGATAGATGGACAGGGAGTGCAGCGCTGATATAACGCCGAATTCTAGGTACAACTCGATCTACAAGTGCGATCTCGATATCCGTCGCGACCTCTACGGCAACATCGTCCTCTCTGGTGGTACCACCATGTTCCCGGGTATCGCCGATCGTATGCAGAAGGAGCTCACCGCGCTTGCGCCTTCAAGTATGAAGGTACGTTGCACGCGTTTCACAACCGACGCGCTCGGATCCGACGAAACTGATCGGTGCCTTGCTCCCATCAGGTCAAGATTGTCGCTCCCCCTGAGCGCAAGTACTCCGTCTGGATCGGTGGTTCCATCCTCGCGTCGCTGTCCACGTTCCAGAACCTCTGGTGCTCGAAGCAGGAGTACGACGAGTCCGGCCCCGGCATCGTGCACCGCAAGTGCTTCTAAGCGACCGCGGCGGCTCCGATGGCGGCGAGGACGAGGACGTTGGTGGCAAGGAAAAGCGAAGAAGGTGCTTGCGCACACGCTGTCGATGTAGTAGATTCCCCCCTTACCATACGCTACGCACGTACGCCCGTATCACGCATTCACGACTGCCTGCTGCTTCCGCCCGCTCGCTCTTGCGTTCCGGGCGGCGGTGTTTTCCCTCTTACCTAGTGACGATGGTGGGGTGCGTTGTACTATTTCGATACTTTGGACGTGAATGATAGGAATTGAATGACCTCAAGTCATCATATTCTGTGGCGGGCGATCTGAGCAGAATTACGTGGTATACAGGTAGCGTACGATGTGCATGCTATCTGACGGTTTGCGCGTCCCCCTCCCTGTATGGTACTGAATGATGGAAGAAAAAAAAAGTGGAAGCGTTCAAATCAAAGTATTCTACACGTCCTGAACCAACTCCTTCTCCCCTTCTACTCTCCAACAAGCCACGCACAATCTTGTGCCCCCTCAGTGTTTCTCGCCTGCAGAGGGATTCCAGGGGCCGGCGTCGCTGAGCGAGCAGCCACCAGGGCACTGGCAGAGGCCGCCAAACTCCTTCGGGAGGTTCTCCGCGGGAATCTGAGCGAGGAGCTTGTCCTTGTAGCTCGAGCCAATGATGTCGATCTTCGCGACGGTGGCCTCGTCGAGCCAGGGCTTGATGAGGCCCCAGACGGCGGAGAAGCCCCAGGGGGCGTTGATGACGTAGAACTTGCCCATCGTCTCCGGGTAGCGGTCCTGGCCGATGCTCGCCGCGGCCATCACGTAGTCCTTGACGCGGTAGAAGTTCGTGAGCGAGACGTTCTGGAGGTCGAGGATCGTGCACGACGTCTCGACCGGGTAGCCGACCGCGCGCGAGCACGCGGGCAGCCGCTCGCGCAGGAACTTTTCGTACTCGTACACGAGCCGCTGCAGTTGCCGCTCCGGCGTCGTGATCGCGTAGAGCGCCTTGATGTCCAGCAGCCCGAGGCGCTCGATGTACAAAGGCCGGCCGTCCTGTGAGCGGTGGAGCGATGGCGCATGAGGGAGCGTGCACGGGGAGGGAAGGGATGCAGTCAGCGGTGAAGGCGGGGTATGGTATGATGATCGAGGACGCACCTTGTCCGTCTTGTGGTAGTACTGCGGGTAGTACTTGTCCACGGCCGCCTTCTCCTTAAAGTCAAAGTTGCTATTCAACAGACGGTGAGACACGCCGCACGCGCACGCAAACCACAGAAGATACGCACTTCCAGATCTCCTCGACGCCAAAGTCCTTCCGCCACTGCTCGCACGCTGCGATCATCTGCTTCGCCTTCTCCACGTCGAACTTCCTCGCCCGGAGGAACCTGTGCGTGCACAACCGCCCCCATCAGCTATCCATTCCCTGCCAATGCCGCCACGCACGCCCGCGAGCCCCGTCCAACCCCAACGCTCGCACGCCACGCGCGCAGCGGCCCAAAAAAAGACGAGAGGCGGGTTGCGGGGGCTCGCGGATTGTGGGGCACGTACCTAAGGAGCGTCGCGTCATCCATGCGCTCGGGGACGAAGAGGCCCTCCTCCTCGAGTTTCTTCTTGAGCTCCTGGAGGGCGTGCTGCTGGGGCACGGTCAGGTTGCCCAGCCGGCCGGGGGGCGGCTTGTAGTTCGGGTTCGTCACGCCCTCGGGCATGGGGCTCGCGCTCGCCTGGGTTGCCATCGTGCTGCTGGTGCCGGTGCTGGTGCTGGTGCTGGTGCTGGTTTCGTGGGCTGTCTGTCTATCTGCTTTTTCGTGAGGGGCTACTGTTCGTCGCTGGCTCGTGAGGGTTGAAGGATGGGCGTGGTCGTGGCAGGAACGTGGAGAAGGCTTGAGGGCGGGGATGATGGAGGAGAGGGAGGTGGAGGAGGTCTCTATATGGAAATGATCGCGCGGCGCTACTTATCATCCTCGCATCTACTTATCGCACAAAACATACACCACTCTCACAAAAACATATCCCCCATCCGTCTCATCCCCTGCGTGCGATGCGACTAGTGTTTCCTACGCCGTACACAGCCATGGCTCGCAATGCGGGGACAACAAGATATCAGACAAGATCCAGCGCGCTTGATGAGGCAGACATTGCAGTGCAGATGGAATGTAGAGCTACAAAGACATTCGATTACAGATATACACATTTACAGCCCGCGGCCGCAAGTTGAGTCGCAGCTCGCGCGGACCCGTCTACTTACAACTCAATTACACTAGGCATTTTCATCGGAGGGGGAAAGGGTGTGCAGGTGGGGTGTGACGCGTGGGTCGAAGCTGGCAGCAAGCCGTGGACCGTCTTCTATCCAGACTGGATGCGCGGGAAACTGCCAGGTTCTACGGCGGAGATGGAGCAAAGGGGAATGATGGTGGGAGCAGGAGCAGATGTTGCGTGCAGGTTGAAATGCAGGAATCAGAGTCGACGTCGTCAGATGAAAAACAAAAGGAGCGGCATGAGATGGAAGGTGTATAGTGTGATCAGAAGGCCAAACCCGAGCATTAACCAGAAAGACCCTCAGACAATGTCCCAGAGCTCCTCCAGCGCACAGCAGAACTGTGATACACCCACATCAGCCTCATGTGCCGCTTCCGCCACAACACGAGCAGTACTCACCTTGCTACACGCCACCGACGCGCTCAATGGGTACTCGCTTATACCGATCTTCTCGTCCACGATCCCATCCGCGAAGTCATCCTTCCCGCGTGCCATCGCACCAACGAACACCGCGATGTTGTGCGTTTCCGGCAGCGTCGGCAGGTACTTCGACAGCCGCACGACCGGCGCATCCCCAGACAAGGCTAGAAAACGGACGCGAGGTCAGGACTGCGCATCGATCCGAGAGAAGGCATGCACGAGACTTACTGAGCTTGATCGTGTTCGCGGGGAGGTGGTCCGTGACGGGGTTCTGTACGTACGACGCATTGGTCCAGAGTCCGTCGCGCACGGCATGCCGAGCGAGACGGAAGGACGTACCTTGATCACTTTCAGCAATTTCTCCGGGCCATTGACTCCCCTGATCGAGAGCTTGTGCAGCAATTGTACTAGTGGGAAGCGAGGTGGGTCTCAGACCCCGCGCCGAGCCGTCCGAGATATATACGACGTACCCATCAGGCCGCTGAACCGCTTGAACGTCCTAGGAATGCGCACATGGGGGTTCACTTCGATGAGAACACCCTTTGCTGTGTGAATATACACTTGGAGGAGGCCAGCCTTGTTCAGAGGCGAGTCGAGCAGGGTCAATAAGCACTAGCATGAACACCGCTCAGTTCTCGTCCCGAACCCATCCAAAAATTGGCGCGAGAAGCGCACCTGATGTGTGATATCCGGCCGTGCATCTGCGATATCTCTGCCCGTCTTTGCGAGGATGCCCTGGTGGTCGTCGCAGTTGAGGAGCGCATACTTGACGTCCCCCTCTCTACCGTTCTTACTCCTGCCGGCGGTGCTGACCCTGTACGCTTCCAGACACGCCTGCTCGAGTATGACATACAGCTTGCGCTGTGTTGAGGCGGGGCCGCCACGGGTTACATGAGCCTGAACGGGGAGCATGAGGGGGTTTGCCTGTTGGAGGAGGGGGTTGTTGGACTGCTGCTGTTGCTGCATTTTTCTCGCCTTTGATGATGGGAGGGGTTTTGTGGGCCTGTCGGCGGAAACGTTGTTTTTTGAGTCCGCGAGAACGGATGGGGGCGCAGGAGCAGAGGTGGTGGTGGGGGATGTGGAAGAGGGAGAATGTGTGGGAGCGTCGATCTGCATGGCATTGGAATAGGCATCCCTTCCCTTTTCGGCCTCGTCGTCCTCGCTCGTGGATGCGTCTGTGGAATCGTCCTCTGCGTCGTCGACTGCATGGTCGCGCTTGCGACGTTCGTTCGGGGGCGTGGACTTTGGCCTAGCGGGGACGTCGGAGAGGAGTGCGCTGTGGTGCTGGGCAGCGGGCGAGACGACGGGACGGGTGATGTTGCCGGAGTGGCGGCGGCGGCGAGCAGAAGCGGTCGCGGAGGACATGGTGGGCAGCGCCGGGGACAGCAGAGGCGGCGAGGGCGTGGGGTGGGTGGAGGAGGGGCAAGGGCGAGAGCGAGAGCGAGAACGAGAAAAGGAGGCCGGTGTAATATAATAATATATAATACCCGACGGACGATCGCCCGAGCCAGAGCGCGCTCAATTTCGCGTCCACTCACTTTGTATGTCCATCACTCAGCTCATCCGCCTTACGCACCCCCGCCCCCGAACCAGCACTGCGCACACCTCCGTCCCAGCTTTTCTCTGATCTCCGTGCACGTCGCTGTGCTAGCAGTGCGCAGCCAGCGGTACATGTACCCTTCGGCCGACAGTATATCTACACACCCCGACCGCCCCAGACGAGCGCTGTTCGCTATCCTACACGCCCTCTTCTCCAGTCCCGCACACGTACATCCGCCCCTGCCTGTTCCCAGACCCATTCTCTCTATCGCGCGTTCTCTCGTCCTGCTCGCACGTCTCCCCGGTGTCTTCTCACCTGCACCAGTGGCTTGCGCGCACCACGCCCGACGTTCATGAGCAATACCTGTCCCGAAAGATGAGCCGTGAGATACCCCGCCCGGTCTTCCTTGCACATTCCCAACGCACCGCCGTTCGCCAAAATCCCCAAGCCCGGGGATAATATACGCTTTCTCGTTCAGCCCCTCGTCAATCCACCCGGTAATCTGCCGCTCCCATTCAGCGCCCCGTCGCCCGAGATGTACATCGAAACAGTCTCTACTCACCACCCTCGTCTGCGGGTACTTGCTGCAGAAGTTCTTCAACCCCTCCGGCGACGCAATCTGCGCGTTTCCGATCCCAAGAGCACGAGCGAACGATACAAGCATGAGCTTCCACCGCCCCGTTCTGCCCCATGCTTCCCACCGAGAAGCACGCGGCCTACAAGTCTAAAACACGCACCAGGTTAATGAAGATGATGCGCTCCTCGGGCACTCCGTGCTCCTTCAGCACCTCTACCGCCTTGATAGCAGACCCACCCGTAGCTGTTGTCGTACTCGCCTTTAGTTGGGGACCCGCATGACACGGACCTCCGCACTCACCGAGCATAGGGTCAAGCAGCAGCACATATCGCTTCTCGATATCTTGTGGGAGCTGGTTAACCACGGATGTGTGAGTACGGTCCGCTTATCGTGAATAGAGACGGGCGCACCTTTGAGTAGAAGAGCTTCGGCTGTGCCGTCTCCTCGTCCTGTACACGCCTCGATGAGCACCACACATATTTCCGGGTGCAGCCCATATACATACCCTCTGGATGAGGATCTTCCCTATCCGCACACTCCGGCACACCTCCCGGAGGCCTGCCTCCATCGCCTGAGTCACGTACGCCCGAGTAAGAAATGATATATCCCGCCAAGCACATTACGACACTCACCTCGCCCGCGCGAAGGATGGACACTCCACAAATCTTGCCCTCGAAGCCTACGCCCTCATACGTCGCGCCCTGCACCAGCCATGAGCTTCTCCCGCTCGCCAGACACCTCGTATCCCCCCGGCGCAGGGCACTGCACTCACCGTCGGCGTCTGCACCGTCTTCGGCACGACGGGGAGGTGGTTCAGGCCCTCCTCGACGAGGAGCCTGATGATCCGGTCCGAGTAGAACAGAAAGTCGCCCCGGCTCGTCTCCTTGTCCCGGATGATCGTGTACAGCGCCTCGAGCTGCGCCGTCTGCGGGAGCGTGAACACCGACGGCGGGAGCGACGCCGGCGTCGACTGCGACGAGGGTGCGTTCTGGACGACCATTTTTTCCTCTTCTCCTTTCAGGCAAGTTACTTCCGTCTGTGCGTGCTCAAGGTGCTGAACCCGGCGAGAGTTCGGATGCTATGTATAATCTGCTAATCCCACTGATTGAGACCCTGGAGTCGTACAAGAAGCCCAAGAAAGAAGCGAGAGACCAGAGGCGCGGAGGAAGAGCCTAGGAAAAGGAGAGGAGGGGACCAGGCGGGGACAGGCCGATCTTATATCGCCCTCCCAGTCCCAGTGCCCCGCATGGATCTCAGATACAGCACCTACTCCCTCTACTCCCTGCAGTGTTCACTATCGCTCGACACCCTAGCCGCCGCCGCCGATCAAGGCGAGATATCGCCACTGGCGTTCTGCCTATCGTCCATGTAACACACACTCCATATCGCGCGGAATACGGGGCACCGAACGTCTACCGATGTGTAGTGTACCCCAGCCACGAACACGTAGCGAGAAACACGAGCAGGGCACGCCGAGGGGTACGTAGACATGGGTGGATGAGATAACCAGCGGGTAGGGTGCCTCGTTGGCGGAACACAGGTCGCGTGCCACCGTCGAATGACGAGCAGCTCCCCTCTCCACGCCCGAGGAAACTAGAAGTAGCAATAAGAAAACAGGTGGTATCCGTACGCAATGTCCGGTATAGTTACATCGTTACATAGGACATAGATCACAGCAAGGGCAGTGTAGAGTAAACGAGAGGAAGGGGGAGGAGCGCGGACGTCAACCAAGAAATAGAGCGCGCGCACGATCATCGTCAGTACGTACGGATACGGTCATGAGGCGGCGTCCGAGTCGTCTACGTGTGGCCTGTATGTCTAACAACGTGCGTGCGCATGCGATGCGCTAGCCAGAACGCAGTCGAGAAGGATGTCCATCAGAGCACGGAACGGGGATGCGAAAGCGAGGCAGAGTCGGATGGGGGTGCGGATGTAGGACAGGGAAGGGGAGATGTCAGAGCGAGGTGCGTCCGTGGTCGTAATAGCCGTGCGATTCCAGTTCCAAGTCCGAATCCAAGACCATTTCCGATCCGTAGATTCCGTACTAGATGGCAGCGAGATGATTTAAGAGATCGAACCCACCGGCCTTTCATGCGGCGGTGGCAAACGCAGGAACAGGGGCGGGCGTCGCCTCTGCCCTCGCCGCTGGTGCGGCAGCTGTAGCTGCTCCACAGACCGCGGCCGTCGAACCGGGCTGGGGACCCCATGCGTTCGGGTATACACACCCCGCGATCTGCACCGCCGCAAGGCTCGTGTCGGCGGCGTCGGCCCATCCATCGCCACCAGTGACGGTCGCAGCGGAGAACGTGGGGGTGGGCAGGGTGGGCACTGCGCTCGTCGCCGTGTACACGGGCAGCTGTGCGGGGTCTTCGCCGCTGACGTTTGAGATCTCCGGTGGTGGGTATTGCGAGAAGGAGGCAACCGCCGTCGCGGCGATGGTGCCCGCGCCTGCTCCGCCAGTTTGCCACGACTGGTACGTGCCGTTCCAGGGAACGTTTTGGGCGAATCCGAGCGACTGGCAGAGACCGAGAGCCTCGCGCGGATCGGTCGGCACCCAGCCGTTCTCCAGACCGAGTTGATACGACCAGAACGGGGCCTCCACTTTGCCGGTAACAGACGAGTTGCCAACCTACGCACGAAGCAGCATGAATGAATTCATTAATGTCCTTGGGAAGTGCCAGAAGCACGCAATGTCCACACACCTTCCACGTCCAGAAGAAGTAACCAGGCATGTGCATACCGTCCATCTGCGACATGATGAAATTCTTGATCCCGGTTTTCATGTCTTGCGTCCAGTTTTGCCAGTCGTTCCACTGGTCACAGTCGGGCGCCGAAGACTTGCCGCCGATGTTCTGCACCCACTTGCCACAGTCGTTGATCGCGCCGCTGAACTCGCCGGAGAGCGTGATGCCAAAGTCCGACTGCGATTGGTTGTTGTTGTACGCGATGCAGCCGACTTGTGGCCAGTACGAAAGCGGATGGTTGAAGTCACCGCCGAACGCCTACAAGAGCGGATGAGGATCAGGGTGATACGCATTGAGATACAGCAGCGTACGTACCACGTAAGGATGCGTGTCGAGAATGATGCGCTGTTGACACTGATGTCAGAGGAGGCTCAACAGGCAGAACCAATGAACATACATCTGAACCGGGCAAGAAGTCCTTCCACGAGCCAGTACCCTGGAAGCCATCGTGGATTACAATGTACGCGCCCTTGCCGATGCCAGTCTATGTAGAGACACCGCTAAGCACAATTTTCGACAATGGATTGGATGGTACCCACAATGCCGCGAATCATGTCGTGAGCTTGGAGGTAACTAAAGGGACGCCGTAATCAGCACAGACCCTGGTGCAGGCACAAGGGGGCACTCACAATCGGGTCAACTGGTCCCTGCCGATAATGCCCAGCAGCGGCTCGTTAATGATACCAAACATCTGCACCACGTCCTGGTACTCCTTCTGACTGATGAACTCTGCGATGTACCGAATGTAGTCCATCGTGCGCTGCGCGTTCGCGATGCCCATGAACCCGTTCAAGAAGTTGACCGGGCCCAAGCGTCCAGAGTGGTTGTACCCGTTCTGCGAGCCAGGCACGGTGTGCAGCTCGAGATAGATCCGGAGCCCGTACTTGCGCGCCCACTTGAACGCGAGGAGGACGTACTTCCACGCCGCATGCTCCAGGAACGGCTCCCCTGGCCACGTCTCAATCGCCCAGTAAGGTATTGGCAGGCGGATCCAGTTCAGGCCGGCGCCGGCGATCTGCGCGAAGTCCTGCTCGGTCTGCCCCGGGGCAATAGAAGGTCAGTCGAGGGGTGATTTCATTTGGGGGACGGATCCTTACGATGAACGTAGCGTAGTGGTTCTCGATTTGCTCGATGCCACCGCCAGGGCTAGTGTCGTTGAGCATCGCGACGCTCAAACTCCACTCGTCGACGACGTTCCCTCCCGGCAGGGCCGGGCTGGGAGTCACGTTCTGGTACTTCTCGAAGAGCGCAGGAGCGATGAACGGCTCAAGGACGAGCCATCCTCCTAGGTTCACTCCACGGATCTGGTCCTTGGAGTAGTCCCATGGCTCGTTGAGGGCCGGGGTGAAGGACTGAGCGCGCGCACTGTTATTGAACGGATCCCTCGGATCGTCCACCCCTGCGAGATTGAGGATCACGGATGATGTCAGTCGCTCGGCGAAGAAGCGGGGGGCTATTTCGGGTACGTACAGAAGCCGCCGAAGGCATTTGTATAGGTGAACGAGGTACCGTCCGCCATCGTAATCGTCGAGCCATCTCCACCCGTGACCGCGCCCGTAGGCGACTCGGGGTTGGATGCTGAGCCGCCCGAACCAGCCCGGGAGCCAGACGCGCCGCCCACGCTCGAGTTATTGTGCTTTTTGATAACGGTGAAGTACACCGGGAGAATGACGGCAAGGACGACGACCACAAGCGCAGCGGCACCGACGCCTAGATAGATGTAGCGCTTCCTGCGCCTCAAGTGATCCGGGTTGACGTCGACGGGGTAGACTACCTTCTCACTGCCCATGAAAGCCTCCGATTCCGCGCCAGCACCAGGATTCAGCGGGACATCGGAAGCGCGACGAGACGGATCGTCAGGAAGGAGAGGACGAGAGGCAGCCGCATCAGGAGTCGCCGCGCCGACATACGACTCGCGGCCAGGGGTACCGGGAGGCGAGAAAGGATTGCCGTACGGGGTGGCGGGCGGCTCAAGCCTGTCCGCGCCGTTCTCTAGCGAGGGCGTACCCGAGCCTCCGTCGGTAGCGGAATCAGCAGAGTCCGCAAAGGGCGAGCGGGGCGTGGGGTCGTCCTGGGCCGGGGGATGAGCGGACATGGTCGTCGGAGGACAAGCCTGGACGAGCGATGTGGGGGCGCAGGAGAAGCGGGCTCGAGCGGAGGCAGATGAACGCGTTGAAGAGCGAAGAGAAACGGGGTCTGTTCCCACTCCGCAAGGTTTATTGATAGCGGGAAGTCGAGCCCGCCGGACGGGCGACACACGATAAGAACGCTCGAGACGGGGGAAGGGTGGATATTTCAAGAATTGGCCATCAGCAAGCCGTGCGTTTTATGCGCATCGGTGACGCAGCAGCCCATCGCGTGCAGCCCGGCCTCGCGCGAGCTAGTGCGAGAACAGCAACGACTGGGGACAGACCAATGCCGTATGCGTTCACGTCCACCATGTGTGCGTCCACAAGGTTTCTCTTGACGGGTCCGAGAGACTTGGGGGGTGCACAAGCCGGACGAGGCCCGGAAGAAGGGCTTTGGGCGGCGAGAAAGGACTGGCGCCGAGCGCATGTACAAGTTCCGACGGCGGGCAGCACATGCCGGTCCGCAGAAAGCAGATCCACTACCGGAGAAAAAAGTTGCCATGTTCGGCGTAGGGCGCACGAAGACGAGGAGATGGTTGGCAAGTCGTCGACAGGCGTATGGCCGAACATAATGGGATCAGTGCGGCGGCGTCATCCATTGCCCGGGCTTGAGACAAGAGGCGCAGGAGGCCGAAGGCAGGCCGAGAGACCCTCGCAGTCGGCGTCGCGCGATCTCGCAGCCGACAAGAGGACAAGAAGAGCAGAGGCGTAGCGAGGAGGATAGGGAGGAGGGCATGAAAGGGGGAGGAGAACAAGCAGGGAGGGCTCGTATTTAATCGAGGCTGGGGACGTCGTCGACACTACGACTCACTCGGAGCGTCCCTTTCTCGGACTCCACATCCACACAAGGCACCCAGGTACAGTGCATCCCTCGGTCATTCCTTCTTCCTCTCTGGCCACGATGCATCGTACCTCTATTGGCACAAACACTCGTCTGGACTAACAGTACATACAGTATATATGCATGCACATGCGCTTACAACGATGCATGCTTCCGCGCAGGCTATCTAAACGCGAATGCGCGTTTCTGATCAGCCATCGACGCGCCTCGACAGCAACAGCTGGTAGATTAAGCGGCAACATCCACCCTGCGCGGCCGGTAACATACAAATTACTGACCAGCATGGCTATTACACACGTACGGCAGAGATAGGAGTTAGAGAGCAACAGGGAACAGCAAACGCCACAGACATCCACGGGCACCGAACTTACACCTTGGACCTCTTCCTCACCCGGCCCCCTTCTCCTCCTCCCGCTTCGGCCTCGGCCCCCTCCTCCAGATCAAGGTCCAAGTCCAAGTCCTTCGCAGCGCCATCCGCCCCTGCTGCCCCTTCTACCACCCTCCCTGGAGTCCCTTCCTCGCTCCCGGTGTTGACCTTGCTCGTCCCAGACGTCCCGGCCTCCTCTTCCCGCTCGCGCACCCTCTTGACGCCCTTCCCCTGCCTCGTCGGACTCCTTTGCGAGAACGTCGGTGGCACCTTCGTGAACACGTTCTCCCCGACCTCCGTTCGGACACTCCCACTCCGGTCCAGCATCGCCGACTTGCTCCGCCCCACCGGGGCCCTGCCTCTGGGCGATGCCCCCAGCCCCAGCGCACCGACACTCGCGCTCACCGCACGCCCCAGCGCGGCCTTCCTCGCCTTCGCGCCCGAGGCCAGCGCCGAAGCCGACGCCGCGGGCGACTCGGCGGGCGGCGTGAGCAAGTCCGTTTCGTCTTCCGCGTCAAGTTGGAGCGCGAGATCAACCTGTCCGCCGTGGGCATGCGCGTCGTCGGGCTCCGCGGTGGCTTCACGCGAAGGCGGCGCAGGCGGGATCTTGAAGCGACGAAGGACCTCGCGGTACCCGAGCTGGACTAGGCCAAAGAAGCGCGGATCCCGGGTATACACACGCAGCATCAACTCTCCGAATGCGGCCGGCAGTGTGACAGATACGTCGTCGGGGTTCGCCTCGACGCCCTCTGTATAAAGGATACACATGTCATGGTCATTAGAGATCACCCCAAAACGTAGGTCAACGCAACTTACGGTTCGGATTGTGCTTCGAATAGAACTTGACAAACCCCAGCGGGTTCAAGTTGCCCATGCCATGATGACGAGCAGTCACTTCAATGATGACATGTTCTGTGCCCAATGCAGACGCGTCCTCCGGCTTGACGTGTTCAAGCTCGCTGATATCAGAGGAAGTGTGCTTGAGCGCGTCCCGCCGGTCATACAGGCTCTTGAACGCGTTCACGACAGCGTCCGGTGTGAACGTCTTCTTGAGTGCGTCTTTGCAGTGCCAAGGAAAGATCTTCCAGTCCACCGCCTTGTACAAATCACGGATGCGGATGCGGTGGAGAATGGCCTGGGCTTCTTCGAGCCGCTGCCGAGCAACATCTCGTCAGCCGCAGAGAGAAGGGAGTGAACACGACTTACAGGGTCTGACGATGCTTGGATCTCGGTCATAATGTGATCCGTCAAGTACAAGTACTTCTTCGGATCTTCGAGCCTGTTGGCGATATGCATGACCGGTTCCGCCTTCGTAAGGGCATCCACGATCATGTACTCGATGGCCTTCGCTGTTAAGGGGGTCAAGCTCGCGCCTGGAAGCACGAGGCAGCGATACTCACCAGTCTTGTGCGTATAGATCCGCTTATGGAGCGACATGCGCGTATGGCAAAGCTCGAAGATCTGGTTGGCGTCTTTGATATCGTAACAGATCTCGTTGTCAATGACTCGAGACGAGTAGATGAGCCTGCCGAGTGAGTGAGTTTCGTTCAATTATAGAGTTAGTCGCGTCCGAGGGCTCACCTTGTCAGCGACAGATTGCTCTTCTGGTCGATGGCATGCGAGTCTCGGGCGATATAATCGAACCTACCCGGAAACGCCCCTTCAGCATACATCCCCCTGCACGAGCGAAAGGTAAACGGACTTATCGACATCAAGTCCGTTCCGCTTATTCGCCACGATTTGGAACAAGTACGGCTTCTCTGGCTTCCTATACGCCCGTTTCGACTGACCACTCAGTATCTGCGATAGTGGCTGCATACAAGAGCCTACGCACGTGCACATACTCATATCGCCCATGATGAGCGCCTTGATGAAGGCTGCATCGTCCGGTGACAGGTCGAGGTCGTTTTCCTCCAGCAGCGCGTCGAACATCATCCGCGACGCGTCTTCATGGCACCACTTCTTCTCTGGACTGAGATTGATATGTGACATCGCACAGAAGACCATCAATGCCTCTATTCCCGTAACGCTGTGCGGGGAACTCACAGGATGTACGGGATGAACATGCTGTCCCAGACGTGGCTCCACGGGCCGTGCCCGAGGTCGTGACAAAGCCCGGCTATGGTTACACATTGGACGTCGCGCTGCGTGATGCCCAGGGACGGCTGCGAGTCTTTCAGGTGCATAGCGAGCGTCTGCGCAAGATACGCGACCCCTGGAACGCAATAATGACTGGATGAGAATTTGCATACTACATTGAAGCGTACTACCACGTTGAGAGACGGAACGAAGAACTCTCGGATACGTTTATGTGAAAGAACCGACAGACATCACTTTGCGCGCGGGCCTCCCGCCATCCATCGAGAGCATCCAGTCTGCCCCGTTCACCCGACAGAGAACACGACTCCCCACCACCACGAAAGGGAGGGGACTCACCCAGACAGTGCTCGAAGCGGTTATGGGACGCGCCCGGCCATACATAGTACGACGTCCCGAGCTGCTTGATATCCCTCAGCCTCTGGAACTGCGGCCTGCCAGGCGCGCATACAGCCACTCGTCAATGACACCTTGCAAGCAGACAAGCACGAGAGAACGTACGTGTCGATGATCGCGCATATAGTCGGTCCAAACGGCACTGCGCATACACAAAGAACACCGGCAGTCAGCCTCCACGACGACCACTCGAAACGCGCTGGGCCGGGATTGGACTCACGGTAGTCGTGGATGGAGTCCTTGAACCGCCTCACGGAGGTTGGGCCCTCGACGCGCTCTGCGGTCCAACAGTCGTCGAGGTCGAGCAGCATCCTGCGGGGGCGTGTGTGCGAAGACATGTTGTGATAGGCTTCTGGGAGTATTTAAGAGGCTTGCAACGAGGCAGAGGGCTGCTCGAGAAGACCAAGGGAAGAATCAAGCTATAGGGGGGCTCGCAGGTGCTCAGGACGGAGATCAATGGCTTCCGCGTGGATCTTCTGGGTTTGCTTGCCTTGGGATGCAGATGGTGGTTGTAGGCGGAGGAAAGGAGAGGTGGACGGAGTGGCATTGATATGCAGCGCGGCACTGCTCTTGTACGTTAGGTTCTGCAGATCTTGCCACTCAGATCGTTCTCCTCGCCGATGTCGGCATGCAAGTATTTGCTGAAGTACAACGCATGCATTGAGGAAGTGGACAACACGGTACACATTGCGTAAAACGCCGGCAGCTGGTGGTCGAAAGAGAAATCGCGTGCAGAACGTCATGGTGGACGCCTCGCCGCAGCGGAGAACTCCAGAAATCACGCAGCCGTGTCTCGGTCTCAGTGCTCCCTCGCTTACGGCACTCGTTATGCATGGGAAATTGTCGGTATGAGCGACATGCTGACCTCCATTACACTCGTCGGGGTGACTATCGTACGCTACATGGTATACAACGGGTACAAAACGATTGTCGGATACGGATGAAATATCATCGTGTGCGATCGTGTGCTATGAGGTGCTAACATACGAGGCAGCGAGTCGTAATGGTAATGTCCAGTCCAGTGAATGTGTGTATGTAGGATCTATGTATGTCGGGAAACTAGGATATGTACCATGCTATACCATGCCAATGCTCGGGGTCACCTCGTCACCTCAGAATCAGATCATCTGCTGGTCGATGTAATGCTGCAGCGCCGCGGTCAGCCGGTCGCGCTCGACCGCCTTCCACTTCTCCAACGCCTGCGCCTTGACCCGCGCCCGCGCCTCAGGATTCACCTGCTTGACCGTCATCCTGAACGCCGAGCTGATCGGCCGATGGTCTGACACGTTGGCCTCCCACCGCCGGTAGTGCAGCTGCGTGACCCTCTCGGGGACGAGCGACCGCCAAAGAACTCGGTCGCACCATGCGGGGATACGGGCTTTCTCCGAGGTGTCAAACTCGTCCGACCGCCGATCGTACTTGTACGTCGGTATGAAGTTGAGCGGGCCTTCAGAGAATGTGCGTAGCCGGAAGGCCCGGTTGAACTTCATCTCCTTGCGGAGCTGGTCGTGAATGACAAGGTGCTCGAGGTCGCCAGCCTTGATGGAAGCAATGACGGCCTCGCGCCGTTGGTCGATGCGGTAGTTCATGTCGCCGTTCATCTGTGCACACAGCTTAGCTAGTCTATCGGAACGCGCAACACTGACACTCACGAAGACAATCTCGTGGTCAAGGACCATCGAGCCGTCTCCACCGTTGATATATGCGACAATCTCATCCGAGGGGCCCGCCTCAGGAAGCAGCGTGTCGTCCTCAACTATTGCCTGGACGTCGGCATTGCGCTGTCGAACGTGGTGCTGACCGGCGGCGAGATGGCAGTTGATAAAGCACACGGAGGTATCGTCCACCACGAAGCGGGCGATGATGCCACCCTGCAGAGTGCACGGTGAGTCTGACTTTCCAGCACGAGAACTGAGCTACGATAAGTACCTTGTTGCCGTACCTGCCACCCATGCCGCGCTTGACCGTCGTGAGTGAGGCATGCTTCAACCTGATCTTCTCCGTGTTCTTCACGAAGATACACGTGAATAGGCCAACAAGGTTCTCTGCGTGGACGACCGTGTACGGCGAGTCGGCCGGCATCGCGCAGCGTACAGCGAGCACCAAACGGTCGTACCACTTCTTATACGAGGTGGTCACCTTTTGACTGAGCGCTCCGTCCGTGCTCTTGTTCTTGCCTCCCAGCAGTACGGTCTTCGCGGCCATTTTGCGGCTCTCAAGGTCGATAAGCTCCTGCATGCCGAACACGATCACATCGGGTGAGTCAACGCTCTGGAGCACGTCCGTCAGGAAGTTGACGTTCTCCGGGGTGCCTGTGAGCGCGTCTGGCTTCGCGGAGTCCACGTTCCACGAGACGATAAGCACCGTCATGTCGCGGAACGTACTGAACTCGGTCTCGTGCTTGAGCAGCTCTTGTTCTGTACGCCCAGTGTTTCAGCCAACGTCTTCCATAGAGCCAGTGTAAACAACCTACCGATCCAGTCGACGCCTAAGAGGCCGTCCCAGAACTTGAGCTGCTCGTCGCGGCCGACGCTGTACACCACCAGCCGATCCAGCTTCTCCATACTCCACGTGTCCACCGCGATCCTCAGTGCAGGGAGGTTGTCGTGCGCCTGCCAGCAATTCGTCACTGTCCACGGCTTGGACGTCACGTCGTACGCCGAGATCAAGCCCTTGCGCGAGCCCGCCCAAAGCCGGTCATTCACGCCCTCGAGGCTGAGAACATCCGACGTCGACACCTTCACAATCTCGACGCACTGCGCCGGGAGGCTGTCGGACTCGCCGACGGACCAGATGCTGATGTTCCCGCCTTCGTGTGCAAGGTAGACGTGGTTCGGATGGGAGGCGAGCACTGTCCCTGCCGTCACTGCGCCGAGGTGCTCTGTGGGGAGTAGCGATCGACCCACCGCGCCAGGCGTAAAGATGTCGTATACGCGTACGTACGGACCCCTAGACGTGCCAGGGACCGAACCACCTCCGTTCGGGTCGCGGGTCGACGTCCAGAGCTGTCCTGCGAGTAGCTTCGCGAACTCCTGCTTCTCTGCTATACGGACAACCCGGGGTTGTAACGTACTGAGGCTGAGCTCCACACCCTCTGGGGGCGTGAACACGAGAACTTTTCCGGCGTCGTCCATCGTGATCATCGACTGACCGTGCCGGAACATATGAGTAACTGTGTGAGTATGGATGGCGGGGCGCATAGCGGTCACAGAGCCCGTGCGAACGTCAATCTCCATGAGATGGCCGTCCTTGGTTCCGAACCAGAGGTAGTGGCCCCGGTCTTCGAGTTGCGACGTAGGGCGGAAGTCAAGAGCGGTTATCTTGAAATCCTTGACCTTGGTGCCGAAGCCATTTTTCGAATCAAGGCTCCAGATTGGTGAGGACGAGACGGACAAGTCGTATATTCTGAGATGATGGTGGGACGCGACTGCCACTATATGCCCAGACACGGAGACCCGCCCAGTATAAGCAGGTACGTGGATGCTGAATTCGGAGTAGTTGTGACAATCGACGATCGGTGGCCGTCGGGAAGCACGGCTCGCATCCGGTAGCAGTTCAACCTTGAAAGCAGTATCGTCCTCGTCTTCAGATTCGCTGGAGGAACCTCCTGAAGGGACGCGACGGGGAGCAGGCAGCTTGTCTCCCAAAGCGATGGTACGAGTGGGAGGGGGGAGGTGGCTGCCGAACACCTTCCGTTCCGGTGGCGCAGCGGTACTGGAGGACTCGTAGGACACATGTGCCTCCTGCTCGATCATGCTTTGATGACGACTGGGAAAGCGGCGAGAGGGATGGTCTTCGACAGGGGTCGGAACGCCTTTCCGTGCTGGTAGAGGGGGAGGGGTGAAGGGGGTCGTGCTGATGGAGGTGGAAGAACTGGAGGCAGTACTCGAGGTCTGAACAGTCGTTCGGTGCCGAGGAGGAGGTCGCGGAGGAGGGGCAAGAGGAGGGCGAGGGGACGCGGGCGGGGGCAGTGACGATAGTGGCGGCTTGACAGCGTTGACGTCACTCTCACTCGAGGTGCGACTACTGCTCGCGCTGCTCGACGCCGACGAACTATCCGAGGACGGATCGGGCGTGTGGAGAGAGGCGGGATGGCTGCCATGGCCGTTGAGCTTGCGTGATGGGAGAGGTGGGGGAGAAGGTTGGGACGAAACGTTGCCAGTCTCGTTGTCAGAATGACTATCGTGGAATGGATCGTGGCCCTCAGGAGACACAGTCAGGAAGGGACCCGACACAGACGCAGGAGTGTTCTGGGGGAATGGGGATTCGTTATCTGGCGGGAATGACTGGCGTGGGCGACGAGAATACGCCGGTTGGGGAGGAGCCCCTGCCAGTACCTGCGAAACAGGCCTGGGAGCGGGAACCGGCGGTTTTGTGGAGACTGCAGGAGAAGGTGGAGGTGCGTTCCTGCGAAGGCGCAATACGATTAGAACACGAGCGGAATGTCCAACACCAGATCGCCACGGAAACGGGGCATAGTGCACGTTCTAAGCCGTGTCTACCCCAACCCAGTATGCAATCAAAGTCCACATGTAGACCGCGCAGCTCGAAGACATTCAGTAAGACACGGGATGTAATTTCTTTGTTGCTCGATACTTGACGCCTTAAGTGCACCTGCACCTCCCGTCACAATCCGAACATAGCTGCTGATTTGTGGTGCGGTTCGCGATACTTTCACCCTACCTATTTTTAGCCGCATCGTCGATCGCCCTAGCCAACTCACACTATGGACGTGGCGCATTGCGTAGCGTTGGACTGTATGGGCAACGACTGGAGGAGTGGCGCCGGAGCCCGGAGAGGGTAGCATGCGGACCGAGTAACGGAAGCACAAGCGGGACGTTCCCCGTCGGGCGTGCGAAACGTACGACACAGTTTGAGAATCAGGCCACAACGCGAGACTCACCCGAACTGCTTGATGAGAGAGGAAACAGCGGGAGTCCGCGGCGTAGATTGGTCTTGAGACGCGAGAGGAGGTGGGGGCGGAGGCCTGCGAGAAATCGAGGCAGCCCTGGAAGAGACGGAGGACGTGGAGATAGACTCGGACAAGAGCTCGTGTTCGGGAGGCGGGATGGTGGAATCAGAAACGGGATGTACGAGAGGGCTTACGCGAGGATTCGCAGGAGACGGGGCGCGGGATGAGGGACGAACGGGGGGTGGGGGAGGAGGACGCTTGGTGGCTGCCTTGAGGTCGGAGGCAGAGGAAACAGGACGAAGAAGAGGGCTACGGGGTACGGGAGAGTCATGCTCGCCTTCGGCGGGAGGGTGCGGACGGAGCCTAGGACTGGGCGGGACGGGGGTAAGATGGTGTGCACTGCCGGAAGGCTTGAGAGAGGACGCGGAGGAGGACGCGGGAGAAGCGTCGGCAGCGAGTTTCTCAAAGCGGGACCGGAGGCTGCTGACGGCAGGGGGCGGAGTGGACTCTATGCCTCCGTCGTCGGACTGTTGTGCGGCCATGGGGGCAGGTCAAGAGTTGAAATATCGACCGGCGGTCGCGGGATGGGCAGTGCGAGGACGCCAGGGAGGACGGAACAGATGGATAGTATAGAAAGTTTAGACAAGGAAAACGGCTACGGGCAGAGATCCGACGCAAGCAATGACCGTGTGCGCGACGGGGGCGGGTCGGAGGGCGAGGAGGAGAGAGTCGTGGTCGATGGCGAACGAGCCTTCCCCGCCCGCCCCGTCACACACAGGGCGGGTGTGACCCGCCGTCACGACTGCGCATCGGCTCCCGGCCCGGCGCCGCTCCGGGCGTTTCGTGATCGGTGGACACGTTAGCGCCCGTTCAGTCTCTTGCGCTCGCACTGTCCTCCTCTGCTCTTCGCGGCCAGCTTTGGTGGTCCCCATTCACGCTCTGTGTCTAGACTGAGGGCTGTGTTTCTATACGGTTGCCAAGAAAACTAACTGGCAACAACGTGCTACTTGCACTCATCCAATCGCTATCCAGACCAAGGTAACACGCCCAACCGTTTGCAAGGTGTGAGAGCTCTCAGAATGAGCAAATACATGAGTGCTAACAGAGACTAGTCAGATCAATATTGCGCCCCCACCCGCCACGCTCCTTCTCGCACCGGGGTGCCTCCGCCATGTCTTCTCCCCAAAATCCACACTGAGGCTGCGCCTCTATCCCACCTTCCGTCCATACAGCATCTCGACCCCTCGTAACGCCCATACGATGCTGAAGCGTCCAAAGGACGGTCTGGACCAAGTACTCGAGTCTGCGGCAGGTAAACTCGCTAGCGGTAATCCCACTGCGGCCGCCGCCGTCGTCCACAAAGCGCTCGATGGTTCCAATCTCGACAACCCCTCCCGCTTCCACCTCTACGAGCGCTCCATTGCGTCCTTCCTTCGGTATCAAGATGTCATGAAGGCAGCTATGCTTTACTCGCGCATGACTCGCGAAGGGTACATTCCCTCTGTTTCCCTCCGCGTCCGGATGCACCTCGTCAAGCTTGCGGAGTTAGCTGTGGAGGAAGAAGTGCTGCTGGATACCATGCGGAAGGCTTTCACTCAGGAGTCCTTTGACGAAATTGCCTTCCGGGAGCTTCTACGTATGCTAGTCGAGGGGCTACGCAGTTCGCCGCCCTTCATACGCCAGGTCGTAGACATGTTCATCAAGTGTCGCGACCCCGGTTACACCCTCTCCACTGACACCACCACATATCTCCTCCGAGCGTTCCGGAGTGGCAATGACGATGCCGGTGCCAACTGGTGGTCACCTCACGCTTCCTCGAGTCCTTCTGCTGAGGCGCAAACATCTGCAGTGCCGCTTTCACCCTCGTCACCGTATGCCACACTGCTACAAGACCTTGCCGCCTCGAAACCTTCCTTCGAGGTGTACAAATGGACCCTTGAACGCCTGCAAGCGGACAACGTCGAACCCGATCTCCCTTTCTTCAACGCACTTCTTGCATACGAGGTCGGGCGGAGGAACTACGAAGTGGTATTCGCGATCTACACCATGCTCATGGAGAGGCGGACGGCTGCCGTCAAGCCCACCTGCCACACCTTTTCGATCGTCTTTCGCGCACTTCATCGACTTGCGGGCTCGCACCGATACCGGAGGATCAACCATGTTCGCGTGCCGCCCAATGTGCCTTCCGCTCGCGCCGTCTTCAAGGACATGCTCACCTGCCATCTCGAAGACACCACACGCACCAACCAGCCCCATTCCTCTCTCGACGCCCAAGACCTTCACAAGGCCCTGCGCGTCTTCATGGTCCAGCGCGATTACGCAGCGGCCTTTGCAGCCATCCGCGCCTTTAGACTTTTCCCAGGAGCGGTCGGTCGTCCCACCATGGCGACCTACCGCCTCGTCCTCGGCGGCATCCTCTGGCGCGTCCGTACGCAACACCCACTAATCGCTACCCGTACGGTCGCCCGCCTTTCCTCCTCGGACATCTGGGCCTACCGCTTCCTTGGCATGGACGAGCTCCCGCAACACCTCATCTCCACGCTCCCTCTCGGCCTTGACCTCGTCCACCAGGTGCTGCTCATTGGCGCGGAGCCGCGGCTCAGCCTCGACTGGATCCACTCGCCGAACTACACGAAGCCCAGATCCGAGTTCGACATCCCGGGGTTGGACGACGAGGACGCGGAGGATGAGCACGAGCGGATCGAGCGCATCTCCGACCCTGCAGAGTTTCATCCGTACGGAATGCCAACGCCGATCGAGCTGGCGGGCCTCAAGCCCGTCCCCGATGATCAGACGTACGGGCTGGTACCGTTGGAACGTGTGCTGCGGAGGGCCATTGCGGCATCGGTACCCCCCGGAGAGGGAGCGCTATCTGCTCGGGTTTCGGAGACTATCAGGGAGGCAAAGAAGGAGATGATTGTCCGACGGTAGCGGGTGGCTGGTTTGGGGTGTATGCAGACTTTGGTGTTTTCTCTCAGCATCGTATCTTTGCACCACAACCCCTACTCAGAGGCAGATGTCATACTGTATTCATAGCACGTCGATTAACTACACAGAGCAAGTACATATAATAGCAGCGCAATCTCGGAGGTATACTATTCTACAGCAATCATAACAGAACGCATCCACTTTCCGAAGCGGTAAGACTAGGGTGTGCCCAATACATATGGAGGGTTAACACACTTCTCTCAACCATGCCCTACTGTAGCTTCAGCTCACGCGCATCACACAACCAGCTGGAGTACTCACTCTGCTGCAAATGCTGGTCTTCAGGTGGCCTCAACGATCCCATAACGGGCTCCTCGCCCTGCGGCCGCACATCCTCCCGCGCCGACGCGCCCGACTGTCCCACAGGGCCCGATCCCAAGCCCACTCCCGTAGCCCCAGCACTGGACCCTGCGCCGTGCATCTGCCCGGGGATAGTGGCCATGATCATCGGCAACGATATCCCAATGACGTTCATCATCCTCTCCTGCGCCTGCTGCGCCCCCTCCTCCCCCTCCTCCCCCTGTGTCCCACCCACACCCTGCGGCTTCCCCGACCCCGCCTTCCCCGGCACCCTCCCCCTGCCTCCTTTACGGCCCATATCCTCCCTCCCCTCGACCCTCCTCGCAAACTCGCCCCAGCACGCGCGCGGATCGCGCCCCATGTGCTCAAACTCGGCCCGCACGCGCCCGTCCGCGGCGCGCCAGAGCGCGCGGTGCCGGCAGAACGTGGACTTGACGTACGGGAGCTCGAACACGCGCCGGAAGACCTCGTCCTGCTTCAGCGCCGGCTCCTTCGCCGCGACGTCGTCCATCGCGCGCAGGCCCGCCGCGATCTCGTACACGAAGAAGTCGTTCGGCCACTTGCGCGGGACGGGCCCCATCCCGTTGGGAAGGGAGAGCGCTGGGATGGGCAGAAGCATGGTGGACACGTTGGGCTGGGGTGCTGTGGTAGACGCATTAGGTTGCGGCGCTGTGTTATTCGGACTCTCGACGGGGACAGAGACGATATTCTGCTCTGGGGACGAGGCGACAGAAAGAGTGGCTTGGAGTGATTGAGACGCTTGCGGAGGTGATTCGATGGTTTGCGAAGGCTCTTCTACGGCACCCGATTCATGGCGAGGTGGCTCGTCCATTGCGAAGATAGTAAGAGGACTCCCCAGAGCATGCTCGAGTGACTGCGTTTGTGATAGCGACGACAGCGAGCCCGAGCCCGAAGGCAGTGGTCGGTGTCTCGATGAAACGGCCGGGCTCCTGGCATTTGTCGAAAAGGGCGAGCGGACACCGCTGCCTTCCGACGAGCCCCCGACAACACTGGATGCCGCTAGGGTCTGGGTGGAGAAGGTCCGATGGTATTTGTTCACCGGTGGGCTTAGCGAGCTGTCCGCCGGTCGTTTCCTGGTACCATTTGTGATCAGTAAGTTATCCCGCGTCGACCTCGCATCCTCTTGCAATGCAATCTCTGCGTCGAGCCCCGGACACTCTTCATCGCGCAAACCTTCGAAGAGTCCTCGACGAATCCGGTACAGCAGCCGTTGTTCGCTCTCGACCCTACGCGACGCCGAGATCTGCTGTTGCTCCCAAACGCCCGATCGCGGGTTGAAGGTATCAAGATAGGTCTTCCCCGGCAGACGAAGTTGCTCGACGATCTCCGTGAGGCAGTTGAACGAGAACATCGGAAAGGTAGGAATCTCTTGATAGAGCCGCAAAGGTTGAGTGTTGCTCTGTGACACCAGTAGTCAGTTAAAGTGTATGTTACGCAACTACTCTGCTCGGTGGTTCAGGCGGGGGTTTAAGGAGGTCGCGGATACATCAAGAGTTCGAGTAGCCAACAATTGCTTTGTACGGTCCGTGTTCAGAATAGGCACGGACTGACGGGCGCTGTCCCTATACCGCGTTGGCGAGTCCACCCACCTGGTACCAAAACACAATGGTCACGCTCTTCTGGAGCGATTCTACAAGGGCATATCGCTCGTCATCGCGGTCGATCTCCCAGGATTGACCGTAGGACGAGTCATGGCAGTACACAGTAGGCGCGAGAGATGCGCGGCGATTGTGCGGTGAGGTATACGGCTGTGGGGAGTCGAGAGCAGTAGATGATGCTGAGGATGGCGAAGCCGCGGAGGATGCGGATAGAGCGAGGGGTAATGAGAAGCTTTGTCCTGGCGCAGTAGGGATGTGGTTCATGCTCCGTCGCCGAAGTTTGTTCACTCAGTCGGACAAGACAAGATGCCTGGCGGATGTTGGGTTAGAGTACTCAGTAGTCAAGCATCGTGCTCCCATGGCATCCGGAACGTGGTGCTTTCTATGCTTACGGGTTTCAACCGGCCCCCGAAGTGACAATATTCGGATCCTACTCCGAGAAGTGCCAAGAAGTGCAAGACTTTCAAGTGCCCGTATTGACTACAAAATTGAGGGTGCACCGCGCATCAACCAAGTGTACTATCTCCACAAACCGTCTCGAGTAGGCACCGAAGGTGAAAAGATCAGAGTAGACTGTGCTGGCCGGACGGTGGATGAGGACTGTCGCCAACTTGCCGAAACGCTGTGCTCGAAGGACTGCGCATGCCTAATCAGGATAGACGCCCAATCAGCGGGATCGCCTCGTCGGCTCGCGCAAAGCCGACGCAAATGCAAGTTGACCTCGAAGTCGTTGAACGCCACAACATGTTCTCCAGCATGTGTTTGAGACACAGTCATCCTCCAAGTCATTGCGGAATTGACCACACCGCCATGCCGGGACTCAAGCAATTTACCGTTCAAGTTTTGGCTGGTAGTCTTGCCGCGACCCGACAATGAGGTCAGCCACATTGTCATCCGACAGCCAGCGTTGGGCGACATCTCTCGCAGGATATTGCCACGGAAGGCGGACTTTTTTGCTACCCCTTCGCACTTGCTCTCGTACTTTGTTCTCCTCTCGTTCCGCTGGTCTTCTATGGTGCACTCTCGAACTATGGACACCATCGCACACCAGTCATGTGCCGGAACCACGGAGCCTTGTGAAGCGGGTTTAGAAACGACTTCTCTGGATTTCTCTTGCTCTACCATGCGGGCGCCGTCTTGTGCCATAATCGTCCTCCTACCCCGGTCTCGTCCTGGAGCAGGCAGCCTCCCTCCGACAGTCACCGATCGGTGCTCTGAGGTCCGCACGCTGTACGCGAGCGCCGCGGAAGGGGTGAATTCATTCATACGCGCAGACATGGGCTTTACTTCTTGGTCAGGAATACTCACCTTATCTCAACACATAGCCCCAAACTGTGCATAGGCTCGTTATGAGGAAGCGGGCCACCTCTCCCTATCAGATCAAACTCTCCTACATGGCAGGCCGCCTTCGGGCACCTCGCGGCACTCCTAGCGGCCCTGAAGAAGCACCACAAGCCGCAGCCAAGCCCGGGTCGACACCGAAGAACCGAGAGCCACTACCATCGGTCCTCCCCACGATCTCGGTAGAAGCTCCTTATGAGATCTACTCAACGTCCGGCCCAGCAGGAGGTCGCATCGATGCCATACTTTCCGAACACTCTCTCGCGACCATTTCAGAGCATCCGACAGACACATACACCCCTCCTTCGCTTTCCACCATGGATACATGGACGGAGATATGCGAGGACCTCGCTCGAGCCATGGAAGTCTTCACCGTGTTGTCCACCGTCGCTCCCGCAAAGCTATCCTCCGCCCTGGAACCATCGCTCTCTCCGTCTCCTTCGGTGGTCTTTGACGTGACCAAGCATTCGCCGATGTATCCCTCTGGTCCCTGGAATTCGTTCGTCTTTCCGTGCTTGTCACTCGCGTAGTTTTATCGTACCTGTCCGTATATGTCCACCGGGTTTCCTTTCTCGGAGGTGATGTCATTTGGGCAATTGATTTCGTCCGCCAGACAAATTCTGCCGATTTCCTTGCGTGAATCAAACGTCCGATTATCGCGCGTCCGTCTCGTTTTCGATACGATATGCCTTGTCCGAACACAGCGCTGCGTACATCGTCCTCAATGTAACCCCCATCTACACAGAGACGGCGCAGGTGCTGGTAGTCGCACCCATGGGAAATCTCTTGGCCGGCGTTGTCGGGCACCGCATAGTAAGATTTGTTACGTCAATCACCCGGGCACTTCACCGTCCACTCATATTTCACCCTGCTCTCTTGTCAGTTCCTGGCCCGTTGCGACGGCTGTTCTGCCATTTTAATCGCCATTCGCTTCCTAGAAACGTCGTCGATCGATATCGAGGGCTCTAGAGTGGTTAATCTGCGGCCGCAACTCGCCCGGAAACTGCCACCCGATATCACCTACTATTGCCATAGCTGCCGAGAAACTGCCACGGCGTTCACATGCGAATATGTAGCGGTGGGAACAACATCTGGCATATGTGTAGCGGGCATCTGCACTCCGCCGTAGCCCTCTCTCTTCCCTACCACCATATCCTCCTCCTCAAGTGCTCATAAGCGCGCCCGCTATGATCATACCGCCCGACCTTCAGCCGGTCTCGGCGTGGAACGTCGGCCTCATCCTCCTCGCCATCTACCTCGCGTACAAGGTGGGAAGGTCGTTCTTGAAGCGACCCAACGCAACGCCACTCGCCGGCCCGCCCCGTCCCAGCTGGATCTTCGGTATCTCGAGGGCTGCAGGCGGCCAGCTCAACACTGCGGCTTTGTACGAAGACTGGGCGGCACAATATGGCTCCGTCTACCGCGTCCCTACCGCTCTGGGATCTACTACTGTTATCCTCATGGACCCCAAGGCTGTCTCACACTTCTACACCCATGAAACGTACACGTACGTCCAGACGAAGCTATCCCGTGTAGCCATCGAGAACCTGGTACGTAGTTCCATTGGACGCGGCGAGTGTGCGATGCCCACTCAGCATAGTTTGGCCGTGGCCTGCTCTGGGCGGAGGGCGAGTCTCACAAGAGGTAGGTCTGGGACAAACGAGGTAGGCTTATATCTTGTAACTCATGCATTGCTGCATAGACAGCGCAAGGCAATCTCGCCTGCGTTCAGCAACATCGCTATACGCCGAATGACGTCCATCTTCTACGACTCTGTGTACAAGGTAGGATGAGGGTGGTCAGACGTCCTCTACGGCGAACTCTCACACCCTACAGCTCAAGACGCATTGGGACAATCAACTTGCGTCCGCCGACTCGGCCATGATTGACGTGCAGAAATGGTTAGTGCACTCCCCGCCGCACGTTCACATACAGGCTAACACGCGTCCACACCCAGGATGAACCATGTATCGTGCGTAACTCTATCCCTCGAAGCCTCGATAGCCTAACACCCGGTTACGCGCAGACTGGATAGTATCGGTATCGCTGGGTTCTCCCACGACTTTGGCTCGCTCGAGGGCAAGTACTCTGCCGTAGCGGACGTGTTTGATCGTATGGGCCATATTAAGCCTTCGCCCATAACCGCGGCCGCTATCTTCTTCGGGAACGTCTTCCCGTTCCTCTGGCGCATCCCGACGCCCATGCGCCGCCTCCAGATGAAGCTCAACAGGTGCATGGAGGAGATCGCTGTGGTGCTCCTCGAAAACACGCGTCGGGAGATGAAGGGCATGGGTGAGAAAGACCACGAGGACAAGAGCATCATCGGTCTCTTGAGTGAGTGCCCCATCCCAGGATCTCCTTCGTGAATCTCGGAACAGCGAGTCTGACGGGCTTTATATCCCTGTCCAGTTAAGGCGGAGGATACCGAATCGAGTCTGCGAATGTCTCAGGAAGAGATCATGGCTCAGGTTCGTTGCCGGATGCCAATCCCACGCGTCGATCTGATGCTCATAGAATCTGCAGATGAAGGTTCTCATCCTGGCCGGATACGAAACTACGTCGAGTGCGTCCACTTGCTCCCATATAGCTCTGCAAAACTAACACAATCTGTTCATCATGCAGTCAGCCTCACGGTGCGCTCAGCCTGTGACTACGCCACGCGGAACAGTCTCTGACTTCTATGCAGTGGGCTCTTATTGAGCTTTGCAGGCACCCAGAGAAGCAGGTTCGGCTCCGCGAAGAACTCAAGGAACAGTTCCCAACCTCGGACCCGACGTGGGAGCAACTCACCAATGGCTCCGGCCTGCATTACCTCGATGCCGTTGTGCACGAAATCTTGCGCCTGCATCCTCCTCTGGCCTTGACTCAACGTATGGTACGCTGCATCATGCTCTCTTGCTTGTGCGAGTCTAACGCCAACAACCCTCCCTCTAGGCTGCCAAGGACGACGTAGTCCCACTCTCCGAACCCCTCAGACTCCCCAACGGCGAGCTGACCGACCACGTCGCCATCGCCGCCGGGCAGTATGTCACCGTGCCCATCACCGCCATCAACGTCTCCACGTCCTTCTGGGGCCCCGACGCGCGCGATTTCCGGCCCGAGCGCTGGCTGGACGAGGCAGGCCTGCCCAAGAAGGCGCAGGAGGTGCAGGGCCACCGCCACCTGCTCACGTTCGTCGACGGCCCGCGCATGTGTCTCGGCCGCGGTTTCGCCCTCGCAGAGTTCAAGGTGAGTGGTGAGTTCTGTCGCTCCGACCGCCACCCATTGCCCTCGGAGCCCTGCGACGGCCCGATGCCGTCGCGGGCTCCCGCCCCTCCCTTCGCGCCATCTTGAGCCGTCTTCTCACTATCACAACTTGGGTTGGAATAGGCCGTGCTGGGCGTATTGATCAAGAACTACACGTTCGAGCTCCCCAAAGGGCCGGAGACGGAGATCGGCTTCGTACGCGGAGTGCTGCCCCGGCCCCAGGTCGCAGGCGAGCAGGGCGCGTGCGTGCCCATGCGGGTGCGCAAGGTGGATGCATAGGCAGGAGACCTCCCCCCGTATCGTATCCCTCCATACCAGCGCAGAAGCCACGGTACGTACGTACTGTATAAGTTTCATCAACTCAAATCCATCAGACTGTACGATACTCTACTTCTCGGGGTGCTCCACGGGCGACGCGCCGGGCCTTGAGAGGTTCTACGTCCGGAGATCTAGCTCTGCGCGCATTTTGCGTTCGCGCCCTGCCAGTTGCCACCGATGTGACCAGCGCGCTGTACCGTAACGGTCGCCGCCTTACCCTTTGCGCCATGCGCCCATCAGCGGCTCGGCCTCTGGTGGCATTCTGCGCGCGTACCTACTTTCGAATCGCGTTCGGTCGACCAATGTCCTGGTGCTTTAACCGAACACCGAGGACATGTTCTGGTGTCGCAAGGGAACCAGGAGGGTGGTGCACAGGCTGCCAGGCACCCGGCAGGCGTCCGTCCGCTGCCCTCTGTCCCTGTCCCTGTGAAGATGGGAGTGCGGGGATGGATCGCGCCTGGGAAGCGCCTGCTGCACAGTCGCAACGCATCCCCGGCGTGTGCTCCGTCAGACTCCTCCAGCCTCAGCCGTGCTGACGCTGTCGCCGCGAGTGTGGGAAGCCACCCTCGCTCCGCCTTGAACAGAGTTGAGCGATGAGCCTGCGGTGCCAGCCACATCGCAATGCGCCTGCTCCGGTACGACGCCGGGAGGCCACGCCGAGCCCGAGAAGCCGGAGAGTGCATGCGCGTGTGTTCGACGTCCACTTGAGATGCGTCGCGCTGACGGCAGGTAGGTAATGCGCGCGTCCGGTGTGGACCACTCTGGCACTCCGCAGCAGCAGCCCGAGCTAATCCGGGCAGGCGACGGACGTCCATGGCGCCGGTCTAGCAAGCGTGATGGACAGATCTCCCGCTTCCCGTTCCTCCACCATGCCCGGGCGAGAAGAGCGCGGACTGAATGGGGGGCGACGAAGGCGCGAAAATGTCTCAGTATCCGCGTGCTTCGCGGCGGTCATATGGCACGCATGGCTCCCAAACCGTGCGCCTAAGACGTGTGCATTGCAGAGACGACGCCGGGTGATGGATGGAAAGAGCAGCTGAGCGAGGTGAATTGAATAGCATTTCCAGTCTGGCACCCGCGTTGTCCACCACTGCGACCGAAGCCGGCGAGCGCGGATGGGGGCGTGATCTCTCGAGGGGCCGGTTGCCATCCGTGGCACATGCGTCTGTCCATCTGGCGTGAACGGAAAACAAGGTTTGCAGAGCGGAGTTCTCGGTGTTCTGTGCCATCTCCATCGAACGTCGCCGACAAGCTTCGCGCCCGGAAGCGGAAGGCACGCACAATGAGCGCAGACATGGACAGATCTATCCCCTCCCCGGGCGTGGGAGCCCCGCAAAAATAGCTCGTCCCCCGTTACCTGCCACTCAGCCAGAGCCATTTCCGCGGCCTCGAGGCCCCAGCTCGTCGAGCACAGAATTAGTGAGACAGAATCGTCCTATTCTCCCTCCCCCGCAGACTGGCGACAAGACCGAAACGTGTACTAGTTCGAGAGAACGTAGGGTAGGCAGTCCGCGCTGCACCGTGGTATACCAGGATAAGACCTTGCCATGACTGCACATCCTCCGCCGCACCGCTCGCACATCCCACTCCACTCTGGGACATTTTGACACCGCGCACCCCCTTAGACGAGGACGACACCGAACGCAGCCGCGACGAACGCGACGAAGCCACCGATGGGGAGTGCAGCAGCACTGTTCTTCGTCGGCGAGGGCGACGCACCGCCGGACGCGCTCGTGCCACTCGCACCGCCAGAAGCACCGCCCGACGCACCACCAGACGAGTTGCCAGCAGGCGCCGTGCCGGTAGGGACGGCCGCACCGGAGAAGCTGCCGGTCAGGGGACCAGGAGCAGCCGTCGCGAACGCGTTCACGCCAGAGAGCGCGGGAACGGGCGGGACGACGCTCTGCGCAGCCGCAGCGAGTGCGGCGAACGACGAGTACGTGTTGCCAGTCGCGGGCGCGTTGATAGCACTGTAATGGATATAGGGTAAGCAAGACAAGCAAGCAGCGACTCGAGCTAGCACACGTACCCGACCATGCCGGCGACACAGTGGGGCTTGGGGTTCTGCTGGGCACAGTAGAACCAAATGGCTGAAGAGGACGATCGTCAATAACCGCAGTGATGAGCCGTCTATACAACACCCAGACTCACGCTTCGTGTCATCCTCAATGGTGATGTTGAAAGTGGGGAACGACGCGGAGGCCTCCGTCGTCGGGGGGACGAAGATGTAGCCAGAGTCGAAACCACCCGCAAGCGGCTCGCAGGGCTTGCCGAAGGCGGACTGAGCAACGGTGTGGTTGCCCGGAATACCGTCGAAGACGAAGGTGATCACGGAGCCCTTGGTAGCGTTAAGGCTGGGGGGGTCGAAGACAAGCGCCTGCTTGCCACCCTGGGAACCGACGTGGATCTGCGCGAAGGCCGGTCAGGAACGACGATGGATGCGAAGGGGAGCGGATGATACTCACCGTGGCGTCCTGGGCAAGAGCCACAGAGGCGAGAGCGAGAGCGGGGATGGAAGCAGAGTAACGCATCGCAGATGGTCGGCGAGACGGAAAATATAAGACGTTAGGTGAGGTCTAAGGTGCGGGGAGGGAGAAGGACGAAGGGGAGCTGGAGGAGGAGGAGGGCGGCGGGGTGGACGGGCTTAAATACCTCAACTGTGGGAGATCAATGCACGGACAGGGCGAGGGAAGGCCCCTGTCACTGGTCACTCTGCGGCGCTGGATTCGAACAAACGCTCTGCATCCTGAAACGACGGCAACCCGGTGATGAATCCGGGCAGCCAATCGACGCGGACGAGGGGGCTCAAGAACGGCAGGACAGCTGCGCTCCCTCCCCCTCCAGCGCCCCGGCGTCGCGCTCTCACGCATGCCACTCGTGCCCAATTCCGACCTACCTACCCATTCGCACGGTCAGCATCGAGATCTGCACGGAGCGGCGAGTACCAGCCTTCGCACCTTCTGAGCCCCCCATTACATCGTGCCGCATTGCAGTAACCCACGGGTCTGCGCGGGTTGCAGCAACGACAACGGCGAGGGGGACCACGGCGGGCAGCCGCGTCGTGCCCTGTTTCTGGCGAGCAGAAGCGGTACGTAACGCAATCAGCCGCGCTTGGAGGACGCAGTCGGGCTCGCCCTGCGGTCAACGCGTCTCTAGCGGACAGCGTCCTGAGCCCATCGCGAATTTGTGCGAGTGACAGATAGCCGCGTCGGGCGTGGCACCTGGCGCAGGGGCTGCCAGTGCCCTCTGTCAACAGCCCCTCTGATCCCGTCGGCGGTCGGCGTGTCTACAAACAAACGTGCTCGCCGGTGCATGGGCGAACGGATGCGATTATCTGCGATGCGGACAAAAGAGGTGGGATGAACACGAACACGAACGTCGATCGGGCGTCTGAGCCATTTTTGCCGGCGTTCAGTACACAACGCCTTATGTAAGCATCACAGGGGCTCTCGGGCACCCCGCTTTCGGTAATTTGCTTGATGGCCACCTTGACTACTTGGACGGCCCATTTGCCCCCATACGTCCGCCCGGAGACTCCAGTGGTCGGTATTCTTGGGCTCGCCTCAGCAGCCGCAAATAATGATCAAATATCAGCGTGATCGCGGATACTTGTGCTTCAGAACGGCTGCACTCGAAGTTCGAGCGGCCGTACGGCATCCGAAAGGCAGTTGACCTCTCGACGCGAGTATACCCGGCATCCGCATACCAACTACAACAGCGAGCTATTGAGAGACACAGACTCACGTACGACCTCTGACAAACAAGACCTCACGGATCCCGAATACGACAGCTGATTCTTTGACATTTCACACATCGGGGCTCTATCCCGCCCGAACCACACAATATGCAGCGCCCAAGCTCAATCACTCAGATGACACTCGTCCGTCCACAATGTCCACCGGCAGCTGACGGTGCCTCCGCTCCACCCTCACACTCTCGAGCGGCAGTCTCAAAAATGACCGGAGGTCCGCATCCGAGACTCTAACACTCCCGCTCAGGTCTTGTCGCCTCCGTATTGCGGCGGGTCTCATGCGGGCGGCGCCGGCTTTGAAGTCTTCTAGGACATCAGATCCTGTTTACCCTATGTCCGACGCCGGCGATGCGGCGTGGATGATGCGCCCTGCAGCGCAGCTCGTCCAGTAAGCTGAGTGACCCCTAACGGCACCCACTCGGGCGCTGCAGATTGCTCACGCTCACACGCTCATTCCATGCGCATTTCACCCTCCGCGGCGTACTGGATGGGCACTGCCTGTCCAACGGATAGTTTGAGTTGGGTGCGCCATGACAAGAAACGCCACCACAGCGAGGGGCCGCGGCGGCAGAAGTGGTCAAGAGCTGTTTGCACCGCCCACAGGAAAGCGTCCATGGGCGGCTCGATAGCGCGGAAAGCCGCCCGAAAAGTAGGATGTTCACAACTCAACTCTAAGCACCCGCGCTGATGCTTACGATCTAGTCGGAGCGGTGTGCGCGCTCATCACCCGATGAACCGTCTGTGTATGTCGAGTCATCACGATCCTAGTGGCGGGATATGCAGCAGAAAATCCCCTTGCCAGGCTCGCTCGATCTCCTGCAGTCTCCGGACGCAACGCCCAAGCAGTCAGATAGTCAAGGTTCCGAAGAGCGTTGAAGAACTGACAGGCCAGCTGCGTACGAGTGGCACGTAAGTCTATCCGACGCGACCCCTTGAGCACGCCATGCAGCGGTGCCAGAGAACGCGCTTCGCGCTCTGCCAGCGAAGCTAATACACCCCGAGAAGCTAGCTTCGGACGTTCGCTGACCCCGACATGGACCAACTTCTAGACGTTGATTCTCTCGGGGTGCTATCGAAGCTAGTTGGTGACGGACGAGCTTGATATCAGCCTCTCCAGAGTAAACACATTACCACGCAATCTGTTCGTACAATGAACCCACCTGCGGGCACATCGAGGTGCGTTACTTGCGTATCCACGCAGCCATATGCATGGCCACTCGAGTAGGCGTCATACGCCGACCAATGGATTGAGCATACCCGGCCAGCCACAGACGCGTTTCACGCGCACGTGATGGCGTCTCGAACGAAGTTCGGGGATATCTATAGCTACGGTTCTCGAGGAGACTTTGGTTGTACAACCAACCCGCGGTCCAGCCGTGGAATATGTTGGGAGGGTGTGGTGACGGCTCCACACCAACTTGACATCTAGGCGTTACTCCCGGTCTTGCGCATACTTGAGCAAACGGTCCGTGAACGTTGCTCGATCGCGCAGCCACTCGGATGTGAAAAGTCATCACTGTCGGCGTTGTGGGTGCTATACGCAGCAACATCACATGGATATCCACTTGTTGAGCTGACAAGTCGAAGATCATGATAATCAAGAAAGCCTGCGTACCCTTGCTATCAGGGATGGCGGTTTGACACGATCTGCACCAGTACATCGCCACGGAAGTGTACAAACTGATTTGATACTAAGCGTTTCCTTGCACCCTCGTGGAGAAATAGGAAAGGGTACTGTTAACTCATCCCTTCCTATAATAAGCCCCAGTCACAAGCCTGAGAGATTATGTCATGACCGCCGGCGATGACCCCTACTTCTACGAGCATAAATAGCTCCACGAAGCCTCTCAGGTACACTAAATGATGCGATGGAAACCCAGGCAGATACATCGCGTCACCATTATTCCCGTCAACGATGATCACCCACTGCACGGTCTCCAGCTCGACCGCGGTGGAGAGGAGGCTGTGCACGACGACCCAAGAACCAACTTAACCCGCAGCGGCCAGTCTGTCCAACAGTTTCCCTTCAACGTCTGCGTATCCCCCTCTCAGCGCCTTCAGAGCAATTCCCTTCAGTGCTCGGTTTCTCCTGTACAACACATCTAACAGCGAACCAATCATGAGGTACGTTCCGTAGTAAGACACGCCGACATCGCGACGAACGCGATGTTGCTCCTACTACGCGCGGCCACCCACGACGCACTAAATTATACCGCGACTATACTTAGCGTCGGATCGGCCCTGCTCGCCGTGCCAAAAGCGATTGGCAAAGGATACCTGTACATTATCTCCGGTAGGTGTCCCCTTACGTGTCGCCACTGCTTTCCCCAAACGCGATGGACAGCCACTGACCGAACCCGAACTTGAACGCGCCGCAGGATTCCTGGCCGGCGCGAGCAAGATCAACAGGAACTTGGGTGTCTTCTGCGGGTACCTGTGCTGCCCGTGCACCTGCGGCACTTCGCTGATCGCAGTGGCGGATGGATGAACGCGCGTGGAAGTGAGTTACGTGATCGCGGCGCCACCGAGAGGGTACTCACGCAAATGGATGGTTCAGACAGCCATGACAGCCACACTAACGCCTTGGATACGGGTGGACGCGAAGCGATACGACGACGATACAATGATACACGACGACGATACTGAGAATATAAACATACTTGCACACCATCGCTACAGTCCGACACCACTCTCACGAGTCCGTTGGGCAGCCCAGGTTCGCCTTCGCGAACAGAAGCGAGCCGTGGGCCTCAACGCGTCGACTGCGGTTCGTCCTCTACGCGCGTCGTTGGCCGCCTCGTCGCGGACTTCTCATCCAGGACTCGCGACTTATCGCCACCGGCCGGGACGTCGACAAAGCGACGGGTGTATACATAGCCGCACCGCGCGAGCCAGTTTCCGACCTTGTCGTGCATCGGCCAGTACTTGAGGACCCAATGCGAGAACAGCTCGATCACAGCCGAATGCGACTCCACACTCCGCGCGAGGTCGAATGTCTTCGCCGAAGGTGGCTGTAGATACTGTGTCGCCCCCACGGCGGGACGGCTGTGCGAGGCTGCGAGGTTCTGTGTCTCGCGCAGCACCGGCCGCTCTGCGGTGGCGGCATCGCCAGTCTTCTGCGGCAGTAGAGATGGTGGTTTGTCGCGCGCACGTTCTTTCCACTGCTTAACGGCGTATCGAGCCTGGAAGCGCTTGAGCAGCTCGGACAGAAGGCCGTTGAGCGGGTGCATTGGTGCCTTCCCGTCGTCGTAGAACATGATCTCGTTTGTGGCACCATGGCGGAGCCGAGCATTGGTGATTGTCCTGGTCTTGAAGTCGCTACAGGCAACAGCACCGTTGGGGTATCTCTTGAAGGTGTCGAAGAATTGCTCGACAAACGAGCCGACCGCATGGGAGGGGAGGGTGTGGCGCAGGAACCCGATGGCGTACCAGATCAAGACGTAAAGAAACGCCTCCATCTCGTCTGCAATGGTTGTCGGGGCGCGAGGATTACTGACTCGCTCGAGAGACGCGAAGCTCCAGCTCAACTGGACTCATCTCGCGTCAGTGGAAGCACGCGGTTACGGACGAGTAGGGTTACTCACGATAGGTTCATATCCACTTGGAGTCCTTGCAGCCTGGCTCGTGTGAACGGCGTGCGCGAGTTCCCAGTCGATGAGCATCCCATGCCACACGACTACATCCTTCCCGTCTACTCTCGCGACCGTAGGATGTATGAGGATATTGCCGTGGCTGATGTCTCCGTGGAGCAATCCATACTTCTTGTATGCGCGAGAATGGGCTGTTCGATGGGTGCACGTAGTGAGTACGGCGCACACTTGCAGAGCGAAGGAACTCACTCTTGATGCAGTCGAATATCATCCGTACCATCTGCCATCCGTTGCCAAAATATTCCATATCAAGGCCAACTTCCTTGACCACCATCCGATAGTGCCTGTACTCAGGCAAAGGGCACACACGTTGTCGCATCCGCTTCTTCTGTTCAGGCTGAGAGGCGTCCTGATCATCTTCACGGGCACGCTTGACACCCGCTTGAACCGCTTTCTCCTCCCCATTCGCTAGTGGTTGGGCCACGACGTCCCGCTCTTCCTCTTTGACCCGCTCTTCCTCTTTGACCCGCTCTTCCTCTTTGACCCGCTCTTCCTCTTTGACCCGCTCTTCCTCCCGATGAACGTACCCGTGACACACCAGTGTGGGGACATGCATCTTCTTGTCGCCCGCAAACGCGGCAAGCACGACGCCTTCCGGCCTACTGCACTCACCCAACGGCCGCCAGGAGTCCTTGAGCCAGACGAAGTGCTTCGTTGCGCAGTCGACGGCGACGTAGGCCTTGCAGTCACGATCGAACAGCGTATCGCATGATACCACGACGGGTTTGGCGACGAGAAACTCCCTGCCCTCTTCGCCAACCTTGATGCGATACCGTGGCCAATCACGTCCCAGTGACTGTCGGTATGCGCGCCGGACGTGCGTGAACACTCGTGAGGTGGAGGCGGCGGATGCAGTTGGTGCCGAGGTGGAAGGCGATTCTGCTCGGGAAGGTTTGAGGCTCGTTGGCGGCGGCGGCGGAACAGAAGTGCCCTCTGCGGAATCGATATCAAGCGGGTCTTCCTTCCCGAGCTCGGTCATCAGCGTGTAGTCCGGCGATCCCTCCGCGAGTTTGGTGGCGGTGGCGTCGAGCCCTTGCTGAGCATTGCTGAGGTGCGCCAGCCGCCACAGCAGGCGTGGTAGCACGGTTGGATCTTCGAGATAGTTGATCGGCTTGGTCACGACAATACCCGCGCGATCAAGACGTAGAATACGGAGGTAGCCGCCGTTGATGTAGAGCGAGAAGAGGAAGAAGCGATGCTGGTATGCGAAGACGTGCGCCGCCGATGTTATGAGGGCTTCTCTGATAGCGTCGAGGCGTCGCGGTAGGGGTTCCTGTTGTCTCTCATGGGCAAAAGGGTCGTTCTGCTCGCCGTCGTCCACAATTTGGATGATCATCCGCACTCGCCACCAACGCTTCTCTTCAGCTGCATCAGCAGAGCTGTCGTCCGCTTCTTCCTTCGAGTAGATGTGAAGGCTTTCCGGCTCTTTGACAGTCGATTTACCATCTTGGTGGTATGTCTTGCCCAGGTGGCCATCCATGAGGTTGTGGTTGTTGATAGCGTCGAGCTGTTGCGAGAACAAGGATGAATATGAGGCTAACTGAACAATCATAGACGGATATGCAGACTCACAAATATATCGGCCATATCGACTTGAGTTGGGGAGCTGGGATGTCCAGGAATGGAGAGCAACGCCTTGACGTTCTTGACGAATCCAGTCGCCGGACCATGGCGTTGTGGATAAGGCTTGGGGCAAGCAGGTAGAAACCGATCCTCGAAGTCTTGCATGTCCATGACTACTGTAGTCGGGCCATGTCCGGGAGCCATGGTGAAGATACAAGAGTGGGGTGCTGTATGTCCGCCACCTGGGGTACCTGCAGGAGTGGAGAAGGTGGTGGTTGTACGAGTAGAGTAGCGACGGGCAGGAGCGCTCAAGGGCCACTCCTTTGTGGCTAAGATAGGATCGCGGACTTGGGCGATCACATGGAGATCTAGGAAGCCAAGATCAACACATGTTCGGGCGTCAGATTTACCGGAGAAGGAGTACAATAGAACGGTTTAAAGGGTACCTACTGGTTAGCAACGTCCTTTGTCTTGCAACAACAGGGCAAGCGCCGTTCAAGTTGTACGGTGGACAGGATAGTCATTTCGGCTGTGCCGACGCATATACTAAAGTGGTCTGCATACACAAGTTCATGTGCGGCATCGCAATTGCTGTATGTTGCATTCTGCTGACACTTGTGCTCGCGAACAGTACATACTTACCGTGGCGTCGTGCGAACGCTGGCGAGGGCGTTTCGACAGCGGGCGCCAGCATAGCACAGCCACCGACGCGTACCCTGAGTTACGTAATCGAAATTTCCTGTTGGCGCCCATACGCGCTCGACTGCAGAAGCTGCAGACATCGAGCACTGCCGTGACCCGTCCTTTCGTCTCACCCCGGACTCCTCTCCGCAGCCTCGGTCAACGCCCATGCTTGCTCCGTCTAAAAGCACACGCTGAGGTAGACTTTTGACACAGCTCAAGCCTGGAAGGTTTCCAGCAACATCCTATTACTCCGTCAACCGGCCGCCTCGAAGTCTCTCGTTAAGCTCTACATATTAGACTTGGCAAGATGCCCACAAAGGAACAGCCGCAGGCCAAGAAGCGCAAGGTTCAAGCCTCGCTGCAGCAGACATACAGATACCGCTCGGCGAAGGACATTCAGCGAGCACTCAAGGCGCAGAGTGAAGCTGGTCTCATCGAGGGTGCGTCGCGCCCTCTGTACCCGCTCCTACATCCAACTGACTAAGGTCCAGGTCTCAATGCCCTACGCAACCAATTCACGATCAAGTCGAGCGAGACCTCTGTGGCTGTCAACGATGAGCGACTTGTGCTTGCAAAGGAATGGCTGGATTCAGACCCCGGAGCGCAGGAGCTGTTCAATATTTGGGAAACCACGAACTCGGTATGTTTTGTCGTCGCCTTTGCACCCTACTTCTGTCCTCACCAGAAGCAGCGACAAATGTCTCTATTGGCAGCCATCGTCGGACTCGTCGCGGCCCTGCTGAACCTGTTGTCTTCTCACTACACATACCACGCCTATGCCCTACCCATCCTGCGCACCTTGCTCTCTCAACAATGGGCACAACACCTCAACCTGTATCTAGGAGGGCAGCATACCGAATTGATCCTTGTCACTCTCAAACTCTATAACGCCTTGTCAAACTTTGCCGGAGGACGTGAACGGAAGGCAGTCCTAGACGCTTTCGCTTGGGAGATGAAGGTGTTGTCCGCGCTATCGGCTTCATGTCATTGAGACACTCACACCCTATCACCACTAGTCCCTCCCAAAGCTTCTGCAAATGAGGCGCAAGTCCAAGGGGAATGACGACGCTGACGTGCTCCAAAGGCCTGGTATGCTTCAGTCTGCCCCGTTATATATCGATACTAACACTGCTGTACCCATGCACCCAGATATCCGAACGCTGTATATTTTGCTTGTTCTGACCTTCCTTGACACGACTACCACGTCTTCTGTCAAGAGCGCTTTTCTCGAGCAGCATCGTGACGCCTTCGCCATCATCTTCAAGGGGCTCTGGCAGGACTCGTACTCAGTTATGAGACGTGTTCTTGAAGTCTGTTGGGCAGGCCTATGGTCCGACGCGAAACTGAAGCGAACGTTGAAGATCCAAGTCTTCAACGAGACGACACTGTCCCAGGTCAGTGCTGACATTCCGTATGGTTGGTTGGCTTCGTGCTCAAGCGACGGTCACCGCGACCAGCTCCTGCGTATTTACGAACGCAACGTACCGGAAGGTTCAGATCCCGAGTCTGTTCCGGCTGATGTCGTGCATCACTTCCTTCTCGCGTTATGCAGCCACCCGGGCACTGGGTTATGCTTCCACGACCGTGGATGGTACCCCCGAGAAACTGACCTCGACCAGAAAGCTTTTGGGGAAGCAGACGAGCGGGCCGACGATTCTGAGATGACCCATAAGGGTGGCAGGATATACAACAAAATACTCGCCAACGTCGTTAAGACTCTCAAGGTGAACGAGGACCCACGCCAGCAGGAACTCGCGTTGAAAATTCTCGCGGCTTGTCCAGAGCTCGTCACTGGGTTGGTCACGGTTTTGCTATGGTCGTCGATAAATGCTCACCACCAGGCACTCATTCAGCTACTGGTCATCTGCTGGCCTTGCGCTCGAACCGCGTCTTTCTTCCAAGTGGTTGGCTAACATAGCCTTCTTCGGCTCTGTAGTCTCCCTACCCGTCCCAACCTCATCGTTCTTCCTCCCCGAGAGCGGCAGCAGTAGCTCATCCCTCTATCAGCCATCCCCGCCACCACTTTCCACCATCATCGAAAACATCCTTCCAACCGCTCACATCAAGACCCATCTTTCTCGCGGGTTGCAGGCATCCTCCCCACTTGTGCAACACGCCAGTGCTCTTGCGCTCGCCAAGTGCCTCTTGAAGTACGACCAGGTTGTACGCGCGTTTCAAGAAGTCGAGCGTGCACTCGAGGAAGATGAGGAAGAAGGCCTATGGGGCCGCCGCCGACGAGAAGTCGAGCGTGAGGTCCGGAAGCGTGTGCCTGACTTCCAAGTCGTGGTCGGTTTCTCTCAGCGGCTCAATGAAGCCACCCAGTCTGCGGATCCACCGCTGAAGGAGAAGACCAACGAAAAGGAGAAGCAGAAGGAGCGCGCGCCCAACCCCACGCGGACTGCGTTGCTGACCGAGAGCGCGCATCGGCTGTTGTGGCTTTACCATCGGCTACTGCCATCTGTTGTCGCGGAAGCTCGTTTCGACGCCGGAAAGCTGCTACAGGCCATTGAGGACATGCTTCTTCAGACGTCGGCAGGCAGTCCTACAGCCGGGCTCGATACTTTGCGCCAGCTTCACGTCCTCAGGTTGCTCAGGGAAAGCGAGCATTTCACTTGGTCCGGAAAATCAGGTACGTCCCCATGCTCTGCCGCTCTCCGCAAAATCCCTTCTCACTCATACTCTCACAGGTTCCAAACACAGCAACTTCCACATCATGCTGAAGGCGTACACCATTACTCCAGTACAGGCTGTGCGCACCGCCATCGTTGCGCTTCTACGACACATTCTCTCTGCAGGCGTGCTCTTTCAACATGACGCTGACGAAATTGCCCTCTGGCTCGATGCTCTCCCACTTACGCGCCGCGTAGCTGGTGCACAGAGCCCTGACGGCGCGCCGCTGACGGACGAGGGCGATGGCGTCATCTCCTTCCTGGACGACTGTGTACAGCGCTGCGTCAAGACGCCGTACAAGTACGTCGAGGAGTTGCAAGCAATATACTCGGCCGCGTGTCAGGTGCCCGAAGGCCAAGGCCATGTCTCGTCAATCGGCGAGCGGCCGGAGGCGTTCCCCAGTCCGCTGTTGGCCACAGTCCTCGAGCAACTCGGCGCGAAGCTCAGGGCAAAGCTTCTCTCGGCTTCTGATGCTCTTGCCTTGTTCACGTTCGTCCGAAGGCTCCTCCTGCGGACGGCGGGGAAGAGCGTCGATCTCCATATCCAGCACGCGTGCGCGGAGAAGCTCGCAGGGTTTGTAGACGGGCAGGTTACGTTCTCTGAGCATCCCACCATGGCCGCGGCTATCAGGCGGGAGGTATCACTGTTGCGAGACCAGCTCGCTCAATTGCAGGACCCCCAGGAACCTATGGAGCAGGAGCCATCCGGTCCTGTCCAGGAATTCTTGTCGCAGGTGGAGAAGCTGGAGGAACGTGAGTAGGCCAACCTTCTAGCAACAAAGTGGACCAAGGCTGATGTCGCTCCCGTAGCTGCGTCCGAGTCTTCACGTCAGACTTCCGCGTCCGAACTCGTGGACTGGCTTCGTCTCATCGGACCGCGGTTACATCCCTCAGAGCTTACGCGACTTGTGCAAGTCGTGGATAAGTTCTACGCTCCTGCCGTCAAGACGTTACTTCAGTTCCTCAATCCCCGTGAGATCTCACTATGGGCGGGGCCCGGACTGGTATCCAGCTCTCCTGCGTTTGCTCAAGCGTAGGTCCCCTCCACCGCCTCATCGACGTCCTGCTGAGTGTCCTCGTGTTAGTGCCGGGTTTGACACCTTGTTCCTCCACTGCTCTAATGAAGAAGTGAATCACCCATCAAATCGTGCAATCTTGATCGATTGTCTGTTCGCGTCGTCCCCAGATGTCGTGGCTGTCAAGCGTGCCATTCGGTTGATCCTCCATAGGTTGTCCAGTGCAGCTTCTGTCGCATCTCGAGGGAACTACCTTCGCCTTCTCGGAGAGATCGTCGGACGTCTTGGGTCGTCCTTCCCGGTAAACCATGTCGTCGATGTCGTTGCGTACTGCTTCGACGCTGAGATCATCAAGTCACTGTGCTCGACCCCTCTGGGCGACGCCACAAGAGAAGGTGAGATCTGCGGGGTTACACTGCGGCTTCAGAAGCTGATAGTCATTTGTGAAGGACTTGGCGCTTTCCTGGACATCTGCTCAACGAGCGTCGGAGATGATATACAAGAGAACCTCGCCGGGTTCATCGGGCAGTGGGCGCTCACCCTTCGCGAGTCTCTGGACGACGAGAAAGCAGAGCAGGTACGCTGCTGAAACCTACGGCCTTCCTCTCGGGTCTGCATGTTAACACAAACCTCCAGGTGGATACAGCACTCCTGTTTTTCAAGTACTCGAAAGCGGACGAAGCTATCAGCTTGTTAGGCTACCTCGCCGACCGAGCAGAGCACTCGAGCTCGGAGCGCGTCCTCGAGATCATCCAATGCGTTCTGGATGCCACCGTCGATCGCCTGTCTCGCTCCCTCGATGCGGTCACGCAGGCCCTCCCGTTGTTCTCTCGTCTACACGCTCTCCTCCCACAATCGCAAGCTCTGCAATCTCTCCTCTCCTCCGGCGTGAAGGGCTCACTGCCTCTCTGCTTTGATGGTTACCCACCAGAGCGCTCCTTCTCCGAGTGGAACATCGTCTCCGTGGTGCCCAGTGCTACGAAGCGATGGTCCCTTCGATTGCAAGCAATGCCCTCTCTTTCGGCCGACTCGTTTATCTCGGCGGAATCCTGGACGGATGCGACAGCGGAGATCCTGACGACGCTGCTGTACCGCCGGCCTTCGGTACGACCTTCCATCGTGGCGTGGTTGGAGTCCTCAGGCCCGAAGAACTGCAGTACGGTCCATCTGGTGACGCTCGTGCATGCCCTGTACGATTCTGCGCGCGACGGAGACATCCTCCCTTCCGTGGAGAACGATGCAATCCTCGATGTTTTCGCCCGACTCGTCGCGGTCATCAAGGACGCTCGCCATCCTTATGACATTTGCTCGAAGGCGGTCGTATCCGTATCCACGCTAGTCACAAGGGCATCAAATCGGTCAAAACTGTTGAAGATTCTGGGCAAGGAATTAGGCTCGGTATCACCGGAGAAGCTCCACAGATATAGCTTGGCCACCGCTGCGAGGTTGTCGGAGACCCTAGGCGCGGAAGCCCACCCGCTCGCAGAACAGCTTGTCGACCTGGGGCTCAAGTGGGCTGTCAGGCATTTCTCGGATCATGCTGTCAGTACCGAGGAGGACCGCGCGACCCTCTCGGTCATAGGTGAGATTTTTGTTGAACACACGTCTTTGCGCGAGCTCTGACATGGTCGTTGAAGCGACACTCGCCGGTGAATCGAAGACCCTCAAGAGCCACCTCGTCGAGCCTGTCATCGCCGCTGTTGTTCAGGAGAGGCTCGGCGACGCTGACGGGTTGCGGTTTGTGCGGCTACTCGCCACCGCAACGAATCTGAAGGTCTGTCGCCTCGACGCCGTTCCAATTATGCATATACTCACCCCGCTCCAATAGCCTGTGGCTGTCAACAAGTACCTCCAGACGGTGGTACAGCACTCCAGGTTCTTCGAGCTATGTCTACAACCCCAAAACGCTGCGGCCCGCGATGGTATCATCGCTCTGCTGCACACGCTCTTCCACCTCCACCCCACCAACACATGCCAGCCGAGCCACATCGAACCCCTGCGCAGGGTATATGGTGGTTCGCTCGGCAAAGCCGATCGGCAAGTGTTGTCCATCTTCCAGCTCTTTGAAGCGACTCGGAAGACCTCCGTAGCGTCTCTTCTCGGGCAGTGGTCGGGCACTCCGGACGTCTCCTCGAGCAGTGCACTTGAAGCTCTACAGAGTCTAGAGCCGAGTCGGGTATTGAGGACTTGTCTCGACTTCCCCCAATGGCGAACACTCGCGGCGTCGAGCGTCGACCACACACCCTCTAGCGACGGCCTCTACGACCCGGTGTTCGTGCTGTTGCTCCTCGGGCAGCTGTTCGCAGACCGCGCACCTACATCTGCCCTGGAGTGGGTTCAGTTGTTCCGAACGAACGTCGTCAGCCTTCTCCTTCGTGCACTCTCCGCGAAGGATAGTAGAATACGTGACATAGCGTGGGCACAGACGGCAGCCCTCTACCGCGCCGTTGAGGTAAGCAAATCGCGTATATTCATCTTGGCGATCACCGATGTTCAAGTCACATTAGGAGGCAGACTTGCAGGAGAAACCGCACGTCATGCACATCCTGAACCTGCTCAAGGACGTTTCCGCGACTGCGCCTACAGACGAGGCCCCACGTCTGCCCGCATACACCACGCTTCTCCTCGCTCACGCCTTCCGTGGAATCTTCTACCCGTCCAACTTCATCTACCCTCTCACGGCGCGCTTCCTCCTGCAACGCCCGACGCTCGACCCTTCGGACGTGCCGATGCTCTATGGTATGCTGTACAGTTCTTCGGACGACTGGAAGAAGGAGCGGGCGTGGATCGTACGCTTCTTGAGCGACGGCATAGTCGGGAACGAGGAGTGGAGAATCCTGAAGAGGCGTCACACCTGGGACCTTCTCGCGAGCCTGTTCCAGAGCGAGGATCGGGACAAGACCTTGCGCCGCGGCGTTCTCGAGGTATGTCCATTTCATCACTGTCGTGCGCGACGACGGCCAATTGATCAATGGTTTATCTAGGTCCTTGCAAACGTTACGTGCAACGCGCGCGCTACCACCTCCCTCGTCCTCCGGCATGCGTTGTTGTCCTGGATTGAAATGCAGCTACAGAGCATGCGCGCGGACGAGGCCATCGCGTGGGCCCGCATTCTCGAGAACATCCTCGCCGTGGTCAATCCCGACAAGATAGAGACGGCGACTGACGGCGAGTGGCGGGCGATCGCTAGCCGCTGTGTACGAACGATACTCAACCATCCTGGTATGCACCTTCAAAACATCAAAATGGCCCTAGTACTGACTCATGTGATGCGCGGTCGGCAGCTTGCTCGCAAAGCGTGTTCCTCGCTCTGGTACCGGTCATCCTCCGAGTTGTGCTTCTGCCCGGGAGGCTCTCCTCTCACACCTCGACACTACTCGCGCGAAGCCTCTCCTGGCTCGAACAGATTGAAGGCGAAGTCGCGATTCCCACCTCAGGGCACCTCCCTGCGGGGTTGGTGATGAGCGATGACAAGACGTCGCCGGTGAAGCTACACCGGTCACACCATCTCTTCGACCAGCCGACAGCAGTTACCGTCGAATCATGGGGAGAGTGCGTCGAGTCGCTCTGGAGGGTGTCGATGACCCTGCCCACCAAAACGGCACAGTGGGACGCTCTGTCGAGCCGCTTGCTCGTCTGGCGCTCCATTGCTGGTCCCTCGAAGTCCCCTGCAGGCGAATGGGCGCGTCGCGAGGTCTTGGAGAACCTGCAAGTGGAAGCGTAGACGGGACTCGCAAAGGGCGTCTGGTGTATCCGTAGTCATGTATTATGCTCGAGTACAATCTCCATCTCGGTCATGCCGCTGTCGGGCTCTACTCGTGAGGAAGTGAAGACATCCCCGCCCGCAGCCAGAGAGTCGATGAGCATCGCTAGACGCGATGTAGTGAGGTTTGGCTCGTGCTACAGTATCGAGCGCATGAGCATTCGAAAGAGAGTATAGTCCGGGAGTAGACATACCTTGCGGATCTCCTCAAGGTCGTCTTTGAACGCGTCCGCTACTGAAGCCATCCAGAACTTCCTGAAGCGTTCCTTCAGCACTTGTTCGTTCTGTTTCTCCTGCTCCGGCGCGCCCTTCTCGGGCAGGAACGGCGGAACGCTCGTAGGTGGAGGTGTGGGTGATGGTGTTCGCCGCGCGGCTCTTGCAGGCTTCGTCGCCGTATCCGCGGCGGGTTGTGGCGACTGAGCGCGAGCCTTCGCAGGCCCTGCGTCCGAGTCCTCAGACTCGGACTCTGACGATGAAGAAGAAGAGGACGTCGAGGACTCGCTCAGAGGAGCAGGCTGAGGTTCAGCCTTCTTCGCGCCCTTCGCTTTTACTGCTACGCGGACGACGGCCTGCTGCTGGGGCGCGTCAGACTCGGAGGACGAGTCGTCGGACGAAGACGACTCGGACGAGGACGAGACGTTGCGGCGCTTGCGCTTGCGCGTGCGTTTCCGCGCCGCCTGGGGTTTGGGTGCTGCCGGGGCCATGGCTCAGGGTGGGCGGGCAGCGTGGGGCGGTCGTCGTCGTGAACGGTGAGCAGGATGCATTGGACGGCGTTCGAGTGCAAAAAGTTTCCAGGCGGGCGCCTCCGATTTTGCCGGAGTCGCGTACCCCGCGCAGATCGAGCGAACCCTTGTCCTCTCCACCCATCTCTTCTCCCTCTCCTCGTACTCCTGCGTCTTCCGTCGCGACCTGTGGTAATCGTAGACGCGTTGCAAGAGCGATGGACAAGGTTGTTGGGATTCTAGGTGGGAGTGGGTCTCTCCTCTTTCTCGCTAGGCACGAATACATGCTGAATGCTATACCAGATTCCTAGTCATTGCTATCGCGTTTCGCGCACCATGACTTAACTCCGTATACTAGGCGGCGGCCAGCTTGGCCGCATGCTGGCGCACTCTGCATCGCTCCTCAACATCGATGTTGTCGTACTTGACGTCGGAGAACACACCCCCGCGAAGCAGGTCATCGCACCGCGCGCCCCTCAACTGGTGCACATCGACGGATCCTTCGCCGACCCCGTCAAGATCCGCGAGCTCGCCGCAAAGGTCGACGTCCTCACGGTTGAGATTGAGCACGTAGAGGTCGGTGTGCTTGAGGAGATTGAGAACAAGGTGCCCCTCGGAGTGCATCCCAGCCCGTTCACCATCAAGACTATCCAGGACAAGTACGTCCAGAAGCAACACCTGCGCGCGTCCGGCTGTCCAGTGTCGGACTTCCTCCCGGTCGAGTCAACCGTCGAAGCCATGCATGCTGCAGCGGAGCGCTTGGGGCTTCCGTTGATGCTCAAAAGCCGGACATTAGCGTACGATGGTAGAGGCAATTTCGTCATTCGCGACCTCTCGCAGGCGCAAGAGGCTATCACCGCCCTCGGGAACCGGCCCCTCTACGCAGAGAAGTGGGTGCCATTCGTCAAGGAGATCGCTGTCATGGTCGTCCGCTCGAGGTCAGGAGAGGTCTTGTCATACCCTGTGGTCGAGACCGTGCACAAGGAAAACATCTGCCATCTGGTGTTCGCCCCTCTGCGCGCCCGCGACCCATCCATCTCTGCGCGAGCACACACTGTTGCTGAGAACGCGGTCAAAACCCTGCAGGGTGCAGGCGTATTTGGTGTGGAAATGTTCCTCATGGCGGATGGTATGTCGCAAATTCCAAAGCTGCGCGGTGCAACCGGGCTGATCGCTTCGCAGGTTCCGTATATCTAAACGAAATTGCACCACGGCCGCACAACTCTGGCCACTACACTATTGAGGCGTGCGAGACCTCGCAATACGAGAACCATCTCCGTGCTATTCTCTCACTCCCTTTGGGTTCCCCCGCCCTCAAGGTTCCCTCCGCGGTCATGCTCAACATCTTGGGCGCGTCCTCCTCCATGGAGGAAATCACCTCGTTCGCACAATTCGCTCTCACAGTGCCTGGCGCGCGCGTCCACTTGTACGGCAAGTCGGACTGTCGCAAGGGTCGCAAGATGGGGCACATCACCATTGTGGCCGACTCTGACGCGCAACTCAGCACGCGCCTCCGGCCTCTACTCGAGCGCATCCCTGGGGGTCACGATGCGAAGGAGCTCGACCTCTACGCTCCCCTGTTCCCCGAACGTGGCTTCTCGCACCGGCAGCCAATCGTCGGTGTAATCATGGGCTCCGACTCGGATCTGCCGACGATGCTCCCTGCGGCCGACATCCTCAACCATTTCAAAGTTCCATACGAGCTCACCATCGTGTCTGCACATCGCACCCCTGATAGGCTGGTCGAGTATGCGCGGTCTGCGGCTGCGAGGGGTCTTAGGGTCATCATTGCGGGCGCCGGCGGAGCTGCTCACCTGCCTGGGATGGTAGCAGCTATGACGGCGCTGCCCGTGATTGGCGTTCCGGTCAAGGGCAGTTCGCTTGATGGTGTAGACTCCCTCCACAGTATCGTTCAGATGCCGGTACGTTCACCCCTTCCCTTGTCCTTCATTCAGGTGCTCAGTCGGGTCGGCAGCGCGGAATCCCTGTGGCCACTGTTGCGATCAACAACGGAACCAATGCGGGTCTCCTCGCGGTGCGCATCTTGTCCGCGGGTCAGCCACACCTCATTACGGCAATGGACGACTACCTGGCAGCGCTGGAGAAAGAGGTCCTGGTGAAAGTAGACAAGATCGCGGAGATTGGCTGGGACGCGTACGAGGCCGCGAAAAAGGCCCGGAGTGGGTAGACAGAATGAGTAGGAGCATGAAGAAGACGAACACATGTTGTATCTTTGCTAGAGTCCCGTAGAACTGTATCAATCTCGATTGCCTGGTTTATTGGTGCGAGGCTACTGAACGTCGGCAAGGGGAACTGTGGCATAATCGTTTAGCGCCCACATTGCCGCGGTAGCGAGCGAGGAGTGACTTCATCGCGTCCGTCGTCCCGCGCTCATTCTCTCTCATCCACCTACTCTTTGCACCTGCGCAACCTGCTCGCACAGTTTGTGCACCATGCCGCCACGACTGAACAAACGCCAGCTGCGGGAGCTGGAAGAACTCGAAGCTCTCAAGACGGATGCGAAGAAGGACGCCGAGGAACAATCCGAAGGCAGTTCTCCAGTCTCGCCAGTGGCACCGCCAAAGCCTGCTGTCGGAGGGTTTGCGGCCGTGAGCACGAGAACACACTTCAGTGGGAGATAACTCGGACTGACGTCGTCGCAAGTTGATGGCAGACCAAGACGATGAGAGCAGCGAGGAGGAGGCTGCACAGACACGGTCCTCAAAGTCCAAGAAGGCTCGTGAGCTCTTCCCATACCACCTTGCTCGCTGCATTTTCTCATACTCTCCCGCAGAAGAAGAAAAAGAAAAAGACAACTGCTACTCCATCCACCGTACCCTCCCCTGCTCCCGAAGCCCGTTCCCCTGAACCTACACAGGAACCCGAAGCACCGCGCGAGTCCCCTGCGCCTTCAGGCCCCTCGAAGAAGGAACGCAAGGCGCTCAAGAAGCAGAAGGCCAAGGAGAAGCAGAAAGATGGCATGGACGATGTCGACAAGGCGCTCGCAGAGCTCTCACTCAAGTACCCTGACCTCAAGCAACAGCTCGCGACTGCCGCCGCTCCGTCATCCTCGCCTGCCGCGGCGCGCTCCTTGGCGGCCTTGCTTGCCGTCTCGCTACAACACCTCGACAGCGAGGCGGAGTTGCGCAAGTTCTTCGGCTCGAAGGTCATCTCAGCTGCGAAAGCCAGCTCGTCCTCGGGGCCGTCGCGTCAATCGGTCCTGCAACGGTCAAATCTCACAAGACCGCAACCTACATGGTGGCCTGCGCAGCTTCGCGAAGGTCTGTCTGTGCGTCTCTTGACCCCGGAGGAGGTCGACGAGGGATTGCGGAGACACGGATGGCAGCCGTTGCACGGAGAGAAGATATGGACCATTGAGTACAGTAAGAAGTACCGCGCGATCACCTTTGAATTTATGCGCACAGTAATGTCCGGAGGTACGTAAGATTGTTACTTCATTCGCAGGCGAGGTACCGACGACCTCCGCAGACCCCGAGGGATTTTGGCAATTGCTGCGAGTCCTTCCGTACCATGGTGATACGTTACTACAACTATCCGAGGTATATCATCACAGAGAAGGTCAGTATATCAGGATATGGTTCTGTTCTTTTGTTCGCTAATAGATCACAGAACATAGCACTGCGGCGGATTACGTCGATCGCGCGTTGTTCACCTACGAACGCGCGTTCGTCGGGGCTTTCAACTTCACCAGCGGGGCGAACCGGCTCGACTTCGACCATGTAGAGAACCGACCATTCTTCCTGGCACTCCATCGACAAGTCACGTACGTACACCCTTGACAGTGATCATTTGGCAACGCTCATCTTCCTACCAGTGACTTACAACGTCGGGGATGTGTTCGCACCGCGTTCGAATTCGCACGTCTACTGTACGCCCTTGAGCCGTGGACCGACCCGCACGGTGCTCTACTGCACCTTGACTATCTGGCCATCCAGGCTGGCATGACCCAATGGCTACTTGACCTTTGGGATCTATTCGAGCCCGATGTAGAAAAGGAGAGCAAGGACGGCAAGTCACCCTACGTGCGACGCCTAGTTCCGAATCTCCTTCCGGGAATTGCATATTCGCGTGCTCTGGCCTTGTACATCCGTGAAGGCTCAAATGACACAGTAAGGAACTCTCTGTCCCAATTTGAACGAATGCTAACCTCGAAAATTTGACAGGAGCACCAGCAGAGTACGGAGGCACTCAAGGAGGCTATCCGCAAGTTTCCACCAGTAGTGCCTCTACTGGCAGACAAGGCCGATATATCGCTGAGTGGCGATATACGAGGACATCCCGCGTTCAGAATTCACCCTGACGCCAGGTATGCTATAATCTCTCCCTTCGAAGTAGGCGATATGGCTAATATGCGCTGCTATAGCTCGCTTCGTTCGGGCAGTCACGCCATCTTCCATCTACTGTCTCACCTCTATGCTCAGCGTTCAGCATCCCTGTGGAAACCCGATGGGCGCGCATCGTGGTTCGCGCGAACCGTTGCCGAGACCTACAACACGCTCCCCACCGCGACCCCTGCCCCGCCCAAGCTCTTCTTCAACCGCTTTGAATCGCCCACGCTCGCCTGGTCCGTCTACCGCCACGTGCAAGTGAACGAGTCCACCTGTCGGAGCCTCTTCCCCTTCGTCCCACGGCAGATCCTCGACGCGCGACACCTCGCATGCGACCCGCTCCCGCCCTCGACACGCGTAACCGAGTACGACGCTGCGTTCTTCCGCGGCGTCGAGGACGTGCTCGCCGCGCGCCCGCGCTCGCGCCGACAAGAGGCGCGCCTCCTCGAGCGGCTCGTGCCCGACGCCGCGCTGCGCGGGCAGCTGCTTGACCTCTGGAACGCGCACCCCGCGCTCGCACAGCGCTTCCCAGGCGGCGTCGTCCAGTTCGCGCAGGTCGCGGAGCAGATGCCCGAGGTCCTTGAGGACATGATGGTCGCTCTCGCCGGCGCCGGCGGGGTAGACGCGCCGCAGCAGCGAGAGGGGGACATGCCTGGTGGTATGCCCGGCGGGGAGGTCATGGTGAACTTTGTCGACCCTGAGGACGATGTCGATAGCGACGTGGACGAGCCCGCGGCTCAGCCCGCCCAAGCCCAGGCTGCGCGTCCCCGAGAGGAACCCGAGGAAGAGGGCGAGGATGATGAAGAGGAGGCAGAGGAAGAGGAGCAGGTCGCGGTAAGTGGTGCAATTGAGGTCACGCATGCATCGTACCAACTGACGGTTCAACCTCGATTGTAGCCTCTTCCCGTGCGCTTCGTCCGCTCTTTGGTCAGCCGATTCTGGGGAGGCGGGGCGAACAATGCTGCCAACGAGAGTTCAGACGACGAGGAAGGCCAGTTGCGGGACACAGAGGGCGTTGACTGAACGCCAGCAAGAGAAAGGTGTAGCTAGCATACGAACGTAGAATCATGGTGCATGTAATCGTGTAAAGAATTGTATTTCCAACTGCATGTGTATACGACTGGTCAAGCTGTCACCTCCCTCCGAACCCCCTGTCCCAGGAATGCTAGGTTACGGTTTCTTGAAGCGATAACGTTGGCGGACTATGGCCATGCCCAATCATCGTCTACCTAAGGGAGGCAAAGACTAATAGCGGTGTAGTACAACGTCCTGAACGTGTGCCCCTACAAGTCAGACGACATCCAACAACTTCAAATATCCTCGCCTTTTGGGCCCATCGAGGGCATAAGTACGTCGACTCGTCCGTGCGGGAGAAAAGTAAGACCATGTCAGATAATATGCATATGTACACACATGTCGAATACTACCCAACTTCGTACAGTATCGCACACTCGTAAGCAACGCCAAGAAACGACCATACAAAGCAAATACAGACAGTAGTAAGTCGCACCTCACGCAGCCTGGGGGATATCATACGCCACCCGCGCACCGACCCACGGATACGGATAGTTGTGCTGGTAAAAGTTGCGCACCGTGCGCCTGTCCGCCAGGCGCGGAACCGTCGCATACGACCCGCCCAGCACGACCTGGTGCTTCCCGTCGAAGAAGTCGGCCGAGTACCCGGGGAAGATGCCCGTGCCCGCAAAGCCCGGGTGCGCGTCGAGCGCCGTCGCCGTCCACTCCCACACGCCGCCGTTCGAGCCGCGCCCGCCGTGCGCGGCGAGGCCCGCCGTCGCGGGGAGCGGGTGCCAGTGCCGGAAGCCGACGTTCGCGCCCTCGGCGTACGTGAGCTGGTACTTGTCGAGGAAGAGCCGCAGCTCGGGCTCGGTAGGGATCCGCCCGCCCTTGTGCGCGGCGTACGCGGCGAGGTCGTCGTAGGCGGTGAGCACCGGCCAGTGGCGCGCGACGTACATCGGAACCGGGCCGTAGAGCGTGCGTACCTGCAAGTATGAGGCGTCCAGTCAATGATCTGCTACAGAGACGGCCGACGACGAGAAGAGCAGCGTACCTTCACTTCTCCGTCCTCCTCGACCCAGCTGGGAGGCATGTCCACTTTGCCGCGTCCCACGCCCCTCCAGAACGCCTCGAACTCGCCGTTGGTGATCGGGCGCCACTCGACAGAGAACTGGCCGACGTGCACCGCGCGCGCCGGACTCTCGTTGTCCCACCCGAACTCGTGGTCCGCCACGGCGTGCTCGAGCTCAGGGACGAGGTCGTCCGGCTCCTGGTCGTCGTGTCCGAGCACGATCTCGCATGGGCCGAGGGTCACGGTCGGTGTGGCTGGGGGCGGGACGGCGTCCCACTGCGCGGCGAGGGCGTCCCAAGGAGGGAGGGCGAAGCCAGGCGGCGGTAGGGTACCAGAACCAGCTCGTTGGATGAGCATGTACAACAGCGTCTGTCGGCCAGAGACATGTTGTCAGCTCTCGCGCCATAGGCATATACCGGATAGGGTAGAGCACGCACCTCGATGTGGAACCCGTCATGCTCCAGTACCATCATGAGCGTACGCGCCAAACGCCTTGTCAACGGCCTCTCCCCACGCTCCAGCTCGTCGTAAATCCGCTTCACGACGCGCTCCCGCACCTCATCCCTATACTGGAGCACCTCCCCAATCACCGGCCAATCCTCATCCTTCTCCGGCACCTCCGAGTGCGCATGGCACGCCTCGGGGTCGTCCACGATCGGGTCGATCCCGCGCTCGAACGTGGTGAGGTAATGGCGCGGGCCGACCTCGCGCGCGCCCGTGAGGCGCGAGAGGAGGATGTTCGCGAACGTCGGCAGGTGCCCGACGTAGAACAGCGGCTTGTGCCGCAGGTCGATCGGCTTCGCGTGCAGCAGCGCGGGCGGGATCATCCCGAGCGTGATCAGGTCCCACGTCGCCCACCCGCGCGCGAACTCGGCGAGCGAGGGCGTGCTGAACGGGTGCGCGGTCGGGTTGAGCGCGCTCGCGGGCGTGGAGGAGAGGAGCGGGTATGTCTGGGCGGGGCGTTCGAGGATGTGGAGGGAGATGGTGTTGGATGGGTATGAGGAGGACTGGGAGATTATAGAGCGCAAACCAGCCTCGCAGAAGCGGTTGAGCGCGTCGGCATGAGGAATCTGGTGGACGTTAGGCTTGATAGACACCTTCCAGTATCATGATACCCACCGGGGAGGTGTCGCAGGCGATGGCATCCAACTTCACCGCACGCTGTTCGTCGGCGACTTCAAGCATGGGTGTATCGCACTTGGTCTTCAAATACCCGACCTCGGTGTTGCCATCCCGAGCGGTGACGCATTCCCAACGCTCATTTTCCAAGATGGTCTTGTCGCCGAGGATGTTGGCCGCTTGGACGAGCAGATCATGCGCAGAGCCAACCCCGCTGAAGAGCAGAGCACGATCGGTGGTGGACTTTGCTACCGGTAGAGTGCACAGAAATGCGACACTTGCATCGTGCAGGATGATGCAGTAGGTAGGACGGCCCGGAGGAGCGGTAGATGGGGCGGTAGATGGGGAAGAGGCGATGTCAGAAGACGAAGAAGGGGAAGAGGAGCGCATAATGTTGAATCCAGTGAGGCAGGTGAGAGGGGGTTCGTTCGAGTCGGGATGGCCCGCACTGTGGATGACGGTAGAGGGGTAGAAATAGGGTGTTTTTATAGTGACAGGCAGGCTATGTACATGCAAGGAACCCGGACACCCTAAGCGTGAATCGGGAGATAACTGGAGCAGTACACGCGCGAGATGACACCCGACGGGCGCGAATAAGAGGCTTGCATTTACGCGTGCGGGAAGCCCGCTGGGAGACAAGGCATAATACAGCGTACCGTAGCGGCTGCACCTATGCCTCAGAACTCTCATAGTTCCCCGCACCGTGCAGTGCATTACTGAGATCGCGATAGTACTCACCTACTGCTCGATGATGAGAGTGAATCGTGGATCTTCTTGGACCCAGGAGTAGCGAGCTTGAGTCGAATTCGGAATGGGTGGAGATAAAGTATTGTTGGCCGGAGAACGAGGCGCGCTTGGCTCGATCATTGCACGTTATCGGCCACGGGTTCGGATCCCGCTCCAGTCCAGCGCTCGCACGGCAAGGGTGCGCAACTTGGAGCTTGCCTTCCATGGGTGCAGACATAGACATTAGTCAAAGCGGCTGTTTTGACGTGTCATAGGACAGAAGAGCGGGACGCCGTCGTTGCCAGTATACCGACAGAATTGCTAGTAGGAACAGCAGGATTGATAGCGAGGGTAATAGGCGGGACCTGATAGGGCGCAGGGGAGGGCGATGGTCCGGACGGCGCTGCATCCTGTGATCGAAGACATGGTGCATGACCCCAACATGCGTCGGAGGACGTAATCGCGACCTCCGATTGAGGGTGTTGAACGGTGATGGAAGACCTTGGGCTACGTCGCACAGAGATGAGACCCCGAGGAGAGCGAGTGCAGATGAGGAACAGGAGCGGCGAGGTTGGCCACTGCACGCCAGTCGCGCGGGCGGGGCCCAATGTAGGCGAGGACATTACCGATCTCCGTGAGCACCGGATAGCAGGCTAGAATCCGTGATGGGCCTGTAAAGATTCCTCTTCAATAGAAGGACTACATGGCATGATGATAGAGCGTAGCCTGTGTCATTGAAGGCATTAACAGTGTCGACTAGCCGTGAGATCTGCAGGCCAAGGGATCGCGATAAGAGCGCCTAAGTGTAGTGGAGAGGGAGTTCGGGCGCAGCGGTATATCCTCCGCGTCCTGAGGGTGCAGGAAGGGAGAGCGGGCAGAGACGGCGAGAGCAGGGGCAGCGAGGGCGAGATGGAGGGAGAAAGCAAAAGACGACGGCTGGACACTGAGCACACCACCGCCCCAGGGCCTTGCCTATGGCGTGCTCATCGCGCAATTCGTGTCACGTGCACCACGCGTCCTCTCTCAGACGCCCTCACGTGCACGCGTCCCTTGCGCACGCGTAGCAATGCCTGCACAAAATGAGCGTATTAGGACTGCTTACGATTAAAGTAGTACTCGAGTATTTATGTAGTACTACATAGTAAATACATCTTAAGAGTCCCCGAGCGGCCCCGCCACCAGTGGAAACTGGAGAACGTGGGTTGAGGAGCTGATACCCAGGTGCCTCGCCACGCAGGTGCAGTCGCAGAAGAAAGACATTCTGTGTGGCCCTGGTGTAGGATGTCACCAAATACGGGCGCATCAGAATACCTGAAAACGAGGGGACCATGCAAATAGATACGTACACACCATACACCGAAAGCTCGCGGAGACCGCTCTATGTTACCGAACACGCAAGTCGCACCGTATAACCAAGGACCGCGCGGCTTATGTCTCCCGCCGCAGTTTACGTATCGTGCCCTCTTCAACGCTGATAATTGTTTTGCAAGGGTCCTGCACGGTGAATTGCGCTAGAGCAGGCATCATGGTTCTGACCGGCCCATAACTGGTGCTCAGTGTCCATGGTCTGAAGTCCAAGGGGAAAAGTGCTCACCTCGCTCGCTCAAAAACTCCAACGGCTTCTCGGGACCCAGTGGGCCATGTTTGACAGGTACTTTGGGCGTCGAGACAAGCCGCCAATCCGAGGAGTATCGGGATTTGCCCCTGGATACCGCTATAGGTAGAAATCAGGCTCGGAGCATCCGCATCGCGTCGTTTGAACATCGACGCACTCGGCTGTGAACATCGACGCACTCGGCGCGTCCCATCATATGCCTGCAATCGACTCATCAGGAACTCCATCGGAGCGATACAAATCGGAGGTCAATACGCACCACAGGCTGGGTAGGTTTGACCGATGAGTTTAGTGGTAGCTATTGCAAGAGAGCTCGCGAAGATAGATATCGTCATCTTTCCGGGTGGTGCTGTCTTGTGTGGGTTGTGTGGGGTTTTCTGACAGGATACCTGGGCTCGCTGTCTGTCTGTGGTACTGTAGCATGCTCCTTTCTTATATATTGTGTAGCGATTTGAGTGGCACCTCTCTTGAGTGCCACAGAGCGAGTGTTCGTTCAAAGCTTCCTTGGTACTGTTCACGTTGACAAACAACCCTTCTTCCGAGGAACATGCCTCATTCTAACGCGACTGTCTAGAGACCCTGCTGCTTCTGCCAAAGGTGTTTTATATATTGCTCTAGCTTAGAGGACTAGTGCTTTATAAAGAAGGCGAAGGGACAGTGCAAGACCGTATCTGCTTTGTCTCGAGTGGCTACTACAACACGGGGTGACGCCGAACGAAAGCGTACGCCTAGAATGTGACCTGGGAACACTTGAGATATGAACCACTCGGTCTACTTGTCGTGCGGTTACCTCAAAAAGTAGGTATTGTGAGGTAGTAGGCCCGAAGTTATCTGGACACCGTCACTTTCGACCGACAGTCGTCACCGAGGTACCTGCACCGACCGACTCATCCACGCCTTTCCACCTCATTCCTCTCATTCTACACTAACCATCTCAAACCCCACGCTATCGTACAGCCAGGTCCCAGGACCGTTCTCTGCTGCGACCGTCAAGAACGCCCAGGCTCGCCTCTCGTCAGTGTGCCCGCCTGTTCTCCAACGCAGTGACCTCGCGTCTTCCGCAATCATCACAATGCGGCCTCCATCAACTTCCGTCCGAGCCCCTTCCGACGATGCTCTGGGGCAACCCACATCCCTACAACCAAACACGCGTTCCCTTTATACACGTCTCCCGGAAGTGGAGCCTCCGGATGGGCTCGTGCGGCCTTGACAGTGACAGTTCCAATGAAGGGTACAAGTTCCGCGACGCACGACGAGGGTGACCTTGTCGCTGCCGCCGAGGCGTGCTCTCTAAACGTCCTCAGTCAACGCGGCCTCGCGCTCATACGTGGAAAGGAAGTTGCCTGGGTCAGTGCGGAGCGCAGCGAGACGTATTTCTCGGAACGCGTGGATATCGCGTTGAGAGGGTGATGTCGGGATAGAGATGACGTCGTGGCAGAAGCTGTCAACGAATGAGGCATGCTGTTCATGAGTACTGTTGACTTCTGGATGAGGATCGTAGAGAGGCACAACAGGAGAGCAAGGACGGGTTCTCGAGCGGTTTATGCGCCGACCCGCACGCCATCACTAGGTTTACTAGGTGTAACAGTCATGGCGAATGATTCGAGGGCCGTTGACGTCTCTGACAGTTTTAAACGGCCTCCATCGGAGTTACTCGCGCTGTTGCTTGGCGACTCCTCATTGAATATTCTATGAGTTTGCGAGTCATTCCAGACGCAGGAGGCACTATGAGATTCTCTGAACAAGGCAGGCGAGCATGCACGAGCATGCGTCCCACTGATGTTCATGGTATGTCTGGCCATGCAAGGTGCTGCATCGCCCGAGGCACTGGTTTCCTGGGCAATAGTTAATCTTTAGCAAACGATTATGGACGATTAGACCCGACGCGGCTGTAGCTCGTGAATTTTGAGAACCCGGGATGACGCGGTTACCTTGTAGTTACCTTCACCCGCGTACGTATTCGGACGCATAAGTGGACTTCCTTACCTCGGAACGCCGGTTTCCTCATTACACATTCGCGCCTTGCGCCTTGTTCTCCCTAAACGAGACAGGCCCACGCGCCACGCGCCACGCCCCGCTGGCAATGCCTACGGACGCAGTAGGTAGGTAACCAGAACAGCAGAAGCCGACGGCTCATCTTGAGACACAGGGGAAGTCCAGCGCAGCAGAAGCCATGGTCAATCCAGCCTCGGGCGCACACAGAGAGTGTGAATCAGCAATTTGCAGATCCGAGAAGATTACATAGGGCTCAGGGAGGGGTAGTGAGAGTACGAACAAACATCTGCACAAAATGGGAACAACGGGAACCGAGCCGCATCGTGGGAAAGTGACCCTGCGCGTCCCGATTTGGCGACTACGTTCTTGCTCTGCATCCACGACCTCCGCCTGCGCCCTCTGATCCCTCTCCCCGCTGGCAAAGTACAAGGCCGCCGACTGCGCCGACGCTCTCGGCCTCTATCATGTCTTCCCGCCTCATAGACTTCCGGAGTCCGTCGAGATGTTGGCTGATGACCCCGATGGGGCATAGCGTTAGTACCGTGGCCACGCCAGAGCGCGCTCTGGGGCCTTCCCTCTCAAGATAATCTGGGCGCGACATTGACCCCTTACAAGGGCCGTGCCTTCACGGACATGCAGTGTCTTTGCATGGAGTGCGTTATAAGGATGTCCCCACCCGTTGCTAGCTGCAACCAGTGCCCTCGTACTGTACCGCCCATTCCCTGGCGTGTCCCTCAGGACCCTGACAGCTCCTTCGGCGACTACCTCCTCGCTTCGAGGCTACTCCGCAGTCTACTCCCAACGGTAGATAGACCTGCGCGTCGCTCTTTCTGTCGCTAAGCTATTCGTATCTATTCTACCCACTCCCTACCACTCATTTCGACCCACTCGCACACCATGCACCTCTTCCGCTCCGTTTTCATCGTCTCTGTCGCTGTCCTCGCCTTTATGGCGGCTGAGGCACCAAAGGGTGCGTCAATTTGACACAATCGTCAGGCACCCATGCTAATCCTTCCGCCGCATTTAGCGTCAGCTTTCATCCTCCCGATGACCCGCTACATGCTCGACGCGATCCCCGATGGTGCTGAGATGCCCGACGAGGAGGGGGCCGTTACTCCTGATGGCGCCGCCACAGTGGGCGTCCCCTCCACTGACACCGACATACCCGTTGCCGCCGACACGCCTGATGTCGCGGACAGTCAGGCCGAAGGGGCAGAGGCTCAAGACACCCCCGCTCCGTCTCCGGACACCCCAGCTGTGAGCAGTGCCTCTTTCGACGCGGCGTCCTCTTCTTCGTCTGTGGTCGCAGACGTCGCTTCCTCTGTTCTCCCTGTGAGTATGGTCCAATCGAATCTATGGAACATCCCAACTGACCCTTCTTACGCAGGCCATACCTTCCGCCGCCACCCCTGAGAAGGTGCTCGCCCAGAACAACGCTGCTAGCAGCGTCATGGGTTTCGGTGGAAGCACCATCCTGCTCGGCACCGTCCTCTCCACCATCGTCTACATCATCTGATCCCACCGTGCGCCAGCCGTACGTACAGCCTACCCCCACAGCCTATCTGCTTTCGCTCTTGACCCAGCTCCCCGGCCTCATACGCTCCTCGACATCCCTCTCGATGTCCAGTCGGTGTATGCGCCCGTGCATCGTTATTGACATTCGTACGGTACCAGTCTGTCTCCCTCACCTTTCCTCGACCTTCTCCTTTGACAGTGTTCCCGCGTCCCTGTCCGCCCCGTTAAGTTTGCTCCATTGTCTCGATAGTGCCCCAGTGCCCCGTGCTCTCGTGTAGCATAGCCTAGTTATCGTGTCTAGATAGTAGTAGCCCACAAACTATCTTGCCCCTCGCTCAGTCTGTAGATCCGCTTAGCTCTGTCCTCGTTGTCGTCGTATCCTACCTTGCTCTCGTGTTATACATCGTGTTGTCCTGCTACCACGCTCACTTGGGATGAGTAAAGTAATCACCTCCGCCACGAAGCCCTTGACCCATGGATGCCTTCGAAAAGCGACCCAGGTTCTCATTCACATGTCCATTTAGTCAAATGTTTCGCATTAGCATCAGAAGGTGAGTAGAGTATGCGAGGACGTAGTAGAGACAGGATATCCGCAAGGAAACGCGAGTAAGGTAAGCAATGAGCGAGGAGGTGCAAGACTCTAGAGGTGTGTATTGTTCCAAAGCGAGCGGACGACGAAGTCCGACGGGGACGGATCCGCAACGCTAGACAGCGTTGCTGACTGGACAAAGCGCACTGAGTAGAAAAACGTCAGCAACGTCCTGTACAATCTCTCGATTGTGCAGCTCACCAGTGCGGTCCGTACCGGGGACAAGGTAAAAGCCGTTGAGCGGTTTGTCCGAGACGGTGTCCACGAAATACCCGACGGTGCCCGAGGGATGATCCATCCAGGTGAAGGGCGCAAGGCCACCCCGAGCAGAGAGAGTGAACGTGTAGTTGTCGCCAGGAGTGACCTGAATCCTTGGGTCCACAAGGTTCGCATTGGCCAGCGAGGTCGGGACGAACTGGAGGATGTCTGGTTAGCAATCTCGCGGAGAGAAGGGAAACGGGTGCTCACAGATTGCTCATGCATGAGGGTCTTTCCGCTGGAGGACTTGGCAGTGAGGCTGAGTAGCATCCAGACGTCTTCGACCTTGGACCCGGCGGGAAGGATGTTGTCGAGTCCCTGGGCTTGATAAACAACCGTACTGTTCAAAGGAGGCACCGAGAACGCGTGCAATGACGTGCCCAGAGAGCGTCCACTCCAGTCGTACCACGTCAACTGCACGGATCCCTCCGCAGCCTCCCATAAGTCCGACGCAACTGCGACCTCGAGAGACTCGGTCTCGGGCACCCAGAACGGGTAGACCATCACAGGCTCAAAGATATTCGCGAGCCCATACTGCATCACCTTCCACCTGCCCGAATACTCGATGGCAGACCAGCTCACGCCCTGCCAAATATCGTTCAGTTGCCACACGAGCGCGCCGAGGTTGCGCTCCCCGCGCCCCGAGCCGCGCCGGTAGAACGCAATCTCGGACTGCATGTACAATGACTGGAACACCTGCGTGCTCCAGCACCACTGCGCGAACGTCTGGTTTGAGTCCGACGTGCCCGGGCGCGGGAGCCAATTCTCGACCGCGAGCGTCATCTCTCCTTGGCCCACAATGGCGAACGGGTTAGGCCACTCCAGACCGAATGCGGGGTAGTGGTGGTCGCGCGACGTGACGACGGTGGAGTTGAAGGAGAAGTCGTCGGGGGACTCGAGAACCTCTTCCCAGCTGTAGAAGGACGGCATAGAGTGGAAGCCGAACTCGTTCACAAACCTGTATGGGGTGTAAGCCCAGAGTGGATAGACGGATACAGTGAGGTTGGGACTTGCCTCGCTAACGGGTATGTGCTGTAGTTGAACGATTGGGAGCTGTCGTAGTTGTAAAGCTCTACACCCGTATAAGCGACGTGTTTCATCACGATCCATGTCAGTTTCTTACCTGCGTTGCCGTAGATGTGTCCCTCGGTCAGGTTGTTTAGGCGTAGGGTGTATGGTTCCAAGCTCAGAACCCCATTGGTTGTCGAGCAGTCTGTGTAGGCAACCTACCACACGTTCGGTAAAGTCAGCGGATTTGCCTTGATGCAAAATGTTACATACAGAGGATTGTTCTTGCAAGACAATGTCGTGAAGGAAGTCTTGAAAGATGATCAAAAACTGGAGAAAACAAGGGCACATGAGCTCTCTAGTCAGATAGTCACGCATCGCGCGGAGTGCTGACCACACACCTCGTCCAGAAAGCGCGACGGGAAAAGCGGGCCTAACAGCTTGCCCGCGCCGAGCAGCACAGGCTCGATCTCGTTCCCACCCGCCCACTGCACATTGCTGGGATGCTTTTTCACCCGGCGCACGTTCTGGCGGACCTCGCGCTCAACCGACTCGAGGAAGAAGTCGTTAATAGGGTACGTCGAGTCGGAGAAACCGAGCTCGGACCAGACTAGGATGCCGAGTTCGTCGCAGATCGAGTAGAAGTCGTATCCACCAGTGAGCTCGTCCGAGGGCTGATAGATGCCGCCGCCCCAGAGGCGAATCTACGTGCAGAAGCATCAGTTGATGCCCTCAGGCTGGATACCCAAGCTATTCCCATACCATGTTCTGTCCACCCTTCATGGCGCTCTCTAGGATCCAACGGACCTTGTCGGTTGAGATACGGGCGTAGAACGGATCGAAGGGAATGAGGTTCGAGCCCTTCGAGTAGATCGCCTGCCCATTCACTTCGAAGTGCCATTGGTCCCCAGGTGTGATACCCCGCTCCTCGACGTCTTCCTGCGAATATGGGCTCTGCGCCAGGAACACGGTCCTGAAACCACTGCGAGTAGTATACGACACCGGCTGAAGACCCGCCACAGAAAGAGTGACGGTGACGTTGTACAACTTCGGCGTACCGAGAGTATGCGGGTACCAGCGCTGAGGGACGCCATCGGGAATAGCGAAGGTAGCTCCGACGATGACAGACACATTGGATGCGGCAGGAATGGCTGACAACTTGAGAGGGCCGGAGGTGATGTTGAGCTCGGGGATAGATACAGTCAGCGAAGGGTTGGAGTCGGCACGGATCGAGCGGACGGAGAGGGTCACGTTGACTTGCCAATCTGCGGATTCGCTAGGGCGGACATTCGGGTTCTGGCCCACCTTGGAGATCTCGAGAGTAGACTCCTCAATGAAAATACCGCTAGCTTGAGAGACCAGCAGTGGGTGAGACACTGGGGTGACCTCGATGTTTGTACCCTTGTCGGTGTCGGTGTCAGACAACGTGACGAGGTAGGCTGGCTTGAAGACGCCTGATGGCGCGAAACCCGGGCCCTGGACGGAGAGTGAGGAAGACGAGAGTCCATTTGATGAAGGCGAGCGTACCCAATCCCACCCGAAGTCAGACGATATCTTACGGATGAATGCGCGCACGCCGGGCCACTCGAACTGCAGACAACAACTTAGTGATGGGCTAAGTTCGAGAGCGATCTTCAACTCACGTCGGGCGACAATTGAGGTGCAACATCAAGACGGTGGCTAACATTCTGGCCGTAGAGGAGCGGCGACTCGAAGGCGACTGTGAGGCTATTGTCGCCATTTATCGGGGACGCCAGAAAATCTGTGACATCGTAGACGTATTGCTGAAACTGGTTGTTGACCCATGCGACTGGATGACCCGCCACAGTCTGGGATAGATTGATCATCAGAACCAGCACGTACGCTGGGGCCTGAAGCACTCACAATGCTGGCTACCGTATCCAGTCCGTAGAAAACGAGCAAATCTTTGACCGTACGATTTCCCGCCAAACGGTCCGTAATAAGCGGACTCAGGTCCGCGTCATAGACCCAATTATCGGCGACGATCCACCTCTGGGAAAAATCTGTACGGAATCATGTCAGTAGTGTACCCATACATGGATGGTATGATACCATGGCGCTCACCATTGGTGCCCAGAAGGGCCTCCGGGATGACGTTTGCGGCCTTCAAGTCGAGATGAACTTGCGAAGGCTGACGAGCGGAGACCTTGACCAAGTTCTCCTGGTTCCGCAACGTCCAGTCTAGTTCTGAGAGGCTGAGAACCTCGGCGGCCACGATTGCCCCCTGGCATACCAGGGCGAGCAACGGCAAAAACATGGCAGAAGGCAAGACAGGAAGGAAAGGTGAGGGTCGGGATGGTGGAACGCGTTGCTCATGCTCGTAGAGGTTTATATAGATAATATCAGTGCACCAACCTCAGCAGTCTTTCATCATCACATATAGAGCGACGCGCCTCCCTCGAGGCGAGCGGCGCACGGCGTCCCCGTCCCCGAGACCCTTCCTGTGTCGGGCATGTCGTAACCAATATAGTAAAGTAACGGCAGACCGGCGACTCTCCTTAAAAACCTTCGTATTCTCCGTAGTCAGTGTAACGATTCCCAATCACATTCAAGCCATAAGGCTTGTAGGACCGCACAAACACTCAAGTCGCTCTATCCCGTGGAGAGACCTACCTGCATGGTTGGCCACTGATTGGACCCTGAAGGCGGAGACCTTCGGTATACGTGAGGATGCTAGTTTGGGGTAGTGCATTTCATCCGCCAGATTGTAACATGTCGGGGCTCGCCTTCCTCGTATCCCCGGGTAGAAAACGACGCGATTACAGCGTCGTCTCGGCCTATAAGGAATTTGATAGAGTAATAGCATGCATATCATGGCAGCCCCTTGTTGATCCGTCTGGCAGGCAAGCACCGGCCTAAAAGCTCGGTCATGATAGTCGCGGCACCGGCGGATAGGAACATACGTACTTACCGTGACGCCTGTCTCGGGCCAATGCCCGTCGAGGATGTGAGCACTCTGCCTGCGGTGAGCATGGTCGCGACGTGTATTTTCATGACGGTAGAACCACCCCAGGCTCAAAGGCTATCAGTGAAAAGACCGAGGACATGATAGCGAGAAGGAGGCGTGCGTGCGAACTGCGTGTCCGACTCGGTGACGCGCTATCTTGGGAGGCGGCCCACGTGATCGTGGCGTTGGCGATCCGGCAGCCGTGGCTGCTCCGCTCCCCGCGGACCCCGCCGTGCACTCACAACTCTCCTCCCGACCACCACCAACCCTGCCCTGCCGTCGCCCACCACGGCCGGGACGCACGACATCGACTTGCACCTCTCTGCTTATGGACTGGCAATTGAGGTAGCACAGGCACACCTCCGAACGATACCCTCTACTCCGCTGGATCCCGGACTCTGAGCCGTCATGCACACCAATCACCCGCCTCCGCTCTTTAGTCTCGTACGAATATCTAGTTTCCTCACCTCTATCTTGGTTGCCCTTGCCTCCGGGACAAACTATGTGGGTCCTATAGCTATCCTGTACGCGCGTAGCTCTGAACCAGATGGCTTCCTCAGGCATTCTCAGGTATGTCCGCAATGCTTATCAGTCTAGCTCTTGAGTCATCTGCCCGACCACGAACGCATCGCTATCGCCCAAATGTTGTTATCGCGGGCTGCGATACACAACGTCTGTCCTATCATGGCCTCATGCTTGCCTATTCGGCTAGCTAAATGTACCTCGCCCCCGTCCTCACCGACTTGACTGGATGCCCTAGAATCAGCTGTTTTGGCAAGGGGCCATCGCTCGTATTCAGACGCACGCACACTGGTGGCGGTGGCATGGGCCGCGCATCGCTGTGTACCCAGCGACGTGTTGGTCTCCGGTGGCCGCAGGCGAGCGTCTCTCGCTCTTGCACAGCCTACTCGTAACGTACACGGCGCGTTGGGCGTAACGAGGTTTTCACGCGACATGCGCATAACATGTGGTATCTTACTCAACGGCCAAACTGACGCGCCGCTTCCCAGCATATGGTCCACAACTTGGAGCCCGACTACAGCTCACGCATACCCAGATCAATGTCATTGGTCTCTCAGGCAATAGTGAGTATCTCCCCATCGGCTTTGTAGAACCCGCACACGAGTGCTGAACCTACCCCGAAAGTCGGCGTATATGGAACCGCTCCCATATGGGGCGGTCTTGTAGACAGACGAGGCCCTCAGTTGCCTATGGCCATCTCATTCTTCTGTCTGCTTTTCGGATACCTTGGCATTCGACAATTCTACATCAACGGTCTTCCGGGGAGCGCCAGTGAAATCAGCTTCCTGTCGCTGTGCGTCCTGGTGTTCTGCGGACTCCTCACTGGCATAGGCGGAAACGGCGGCTTGGTGGGCGCCATGAACGCCACTGCGAAGAGCTTCCCCGACAAGACTGTACGTTCACGTCGGACCCGCTTCGGTGGATGCACGACTAACGGCAGTCTCTAGCGCGCGAGTGCGAACGGAATAGTCATCTCCGGCTTTGGCCTGTCTGCGTTCTTGTTTTCCACCGTCGCACATACATTCTTTCCTGGGAATACTGCCTCGTTTCTGCTCGTCTTGGCTATCGGCACTGCCTTTCCGATGATCCTCGGTTTCATCCTTGTGCGCCCTATCCCTCCGCCTCACACCGACCCGTCCGGCCGCCTTGAAGACGGTACGCCTGACAGCCCCACCGACTATGGCGCAGGAGAGGGACACGGCGCAAGTTCACCGACTACATACTCTGTCGATAACACAAGCCACACCCACCTGTTGTCGCGCGATGTCGACGACGAGGAAGACGAGGTGACGCGCGAGCCAGCGATTGAGCTCGAGGAAGAAGAGCCGCTCGTTCCCTCCTCTGCCCATGGGCAGGTTGCGTCGGATTATGTCGTTCCTGGCCAAGTCGACTCGTTAGCGCTTAGCCCAACGCGAATGGGCTTCGCCCGGCATCGTACACACAGTGCGCGTTCGACGTCGAGGAGAAGCATCCGGAGTCACTTGGAGAAGACCCATGATGGACAGCCCAACGTTCACGGAAAGCGTCTCTTCAAGACCGTGAACTTTTGGTTGCTATTCACCATATGCTCTTTATGTGAGTATTCCCGCAGTTGTTCCCGGGCTTTGCTGACTGTGATATGTCTCCAACATAGTGAGCGGCACGGGGATCATGTGTACGTATCTCATGACGTGTCGAGTGATGCGCTATAAGCTCATTCACGTCAGATATCAACAATGTCGGAGCCATCTCCCAGGCGTTGTTTGCGAACAACAATCCCGACTACGATGAAGTCAAGGCCGCTCAATGGCAAGCGACGCAGGTGTCCACTGTTAGCGTCATGAACTGTATTGGGCGCATCGTAATAGGTATGCCTGCCCGCCGTAACTTGTGATATGGCTCTGTTATAACCGCTCCCCGTAGGTATCATCGCCGACTTTACGAAAAGCAAGCTGCGCCTCCCGCGCTCGTTCTGCATCGCGCTCGTCGCAGTGACGTTCATCATCTCGCAAGTGATGTGCTTCTCTATCGAGAGCGTCCGCGATCTCTGGAAGGCGAGCGCTCTCCTCGGCGTCGCGTACGGCGGCCTCTTCGGGCTCTTCCCCACCCTCGTCATCGAGTGGTTCGGCTTGCGTGAGTGATTCTTCTGCCGTTGGCGCTCGCTCGCCGAGGCTGACCCCGTCTCGTAGCGCACTTTTCCGAGAATTGGGGCTTCGTCTCGCTCTCGCCCATGCTCGGCGGGAACATCTTCTCCCTCGCGTTTGGGCGCAACCTCGACGCACACGGCACAGACGACGACGCCTCGCCCGCGGCGAACGCGACGCTTTCCTCCGTGACGTCGACGCTCTCTTCCCTCGCGTCCGCGACCACCGGCGAGATCCACGCTCGGGGCGGAATCCCGTCAGCGCACCACTGCATCGTCGGGCGCGAGTGCTACATCGACAGCATCAAGATGACGATTGCGGCGTGCACCATCGCTCTCGGCCTTGCGGTATACGCCGGCTGGCGAGACTTTAAGCGACAGCGCCGGCACGCCAGCCGAGCGGAAGGCCTGCCCGCGGTGGTCGTCTGGGAGGACGAGGAGTAGACTCGGTCCAGGATCGGTGCCGGGTGGATGGACTGTCTTGTATTGTAGATAGGGGCTGGAGCGCGTGTACCTAGAATTCCTGGTTGAATCGTAGACGTTGTGGAAAATGGAGCGGAAAAAACAGAAGGAAGCCAAATACCCCCGGCGGGACTCGAACCCGCAACTTCCAGATCTCGTCACAGCCCGGTGAAGTAGAAGTCTGACGTCATAGCCATTAGACAACGGGGGCCCGTTGAGTACAAACAAATTGACATATATTGACAGATCACCTTAAGGTTCCTGCCATGTTCGACCTAGAACGATGTCCGCCGGAGCGCATGAGTGCGGTCGGACTGCTTTCGACTTTCACGGTCAGGCCGCTGATGGAACTACGGTACCGCCGGGTCGGCGGATTTCGTGTCTCACTCCCGGCAGTTGTTCAACTAATATGGTGACGTGTTGCCCTCCGTCCTCATCCAATAAGTGGTCCACGATCCGGGTGTTCTCAGCGCACTGAACTCGGCAACTCGCACTCTCGCCATCAATATTGACTGTTCAACGCCGCATATTAGTTGGCGAAGTCACGTTCTTTCGTTGACGAACCATCGCTCACAATGGGAGCGCTCTTCTCGAGAGGCTTCAACCCTGACACCGATATCCCAGACCTCACGGGCAAGGTCATCCTCGTAACGGGCGGAAAGTGAGATATTCTACATTTAATCCCATTGCACCACCGAAACCAAGCTGACAGGTCACCCACAGCTCGGGTATAGGCTTTGCTACCATCCGATACCTCGCTCGACATGGAGCGAAGGTATATATGGGAGCCCGCAACGAACAACGCGCACAGGCCGCTATTGAACGTCTGAAGCGCGAGGGTCTCGGCCCCGGAAACGGAGAAGTGTTATGGCTGAAGCTCGACCTGAGCGACCCCCGCGAGGTCAAGCGGGCTGCTGAAGAATTCATGCAGCAAGAGCAACGGCTCAATGTCCTCAGTAAGGCGCCTTGCAACTTTTTCGATTTGTAGCTGATTTGTAGGAAATTGTGTCCAGTCAACAATGCTGCGATGTAGGTGGCGCTACTCAGGAATCTGCGTTTATGAGCTGATAGCGTCGTTCGAGGCTTTTGGTACCGTACCAGAAGAGCCACGACGGTGAGTTGCTGCGGAAGACATAGATATCATGTTCCTCTGACTCGCGCACAGGTATACAGGACATTGTGATGGTGAAGTACGCGTTTGAGCATTGTCATGCAAGAGCATCCCACTGAAGATTAGTGGAGTTCAGCTACATAGGGGCCTATACACTGACGAGAGCATTGCTACCTCTCCTGAGATCAACAGCTCAGGAACCCAACAGTGACGTTCGCGTGGTTTGCGTGGGTGTTGTACTTCCCTGAATATATGCGCACTACTGACACCAGGTTACAGCTAAACTCTGCACGGCACTACCATTGCCCCAGCGACGTTCGCTTCCGCGACGTGCACGACCTGAATAGAGACTACGAGGATACCTCTTTCCCGCAGCTATTACGGTATTGTACGTCGTCTGCTCGGGCCCAATAGGTTGATCTACACAACCTGACCACGACTCCAAACATTAGCATACACAAAGATCATGCAGCTTCTCTTCATCCGCGAGTTACAGCGTCGCCTGGACGACGAAGGTATCCCCATCATCCTCATGGCCGTCGATCCTGGCGAGGTCAACACTGGTGCGCCCCAATCTGCCTCCCGACTATGTCCAAGCCTTGATCATTGCGCATTGCCCGCGCCTCCCAGAGGGAGTGCAAGCGTATGCCGCCTCAGTCGGACCCATCCTCGCACCGATCTACCGGCTCATAGCAGACCTCACGTTCACGACGCCGGAGAAAGGCGCATATGGTCCCGTCTTCTGCGCCGCTTCTCCCGTTCCGGGTGCGGCTCCCAACGCTTATCGCGGAGCGTACCTGAAGCCGCCAGGGGTGCTCGCGAAGCCCAATGCTCTGGCTGACAGGGAAGACTTGAGGAAGGAGCTGTGGGCGACGACGGACGCTCTATTGAGGAGCGTGGGGTTGGATCTCCCACGCGCGTGATACCCGTAACGGGGAGACGTACGGAGCCACCAGCTACCTGCTATAGAACGGCCAACGGTACTATCTGGGAGAGGAGAAGGGTATCCAGCTTGCAGGCGCGGAGTAGACTGTGATATAGAGCGGGGCGTAGTAACGTCATACACGAACACAACATATAGCTATCTTATCTAAATCAAAGTCGCTTGGCTCACAAAGGCCGAGGCTCGTAAGCCAACCTTACGCCCGCCGCAACCCCTACCACCAGCCATGAGCAATTTGCGTCGGCATACTTCCTGTGGGTCATACAGAATCCGGGAGTTCCACCCCCGCATTCTTGAGAATCTCCTCCGTGGTCGCCCATAGCTCCCGCCTGAGCTCCGAGTCCTGCACGGCCGGATGCGTCGGCCCGTGGCTCGCAGGCTTGTTCAAAAAAGCACCCTTGTACTCATCCGAGCGTTCCCGGGGCACGGGCGATGCCGCGGCGAAAACCGTCCCCAGCGAAGCTTTAGCGGGGCTTGAGAACAACAGGTTGGCGATGGTGGAATATATGGGCGCGAGGATCGGCCCTGCCGACTGAGCGTAATTTTGCGCGCCATCTTGTACAAGCGGGTGGTCAGTTCAGAGTGCTGCTTGTACGGAGTGGGGGATGAGCGCACCTGTGTTCGTGGGGCCTGGGTCGACACCGATGCAAAGGATGGGTACGCCCTCGGCATCAAGCCGGCTTTGCAGCTCCTTGAGGAACATGAGCTGCATGAGTTTGCTCAGCGCTGTGGTATCCATCAATGGGTGAATTGTGCCAATAATGGCGTGGAAAGGTCATACAGTAGCGCATGAGACGAGGAAAAGTGCTGGAAGCAAAGTCCCGGTTGAAGTCGTCTAGATTGCGGAAGCGCACGTCGTTGGGGCATTGCGTCTGCGCGCTCGAGCTGACCTTAGTTGATCGTGAGCGGCTACTCTTGGCTGACTGTGCGACGAGGAGAACATACGTTGACGATGCGGACGTCGTTGTTACCCTGGAGCGCTGTCCTCTTGAGGAGTGGTAAAAGTGCCCTAGTGAAGACGAACGTTCCCACATAACTAAAGGAGCAATATTCTTCAGTAAGATCAGTAAACCCTCGTTAGTTTCTGCACGTACTTGACCATGACAATATCCTGAACCCCTGTATGAACGATGAGTGTGATGCTTTGTCGCAGGTCTCAGTAAACCAACTCGCCGTCATGTGTCTTCTGAAAGGGCAACAAAAGCCTGGGGTAGTAGTTAGGCGGGCTGCGTAGAGGGACCCCCAACCGAGGTACTACGATTACTCACAAGGCCGCATTGTTGACTGTCAAACCGATCAAGGTAGAACTTCTCAGTCGCAGCTCCCACTGCTACGCAAAGTAACAGGCACTCGCCTAATATATCGAGCCGTTGCTCTTTCTGCAGAAAGTCCTCGGCGGATTCCTTGACGTCTCGCGGGTCGCTGAGATCGAGTTTGTGCCAGAGCACCTCGCCGTTACCCGGTGCGAGTCCCTCAGTTGTGAGTTTGTCGATGGCGGCCTGCGCTTTCTGCTCGTTTCGCGCAGCCATGTACACTTTTGCACCTCGTCGCGCGAGGTGCTGTATCACGGCATAGCCAATACCCGCACTGTGCATAACGGATATCGGCATCGTGAGAATCGTCGAAGCGCACGAAGGGGAGATGCACCCACTTTCCTCCGGTCACCAGCACAACCTTACCGTGCAAGTCAGGGACGTCTTCAATGGGATCGAACGATCTCGAGAACAGGCCCATCGCTGACGGTCTTATTTGATGTAGATGTAGCTGAAGGAAGGCGTGTGAGCCAAAGTACCCCTTACCTCAAACGGAGTCAGGCGGTTAACGGAGCAACTTACGGCACATCACAACATGTAGCGAATAGGAAATACATGACATTCACGCCCCTTGTTCTCAATCCCGGCGTCACCTGTGATCCGCCCTGCCATTCTATGTATGCTCAGTGATCCGCTTTTGGCCGCTGTCGATGTCCGCCTTCGCCCTCGGAAGACGGCGAGCGCGTCTGATGTCGTCTGAGGTGACGCTAGGTAGCTGATACCACAGTTGTTCCCAGGACGCAAGCTGCGTGTCCAACCATTTTTGGATGTCGACAAACGCAGCGATGTACACCACATGAACCTGAGCTGGAGTCTGGAGAAGAGGCTCGGCCGACAACCCAGCTGGCCATACGCGATTCAAAGTATTCTGGGGACGGGATCCCGCACGCAAGCATACAAAGGACACCTCCGATGCACATGGTTGGCAAGTTAAACATTTGCTGTCCTATAGGCAACGAGATACGACATGCCGAACTTGTGAGCCTTGAACGAGGTGAGTGGAGTGCGTTCAAACAATCAATCATGTGCACTGTACGGAAAGGTAGTGACTGTAATAAAATTTAATGAGAATGTCGAATGAGGATTAAGAAACAACTAAGAAACAACTGAAGGTGCAGATGCGAACCGGCGCGCGCGTGAAATCCAGGGACCAGGAGGACGGGAAAGTTGCGCGGGCGCTCCGGCGTGGTGGATTGCCGGAAGCCAAATCGAGATTGAGCGCGGATCGGACGAAAGCGATCCCCGACCCGGCCGTCGTGTCGTCCAGGTTCCTCCGCGACCGTTCGTTCTCCATCCCAACCAGCCTACAGTACCAAGGGTGGTTGTACCGGACGCTCACAATAGCCTGGGGTCCTCCTTCCACACTCTCGTGCAGCCAGTTTCTTTGCTCTGCCAAATGACAGCCACGGCACTCCGCAGGGCCACCGCCCGCGGGTTACGTCCAGTACAGTATAGATGGTCGAGTTCCCGGCGGGATCGTACCGCCACCGTTCCGAATGCCCAACGTGCCGGTAAAAGTGTGGACCCACACAATCTGCCCAAATCGGAGCCAGCCGATCGTTCCTGGTCTGCCTCCTCAGGTTCTCGACGACGAACCGTCAGCCAGAAATGTTTTCTCTGACAAAGCCACTTGTCCCGCGCACACACTTGCGTTCCAACTGTGGCACCCGGCCCCCACACTAGGCCCGGATCATGTCTGTCCCGCTCCCAAAACGCGTACTCAGCCCGGGAGAGCGCGACATAACGCCCTTGCTCCTCGTCGCTCTCGTTCCGCTCGCTCTCTTTCCTGGTTTCTCTCCCCTTCCTGCCTGAGGGCTTTGCCATCATGGGTCTCGTCGACGAGATGGTCGGGGCGCTCCTCATCGAGGTCTGCCTCGCTTGCATGTACGCGCCATTGTCCTGGCTCTGGTTCGCCGCGGGAGGCTAATTGGTGCCATCCGTCGCGCAGTCTCTACGGTGTAACGACTCTCCAAATGTTTATTTACTACCAAACGTTCTCCAACGATAGCCGCTTCCTTAAGGGCGTGGTTGGAACCGTATGGTAAGTTCTTCCATCAGGCACATCTCCGGACGCTATGTAAGCTTGGACATGGTAATGCAGGGTTTTGGAGAGCGTACACACCGCGCTATGCATGGAGATGGTGTATGCTTATACCGTGACCCACTTTGGAGATTTCGAGTTCATGGGAAGGATATACTGGTGCGCCCTCTGCGCGTCGATGATATGGGGCAGCAGCTGACGTCGCTGTTCGGCTATCAGGGGAGCGGGAGTGAGTTTCCTGTGATCATGAATGGCTGGTCCACTGAAACGTAGATTACCGCTAGGCCAGCATCTTAGTTGGCGTAAGTATTTTCTTAGGACGGCTCTACCATGTGGGCTCGTACTAAGCGATTGCTCGTGTCTTTCATAGGTCTTCATTTCCGCCCTGGTGCATGGGTACGCATCATGTTTCTCATACGCATTTGCGGGAGCTAACGACCTCTGCAGGTTCTACATCAGGCGAGTATGGATAAGTGAGTATCGCTCAACACATGCTTCGGGATCCGGGATCCTCACTACCATGAAGTGAGCAGCGGCTCAATAGCTATCACAGCCTTCATCGTGAGCACCGTTCGGCACAGTTGCCTCTCCTCCATTCGCTCACCGTTACCCAGACCATCCTTGCCCTATGTCGATTCGGTAAGCTGCTTGCCCGGATATCATGGTGCCCACAATGACCCATCTTCGTCACGATATATAAGGCTGCGGAATTGGTGGGTCGGTTCTCCCTGCAGTCCATGAACATCTTCGGCTAACTCGCAGTCTTCGAATCCGCAAGGCTCGTTTGTGCTCAGGTACCATCTTCTGCGCCCAAACTCCTTACATATGCTGATCCCTCTCCAGCTTAGAGACTACGGAATGGGCACCATTCCGTGCGCAAGTCTCGCCCCTTGTGCGTAACACGTCTCCCTGATGCGCCGCCGGTCCTCAGCGTGTTGTGTTGTTTAGGTCACCATCGCCCTAGGACTGGGTTGCGCATCTGCCGTAGACGTTCTTGTCTCGTTGACGCTCAGTTACTACATCCAGCGCGACCGAGGCAAATGGGAAAGGTGCGGCGTCCATGCAACTACTACTAAGTGAGGTACAACGGTCTAACGGCGTGTCCCTACTAGCGGGTCGCAAGAGTCCGATAGTCGCATCGACACTATCCTCATCTACGCCGTCAACACCGGCGCTATTACCGCGTGAGTAGCCGTCCTTCGTTCCGCTCATGTTCGCCTCATTGCTGATGCATGTGCGGGCGCTCTAGCATCGCCTCTCTCCTTAGTGTCATTCTTGTAAGTGCCCCACTCGTCCGCATTTCCCCGATTGCTTATCCTTATTCCTATGAACAGTTCGCCACGCAAAAGCAGAGTCTCGTCTTCCTCGGGCTCGTCGAGATACAGAGCAAACGTACGTTCTTCTCATCCCCCCTTCAGGCGTACGCTCACTCACCTCGCCTTGCGCAGTGTACGCGAACTCGTTCCTGGGAAGCCTGAACGTGCGCGCGGCAGGGCGCGACAACAAGACCACGAACGGCTCGTACGGCGGGTACGAGTTCACCCCTCGGCGCGCGCCCATGCCCCGTCCACCGCGCTTCCGCTCGCCCGTCTCGACCGACTTCACAGTGGTATGTCCACCAAAATGCCAAAACGCCGCCGCGTTCGCGAAATGACAATGGACTTTGCAGCCACAGGTCGCCGTGCACCAGCAGACGGTCGTGATGCACGACAACGGCGAGATGGACGTGAGTCTCCACTTGACCTCGGTCTCCGGACACCCATGACGCATAGGCTGACGCCGCCCTTTCCCTTCCATAGGCATATAGCCAGAACAGCGTCAAAGGCGAACTGGTCTGAATGCACCGTTAGGCGTGATGCAACGTGGAGAATTGGCTTGTTCTGGGGCGAGCCCGATAAGTGCGCTTGTGAACGCGAGAAGTTTGTGTTGTTCTACAGTAGTGTACTTTGATACCGAGGGCGTGCCCCGTGGGCGCGCCGATCCGGATGGAAGTAATCCAGCATACAGTCTCTCCTTTCTGAGTACTTCCGTTCACCGTTGCTCGTCTACACGTCTCTTTCTTTCCCGGCCTCGGCCGCTTCTCGTGCTCCGGTCGGATGCCCTGCAGAGTGAGATACTTCTAGAACGAGACTGAAGCTTGCAAGGCCGAAATGGCTTGCAGCGCTCATGTAGTCGCCTACTAAGACCTTAGTTTAGGCCCGTGGTTCCAAAGCCCTTTCCAATACCTATTGTCTAAACAATGCCCATTTGACGTTCACGGCGGCTCGCACATAGTATCGACATTGAGTGATAGTAGGACATACATACCCGAGGCCCATTGCTGAGGCGGGCTTCCAAATGCTGGTCTGGTGAAGTATAAAATGCCGCCGCGGTGCTCTCGAGTGCCCCCACGGTCAATTCCACCTGAGAGCCGGTGGCTCATGCGTCCCCACCCTCAAGTGTGAGGCGAGATATCGACTCGCAATAATCGGTATCCACAGACATATGCGCGAGGAAGATGATGGTCGGTAGGTACTTATTCCTGGTCCGTTACATCGCTTGCTCGTATACAATAATAATCTACATGCATAGTGGTACACACAGCCGTGAAAGGGAAACCAGAAGGGCACACAGGGAGCATGGAGGTTCCAACCTCCACGTCCCCCTCACTCTTCATCAGCACTGTCGCTTTCGCCATCACCACCACCTTCGCCTTGCAAGATCATCCCGAGCTGCACGTCCAGCTCCTCCCGGCCAATCCTACCCTCGTGGAATGCCTTCGTGGGGCAGTCCACCTTATGCCCGGAGGGAGAGTTCAGCGTGCGCCTCCAATTGTCGAAGCGACCTTCGAGGCAGTCGCATCCGATACACCTGCATCCGCAGCGAAGGTGCACCCCCAGGACGTGCTTCCGCAGGTCCGGCGTCCTCCCCGTAGCCGCAGCGCTGCACCCCTCCCACCGGCAGAGCGAGTTGCCCGTGAGGCCGTACCTCCCCTTGAGGTTCACCCAGACGTCCTCGGGGGCCCACGTGGGATCGATCGGCTCGCCTGCCCACCTCCAAGATGCATCGCGCTCTGTCCAGACGGTGACGAAGCCTTCAGGCGGCTGTTTGGGGGAGTAGTTCCCCTTCTTCCTCGAGCCGTCCGCCGACGCGTGGCTGGACACTGAGCCCTCGCGCGCGACCGCCTTGCCCGGGCCGTGTGGCACAACGTACGGCTTTGCGCGCTCCTTGCGGGCGGTCGACCGCGCGATCGCCTTGCCTTTGTCGCGCGATGGTCCCGCAGTCGCCGTAGAGCTTCCTGAAGCGGTGGAACTTTCGAAGGCTTCGAGATGCCGGGTCCGGGAAGACGACGCCTCGGCGTTCGCCTGCTCAGTTCTTGCCGAGAGCGCAGTGTGCGTGATCGCAAGCGCGATTGCATCAGGGTGGTACGTCGCCGCAGAGGTACTTGGAGGGGACACCGGGATGCTGACGCAGGGTCAGTTTCAGCGGAGCGAGAGTGTGGGGGTGGCGACAAACCTGCGGGTCTGCATCCCTTTGAATGTCGTTGTGATCTGTGTTGGTGTGAATGCCGCGCTGGAGACGTCGGTCGGTAGAGACATAGTGGGTTCCGTTGGAAGGCCGGGTCTGGGAATGGTAGTCATGGGATCCACGGTATGGGCTAACGGAGGATCTTCTCTGGCGAGTTCCGGGCTAGGCGGCCACACAGTCGGTTGTAGGAACGAGTTCATGAGCTCGTCCATATTTGTTTGCCTGAGTACTTGTCAGTATAACATAGCTGTCAAAAATACATTGCAATACTCACAACGTCGTTTTGTCCTCCTCCTGACCCGTCTCTTGCTCGCGCACCGGCTCCACTGCAGACTCCCTGCGCTCAAGGTGACGATACACTCTAGCGGCCCATTCCACTTGCCCGCCGCTTCGAGGAGTCAGTGAGATAGCCACCAGAACGGCGAAGAGGGGTCACTCACAGCGTAAAGAACCCGCTCACTTCCTTGCTGTCTCTCAAATGAGCATCGTTGTGGCGGTCGTTTTGCATGGTGTTTCGTAATTCGGGGGCAGAGCGGATGTGGAGGATCGAGCAAGGAAGTCCAAGGAGAGTTGAGCGACAAAGCCACAAGGCTGTCGTTCCTCATATATGTCCTATCCATTTTAGCCATAGTGCAGCTTGGACAGCCAGCTGTGCGCATTGTTGACCACTTGCGGTAGGCAAAGCGCGGCCGGGAAGTGGCTGCTGTGGCCAAGTCGGACAAAGGAGCCTTTGAATCGCACGACATCAATACACACGCATCTATAGTACAACCGCATCTCGCCATGGCGGGGGCGTACAATGCGGATTAACCTGAAAGAAGCGAGAGAATTAGCCAGGATATTTCAGATGCGAGGTTACGGCCGTACCTTATCCGAGTCCGAGTCTCAGGCTGATACTAGAGTACTGGCTATCTGAGGGAGAATCAAGCGCGAAGCGCAGCTCTACGTTGGAGGTAATGTAACAGCGTTACATATTCCCGAATCAACCGAACGAGTGACTATGTTCCCAGAACCGTTGTCGTGTTGATCGTGGCAGGACAGACCAAGATGTGCCGACGCTAGGCGCCGGCCGTGTGCAGGCGTTGCGTAGGTTGTTACTGCAGTCACGCCGACCCTAACCCGGCCCACATGTATATATGGCGCTTGCGCAGGACATTCAAGTCGCGCTGCTTGACTTCCAACTCGGAGACAAGACATCGGGGCTTTGACAACCTGCGTATGAACCAGAGGGTGAGAACATGATATATTACGCAGATCGGCGTCGAGCGAGGGGTACATCATAGAGACGCAGAGGACACATAGGTTCGGTACAGCATGCAGCGAGACAACATACTACTTTATAAACGACGGGATGGAGTGGGGATAATGATCATGGAGGAAAGAATCTTCGAACATAGAGTGATAGCAAACAAAACTTCCTTAGAGAGCTGGGCGCAGGCGTAGGCATTGTTCCTGCCGCAAGCGCACAGGTGAAGCATACCTCACGAATCCGACAGCAGTCCGCCTAGTCTGACTCCGACTCGGAGTCCGAAGAGATGACAATGACCTCTGAACCGCGGCGTGCGCTGGTGGATGGTCCTGCCTGCGGGCGAGAGTTGGTCCCGACGTCAACAAGGGCCTTGCGCCTCCCACGAGTGGCCTTCGTGCCCCGGCGAGCGGGCTTCTTCCGTCCCTTGCCCTTCTTGACAGGGCTAGACCCCACATTCGGATCATACTCGTCCCCGGAGGACGAGTTCGCTGAAGGAACCGTCGCATAAGACAGGGCCGAAGAAGGGCGCCCGGAGGCCTTGAGGGGCGAAGTAGTCGTGCTCGCGCTGGCACCGCCTCGGCGGGATGCGGGCGGCGATGAGCTCGGCAACGACGTGAGCGCGGAAGAAGCTTGCGATGCCGCGGAGGCCGACTCGTGGGCTGGTGCTGGGTTCCAGTTAGAGAACTGGGGAATCCACTTGTCTGGGCTGCGGAGAATGCTGAAGACGGCAGGAGGCTCAGATGGTGTTCCAAGGAGATGAGACTTGAGCGCGACGTATTCGGCCTGTATCTCGACATCCAGCGCTCTCTCAGCCGCGGCGGGCAAATCGCACGACTGGGTATATAGCTTGTCTTCGAGATCCAAAATAGCCTCAGACATGTTGGCGTAGCCTAAGGTTTCAGAACCGGCGTCGGCTAAGGCGTCGGAATCCACTCTGAGTGAGGCGTTAGTGGGTCGCACGAAAGTGAAAGGCTCATCGTAGTCACATACTCCATGGGAACATCAACATCGCGACTCTCTTCCGTGACGTATGGTGGCGTGTACGGCGGGGAGTAGCGAAGCATTGCAGGAGGTGAACCAAGCAGAGGACAAGGAAAAGTGGGAAAGTACGCGGACTGGGAGTAGAGAGAAGGGCGGGGGCGGTGCGGACAACTCACGGCGAGCGACACCGTCTCTTATACACGATCTCGCTGCGCAGAGAGCTCATTGTCCGCGCGCACTCATCGTTGACGTCTCTCACCTAAGCCAGGGTGTAGCCAGTCGTCGTCACGACCATGGGCCGCAGGGGAACGGACTCACGTCCGCCGGAGTGTCCGCGCTACCGCTTTCGGCGAACAGAAGCAACGGGCAGGCATACGATCGTGGCTCTCGCAACGAGGCGTTGTCCATCATCCTTTGTTGAGGCTGTGCTGGAGAAACAAACGGACAATGGGGCCGCTGCCGCGGTTCTGTGGCTGCGGCATACTCGCCGGGCTGGCGCTTTGCCGTCGCGTGCGGTGTGCGCAAAGCATCAGGTCATCGGCGGGTCGCAGACCGCCAGTATTATCGGCATGAATGCCGTAGTTAGAAACCTGCGAATAAAGGCCTTGGGGTCAGTGGTAGACTACGCGAAAATAGGGGCTTACCGGGTGTCGCTACTAACCCCGGCAGCCAGAAACTCGGGTCTACGCCCGCGAGCACCGAAGTCAGCGACGAGTTCGGCAAAAGTTCATTGCGGGCACGTAGGAAGGGCTGCACGCCGCCTATGTGTCAGTACGTTCCCGTTTGCATGAGCGTCGCGATGATTGTATACTATCGACCGCAGTGGACGAACGAATCGCGCAGCTTCGTTGAGTCGCGGTGTGGCCAACCTGCCTACAAGATCATGTGGGCAGCCGCGCGTACAAAAAGGACGAGTCCCCGACTTCTACGGCGTGTGTGCTATCCAAGTAGATGCGCACCGAATTCAGGAGCCTTTTACGAAACGGAATCGCCAGCAGAAACCGAAGCCATCACGATGCGCGGTCAGTCACGGGCACGTGCCCTGGTGGTCACGCCATCCACCGGGACGAACGAAGGGTACCGCCGAGTCTCTCAGCTCACAACTACACATTGTATGGTGCGTCTGAGGTTTAAGTGAAGGAAGATTGCTACTCATACGCACTGTATTTCTTTACAGCACCACATCGCAATGACCAGCAACCCGAAAGACGATCAAATCTACGGGTTCTCCCTGAAACCCATCAGGTACTCCATGATATGGAACGCAGCCTGAATCACGCATAGCGCGTGAGCATGTTTTCGCTCTAGAGCTGCCCAACAGAAACTCACCCTTGGAGAGAACTGCGGGACCCTGAATTACCAAGCACGGGTACAAGTCAGCTCCCACCGGCATAAAGACACCAAGACAGAGTACGTGCATGTGTCCGCTCAGAGCGACTTCGAAATACGCCAGACCGCGCTCGAGGTGGCTCGTGCCGAGCGCGCCCATCCCGTCTACGACAAGGCTGTCCGGCTTGATGGGCTCGTGGAATCCCTGCTTGCCGTTCCCTATGCACCAAGTCAGTACAGGGCCCAACCAACGCGTTCACACGCTCAACAGCTACTTACACGTCATGCTGTAGAAACACGCGATGCATATCAGTAACTTAGCAATATGAATGGCAAGGCAGCAACGATACTTCTGAATGACGATCCGCGTGCCCTCGGCGATGAGGATGAAGTCCGCGAGACCGTGGACGATCACCGCGCGCTCGCTCTTCTCGATCACACTCGGGAGGACGGTGAAGGCGGGCGGCGCTGAGCGGTCCCCGTGCGGGAAGACGTCGATGTCGGAGCACTCTGCCCATGTCACGTTCAGCGGCGCATGGATCGCGCGCTTCACGTCCTCGCGGTCAAAGTAGATGGGGCTCTGCGCTTGGAAGAACGAGCCACTAAGGGGCTTGATTGTCAGAGGCGGGAACGAAGAACACAGGGCCGCACTTACGGGAAGCCGAGCACATCCCACAGGATAGGCCACTGGAGATCTAGGTCAGTATTGAGAGATCTCGTATTTGCGGGTGGTTCGGTGACTGACCGTGTCGAAGATACGGTAGATATTGAATGCCGGGTTGACTGTAACCGCGGCGTCAAAGATCTCGTCCCAAAGGTCGCATCCGGGGTCAGCCTCAACGCTTTTCCCAGGTAGCGGAAGCACACCCTTCGGGGGGTACGTGACATGCTTCTCAAAGTAACCCGCGTACCCACAACGAGCCGCCGCAGCGTCGAGGTGGGCCATAAAGCTCTGGCTAGAAACAATGTCAGCAACTTGAAATCGAGAACGATTACAGACAAGTAGAGGGGAACGTACTTGAACGAGAACACGTTCTGGTACTTGTGGACGAAATCGACTGCCGGGATTTGCGTCTGAACGACATCCCATCCCAGCACGGCTGCCGGTAATATTAGCGCCCCACCAAGCGATGGTAGTGTAAGGAATACGACTGACGATCGGAAACCCAGAAGCCGGTCATCTTGAGGTTCAGCGCCTTCGGGTGCTCGAAGATGTAATTGGTGATGTCTACCATCCGGGTCAGGTGGCTTCTCGACAGGAGAGACATGGAGTCTTACATGGCACGTACATTCCGGCGTACTACGTTCCATTGTGAGGGAAATGTCGCGCCCACGCTAGACAAGCAAAGAGGCTCACGCTTTCACCGGTCACATACAGCTTCTTGCCCTGAAGCTCCTTGAAGATGTCCAAGAACTGTTGGAGGAATCCGACGACCTCCGCAGCTACCTGATCCTCGTTCTGTGTGCCGCAGCAGATGAATACCTAGAACACGGTAATATAGAGCGTAGTAGGCATACTGTCACGTCCGGCTTGCCCTGCGAAAAACCAGTACCGACGGGCTGTTCCACGAACAAGATACTGGAGAGGTTCGTCCAGCTGAACTCGTTCTGCGTCGGATGTGCCTGCCCATACGACCATTGGAACGGCTACACGAAGCGTGAGGATCAACCACGTCAGTGCCACAGAACCAAGATTGTATTGGGACGGGTGCGGACGTACCCCATTCTCTTGCAAAAGGCCCTCGAGGGACGAGCATCCGGGACCACCGTTCGTCCTACACCGCGCGCGTGAGTTCCCACAGCATGCTTCTCAGACAAGTCATATCCCTCGAAGAACTGCGCGTTATAGAGCGCCATATCTCCACAACCGCTCTGTTCCCGAGGGAAGCGCCGTCAGAGGATGACGTACCAGAAGATGAGGTCGTCCAGGCTCCCCTGCGGCCCGGGCGGGAAGAACCAGAAGAAGAGCTACGCATGCGCGCACCGGCGATAACGCAAGACGGGCCGAGTTCAGATGCGAGATTGGCAGACCGCGGCGGCGATAGTCAGAGAAGGTCCGAGAGCAGCCACATGGACCGCGGCGGAGATTCATATGGGAGAAGCGCGTACAGTCCGCAGCGGTCAGCTCGCGTGCGCGATGATGTGCTTGGAAGAGCAGATTGACGAACGCATTCACCTTGCGAGTTTCGTTGGGGTCGCTACTGATAGGTATCAGACCCGACCAGCTGGGTCCGACATCCCAATCTACATCAGGGATGGTCGTCCCGTCGACGTAAAACTCTGCACAGGCCAGCGTTCAGAGACGTCGACAACACAGAGACCGATAGATACATACCAGAGGCGCGGGGGTTGGAGAACGTGATGTTCTTGACTCCAGTACGCGCGCCTGCAGCGCGAGGGAGGTTCACCTTGATACGAGCAGCTGCTTCGGCTTGCTTTGCGTGAAGCTCGGACTTTGTGACAAACTTGGCGTTGACAAGGGTGTGGAGCCCGACGACGCCCGCCAACGAGAGCAGGGAGAGTATTGAATGTATGAACATCTTGCAGCTGATGTAAACCTAGAAGAATGTACGGCGGCGAGGGTGGTAAACGGACAAGCAAGCGGCGCAAGTCGGTCGTTATGCCCAACGCGACCATTCGGCCTATATACGCTTCAAGAGACCCCGGATCAACAGACGTGGGGAAGGCCGAGATAGAGATTGGGGTCCCCGCGCGGGCGAGAAGGTAACGCAGCTATGCAAGAGAGCATGTGGACCGCCTTCTCTGGCACGATCAGGAGGGACACATCGAGTCCGTCGGAGTAAAAGATACTGTAGATGTTACGGAAACCATCCACGCGTCATGGTGGCCTTATCGTGCACTATTTTCGGCCGCTGTCTGGTTGCAGTACTTATCAACAGCAACTACAGTTCAGATGCTCCAGAACAGCCCAGGGGCAACGGGCGGAAAGATGGATATACCTAAATTGCCGTCGTGAGAGCATCTTCCGTGGGTGTTGCATCCTTGATCACGATTGAGCCTGTGGAGAACGAGACCGCCGTGCAGAATCAATCTTGGGCAAACGACGAACGCGCCCTCATCGCAATTGCAACCTTCGAAACATCGTATGAGACAGCTCCGGTCAACGTCAACCAGAGAGATGCGAGGGTAATACGGACGTACTCGTTCAAGAGAGACGAGCCAGACTCGGTCGAGAAGACGCGAGCGGTCACGGCCACGTGCACGATCGTCGAAATCACTAGAGGAGGAGGCAATGACGGCGATGTGTTGGGCGATGGAGAGCGACTTGGGCGGTGAGATCTGAGACCCGGAAAGCCGGCGATCGCGTCGAAGGAACCGTGTACAACAGCTCCGATGAGCGTTGGTTGGAGGGAATCGAGACGTTGCACTAACTCATGTGGTGTCATCGTAGGTCACCTTGCCGTAAGAGATCCGGTGCGAAGGCAAAGGCATACCGCGTACGGCAAACATTCAGATGAGGTGTAAGGAGCAGCATGCATATTCTGGTAATTACACTGGGAGGAAACACGGTAGATTCTACCACTACTACTGCATACTCACAGGAAGCGGCATGTGGGCTCCTCTTAGTGCTCAATCGTCCACAGGGGTGACCACATGGGGTCGAACGATCGAGCGTGGAGGGAGACACAAGTTGATCTTCCACATCGCCAGTAGAGGAGACGAAGGCATTGACAGCCGTGTCACCAGGCATGGGCAAGTGGGTCATAGCGGAGGATCCTAAGAGCTCATCGGGGAGATCCTAGCGCGAACAGCGACAGCAAACTTCGATACCGGATGGATTGCAAGAGGGCAATTGTGTAGATACAGCCGTAGACCGATCAGCAAGACATGTCCAGCAAGGGATTCGCGTTGTCGGACTGTCGAAGTGGGATGAAAAGACAGACTGTTTGCACGAGAGGGCGAACCAGAAAATGAATGGCCCTATATAGGGTCACGCTTCAACCGGCCCTGAAGTGCTTGACTCACGTGATTGGCGAGCGCGTACAGACGCGCCCATGACCCGCCGCGCGCTTGCAGCGGGAGAGAGCTTGAACTGCGAACCACACCACCAGCTGCTGTCCCTTCGTGCTCCTCTACCATTACGTAGTTTCGCCCGCACAACATGCTACTTGAACCTGCATTTGCACCCCCTCCTGCAAGACTAACATCGGGCGAACCCGCGAAAATGTCTTCTGCACTCAAGGACTCGACAAGCCACAACATTCCTCCAACCCCGGCTACCTCGATCTCTCAGAAGTCAACAAAGTGCGGGGACTGCGAAGAGAGTGTAGAGGGCACTGCCTTTCTGCAAGGCTTGAGAGTGCCGACCGTCATATTGGACACAGCTTCTGTTACACACACGATGGCTGCCTCACTCTCCTTGGCCCTCCTTGGCCACACCCTCTTCCTCAAGAGTCAAGTACCGTTGTGAGTACAGCTCCTTGTGTCATGGATCTATCGTTTTAATTTATTTCTTAGCCCTGTCGCCCAACTACTCCGCATGCCGGGTGGTGGGTCCAACCCCAAAGTCGCAAAGAAGCGCGAAGAGCTCCTAGCCACTTTCGACACATTGGCGTCTCACCTACAAACCACTTTTGTTGCGCTCTCAACCGCATATGCGAAGTGTAAATCTGCGAAGGACAATACCGTTGAGGTGCCCGGCGATGAGAACAGCCAGAAGGTTTCGCACATCCGCGCCACCACCCAAGCGCCGCAGAAGGGGACGGCCCACCTGATGTTTGTCCTTGGGCCTAGCGTTGGTGCCGCGCGCGCGAGAATCCTTCTCACTATTGATGGCCTTGAGGTGAAGGTGTGGGGCGAGCGTGCGGACGCGCCTCCGTCACGTAGGCAATCGGACGAAGAGGACGAAGGCTCTGTTGATCTCGAAGTCACCGACGACGAAGAGGAATCGGATGACGATGACGATGAAGACAGTGAGGATGAGAGCTCCCTCGAGGATGAAGAAGATGACGAAGTAGACGAACTCGAGGGTGACGAAGACTCGGATTCCGTCCATGGGCCACCAGCCTCTCGCTCTCCGTCGCCCTCCCCCCACACGCGCTCCCTTGCGCCCTCTCCTGAATCGCCACCTTCCACACAGTCATCCTTCAAGCCACTGTCCGCACGAGAACCGCGCTCCTTCCTGGCCCCACGAGGCGCACCTCCACCGCTTCCGGTACCTGCCGCACCGTCCGCCTCCGCCTCGCGCCAAACCTCCCCCGCACCGGCTCCATCTCCCAGCTATGCAGAAGAACAAGCGGCGCTGCGCGCCGCAGAGCGCCTCCTCTCGCGCACGCTGATGACCGCCTGGGCGAACGGCGGCGGCGACATGGCGAGCGAGCTCGCGCCTACGCAGACGCACGTCTTCCTCCGTGCCCCGCGTCGCTTCGCGCACCCTGCCTGGGCCGCCCGGCAGAACCTCACGCGCACGCTTGACGGCATTCTCTCTGCCTTCCTCGTCGAGGCTGGTGCGCGAGAGGAGCCCGGGAAGAAGACACAGGGGCGCGCTGGGAGGGGTATACGGACGGAGGGAGCGTGGATCGGGTGTAAGGGCGGCTCAGCGTTTGCTACGGCTGAGGCTGAGGCGGCGGCGACCCGCATCAAGGGTGATACAGCCGCCGAACGACAGGAACATGAGGCACAGCAAGAGGCGGATGAGGAGGACGAGGAGATTTGGTGGGCATGGGACGGCAAGATCGTCGGCTTCGCGGACTGGTGAAGGTCGTGCGGCATGCCAGCGCAGCTCTACGGACAAAGACAGACATTGAGATCACATTTGTACGCATATACCCACCCTGGTGTCGAATTAGCACGGCAGTTGAGAACCGTCCATCCATCGTGTTGGTCTAGTAGCCAGATTGCATGTGTATATCGTGGAAGCCCCTCCATTGTCGCGCAATGTAATGCGTTCGTGCAGGAGCGCACCGAACACCTGAAGTAACCCACGCCATTCGACCATGTCCCCATAGCCCCTCTCGTCCCTTCAGTGCCTGATGATCGACTCGCCCGGCATCCCGCTCTCCCACTTCCTGAGCAAGTGCGGCTGCACCTCTGAACCTGGACCCGGGGCAGCCATCTTTCCGTCCCGCCACGAGTCCCCCGTACTGGTCAGCACTGTAGTCAGCCTACGATGTCTCTAGGAGCAGGGAAGGAAGGGACGCACGGATGCCTTCGACGAATGGGGGCAGCGGTGGTCGTGTCATAACCGCTAGTGGGCATTTTCATGTCGATCAGGTCTCATGGTGGACATCGTCGGCTGCGAGTACTTGGACCATCGGCGAGGTTCGGTGTTGAGTGGCCATGCACAAATACAGACGTGATAGGTGGAGTCGTGCCTGCGGTCGAGTCGTGGCATATGGACAAACGCATCGCAAAGACAAGCGTCCCGCGAGGGATGGTGATGGGGAGAAATCGACGTAACACCATCGAGGGGATGACCCCCGGTCCAAGTAGTGCAACCGAGAGTCACAATGAATCACCCGGGATGACCGAGATATGTCATGGACATCTCGTATTCGGCATGGGATCATGCGCTCTGGCTGTCCCTTGCAAGTGAGTCCAATATTGCACGCGGTAGCTTGAAAGGGCGTACCATGGACTTGAGTATCGCGTTTCGATGCATACTGTGTGCGTTTGTGCCGGTGTAGGCCCGCGACGAACGGCTTGGAGTAATAGCAGGCGTTCAGCTGTCCGAGCTTTCAGGGGCCATGCCAAAAATGTTGCTACACACCGTCAATGCACAGTAGCCCCCTGGTTGGCCGTAGAACGAGGAGGTCCGGATTGAATCATCGTCGCTTCTTCGGTCCGGTTCGAACGTGCTCCTGTGCTTCGCCCGCATCTCTACCGCGAGCCAGAAATCCCCCTGCTTCGAGGGCCTCCTTCGCAACGGTGGATATACATTTCCAGCGGTCGGAGCCGAGCTTCACCCCGCCGTACCACCTGAAGACGACCACGATGACACCCTCGCAATGGCTGAGTTCTAGCAGGCGCTCGAGACGTTCTCCAGCGCCGGCTTCGCCGCCATTCGAAGAACCGCATAGCAATGTGCCAGCATACGCGGGGCCAGACTTCGTCGGGGTAGGCGAACGGAGGCGCGCCCTCCATGCGTACATAGCGTGCGAGGCCCGTCTGGTGCGCGGCTCGACTCCTTGGAGGTGTGCGAGGAGGCTAGGCACCACCTCCGATTTCATGGCGGCGCTGATGTTTCCTTCAGAGTTTCGGGGGAGAAGGTCGGGAGGGATACTGGTGGCGTAGGCTTGGAAGGTCGACTTGAGCTGGGTGAGTTTACTCGACTGCGCCACCGGGTGTGGCCAATTCCCTGCCAATGTGTCTGTGCTTGCGCGCCTCGCCGCGTGTCCTATGCAACATATGTGTGCGGTTAGGTGACGTGTTCGTGCCCAGAGCAGCATATTGCTGGACGTGACTTGTGCTGTAACTGAAAACGTCGAAGGTTCCAGGAGCCCAGACTGGTGATGTGCGCCACGAAGGTCGAGATCGGGTCGAGATCTGGCGATCCACACCAGTGTTACGCGCTTGCGTCACACCGCGGTCGCGACGACCTCGGCGCGTCTGTGGCCCACCGGCCCCAAACCCAACTTGTCCTCAAACCACCAACAACCACGCCGCCGTCCTCTTTCTTGCACTAATATCTATCGTCTCTCGCGCTATTGGATTGCGTCTCTTTGTTCTCACCAGCACCAGCACCTATTCTCTGTAACATATCAACACTCCTTAGAATCAGCCATGCCTCGCCTTCAAGTCTCGCGAAGGACTCCGCTTTTGTCTACCAACCTCCGCAACGCCTTTCTGGAAGGTCAGACAAAAGCAATGTCTAACAATCTCGTGTTCTCAATCCATTGTATAGCCTTTAATCGAAACGTGGCCGTCGGTAGTAGCAGAGCGCTTAATGACATCTATGAAGCAGATGCCGAAGCTACGCGTTCCGTGAGCACAATCGCGCGACGCGTACAAGCCGATTTGCGACGCACCACTGGTCGTTACTTCCCTATCTCACAAGTCCTCGCGTCTATTCATGCTCTCAAGGATGACACCGACCGTGAGTCTCCGCTATCCTCTGGCCAGTATCGCACTTGGGTGGCCGTCCAACTCTCCATAGACGGGCGCACCTGTCTCGCATACAGCCAATAAACTATCGTAGTGAACTATAGAACTCATGAAACTCTGACAGACACACGCGCTCGCTCCAGCGGTTCCGGCAGCAATGCACCCACCCCGAAACCCTTCCAAATCCTAATCACACCTACGTCCCCGCAACCCACGTCTAATGCTCTCGATACTCCACTATCAATGTCTCGCCGTCGCCTCGCTTGCAATATCCCCGCTCTCCAGTCTCGCCTCATCATTCCGAAGCCTTCGCTGTCATTCCTGTCCCCGTCCTGTGGCTCACCCTCTAGTCCCTTGGGCATACGCCCGCTGTTCAGCTTCTCTCGGCGTTCTTCAGTCTCGTCGGGCGATAGTGCTCGCACACCAGTGACGCCTTTGGAGCAGATTGTCCACACACCTCTCTCCCCTCCTAGGATGCCTCGTGCCCCTCCTCCGGCCCCTCGTACTTGGGCAAGATACAACCCGCAGATGCGCGACGATATCTCCCCTTTGGTGTCACCGTCCCTGCCGTATACTCCCTACATACTGAGCCCCAGCACCTCTGGCAAGCCTGTGCTCAGCCCTTTGCGTATTCCAGCTCCTTGCCCTGTTGTTATCGGAGATGCCGAGCTACGCGACAATCACCTGTCGTCCTCTCCGCGGTCCATGTCGCCCTTCGAGTTGATCCCGTCGCCCCTCGGCGACGGCGCTGCGGCGGCGCCCGTGATCCCGCGGCGCCCCGGTCCCTCCCGTAACAACTCGACTTCCAACCTTTCCCGTACGGCTCTCCTTCGGGCCTCCCGTCCCCATCTCGTGCGCAGCTCTTCCGCCTCGAGTAGCCATCAGTCAGTCGACGCCTGTGGTGCGCTTTCCTCGCACCTGTTCCAGGACCTGCCGTCCCCAGTAGCTCTTGCATCTCCTTTCATCATTCGCTCCGAGGAGATAGATACGGAATACTTTCGTTTCTGAACGACTGTACAGCCGCCCAGGACAACGCCGTCACCCTCTCTGTCTTAATAGTTTTCCGTCCGTGGTCCTTGCAGTCGCACCTCCGCCGTTGTTTGTTGTTTCCGCTGTCCAGTATTGCGTTACATCCCTTCTGTTGTATATTGTAGACGTATTGTGTCTGTCCCCTTGTCTCTTCACCAGTGTATCCTCCGCTTTCCTTGCGAACCCTGTACAAACCCTGTCCTTGTACTGTCTCATGTCTCGTTTAGGTGTGCCTAGCGCCGCCGTGTTACAGTATCACCGCATTCCTTCGATCTTCTTCCACTTCGTATAGCCGTCTACTTCAACGAACTCGCCCGAGTTGTCTATATGCCTTATGCACCCCCTTTCCTTTATGCCCTTCACGATTCTATGGCCCTACTACCTCCATAATATAATATCTTGCGTTACCCCCTTCTCAATCGAAGGCACTTGCGATATGAGTGCCCAAGAATCCACGGATGAGTGTGATTACACATGTAGCCACTTGCATTGGGCATTGGGATATACAAATGACACAACGAGAGCGTACAACAGGTATTCAGTCAACTCGAGCGATGACCCGAACCTCTAAGAAGACAGCTACGAAGGAGAAGATGCGCGCGAGAGGGTCGGGAGGACGCACTCCCGGATGAAGTACTCGTGGAATCGGTCGTCCTTTGTGAGCTCGGGGTGGAACGTCGTCAACAGATGCAAGCCCTGGCGAAGAGCGACGATCGTCCGTGGGTCTCGGGGGTCGGTATCGTCCTCGTCGTGCGGAACCGCCGTCTGGCCCTCGGGGAGAAGAGAAGTAGAGATGCGCGAGATGATCTGGATTGGCGGGTCTGTCGGTGTGGGGTCAAGGGAGAGTACGACCTACGGCATTGTCGCGGAATCAGCATTTTATACATTTGATTCCACAAGACAGTGGCATGCAGCGTACCGGGGCGCGGATGAAGATCCCATGGAAGGGGCGGTTGGATTCGCGGAGGCCTTCTACCTCGAGCGGGGCCTCGAACGACTCGATCTGCGAGCCGAAGCCGTTGCGCTCAACAGAGACGGACATGCCGCCGAGGAGTTCCTGCCCGCCGCGCTTCGCACCCTCGACTGCTCGCGCAAGGAGAATCGCGCCGGCGCATGTGCCCCATACGGGCTTTGTCTTCAGGAACTCACGAAGCGGCTCTAGCAGTCCTGCAAGCCGGGCAAGCAGCGCGATCGTGGTTGATTCTGTTTTTGAGTGGTTAACGGCGAGGTTGACCGGTGTTGGATGCGGTCACTAACCTCCTCCGGGTATGATGAGCGCATCGCACTTGTCGAGATCCTCAGGCTGGCGCACGAGGACGATGACGACTTTGCGCTTGAGGGAGAGCTTCTGGAGCATCACTTGGTGCTCCGCGAAGGCGCCCTGGAGAGCTGGTCGCGCACGCGACTTGATTAGACCATCACAAGTCTTGAACGAAACCGCTATGATGAGACATACCCAAGATGCCGACGGTGACATGCTCGCGATCAGACGAACGTTGCGGCATCCCTTGTCTACGCTGTGGTCCTAGACCTGGTCCTTTCGGGTCGGAGTGGCTGATCTCAAGAATGGCTTGCCTTGTTTGGCAATGAGTGTCTCCCCGCGCTTGTCGAACACACGAGTCGATCAACGCTCTCACGCCCAATATCCGTGCGATATGTTCGCACTTCTCCTGGACGTGTCTGCGGCACACGGATAGAGGATGCTGAAGGCGAGTTTGAGAACCGTGAGAGGGGCTGCAGGCCCATGACTCTATGTGGGCCCGTGTGACACCACCGGTAAATGACCGGCAAGGAATTTTTCTAGCTCCGAAAGGCGCGACCTATGAGAAAAAGCAGTGTTGAGTCAGCGGCACACCGGCACTTTCGGGGTGAGCTTACCGTGATTTTTGCCTTTTCGGTCTCCGACGGGGCCCTGAATTCAGTCATCGGACGTCAGCGGTGCTGCTGGCCACTGCTTTTCTTCTGACCACCACCATCAACCACTACTCTCTCTAATCTCCTAAACTCAACATGTCTGACCTGGACGCTGACTTGTACGGAGGTGCGCTTTGTTGGCACGGTGTCCTTTCTGGTCTCGCTAAATGTGATCCCGGCTAGACCTCTACGGCAACGACGAGAACGAATTTGCCGTCCCCACTACGGAGCCCGAGCAGCCACCCGCTCAAGAGGCACACGAACAAGTCAAGCAGGAGGAGCAGCCTTCTGTCTCTGTCAAGCAAGAACATCCTAAGTCACCAACACCACCGACCACAACCACCGCACCGCAACCTGTCCCCAGTTACTCCGAAGATGTCAAGCCACCCATGCCGCAGTCGAATGCTTACGAATCGAACGGCTACGAAGTCCCTACTAGCTCCATCCCCACCTACACGGAGCCTCCAGTGCAGCAGATTCCTACATACGAAGAAAGGCAGCGCCCAGTATCTCGGGAGCCCCCACCACCAAGAGACGATGCAGGATATCAAGGGGTCCCTGGTGTTGACCGACCCGTACGGCCATCCGAGATGAAAGAGGAAGGGTGAGTGTCCATCTCTCCTTTCGTCGCTGACCTGCGCAGCCAGGCCTCTACGCTTGTGACGCTCGCTGTGTGGCACGGCTGGGTTGGGTGTCGACTCTGGGTCAATCTTAGATATGGGGGCGATGACGATGCCACCCGCGGTAGTCAACCTAGCCTCAACTACCTAGCTCTAGCCCTTGCTCTAGCACATCCGAAGTTCCTAGGTCTAGGTCTAAGCTAGGCTAGCACCGTCATGCACAGTAGAGCCGTCCACTTCCTCCTCCCTTGTCATGACCGCCTTTTGTTCTAGGCTACGGATGCTAATACCAGCGCTCTTCCCTTCCATGTTCCCCTGTCTCGCGTTCGCCTTGCCACGCGCGTGCTTCCAATCCGGGCGGTTGTATTTGTAGCAAAATGTTCATCGGAGGCCTCAACTGGGATACGACGGACGGTACATACATTGCGGTGCTTATCATCCTGTGCGCGGTAGTACTGAAGCAGAGCTGTCGCAGAGTCGTTGAGAAAATACTTCTCGCAGTTTGGCAAAGTCGAAGCGTGCACTATCATGCGGGACGCCGCGGGCCGCTCACGGTGCTTCGCGTTCCTGACTTTCGAGGATCCTGCATCCGTCAATGCGGTCATGGTCCGCGAGCACTTCCTCGACGGCAAGATAGTAAGCACACACTCCTCCGTCTCATCGTAAGCCAGTAGGTTGATGAGGTTGTACTGTAGATCGATCCCAAGCGTGCAATCCCAAGGCAGGAACACCAACGGGCGACTAAGCTGTTCATTGGCGGCCTGCCCGGCAGCGTCACCTCGGAGTCTATGCGGGAGTTCTTCTCCCAATTTGGCAAGGTGGTCGATGCGACCGTCATGCTCGACCGCGAGACGGGGCGGAGCAAGGGTTTCGGCTTCGTATCGTTTGAGAACGTTGACGTGCAGCCCATGCTCGGCTTCGGTAACCTCCAGATAGACGGCAAGCTCGTACGTGGTCCGATCTCGTCCATGGTTTTGACTGATTACTGATTGCTGACCTGCCCGTCTCGCAGATCGATGTGAAGCTCGCGCAACCCCGCTCGCAACGCGAGGCCTATGCCGAGGGTGGCGGAAACGCAGGTGGCGCCCGCGGAGGATACGGGAACAACAACAACAACGCCTACGGCACGCAGAACTTTGTCGGTGCCGCGGGCGCGAACGGCCAGGGCGGCAACGCCCCCTTCGACCCTCAAGCCCTCGCACAGCTCTATACACGGATGATCTCGCAGATCGGCGGTATGAACCCCATGATGGGCGGTATGAATCCCGCGATGAACCCCGCGATGATGGGCGGGCAGTTCGGCGGGCCCGGGATGGGCGGCGGCCCAGGTGGGATGGGCATGCGTGGAATGGGTGGGATGGGCATGGGCGGCGGACGTGGTGGACCCGTGGCGGGCGGTCCTGGTGCAGGCGTGCCAACAGGCCCTGCGTCGTTGGGCCCCAACGTCCCCCGTGGACCGCGGAACGCGCCGACAGGACCTAGTGGTGGCGTTGGCCCCCAGCGAGCAGGGCAACGCGGTCAGCACAGCTACCACCCGTACGCGCGGTGAAGCGGTTGGTCTGTTCGAGTGCGGTGAAGGGGGTTGGTTAACCGGCGGGGTTACGCTACATTGGACCGTTGTTCGAGTAATGTGTGCTATTGTATGTTATGCCGTGTCGAACGGTGCGATCTCGGGTTCTACGCTTTTATATCTTCTCTTCGTAGTTTTCTCCCAGACATGTCTCCCATCTCAATTTGAACGCATCTACTAGCATGCATGGTCTGTAGAGAGACACTCATTGTCACTCAAGTGAACTGCGTCCGTCGTGAGGACCGTCCAGAATAAGCGCCTATGCGTGATGCTCAATGCTGCTAAATGGGAAGACAAGTATACGTGCCTACTTGGCTGATGTGCTTCCGTAACCTGGCGCAGATCCGTTCATTCTTCTGCAAGCTCATGAGTAGACGTGCTGCAAGTTAACAGTGGTACGTAGCTCAACAAGCAGAAGATGCAACTTGTTTACCTTTCTGGTCGAGGAAGAGTCCAGATATGGAAGGAGTCTGGGCAGGGGTCTGGTAAACGTCGCTGAACCTTCAGGGCGTCGACGGCGTCGTTCAGCAGCACGTTCGACCGCCTTTTGCTTTCGTACTCCACCTGGACGATGCTGAACCTGCCTACGAGTTGCTTGCTTCACGAGCCCTGGGTCTTCACCTGGCGGGATTTTGGGCAAAATTGACTGACTTTCGCACATCCTTCAAATCGTCCATACTCGCCAACGGTATGAAGCACGCCGTGTCCCTCGATGTACGATGAAGAACACGGGGGGATGTGGTACGACGGGCAGGAGGAGAACGGTCAGATAAGCACGGGAAGGACTGGTGGGAAGACGCGGGTACTTGTGAGTTGATCCTCTATGTGATTGCTATGCAGAAGATAGTCCTTTCCGAAGGTCTCCACCTCTTTACAGACTCGAGCAAACTACGATTGCTCAGGCTGCTGAAATGCGGCGTTCTGGAGGAGGAAAGCCGTCGTCCCGGCGCGACGATAGCAGCATGGTGATGGGACATCGCCACCGCAGCCAAACAGGACCAAACATACCTTGTCGGGCGTTTACGCCTCTTCGAGACAAACGACGACGTTGTCCCGTCCTTTCTCCCGCTCATCAGTTGCGCTCTACTTCTCCTTTGTGACGCTCGGGGATCTGAACATACGCTGGGATAGCTGGACTCTGTGCGTACGGGTGCTTGAGGAAGATTCGAACGCTGTGGAAGTTGTGACTGCACAACTTCGCGCTCTGTAATCTTCCATGAACCCGTCATACCAACCTCCGGGCAATCAATTCGTCTTCCCGCAATACGACTACGCCCAGCCCGCCCAGCCTCCCCCACAACCTCCTCAAGAAGCTTATATTCCCCAGGACTTCCCTCCTCAGTACCCCACCTACCAGCCGGAGCCACAGTACAACGGCTACATCGACCCTCCCCCCGCTCCGCCACTTTACCCCCAGCCAGAGCCTTTCCCCTCCCCTGCTACAAGTCTCCGCATCAAGCTACCACCCATGGCTCCCTCCACCCGCCGCACCTCGCGCCACCAACCCAGTAGTCCCACCGCTTCCGGCTCCGAGTACCATGAGAGCAATGCATCCATGGATGCGGAGGAGAACCAACCACCCGCGGAAGAGGAGCACGAAGAGCCCGTGGAATATAGCGTGTCTTCCCGTGGCCGTCGAGTCGCGAAGAAGTCCTACCGGGAATCGGGCAGCGAGGAAGACCCTGCAGCGGACACCCAGGACGATCCCATAGACCTCATCCCTACGAAGGGGAAGTCGAGACGGGTTATCGTGGAAGATGATGAGGAGGAGGAAGAGGAAGAAGAAGAGGCGCCAGTCGGACGCTATGCCCTTCGTGGCCGCCCAAGCACAACGAAGCTCAATGGCTTCATTGTGAGCGACGACGAGAACGGTGAGGCTACCGTTGGCCGATACCCCACTCGCAGCCGGAGCAAGAACGCCTCTTCCAGTAACGGGGTCACAAATAGTGGCGGCCGCTCCACGCGACGTTCAAACGGCCGGTCGCAAACTCGAGCATCCACGTCTCAGAAGAAGCGTGTCTCCACACGACGGACACGCTCTAGTGCTCGCAACGATGAGGACGAGGACGGTTACGTCGATGAACCGTCTTCCGGCTCCGCAGATGGCGATGGCTCCCTCGACGAGGCCCCGGCGACGTCTCCGGAGCCTGAGTTGGACGCGGATGCGGATGCAGATGGGGAAGGAGATGCGGACGGCGACGCCGAGCCGGAGAACGACGGTAAGCCCTACGCACTGCGACAGAGGGCGAAGATCAACTACGCGATTCCCCCACCGCTGGAGGAGATGCGAGCGCCAGCCCCGAAGCCCCGTCCCGGTACCTCCAGATCGCATCGAGGTCACGGTAGACCCAAGCCCCCCGGATGGAGCGCGACCGGTGCAGAACTGAGCAGGTGGATGGGCGCGCCGGCTGATGATTCTGTGAGTTCGCCGTCAGTGCCAAACTCGTTACAGGTCTTACAAGTTGGCCCCCGTCAGGACTCTGACCACCTCACCCGGACACCTCGGAAACCCTTTGGAGGGCTCGCCGGGGCTGGTGGCGGAGGGGCGTTTGCTGGGGCAGGTAACGCTGGAGGCTTCCTGCCAGGAGACCTAGCTGCAGCCGCAGGGACCCCTTCAAACTTGGGGAAAGTAGGCGACGCCGGTATGTCCCCTATAGATGTCGCCACATCATTTGCTCATCTCTCCTTAGCCCTCGCGGATGCGGATCCCCTTGGTGTCAACCAGAATGTGACATTCGATGAAGTCGGCGGTTTGGACGATCGTGAGTGCATCTTACACAGTATCCACAGCACGTGCAGACGATTCGTCTTTCCAAGACATCAACTCGTTGAAGGAGATGACCCTCCTTCCACTATTATACCCCGAGGTCTTCCAAAGGTTCGATGTTACCCCTCCTCGTGGAGTCCTATTCCATGGTCCTCCTGGTACTGGTAAGACCCTCCTAGCACGTGCGTTGGCTGCTAGCTGTCGGTCAAATGGGAAGGGCATTTGTGAGTTGTTCTGTTGACTGAGAATGCCTCTCTCGCCCTTACCAGTCATGCAGCCTTCTTCATGCGCAAGGGCGCTGACTGTCTGTCGAAATGGGTCGGTGAGGCCGAGCGTCAACTTCGCCTTCTCTTCGAGGAAGCAAGAAATCAGCAGCCCAGCATCATCTTCTTTGACGAAATCGACGGTCTTGCCCCTGTGCGGTCATCGAAACAGGACCAGATCCATGCTTCGATCGTGTCGACGTTGCTCGCGCTCATGGACGGCATGGATGGTCGTGGCCAGGTCATCGTGATCGGTGCTACCAACCGACCCGACGCGATCGACCCCGCCCTGCGACGCCCTGGACGCTTTGACCGGGAGTTCTATTTCCCTCTTCCTGGCCTCGAAGCCAGAGAGCGGATCCTGCGCATCATGACTCGGAAGTGGGCCGGCTGGGAAGGCGAGAAGGGCGAGGAAAACGTTAAGGGGCTGGCCAAGCTCACCAAGGGATATGGTGGTGCTGACCTCAGGGTGAGTCGTTCGGACGATGCCTGAGCCGCGCGTTGCGTGCTGAACGCAGTGGTCATAGGCACTTTGCACCGAGGCTGCGTTGAATGCCGTTCAGCGGCGCTACCCCCAGATCTACAAGTCCAACGATCGACTTGTGCTAAAGCCGGAGACGATCGAGGTGGAACTCCGAGATTTCATGATCTCCATCAAGAGTGCGTTCCTGTCGATCGGTTTTGCCTTCGTCGTTAATGGGCGCTTACCGTTCGTCATGCATCTACAGAGCTCGTCCCTTCGTCGGCGCGCTCGGTATCTTCATCGGCGTCTCCGCTGCCGACGCAGCTTGTGCCTCTGCTGCAGGAGCCTCTGGACAGGATCAAGGAAGTCATCAACAAGGTCTTGCCCGTCAGCAAGAAGCGCACCGCACTTGAAGAGGCTGAATTCGAGGATGAGGGGTCCGAAAACGCTCTGGAGCGGGAGCTCATGTTGCAATGTACGTCATGCGCCGTGCATCGCTCAGGATCATGACTGATAGGCTCTCGCAGCGATGGAGACGCTGCGCATATACCGACCACGAGTGGTCCTGTACGGTCCTGTGGGCATGGGCCAAGGCTATGTCGCCGCCGCCGCCCTCCACCATCTGGAAGGTTATCATATCCAGAGTTTAGATCTGGGAACGCTCATGAGTGACTCAACGAGGGTGCGTTTGAGTGTTGTGTAGTTGGTCGTCTACTGACGACATTGTGATAGACCCCAGAGGCGGCGATCGTCCAGTTATTCGTCGAGGCTAAGCGGCATCAGCCTTCTGTCCTCTACATTCCGTCCTTGGTTGGCTGGTGCGCAGCTGTCTCCGAGGCAGCTCGGACAACCGTGCGTGCGATGCTTGACACGCTCTCCCCTACGGACCCTGTCCTATTGCTCGCCGTCGTGGATGGACCGTTCTCTCATCTGCCAAGGGATGTGCGACAATGGTTCGGTCCCACGCGAGAGAATCGTGTAGCCCTCTCCGCCCCGACCGCCACTCAGCGAGAGGCGTTCTTCGAAGGTCTCGTGAACGACGTCCGCCGCCCTCCAAATCATTTCCCTGATGGCGTCAAACGCAAGAAGCGTGTGCTAGAGGAGCTTCCCGTCGCGCCTCCCCTCCAGCCCCGCCAACCTACCGCCGCAGAGCTTGCGGTACAGGAGGAGAGCGATCAGCGTGTCATCACGTTGCTCAAGTACCGGCTGGGTCCTATCCTCTCCGAGCTGAAGAGGAAGTTCAAGCGTTTCACCAAGCGTGCCATGGTGAGTCCCCTGTACATTGTCGCTTAGAGGAGTTGACCAACTAGAGTGTAGGAGGAGTACAACTACGACTTCGATGCGCCACCCCCACAAGTCGAACTTGTATCGTCCACAGTCGAAGTGCATACAGGAGCGAACGGTGTCACCGAAGTGGTCAACGAGACTCGGACGCAGCAGATCGTCGAGCAGCCCATTGACGAGCAGGCTCAGCAGCAGATCGCGCTCCCTCCAGAACCTCGCCTCTTCGACATGGACTTGGAGCGCATGAGCGTCGAGCTGTACAAGGGACGCTACCTTACTCCGGATGACTTCCTCGGCGATATCCATAAGATCGTGCACAACGCGAACGTGCGGATCAACGAGGACCCCGAGCGCCTCTTCAGGGCGCAGGCGATGCTCACGGCCGCGGAAGTCAGCATCCAGGACTTCGACCCTCAGTTCAGGATGGAGTGTCAACGCATGGCCGTGCGGGAACGGCAACGGCGAGAGGAGTATCGGCGTAATAGGGAGAAGGAGAAGGCTCCCGGAGTGGTGCCCAACGGACAGACGTACGCCCCAGGGACGCGACGAAGCGCCCGGCATAACGGCCAAGAGCCGGACGTTCAGCCCACGGACGACCCCACCCAGCTCGAGCGGAGACTCAAGAGACAACGTTCGAATGAGGCTGCAGCGTCGCCGTCAGGGGACGAGACCGGCGAGCGTGCGGCGAAGAAGTCGCGTACCGAGGGTGAAGATGGCGAGGAGCCTACTAGCGCTGTCAACGGGGTTCAGTCTCCTACCACGAACGGGCGTTCCATGAGCGTGCGGTTCGCAGATGAGGTCGAACAGCCGTCATCGTCTCCTAAACTCGCTGGTTTGGAAGCCATATCCGAAGAAACCTCTTCCGAAGCCCCTCGCAGAAGCGGTTTCGACCCAGCGCTCCTCAACCCGATGCCATCACCTACGCGCGACACCATTCCTACGGATCCTCCTGACAACCCATTCACCCCTTCGAAAAGTGTGCCATCAGAACCGTTGGGCTCTCGCGGAGGATCTGCCGCTCCTCTCAACGGTCTTCCTTCGGACGCAGGAATCATCCTCGACAACGACCAACCCATGGAAGTCTCCCAGTCGACGGAAGCGCCTGCTGCCTCGGGCGAACCGACGCAGTCTGCTCAGCCCGAACAGCCCGAGCAACAGCCCATGGAGGTGGAACGCAGCCCAACGCCTCTCCCTGACTTCCACCTGGATGAAGATTCGCTCGCGGAGTTCAAATTGTACCTGCGTGACGCCACCGGATCGCTCAACATCGAGCAGCTCGAGCAATTACGTGCGACGTGCCTCGCGCTCGTGTGGAAGCACCGATCTGAGTGGGACCGGACGGGCCTGCTGAGCGAGCTGAAGGCGACCGCACGCGAGTTCGTCGAAGAGGTCTCGCTGGACATGATGGACACGTCGTCGCCGTAAGGGTCGTGTGTGCGGTGTCGTATATTGGGTATCGGGACGCTTGTAGATTATCATCTTGTTATTGTACGCGTGCTCATGTATTGTCAGTGTTCTTATATATCGTTACTTCGTTCGCCCGCGAATCTACCGAATCTACACTCGTTCATACCCTACCCGACGGATGTCGTTGTCCCTTACGCCTCAGGAATCATCAATCAGGCCTCGATGTTCGATTGTACTATCCTACGCTTACATTCACGTACACTAAGAGCCCCGTTGTATCAAGTCGTCCGGCCATGGGCAGGGTGATCAAGCCTTCAGAACGTCCACAAATGCGCAGTCCTCCCAATTCAGTACTCGCCCTCTATCCGTCACGCCCTGAACGTAGAACCGGACACCCTTGGCAGTCGCGACCTCTGGAGGTAAACATGCAGGATCCACATAAAACCTGTTCTCCCGCCCGTCCAGGCCCGTAGTCCCGATGAACGTCGCTTGCTCCGGGAGCAAGGCCGTACCCTCGGCCGTGTGAGCCTGCACGTACACGTTGAAATATAGGAAACCAGGAAGGGCCTCGTCTATGACCCAACACGGCCGCGGATCCTCGGGGGATGTGAGGGAAATAGTGGGTACAGGCCCGAGCGACATGCCCGTTCCCCACGTGAGGACGCCAGAGAATGGGTTCGAGGACGCGCCTGTTTGGGCCGTGTGGTCCGCCCAGATCACCTTCGGCTGGGGAATAGTATGGTCAGGGGTATGGGGATTGGGGTACACGCTGAGTGCGCCAACGTGAATGGTGAAGTCACTGGCTTCCGAGGGGTCTTCGCACGCGAAACCGACGACAAGTCCAGCTGCACTGAGGATGTCAACATCGCGCGTGACTGGGAGCTTGAAGTCGACTGTGAGCTCGGACCATCCTTCGGGGAGAGGGGCTTGTCCGGCGGGTGTTGGAACATGCGTGACTTCAAACTCCATCTCGAGACCCGGTACGAGGGCCTTGACGGATGCTCCGACGTCAATGTCCACCAAGCCTGCAGTTTTTACAACGGCCGACATCTGGTAGGACACTCCGGGCGTGATCGAGAGGGATTGGAGGGGCATCCACAGACAACGGAAGAACGCATCCTCGGCGTCGGAGCCTGCCACCGCTACAGAGATGACGAGTGAGCTGCCACCCAGCCAAGCATCCTCCATGTAGAGGTCCGCCGTCGCTTCTGGCAGTGGTTCGTCGCGCTCGCCATTCTCCCAGGACAGAGTGGGCCTCGGGAAGACCAAATCGCCTATGGAGGTCGTCTTGTCCAGATCGGTCCATCCATGATCGGTATGCAATACCCTCACTCCTCGTACGAACCAGGACCAACCCACGCCAGGAGAGAACGTCGTGATGAACGGGAGGTTGGCAGGATTAGGCGGCGGAATGCGGGGGAAAAATTCGGCGATAGGCATGAAGGCGCCATGTTCGCAGGCGGGCTCGCCCTCCCGGGGATTCCAGTCCGGCACAGGGACGACCTCGTCTTTCTTTGTCGGACCAAGCCAAAGTTTGCGCTCATACTCCCACCACGTCTTCCACGACCAACCGGGCTTGTCCTGCTCGCTCTCCCATGTCCACGCGTGTCCGAAAAGCGCAACGCTAAGACCGAGGGATGGGGGGTCGATGTGGGAGATGGCCTTGTAGAGACCGAACCCGCCACCGCCATGTGATCCGCGTCCCCAGACATCAACTCCAATGTACAGGTCCTGGAGTTGCTTCTGACGGGAGGATTCTGGCTGATCGAGACTGAGGAGATATTGTGCTGTCGCGTTAGGGTAATGCGAGCGCCACTGTGGACCGTGTGAGCTTCATGGTCTCATTCTACGGAGGAGACACTCACGGTATAATTCGAGAAGAATCCGGTGGATGGCAGGAAGAAGGGGAGATTGATACTGTTAAGCCGGTCTTGCCAGGCCAGTCTCCCGTCCACAATGACGCTGTCGTACCTACATGCGCAATGCAGTTTTAACGTCTACGCAAGCTCACCATACGAATTCTTACTACTGACCATATTACGTGCGCATGATCCCCTACTATGCGTTTCAGTTCTCGCTCCAGCATCGCGATCCACAGTGTCAAGGCGCGTGTCTGCTCTACACCTCCATGGAGAGCAGTCTCGATATTGAGCAGATACCCGTCAAATCCACGCTGGTAGGCCAGCTCCGCAAGCACTTTTGCATAGTGCGGGGATACTGGGAGCGTCGTGTTCGCGTTGGACTTCGCCGGCCCTGTCAATGATTTGGGAAGAGGCCCTACGAGGAGACGTAGGCAGTCTGCCTCGGATTCAGCGTGCTCGAAGATGCTATCGACAAACAGTCTGTTAGCTGTCTGAGAGCATTGCATAGGTGCCCGATGCGCTGCGCCTCACATCGTGCCAAGCATCTTCACGCCATGGCGATGAGCAGCAGTGGTCCATCCTGACGGAGGTACCGTGATTCTGTGGTGCGCGAAGCTTCATTGGCACATTGTTAGAAGAAGCTCATGAAAGACGAGAGTTGATACTCACTATATGAAGCTGTCACAATGATGCCAGAAGTTGAACGTGTACGCTGGAGCCGTGGGTGATTCTGTATAGCCTCCCTGCGTATTCCGACAAACTTAAGCGGGTATGCGGGTGATGTAGTCGAGAGACCAACCTTGTAGTCGTGACAGACCTAGGCAAACGGCATTCATCAATAGTCGTAAGTGCACATTCAGATGGGTACTCACGAGGAGTTTGCCTCCTGTATTTACGTCGCTCACGCCCTCCGTGTACTTGCGCGGGGTGTAAGGCAGCACACCGCGGAGTTTCCTTGGACTCGCGGGGGCTTGAGCCCAAGCGTCGAGATCAGACAAAGATTTGAAGTACGGGGCCTCATCGGAGACAAGCGTAGAATGATTCGATCCCTTGAGAGGCATTCCGACAGAACCGGCGTGCTGGCGGTGGTAGTCTACAACAAGTAAGACGGACTCTGCTGCGATCTGTTGAACTCAGATGCCGATACTACTACTCGGAGAACTACCCGGCCCGGTCCTTGCCGCGTACAGTACTGCAAAGCGCGAAAGAGCGTAGCGACGACAGAGACAGCGTAGAAAGCTATGAGCTACGAAGAAACGATCACCAACGCCCTCGGCGCCCACTGCCGGGACCTTGGTATGGTCCATAGTCTGGCGGGGGTCTCCCACCTGCATGGGCTGAATCAACGTCGGCTACGGCGTCGAGCGAGGGAGCGCCTACCTGGACGGGTAGCGGAAGGCGGCGATCGGGCCCTGCCCGCGGTCGTTGACGGTATCACAGCGTTGCGGAAGACTTGCATGAGGTCATCGGTACGGAAGACAGGCCCTAGAAACGACATCGGCGTCAGCGATGCATCTGAATAGACACCAGGATGTGCATACCATCGAATGAGCTAGCTGTCGGCAGAGTACCGATGAACCACGAGAGCACGCTGGGCAGCACCACGCCCTTGTCTTCCTCTCTCTCCTCCTTGAAAGACCTTCTCGAAGGTGCATCACGCTCGCGGTCTCGCTCCCACATGGGCGAGTTGTGGCGGCGGCCGCGCGGCCCATCACGGCCCTCTCGCCAGTCGCGGTCACGTTCTCTGACCGGACTCGTAGGACGCTGTCGCTTGGAAGGATACTCAGTCCGGCTTTCCTCGCGCCGTCTATGCTCAGGGGATGCTGCTCTCTTCGAGCTGCTCGGGGCCAGAGGTGGCGTGTCCTTGGCTGTGGGCGTGAGGAGCGACTGCAGGGTCTCAGTCCGCAGAAGGTTCCCACTACCGGTGCCACGCGAAGACTGCCGTCCGAGCACGAAGCCCAAGTCACGCACTGCAATGGCATCGATGTTCAAATACTTGTGGCGCTCCGCGAACCTCTTGATCGGCGTATCTGCTCGGAAAATTAGCGATGTCTGCATCGTCACAATCAAAGGGACGAACCATTGGGGTAGACTTCGGCCATGCGCTTCTCGAGCTTGTGAGCAGCTGCCAGGTCGCCGTACTGATACTCATATCGTGCCCAACGGTCCCACAGAGGACGGGCCTTGTCAGCAGAAAAGGTTCCAATCACACGTTCAAACAGAGCCCGCGCATCTACACGAACATCGGCCGTCAGTTTACAACTCACGAAGACTACGAGGTACGCACTGTTCTCGTCGTTGATAGAGATGAGGAAGCCAAGGTAGCGAAGCACGAACTCGACTTCTTCGCCGAAGGTCTCCATACCCTTCTCAAATATCCTGCTTGCGACTTGGACATCCTTGTTGCCGCAGTGGTATTCCATCAGGGCTGTGTGGGGTGAACATCGGCGAGCAGACACCATGACCGAGGAGCATACTCACCCGCGGCTTCGTAGACTTCCCAGGGCGTCCATCTGTCTCTGCGAGCCTTGCCGAAGACATTCCGCGCGGACTTGAGGCCCTCAGCACGACGACCGAAACGCATGTACATGATGTACACGATGCCATAATCAGTCCGCTTGTCGATCAGTTCCTTCGACTTTGGCGGCTTGTCGTCTGACCCTTGCGACGCGAACGAAGAGTTCTGGGATGGAGGCTGTGACTGCGACTGCGACGCGTTCGGCGTGACGTCCATCGCGTTGGGGTCTGTTTTCTGTGAGTTCTGGGAGCTGAGCGCATTGTTCGATGAGTTCGCGGCGTTGACGCGGTCTTCGGTCGCCTCAAGGTCCTTGCGGAGAACCTCGAGGAATCTCTCATACGTCGCGTGAACTTCTGCGAAGTTGGACTGGAGCTCCAGCGCTTCGGCATAGGCAAAGTTCAGCACGAAGCTGGGGGCTAGAATCAGTAGCGGTCACGCCTTCCCATCGCGTATAGCTCACCTCGACGGGTTCGCCTCGATACCGGACTTCAGGAGGGCGATGGCTTCATCTGTCTTACCGATGCTGTTCGTCCAGGCGTACGCCATGTACCTTCATGCGCCGCAAACATGAGGACGAGAGCGGTTATATGGGTATACCGTGCCGACGAGTACGCACCAAATTTCAGAGTAATAACGCATGCGCACGACGGCCTTGCGGTACACACTTTGCACACGCTGCAGGAAAGTCGCACGATCCTTTTCCTCTATCTCGAGCGGGTTGCTCTCCTCCCACTTGAGGTACAGTCGCCAGCGTTGGACGAGGGCCTTGTCGCCCTGGTTGAACGTAGGCGGCCTCGGCAACCATATTGCCGGGCGATTACCGCGAGACGAGGGTGGAGGGAAGAGCACGGTGATGTGCTCCTGGAGTTGATTCAGGACGGTACGCGCTTGCATGTGAGCCTCTTGCAGATCGGAGATAAACTTCTTGGCCTATGGCGTACTGCTCGTTAGCAACTCGCTCCGTGCAGATGTCGTACTTGTTGAGCTCACCGTAATCCTGTTCAGCCCGTTCTCAAACTCTTGGTATTCTTCCCAGAGTTTCTTCACGTTCTCCATGGGAATCTGCACGGCATGTTGGTACGCCTTTCGGACAGCATCCATCTTCTGCTGCTCCTCCCATGTTGTGTTGGTCTAGATCCGTCGGTCAGTGAATTGCTCAAGCAACCAAATGGAGTATAAATGGTGATCTGAGGGACAACTCTCGTCTCGGTGACGCACACAGAATGTAGAAGGGGGGAAGGGGTATGGCCATTGAGAACATTACAAGACCATACAGTGGTGCTAGCGACAATATAGGACCTAGGGGGCAAGCGAAGCTAATTCACACGAGAGGAGTATAGGGCATGTTCCTGCAATGCACCGTATGCCCACACTCCCGCAATGCAGCAGGCACATCAGGGTGTACGCCATTGCATACAAGAAGACTCAGATCTCAGATCATCGGCGGACAACCCTTGTCGTCAGCCAACCAGTACGTCTCAGAACCCTTCAGGCTTGAGCGTACGTGCGGCATGCGACTGCGACGTGTACGCAGGGTTGCGGCGGTTAGGTCACGTAGCCATGCATGTCTGCGGCATTGACGAATGCCCGACTATGCAACATTGAGCGCAGACGATACACTGAGCTATTCTTCATAGCTCCGTGACAGCTACAGCGGACTTAGATCCCACATCATCCTCGGCGAGAAAGGACCGAGATCTGGGCAACGGCGACGAAGATGATCACACCCCGACGGAGGAACCGGACCAGACAAGCAGGAAAATGGTATTCTGGATGGCACATACCTCGCCGTCCTTGAGGAAATTGATGTAGTCTTGCCATATCTCGAAGCTGTCCTTGTCCTGCCCGATGTGACCAAGGGCGAAGTCGTAGCACTTCCGTATGACTTCTCGCGCGTTGGGGCCGGTTGTCACTCTCCTGCTTGTTGTGTGAGCAGATCAGCCACGATATGCAGTGCGGCCTACTATACCTGATGTACGTCAGATAAAACTTGAGCAGCTCTACTGAAGGTGTCGTTCTCAGCAAGAATCGTCTGAAGAGAGCCTCAGCCTGGCCAAATTGGGACGGGTCGTCCAGGAAGTGCTTCAGGTACGCGATTTGCACAGAGGGCTATACACACTGGCAGTCAGACGGGGAGCTTTGCAGGCGAACATGCACACATTGATTCTGACAGTGTTGGGGTAGGTTTCAAGCATGCCTTCGTATGTGTTCTTGATCTTCTCAATGTCACCCGAGTCTTCGGCGAGATCGACCAACTTCAGCCATCCATCTGCGTCCACAGGCTTTTCTCGCAGCTGTGCACGCAGTCGATCCCACTCAGACTGTGGAGGCGGGGTCGGATCCTGCTTGACGGCTGCCGCTTCTTGACCGTTTGCTTGAGTGGGCGTCGGCGTAGGCGAGAATTGTGGCGCGGTTTGCAGCTGACGCAGGGCGTTCATGATGTCCTGAGAGAGCTCAGGCTTCTCACCCGTGTCAACCGACATAGCATCTTGGGAGCCCGTAGACGGAGGTTCGGACATATCGAGATCGTTGCAGAAAGTCAAGGAGGCGTCGTCCTCGTCGCCGTCGTTGCCTCACCAGAACTTGCCCGGCCCTGTTTGGCCTTGCTTGCGCTTAGGTAAGCGTCAGAGACGCGTCGCGTCGCGCGCAAAGGCCCAAGTCGCGGCGTCGCGTCTTTGCCCAGCTCTCACACCATCGGACTTTGTTCCTGTTCCTCTCTACCCTTGCTTCGCTCTTTCTATTCCTCCCAGTCGGTGACCTATGGAGGCTCCTGCAAAGGCCTTGAAAGCAGTGCATGCTGCTCTCTCTAAAAGCAAGCTCAGAGACAAGAAACGGCTGGTGGATATCGCGGGTCACGTTTCGTCGCACCTGGTGCTGCTTGTATGCTACTACATCGCTCTGTTTTGCACGCTCAGCTGAACAGCGAGACAGAAACTGTCGTCTCTATCCGAACAAGTAGCGCGGAAACTATCAAGCTTCCTGCGAGAGTCACTCACGATACTCTACCCGGTGGTCGGTCTTCCCGCTCTGCAGTTGGCCGGTGCTATACTGGAGTCTGTGTACCACGAGCGTCTCCTACCATCCATCGGAAGCCTCCATCGTGACCAGCAAGATCTCTGGGAGTCAGTCTTGCATGCACTACTCGCCGGTGTACTGGTCAGTCAGTTGGCGTCGTTTCTGCGCGCCGAGACGACGCTTGATGATATCCATAGGACTATCTGGATACCCATGAGACGAAAGACGCCAAGATTATGATTGGGGATGCCCTATATCCTTCACTGTGCGAAGTGTGCTTATCACTCACTGCTCCGAGGACGAGTATCGACCTGCGTTGTACGGTTCGTGATTGTCGTCGATCTAAGGACGTGTCTCGATCTGATCGATGACCCCTACAGGCCTACAACATCTTGTCTGACTCCGCCGCTTCACACCATGTCAATCAACAGAAATTGCGAGACGAAGACATACTAGGTGGCGAGCGTCTTGGCTCATGTCTCTGGAGGACGAAAGGCCCGTCGTCTTCGTATTTTGTACTGGACAATCGGTTCTCACAAACTCTTCAGATTATCTCGCCTTGGAGGGTCTCTTGAACATATTCGCTCGCGCCCTCCCTTCTACGCACAACTCTGCTTCGGGCAGGTCCAAGCGGACCGCATATATTCACTCTGTCTTCAAATCCTGCGCGCCCCCTGAAGCATCCATGGCGGCTGAGGAGATCATTGAGCTTCTCGAGAACGTGCCTACTAGCAATTGGGAAGATACTGCTTTGAATATCGTCGACGTCTTGGCGAGGAGTAATATCTCGTAGTGCGTGCGTCATCTACTAATACTCAGATCCACGTCTAACACCTGTTACACAGTCCCCAGCCATTTATCGCACGGGAGGTCATCGCGTGTGGCAATACGTTTCGTTCCGACCGACTATATGCGGATGGAAAGGGTCTTCTGGTCAACGTATTGCTCGATGTGAGTATACCAACACTTTGTCGTCCCATGACAACTCATGTCCGTGTCTTGGTAGGATGAGCACTGCGAATCTTTGGGGATAGAATACTCAACCATCCAGGACGTAGACATCGGTCAGGCCGCTCGGCATATGGTACAGGTTACTATGCTCCTCTCTCAACCACCTCGCCTCGGGAAGGACCATATATACCCACGAAGCGCCGATACCACTTGTCCTGCCCTCCGTGTTACGTTCGCCCTTCCAGATGATCGAATCGATAGGCTGAAAAGGGCGTTGAAGTCTAGGGGCTTAGGTCCGGTAAGGCAGCACTTTCCCTTTCATGTAACATTCCGCTGAAATGTCTGTGGATACTGCGCAGCGTTGTCCGATCCTGGACATATTGGCCACAGAATCTGAGCCCCGATCGTCACTCGCGGTAGAGCCTGCCAATCTAGAACTTGACAGCAACGGCCGGCTTGTCCAGGAGCTCAGTCAGACTGAGGTAGGTGGTATGTCAAAAGCGCTCTCATGAATTCTCTAACAACAGCATGATTACAGAGAATAGAGAACGTATCGCAATGTGAGTGCATGCTGAGTCCGGACACATCCTCACTCTGACCAGTATCTGTAAAAGTCTACCAAACCAATGAAGCAAGCGACTCTATAACATCTCCGGAGGATTCACAAGACTTTGGCGACATCGTCATCGCACCTTCCCCAGTGCAAGCGCGATCGTCTCCCCCTCAGTCTGGCGCCCTTTCACGCGTGCCCGCCACTGCTGAGCCTCCTGCTCCTGGTCGCCTTGATTCTCTTGGAGATGTTCAACAGCCCCCTGGCCCCTGTGCCGAGAAACCCCTCCTGCCCAAGGCTATTGACGTCTCGTCATTGTCTCGTTCTGGAAGTCATAGTATCCGCGCAGCGGCTTTTGGACTGAGCGACGAAGAGCTTTCTGAGATCTCTGACTACGAGAGTTCTCCTCCTCGGTCTAAGGTTCTTCGGCGATCCAGCACTACGACCAGTCTTGTCCGCGGGCGCATCCCATTCGAGCCGATCCTTGCCACCAGCACTGGTACTAGTAGCTCTGCGACTCGCGTGGCTCGTGGCGGTATCGGCAATGTTGTACTCGACTCTGATGACGACTATCCGCCTGCAGCTCCTGTTTCTCCTGCTCGTCGTCGCACCAAGCAGAAAGCCCTTATACGCGGCTCTACGGTTGACGAATCTCAACCTCCTTTTGCTGGTGTCCTGGCTGTGGCTGGTCCTCCTGCTCATATTCCGACGACTGCTGTCCCCTTGACTCCGTCCCCTTTGCCTGGGGATGTCACACTGGTGCCCTCGACTGGCCCTGAGAAAGTCTTACGCTTCTCTGATATCCCTGCCCCTGACTTTAATGCTGCCTTGTCCTCTCCGCTTGTGGCTCCGAAATCTGTCTTGAAGAGTGCTATTGCTAGAAAGACTGCTCAGTCTCAGCTCGCTACGTCTGCCCTGCCGCCGTCCAGTCCTGCTATCGCTTCTGGTACTACGCCTGTGAATGAGTGCAAGAATTCTGCCCTGAAGGCAAGTGATATCCTGAACGACCTCGGTGAGGCTCTATATGTGTCTACAGACAACGCCTTCTGATCGTGTTTGACAGTCCCACCATCGAGTTCACCCACCCCGGGTGCGAAGAAGACAGTCAGGGCGAAGCTTCGCAAGAGAGAAGACAATACAGAGAAGGCCACCATCAGCACATCCACGAAAAGGAAAGCATTGGAGACAGACGACGTGGAAAACTCGGATCCGGCCATCCTTCCAGCAGGAAGGCCCGCAAAGCGCACGCGAGGGCACGCGGAACTTCCTGCACCAGCGACGAATGTATCTGGTGGCATGGACACCGAACCTCACACGGGTAACGCGCGGGAACTGCCGGAACTGCACGCTGCTCGTGCGCGATCCAAGGCAGCTCCTCGTCCAATGAAGAAGTATCGTGTGAAGAAAGGACGAGCATCTTCGCCAATCTTATCACCCCTGAAAGAGGTACCGTCTGTCGACTACGACGCGCTTCCCAGTCCTCCGCGTCCTCATGCCGCCGCCAAGTCGTCTTCGCCCGCCCACCAGACAAACCAAAGGACAAAGCCGAAGCCGAGACCGAAGCGGAAGGTCGCGCCGAAGGGGGAAGTCTCGAAAAAGCCAGCTGCTGAAGCTCCTATGGCCAAGGCAAGAGAAGACGCGGGGGTGCGAGACAAGCACAGTGCCGTAGCCAAGACTGCCGCAGGCGCTGTGCGAGCGCGACCGATCCGCGCTCGAGCAGTAAAGAATGCAGCGCCGGTAGATGATGGAACGTGCGCCCAAGGCGGAGCGGTGGCGGTCTCGGTGGTGGATCAGCCCCTCAGTGCACCCAGTGCCACTAACCCAGAACCGCCCCGCCCCCAGCCGGGAAATAACGATGCCGTTGCTGCGTTGGACAACTCTACTGACGCGCTAAGAGACGCCTCCGAGTTCGCAGTCGTCGTGGATATTCAGACGGTGAACCGAGTCATGAGCTCGTCTGGTTCCAATGCTCACGAGCAACGCAGGAATCTGAGACCCATACTGTCAAGCCTCCCCGGGATGAGGTTGTACTCATGAATCCCTCCGCGGCACTCCCTTCGAAGCGCCACCGTGCTGGTGGTAGCGAGGTGCGCGTCTTCTCACCGGGGTGCCAGACCTCAACCTCACGCGTCTTCGTAGCGCGGGGACCTGAACGCTACATCCGACAAGTCGAACGTGACTCCTTGGGACACCGCTTTCGAGCACGCACAAGGGGGCCACCGTGATGAAGTAGCCCCTGATGCGTGTCCGTCGTCCCTGGTGTCCCTCGTGCCTGAGCCCATGGAGGTCGACGAAGTCGGCGTATCGCCACCGCGACACTGTTCCGCGGAGAGCAACGGTACATCGCTTCCAAGCGTGGCCGAAGTAAGCGTACCACGGGTTGCTGGCTCGGGCCTTGCCCATGGACGCCCTGACGCAATCATCGAAACTAAGGCAGAGGCTGCCGCTCTGTGTGGTATATTGAAGCCCGCTCCCCAGGTAACTCGCCTTGATGCATCATGTCATGTGCGGATTAATCATCGTGGCTAGTCCCATATTGCGTCGGGTGGTCGGAAGGGCAGACACACCGGAGCCGTGCCGGAACCCGTAGGGCCATATCATATCACACTCTGGGACTGGACTCACGGTTGTCGCGAAGCAGGGACTCGACGCCTCGCCTATTGTCATCAAGAAGGAGGCTGAGACCATCGATTTGACTCTGGACTCCCCTCCAGCGATCGTGAAGCGAACTCTTCCACGCGCGCGTGGGCGCGACCTTGAAGCCCGGACGACGCTCGTTCACACATCGGCCACATTGGAGTCGGGCGGAATGGAGCCCGGAAATAGGACTGTTGCTGCGTCTACAGACTGCAACGACGGCGCTGACGTTCTCTCGTACCTCCGCAAAGTCAAAGGCCACGATATACGGCTCCTCACACCTCAGAAGGAGGTCCGTCTTCAAGCTTCGAGAAGTCGAGGCGGCGATGTATCCCGAGACACGCCAGAACGGCGTTTTCTGTCAGCAGTATCAGGTAGGAATGAATGCTTGAACGCGTTCCGCCAAATTGACAACCGCTTACAGGCCCCTTGCCCCGCGTCACGCGTGAGCGCGATGCTCAAGATAACGCATACGATGAGCGAGGTCCGTCCAGCAACGCAGCCGCCGACTCAAGTGTCGGCAGAATTATAGACGTGCTGAACCAATTTCATGAGGTTCGTTCGTATCGCTGTTGGTCATCGCAAACGTCGTTGAGCACATGTTCTACAGGTCATCATTCACAACGTCGAGAACAAGTTCGCAGGTGTCCGGCACCACGCTCGACTCGGTCGCAACAAACTCCTGCGCAACGCTATAGAGGACTTGATATCGTTACGGACAGACAGGTCGGTTTCTACGTGGACGAGTGGCCATGATACTGATATTATTGTTAGCGTGAATCAGTTCAACAAGCTCGTAGACCTTGAGGCCGAGTACGCGACTTCTGGTCGTGGCTTGATCCACAACAGCGAGGACTGGATGAAGACGAACATTGAACTTGACCGCCACCTTACTCGAGCCCTGGAGCAGCATGACCGGACGATGCTGTCGAAGAAGATGCCGCTAAGCTTGGTGGCCTTGACACTGTGAACTCTGCTGGTTTCCTCTTAGTCGATTACGCGTATTCCTGTGCTCGCGGACGCGCTTCACACGAGAATAGGATGGACGTTCACTCACGGCGCGCTAGCGTCGCTGGTAACTTGTTTCATTGAAGCCATGGGTAGGCGCCAACATTAGTGCGTAGTGCGGGCGTCCGTTAGTGCGGTCCGATCCCCTGATCATCATCGGCTCGTACTGTGGAAGGGAGAAGGGCACACGCGGGCGTGCACAGGTACAAACTTTTTATCGACCTCGTTGGCTCACTCGGCCTATCGGTCTCATCTCCAGGCAGGGCAGTTTCTTGAGAACGTTTCGCCGCCGAGCGGTGCTACGGGAACCGCGCTCAGAGCAACGTGGACCCACTCGAGCATAGCTGTTATTGTGAGTGTGTACGGCGTCTCGCAATGGGAAATTCTCATCTTCGGCTCTATACACGAAGTGCGACGGATCCGCCCGTATTGGGACCGGCATCAGGCGCCACGCCTTAGTGAACCAACGCCGACGCCCCCTTACCGATCTACCCCCCAACAACTGTCAGTGGAGGTCGTGCAAAACCAGCTGCACTAATCGCGCTTCGCCTCTCATGATGACGTGCCTATATCGCTCAACGATATTTCCGTGCATAGAGGTGCCAACGGGAATTCGCGTCATTTTGCGCACTCCCGCAGCGTCTGAGTTCAATCTGCAGCATTTACATCGGCCTTGACAGAAAGTTTAGAACTCTGCGGACAGACTGCTACGAACAACGGACAATAGCTGATAACATTTTTATGTTCCAATTGCAAGCGTCTCTGCTGATTCAGCTGCCAGCCCATCTCGGTTCAAATCATGTTCAGTAGCCTGCAGGCCAGTCTGAAACGAAGACCGCTTGCATCTCTCCTGGGTGCCAGTCTCGTTCCACCCTATGACTTCCAATTATTTGGGTGAGGATCTCCGTTATTCCGAAGCCGGTTATGACGCTCATGGCATTCTTACCGTCGGATACAGCTGGCCGCCCGCTAGGTGCTCTCGTTTGAGCGCCGGCATCCATATCAAACAACCTGTGCACCCTTCTTACTCGCCGGAGCACATCCGACGTTTTGCACCGTACGTTGCTTTTTGTACTGCTCTGTCACACTGATCTGCGGCGTTTCGTCCCGCCATCAGCGGCGGAACCATTTCAGCCTAAGCCGAGACGATTATTCGCATGCAGGAGACAGTCGTACTGACAATTCTGCGGTGCCGTTCCGGAGGGCACGCACGGACCGTCTGCGTATATATCGCACCCTGTAGCGGCTCGTCAAATCAACAACCATGGTCGCCTCCTCGCTCCCCCAGCAGGGCGCTGTGTCTCAACTCACCCTCGCCCCCGCTGCCACTCTTTCAGAAGCCACCCTCCATGAGCCGAAGGCGGGATCCAATAAGGGCTCAGCCTTCTGGCTCTCCTTCACGGCTATTCTGGTGGCCATGTTTCTCAGCGCGTTGGACCTGTCGGCCGTTCCTACCGCACTTCCCACTATCACCGAGGACCTCAACGGCGGCGACAAGTTCGTCTGGATAGGATCCGCGTATGGTCTCTCCAGCGCCGCTGTCCTGCTACTCTCGGGACGCTTCGCAGATATATTCGGGCGCAAGCCTGTAATGCTTTCGAGCATCACTCTGTTTACCATCGGTAGCATCCTCGCCGGAGTCTCGAAGAGCATGGACATGCTCATTGCTGCACGAGGTGCGTATCCGATGACATATCGTAATCCCCACATCAATGTTTGAGTATTTCTGACACTGGTATGGCGCACCGCAGTGATTCAAGGGATAGGCGGTGGATCCATCATCAACATGGCGGAGATCATCACTTCCGATCTAGTCCCGCTCGCCGAGCGCGGTATCTACCAAGGCATGATCGTTCTTGTGTGGGCTCTCGCGGCTGGTGTCGGACCCGTAATTGTGAGTCGTTCAACCCACTGGTGCCCTGCAAAAAGACTGAACAACTGGCGTACATAGGGTGCTTCGTTGGCCCAGAAGGCTTCATGGCGATGGATTTTCTGTGAGAGCATTCTCCTACGTCATATCGGTGCCTTCCCACTAACATCTAGCAATAGACCTTAATTTGCCGCTCACGGGCATCGCTTTCGTCCTTGTGATGGTGTTTCTACGGGTGCGCTCTCCAGCAGGTTCCGTTTGGGAGAAGCTTGCGCGAGTCGATTGGATGTGAGTGCATATACTCCTACCACAGCTACGATCGTCTGACATCTTTTTGTCCATAGCGGCAATATCCTCATGGCCGCAGGGACAACGCTCGCGCTCCTCGGTCTTACGTGGGGAGGAATCCACTATCCATGGGACTCGGCACATGTTCTTGTACCTTTGGTCCTCGGCCTATTCCTCATGGGACTGTTTTTCGTCTATGAGATAACCATCCCTGCTGAGCCCACTCTTCCTTTGGAAGTAATCGCCAACCGCACTAGCGCCTCCGCGTGAGTCCTTCGCACCACGAGATCGGTTGTGTTCTGACTGCACATGCTCAGATACTTTGCCACGTTCATTCACGGAATCACCAGCATCTCTGCCATCTGTGAGTAATGGGCCTACTCGGTTTCATCCTATTGTACTGAAGAGTTCATCCGTGCAGATTACCTTCCTGTCTACTTCCAGGCCTGCCTAGGCGCTTCTCCTCTGCGGTCCAGCGTACAGACTCTCCCCACCGCGCTTGTGATCGCGCCCTTTGCTCTGTTGTGCGGTCTCACCGTCAAGATGACGAACAAGTACCGACCCGTCAACGTCGTCGGTTGGGTCATTTCTATCGTTGGATTCGGCCTTCTGTGTTTGCTGCGCGCCGACAGTTCCACGGCGCAGTGGGTTGGCTTCCAATTTCTCATGTCAGTCGGGACAGGTATCATTGTGAGTCCTCGCCGTGTTCATCCGCATCCAGCCAGCACCGGTTTGTATTAATGTCGTACAATCTAGTATGCGTCTACGATCTTTGCCATTCTCGCACCTCTCCCGATATCCCGAAACGCTTCAGCGCTAGCCTTCTACACTTTCTGCCGCACCTTCGCCCAGGTAAGCCGTGGAACGCGATGCACCGTCCAGTGATGGACGCGTACTGACACTCGTCCGCAGACGTGGGGTATCACCATCTCCGGTACGATCCTGCAGAACCAGCTCAATAACCGCCTCCCGCCCGCGTTCGCGGCCCAGTTCCCCGCCGGCGTCGAGATCTCGTACGCCGCCATCCCCATCATCGGTCGTCTCGAGCCGGCACTGCGGGACGAGGTCCGCGTTGCCTTCGCGGACAGCATGACCGTCATCTGGCAGGTCATGGTCGGGCTGTGTGGGCTCGGCATCCTGTCGCTCCTTCTGCTGAAGGAAATGCCTATGCTCAAGCACACCGACGAGACGTACGGCTTGGATCTGCAAAACAAGGGCTCGACCGACAGCCTGAATCGCGATGCGGAGAAGGGCAACCGCACTGCGTTGTAGGTGAAGGGCGTCATGATGGGCTGTGGTCTCTTCTATTGAACACCTTTATAATCGTAAACATGCTCGTTGGTATTTATCCTGAAAGGTACAAGATACTTCACAACCCTTACGCACGTCACTGTACAATATACTAGGTTCACACACGAAATTTGAAACGTAAAGATACAGGCGGAGCCCGTGGAGCCATGGAGAAAGATCAAGCAAGGAAGCAGAAGGGAAGTTTCTATATACGAGCAGAACATGTATCGCAGGATTTTGTACAATCAATGGTGCGGTGCCTCTCTCTGGCGATCGGAATACGGTGGCTAAGATTATACAACAAGGGGAGGTGGAGGACGTCGCGAAGAGTGAAGAGATCAACCGGAAACGACACAAAACGTCAACACTTCGATGCATGGCGCGCCGTCTCCCACCATCAGCGCACCGGAGCCCATGTTTGCGGCGCTCCAGACTTCTTCTCCTTCACTTTCAGCGCACAGGACTTGCACGTGTAATGCCGCTGCGTTGCATTCGCCCACAACTTCCAGGAGTGGCTCGGGGAGTCCGGACAGCGCGGCACGATGCTTGCAACAGGATGGTCAGGTTTCGGGTTTGACTCGACGAGAGGCAAGCGTTCGGATGGAGTTGAAGCCTGCGGGGGGACAGTCAAGGGCGTACGCGCATCTGCGGTGCTGCTGGAGACCCTGCGAGAAGACACTTGGCGGGGCCGCCCGACTGGACTCGAGACGTCGCTCCCAGGGCGACCCGGGAGCCGCCGCAAGAAGGGTAGTCCAGCCAAAGAGCTCGGGGTGTCCGAACTCGTGCCTGCAGAAGAGCGGCGGGGACACCCCCGAGCGGGCGGGAGCGGGAGCGGAGGATTGGCCGCTATCTTCGGACTGTGGTCTTCTACCGCGGACTCGTCGTCACTCTCCGTGTCCGCGTCGGCATTGACATGAGCAGTGGGAGGGTCGTCCTCGGCTGCCGGATGGATGACAGAGAGGGGTGTCGTACCGGCAGAAGGGGGATGCGAGGATCGTCCACTACCACGAGCCTGGGAACGCGTCCAAGGTCCGGCGCGAGGGCTCGGCTGGGCATCCTCGGGCGACTGCAACCCGCCGGATACGCGGCGCGGTTTGCGGGCGGACATGGCGGCGCTGGCTGGTTCCCAGAACCCGTCTTTCTTCTTCTCGCACACCTCGTACCCGCACATGCACATGTAGCGCCGTGAGAAGGCGTTCGCGGTAGTGACGCGCCACTGGTGCCCTGCGAGATTGATAGCGCACTCAGGAACGTATCGATCGGCGACTGGCTCAAGCGGTTTCGGATGGTCGATGACAGACACACGAATACGTTGGCGTCGGGGTCCAGGGGACCTCGCGCACCTGTTGCGAGTTCGTTCGCTTGCACCTTCATCGACCTGTGATACGTCCGTTCGCTTATGGCGGCGGCGGGTCCTGCAACTCGTCTCCGGCGGCTCGTTTTTGTACAGCGGGAGCATGCCACAATCCGAATCGACGTCCATGTCGGTATCGCCGTTCACAAGCTGAGGGACCGGCTGCGGAGAGGGGCTCGGTGGCTCGACCAAAGTACCTTGTGAGAATTCGCGTGCGAGAGGAGAGGAAGCCTCGGACCTCGCGTCCTTGGCGCCCACGTAAATGACGGGCCTTCCGCCGTTTGACCACCCTGCCTTCCAATGTGAGCAATGTCGTCCCGTACGAGCCAATCGCGATTGTGCCCGACTTACACGCTTTGATCTCGTTCAGGTACCTCCCTCCGAGCCACGCAAAGGACGCTTTCCTTTGACTATAGCCGTAGTAGTACCTGGGTCGAGCACCGTTCAGGTGTAGTGACGACGGTACATGACGAGAGGCTACATACCAGGCGGACGCCCGGATTCGCTGGCGGTTTTGTTCCTCTCGCGGACCACCTATGATCACGAACCCCACGCACACAGGTCAATTACTCGCCCGTTCCCGGAGCAAACGGAAGGCCGACCTCCAAAGTAACGGTTCTGGTAGTCGCGTCTAACCCGATCTGCCTGTCGAGGCTCCCGTGCATGCGGGTATGTGCGAGAGCTCAACGCGAAGTCGGCTGCGGCGCGGAGTCAAACATGGTGAGCACCAGTAGCAAGACGAGGATCGCCGAAGGGACGCACGAGCTGCGTTCTCACTGTCCAGCTGGATGGCGCGTGAAAGCTCTTTGTTGTATCGTGGCATAGCCCGCTGGGCCTCGTCGATGTACCCCTGCCAAAGATGCGGGTCTTCGTCCCTCACGATGAGAGACGGGTCGCAGTCAAACGTGCATTCCCCGACATCGTCTATGTGAGGAATCATGGTCCGGAGTACCTGGAGCCGACTTTCCTGGGAGTCCGATCGCACGATCGAATGACGCCGACAGAGATGCTTGAATTCCCTCTCCAACCGCGAGAAGTCTTCGCCGGTTTTCATCATGTCCTACCAGATCCATGTCAGCTTCTGCAGCGCACAAAGGGCGAGGATGCGGTCTTCACCAGAGCAGATTCGATGAGCGGGACAAGCCGCCGAGGTAGCTCGGCGTTGGCGAGATCTGCAGATCCCTCTACGGCCCGCGTCCACTCATTGGCCATGCATCCCATCAACCGATTGAACCTCAGTTGCATGAAGGTCTCCACAGCGTCGCGTGGCATATCGGAGAGCCGGCGGGTGGTCTCCGTCGGATCGTCGGAGGCAATGGATGGTAGTGACGACGCGGCCCTCTTCAAGGGTTGCATATCTCTCGGGGGAAGCAGCGTCGGCTCCCAGGCAACAAAGTACATGTCACCATCCAGATCTCTACTCCGTGACGTAAGAGAGGGACGTGGACCGATTCAGAAGCATTCATATACCCTGAGGAGATGATATCTGGGATAGATCGAGGTCCGCAACGCGGGAATACTGACATTATATGTTGGCGCGGTTACCACTCAAAGATGCGGTATACGCTCACCGATGCAGTTTCGGTGATGGCGGAGTGATGGGTGGTCGACCGCTCGCAGCTTACGTATATCTAAGCGCCTCGATTGGCATGCCTGTAGATCGTTGAACTCCTGACCACGTACCTCCTGGATGGTACGTTGGGTTCCTGTAGACTACCATCAGCCGTTGCGCGACATGTGCAAGTAGCAGGTGCCTACCTGGCAACTACTACGTCCCGCACCAGAATGCCGCTGCGACTCGGGAGGCTGATATGGACCTCATTAGGTCCAAGGACGCCATACTCATCTACTACACCAAACAGATAGCAAGAATCCGCGATACGGATATTCATCTTGCGCCTGAGCGTGTTGTACTGTGACTTCTGGAATTGCAGGAGCCGTTGTCGGACATGAGGCTCCGAGAGGTCGTGCTGCGCCAACAGCATCTCAAAGACTGCACAAATATATGCCTTGAGCCCTGCACACTTGTCAAAATTAGATAGGATACTCACGGCTCTGGTTGTAATCGTCCTCTAGGCCCGCATCGAGCTCGCCTTTTATATAGTGTAGCGCCTTCTCTCGGTCGTGCAGTATGCTGTCTATGAGGTCCAGCTGATCCTGTAGAAGCCGCCGAAACGTCCCGACGGGGACACCCCGACTCATCAGCAGAACTATGAACTGTACGTTCAGACGCGCAGGCGTCGGCGGCTGATTATAGTTGTTGATCTCCAGAGTGGTCGGTCCGCCGTCGTACTTGTACATGGATGGACGGTAGGCTATGAGAGCGGAAGGAGAACATCCGCAGAGCTGTACAAAATTATCGTCCGGGTAGCGGACGAGGATGCCCTTGATGCCTCCGCGGCGTACCTGGAAGACTGCAAGCAGTTCAGCCGCGCTTGACGACAGTAACGCTGCGTCACAAACCTGACGTCTCCGGGGGTAAATCGTGCTTCTCGCATAGCCGCTTGGCAAAGGAATCCCGGATCATACCACACCCGTCTGTATATAGGGAACTGTCGGGCGCTCGAAGATCCGGCAACTCATGCGCCGCCTCACGAGGCACCTATATGGGATAACATTCAGTAACCAGAGTTTCACGGGCAGCCTTGAAGAAGCAAGTGCCATACATCAAGTGACTCCAGCGTGGACGAAAACGACAGACCAAGGCGTGCGCAATACTTCCCGTATCCGGACTTTAGGTACACAGCACCGAGGTTCCCGAAGTTAGCAAGTAGGCGTTTGACGGTCCACTCATGATCCTCGCGGAAGAACATTAGCTTTCCAGCCTTGACCTGCGATTCAGTGAACCCAAGGAAGCGGTAACTGTGGGGTATGAAAGTCAAATGAATGGAACGAGGCGCGAGAGAAGCGTTGCCCTATCCAACTGACCGAACACCTCTCATTTCCACCCCTTCGCGAACCCAACGCGATAGCGTTGAACGCAGAGTAAAATCTTCCGCCTTCTTTCCAATAGAAACAAGGAGGAAACGCGTCGTATCATCTACCAGTCGCGTCGCCCTCGATCCTGGATGCTCGTGCAGCTCGAAGTTGGTGAGATCGACGCCGTTGCCGCATCTTGCCGTATAGATCAGTGCAAGATTCTTCAAAATCATATGTTACGTGCGCAGGGTAATTCTGTGTGGAGGGTATCGCAGTGGATAGAGGCATCCGCGACCGCAGTATAAAACCTGGTTCAACTTCAACAACGTTACCACAGCGCCGCGGTAGCCGTATCCGGGCGCTAGCGACCATCGGTGATTCCCGATAGCTCTCAGTATGTTACCACCACAATGCTCAATTACGGTACTGCGCGCTCGACGAAGGACCAGTGAATCCCATACAGTTGGAGTACGGTTTGAAAGGAAAGAGAAAAACAAGTGATTGCGAAATCCTAGCCCCTGTGACCGTGCAGCCTCTTTGATCAAATACTCATATGTGGCACGTCCAGTACGTCGATCGCAACAGTAGACCTCCAGGGCAGACTGTGCAACATGATACCACAATACCGGGAATGTGTGTGGGGCGACGTTCTGTGAAGCAATACTACTAGTAGTAACATTGACGACAAACACGAACCATGCGAGACGCGGGAAGCCCGATGGAGGAGCTATGTAGCATGTCTGCATGGATCTACGGAGGAGTTGTGCAGACGAATGCTGGCCGCGGAGATCAAGGGCTACCTTGAGCGTTGGAGAGAGCATGTGAGTCTCATGTGAGCCGCCTTCTCGTCAGTATTCCTTCGTGTTCTCGCGATATGTTCCGAGCAACGAGCTAATGGCCGATTACGCAGCACTTCGACCGTGTCTGCGGGAACCACGCAGCCGTTGGGCTAACTGCTATTGTACCAGAAAGAATGCGGTGTATCACTCACTGCGGTGTCATTCGTCACGAGTCGGATTCAGATGGCCTAGCCTTGCTCCGAGGACGTGGAGATACGTGAGGCCAGAATGAACCCCAAGCCCATCTCGAACTCATATGACCACCTTTCGTTATGTCCTGTTCAACATACTGGGGGAAGTGGCTCGCATTGTGCCGGTAGCGGTGGACAAGCAGTGAGAGTCGGGGTCAGCTGGCATCTGCTTCGAGCGCTTGCGCGCCTTCTTCCTGACCGCCACTACGACTTCGCAATGTTGCGGCTCTCACAAACATTGTCGTCCTATTCATGCGGAGGTACGAAGGTTGGAAGCTTGATACTTCGTGTGCCCGGTTGATTGGTTCGAATGTCGGCTTATATCAGTTCTCACAGAATGCGGCTGGTGATTGAGTTCGCGGGCCCCTCTGGCCAATCGGTGGTCAGCTGCACCAGCGCGTAGCCACGAATACGATACGCAATTCAGCGCGAAGTCTGGGAATGACTACCCCTGAGTAGGGGTTCTATAGATAGTCGAGGTCAAACGATCCCTCCACGAGCGGCTTGTCCATCTCTGGTCCCGGACGTTCATACGATGGCGTCGACTGGGCAAGCTGCGCATGGCAAGCTGGGGAGCAAAATCAGCCGACCCCGTCGGGCGCCGCCATGGGTTGGAACGACCGCTGGAGACAGGAGGCACGCGGCTGTGCCAGGAAGAAGTGCTGTTTCGAGGCACTCTCGTGTCTCGAGAACCGCTCTTCGGACTGCGGGGTGCGGGGTAACGATGCTTTAGGTCTCTTTTTCGCACATTCATCCCCTCTCACCGTCTTTGTGAGTCTTGGGCACCAGATACCGATCACCTCCATTTGAATGCGGAAGCAGCTGGAGCTGTCCATGCAGTCATCTGCCTCTGCCTCATGATCGTCGGGCACCACCACCTGGCTATTGCACCCCCGTCAACTCCTTCCAATGCAACAGCCGGCCTTCCTCGGCGCCCCAGCTCGTTTCCACAGTCTCGACAGGCGGCCCGGGTTGCACAAGGTGTGACGTACTCTCCGTGTACCATTTGAATCCAAGAACGTAATCCAGTCTCCCTCCGTGTTGGCCTGTCGTGGGCAGAAGGTGGATGCGTGGTGAGTTACAGCATTCTCGCGCTTCATTGACGGGCACTGAACTCCAATAGCAATCGTGGGTAGCTGAAGAAGTTAGTACGCCGATAGAACACCTGTGGGTACTCTCACCACCAGTGGGCACCATTGGAGCGGCCCCGTGCGCATTGAGACGCTCGACCGTCGTTCGCCAAGGACGCAGCGTTGTTCTCAGGCTCTAACCTATTTGCGTAGCAAATAGGCGACTCTCGGAGGTTTTGGCTCAAACCCTCTTGAGTCCATCGGTCCAGCTGACAGCTGTGCTTATGCGAAGACGATTGCGGTGGGAGGGCCCATGACTTCGCGAATGACCTCTTGGGAACCCCGCCGGCGGGCGAGCGATAACAAGCTCGACAGCCTCGTCGAGGAAGACATAAAAGCCCCTCGAAAGAATTACGGAGACCCCACCCTCCGTCGAGGCTCCCATCTCTATTCTTACCACTGCTCACCTGCCCCTCCTCCTGAACTGAACCAGCATGGGCCACCCCGAGGAAGTCGACGTTATTGTTGCAGGGTGCGTTGCTGCGCCTTCTTTCCATGCCTCCTGACTGTCCGTATCCTGACGATGTCTTGGCTGGACTCACAGAGGAGGCCCCGCCGGGTGCGTTGTCGCCGGTCGTCTCGCCTATGCCGACCCGACTCTCAAGGTCATGCTCATCGAGGGTACGCAGTTGAACGCTATCGAATTCTGGGTGGATGCTAACCGTAGCTCGCGGTAGGCGGCGCGAACAACCGCGATGACCCTTGGGTGTACCGGTGAGTGCATACAATGCCCCCTCTCGAGGCTTCCGCTTATGGTGCATCTAGCCCCGGTATCTATGTTCGGAACATGCAGCGGGATGGGGTGTAAGCAGTGCTCGATGTCTTCGGTTGAGATGTCGGCTCATCATGCTATAGCAACGACAAGGCCACCTTCTACACGGACACTATGCAGTCGTCACATCTGCGCGGCCGCCGCTCCATCGTGCCTTGCGCAAACATTCTTGGTACATCCATCCTCGTTCCAGGATGTGCGCGTTTGTTGACACCTCAGGACCCAGGTGGTGGTAGCAGCATCAACTTCCAGATGTACACCCGCGCGTCCGCCTCCGACTGGGGTAAGCGAGCCCCGCGCTTCGATTTTCCCACCCGAGAACGATGTTGACCACACCGGCACTTAGACGACTTCAAGACCGAGGGCTGGACCGCGGAGGACCTACTTCCGTTGATGAAGCGGCTCGAGAACTACCAGAAGCCGGTCAACAACGACACCCACGGCTACGACGGCCCGATCGCTATCAGCAACGGCGGGCAGATCACTCCAGTCGCCCAGGACTTCCTGCGCGCCGCGCACGCTATCGGTGTCCCATACAGCGGTGAGTTGCCCATATAATCTCAGTACATAGAATCGAATGCTGACGATCGACTACACAGATGATATCCAGGGTCAGTTGGGTCCACTAACAACACAACGCACCCGCGCAGGCGCTTAACGAACCAAATCACTCACAGACCTCAAGACCGCTCATGGCGCAGAGATCTGGGCAAAGTACATCAACCGCCACACTGGCCGTCGTAGCGATGCCGCGACCGGTGAGTCCCACTATACCTCGATCCATGTGGCCGGTGCTGATCACATATCACAGCGTACGTTCACAGTGTTATGGATGTGCAGAGCAACCTGTTCCTTCGCTGCAACGCCCGCGTGTCTCGCGTCCTCTTCGATGCCAACAACAAGGCTGTCGGCGTTGCCTACGTTCCCTCCCGCAACCGCACGAACGGTGCGCAGATCCAGGAGACAATCGTTAAGGCTCGCAAGATGGTCGTCTTGAGCTCTGGCACGCTCGGCACCCCTCAGGTGCGCATGAGCGCGCTAGGCTTATATTGGCGGTGCTGATGGGATGGGTGACAGATCCTCGAGCGCTCTGGTGTCGGTAACGCTGAACTACTCAACAAGCTCAACATCCCCGTCGTCAGCGACTTGCCCGGGGTCGGCGAGGAGTACCAGGACCACTACACCACCCTTTCCGGTACGCATCAATCTTTCGCTCTAGTAACTCGTATTTACCTTGATCGCAGTGTACCGTGTCTCAAACGAGACTCAGACCCTCGACGACTTCCTCCGCGGCGACAAGGAGATGCAGAGGGAGCTCTTCGCCGAGTGGGAGACGAGCCCCGAGAAGGCGCGCCTCTCGTCGAACGCAATCGACGCGGGCTTCAAGATCCGCCCGACCGAGGAGGAGCTCAAGGAGATGGGCCCCGAGTTCAACGAGCTCTGGAACAGGTACTTCAAGGACAAGCCCGACAAGCCGGTCATGTTCGGCTCGATTGTCGCTGGCGCGTACGCGGACCACACTCTCCTCCCGCCTGGCAAGTACGTCACTATGTTCCAGTACCTCGAGTACCCCGCGTCGCGTGGCAAGGTAAGCATATCGGGTGGCCTTCAACAGTTGGATGTGCAAAAGCTCACGGGTTGTACGCGCAGATCCACATCAAGTCGGCGAACCCGTACGTGGAGCCGTTCTTCGACAGCGGCTTCATGAACAACAAGGCCGACTTTGCGCCCATCCGCTGGAGCTACAAGAAGACTCGTGAGGTTGCACGCCGCATGGACGGTCAGCATACACCCTTGTCTCTCCTCTTCTCATACTGATCCCAGATCACCCCACAGCCTTCCGCGGTGAGCTTACCTCGCACCATCCGCACTTCCACCCCGCCTCCGACGCGGCGTGCCGCGACATCGACATCAAGACCGCGAAGGAAATCTACCCGAACGGGCTCACCGTCGGGATCCACATGGGCACCTGGCACCGCCCGTCGGAGCCGTTCGACGCGGAAAAGGTGCACGACGACATCAAGTACACCGCGGAGGACGACAAAGCGATCGACGACTGGATCGCGGACCACGTCGAGACGACGTGGCACTCCCTCGGCACATGTGCGATGAAGCCGCGCGAGCAGGGCGGCGTCGTCGACAAACGCCTCAACGTGTACGGCACGCAGAACCTCAAGTGTGTCGATCTCAGTATCTGCCCGGTAGGTCTTGGCCGCTGTGGGATTTCCAACGTAACATCTGATATGGAATGACGTAGGATAACCTGGGCACAAACACGTACTCGTCGGCCCTCCTTGTCGGAGAGAAGGGTGCTGACCTTATCGCGGAGGACCTCGGTACGTGTCCGCGACGCATACCAGTGCGAGTGCAGTGTTGACGAGTATTGGCACCATCCAGGCCTTAAGCTCAGGTTCCCTCATGCCCCCGTCCCGCACGCCCCGCTTCCGACCGGCAAGCCCGCGACCCAGCTCGTCCGGTAAGCTGGCAGCCATACGCGTCAGGCGTGGAACTGGAGTTTCTGCGTTGCCCGTTGAGGCGCCTTCCGCTCCACCCCGCCCGTCGTTCCACTGTTGTAACACTATCATGTATTATGGAGGCGACCATCCGTGTATGTACGAATAGCATTGCCGATATGAACATCTGTATGTAACTTTCCTAGTCACCTATCCCGGCGGCTTCGACGGGCTTGACGTCTTAGAGAAAGGGGTATATCGTCTCCACCACGTATTATTGCTAGTCCTTCAGACACAAGATATGCATAACATCAGCCATGTCAGACGAAGCTACGAGTGTTGAGTGCACATAGGGAAACATCAAGCGCAGGAGACCCCTAGAGCGAAACAATACGAATACGTTACCATAGATGCAACTGCGTCTCGCCAAGTTTACGAGGACAGTGTCAAGGTCCACCCGCTACTTCTCGCTGCGGCACACTGTCTCCAGGGCGGCGGCATGGGCAAAGCACTAAACCAGTATGTGATCAATGTCAATCCACTGACTTCATACCAACGAACAGCTGGCGGCACTTTTCGGAACACGTACGCTGTAGCTGTCTGCGTTGTTCGCGGCGTCGCCCGGCCGATATTCAGCGAGGTCCCTATCGAATTCGCATCCGTAGGTTAAGTCATTTATGTTGGAGGTGGCGTGCGCTAACTCGTGTAGCATGGTCTCTACAGCGAGTTTGTCGTCACCGTCGACGGGTATATCGCAGATCGCCCCCGGCGGCTGCTCGTTGAAGAAGATATCGCAAAAGCTGTCACACGTCCGGATTAGCCTCGAGGGTGGGTGATTGAACACGTCCTCCCGCCGACGTACTAAATATTGGTCTCCGGGATAGTCGTGTAGGCAACCACGTCCCCATCGCACGCGCGGTGAGGGTCATCGCAGTTGAGGGTCCGTTCAGGATTGTCCTCATTGGCAATGTTCTGCCGTTCATAGCAGGTGAGTAACTTCCACCTTCTGCCCAAACCGTGCATACCTCGAAGACCTTGCGCACACGATCAAGCTGTTGTGTGACTCGGGTTCAATACCGGGACCAGGACAACGAGAATACATGCGCACCGAGTCGAAGCCCGCCCCGAAGTAGGTGTTGTAAGCGGGTCCCGGGTTCGAAAGATATGTCGAAACTAGTTTCGCGACGGTCTTGGCAGCGTGGTAACTACGCGTGAAATTCAGAAGGGTGAAACAATTGGGATGGCAGCGTAGTAGGACAGTACGTGTCATTGATGAACTGGTCACGGTCGTGGTCAGCGCAGGTCGATTCGGCGCGCCTGTTCTTCGAGGCGAGCTTGCGCCGGGCGACGTCTTGAGTGACATGGACAGTGAATATCGGCGATGAAGAAGCCTCCTGGTATGCTACAAGCCTAGACTGGCCGGTGTGTGTCGGTATGAAGAACGGTTGAGCTGGTTCGAAGGTGTAGTTTCCGGGACCGAGCGCCTCGAAGTCGTAGAGCTGCGAAACTGGGGAGACTCTATGAGAATGATGGGCCGGGGACCGAGAGAAGAGTTGGTAAACACCTTGATGAATAACCTTGCGCGTCTCCCCTGGGTGGATGGTCGTGTAGGCTGATCCGGACTGGTTCACAGCTTGAACGTTCCTCATGTGGACCTTTATTCCGGTGAAGTTCGCCTTGACACCGTCTTTGCTAACGATAAAAGAACGAGTCGGGAGATCGCCATCCAGGATGCTGCCGTGCTTGAGCACTTTCACAGGCTGAGAGCCTGTGTTGGTGACGGCCGCTGTTATCTTGACCTCGTCGATCGACTTCACCGCCGTCGGACCTAACCAGGCCGTGGTTAGTGGCATGGATCGCCGCCTCCCCGGGATGCTCACCAGTCAGAGTCACTTTCAGAGGTTTCGTGGGCGGCGTAGCAGCGCTGCCTAGGCACAAGGCGGAGACAACGAGAGCGAGAAGAGATTGCGTTAGCATACTGAGGAGGGCTCGTAGAGGCCGGGGGCGGGAAAGTGATGAGCAACACATGTCTCGATACGCTGCCTACTTATATCTTCGACGAACCGACACCGTTTTTCTCATGGTGAGATTGAACGGCTGCAGCGGGTCCAACCCGAATGACATACATAATTTCAAGCGTACAATGTATGCATGCACTAAACAAGGCGTCAGAAGTGAGCATATGGCATCATGACATGGCGAGAGCCTCACTCTCATGTCGCTGCGGATCCACCTAGAGAAGAGGCAGTACATCCCTCTCCAACTCGCTTGAATAATACCAACCAGTGCCACCGTAGTTCGCAATCTTCGCAATCTGGAAATGAGCGAGAGATGCGTCGAATGCATGTCAACGGTGTCGTCGCTAACCGCATGTGCCGTGTCCGCGGAAACACTACTTGGATGTAATGGTGGTACTGTAGTGTGCCATGGACCGAAGGGCAGGTCATATGCCGTGTCATACGGCAGAGCTTCGCATCAGAGCATGGAGAGCCACAAGGACCGTTGAGTCACTTACTACCGTCCCGGGGAGAATACCTCGGGGGGCGCGGTCGATCCAGCACCGAGTCGATCGGCATAATAGGTCGTGTTTCCACCCCTTCGTGGCATATATCAAGACAAGCGGCAGTGGCAGCAGCTCATCATTGCCAAACGACACCGTTTCTTGTACCAATACTCGTCGGATCTGTGACTCTGACGAATACATGTCTACTGCGGTCTTGGGCCGTGCACGAAGTCGAACCAAATACCATACTCACATACTATAGAGCCGTACATTGGAAATGGGACTTGAGAACACCAGAGTCGGACACCTAGACGTCCCATTGGGCCTCTACACCACCCGGATTGACTACGAGTTTTTCCTTCAAGTCAATACATGCGGGACTCTCCTTGTACACCTCGTGTGCGAAGCACTGTGGTCGGCTCAGTGAGTAACGCGCCGGGGGATGTGAAAGCGAATGATTGGGACGCACGCTGTAGCTCTCCGCGTTTCTCACCGCATCGGGACTGTTCGCAATGCGTCTGGCATTCCCGCAATCACCAAAGGCGCCCCCCATATCGATGATCGTCCTCGTCGTCGCGTGCGTTAGCTCGTGCAAGACGGTACCGGCAGCGATGAGGATTGGGTCGACCATCACACGACAGATCCTGTCTGGGCCTTCCTGACTGAAGAAAATATCGCAGAAGCTGCGTCGAGGCCGGACGGTTTGAGCAACGTCTCCGATGAAGAACCGCCATAAGACGACGAGACGCACTAGATGTTCTTCACCGACGTGTATGCGAAAGTCAGCCCAACGCACTGTTTCTTGGGGTCGGCGTTGCGGTGGAGGACGATCCTATCGTCATCTTCGTTGGCAATTCTCTGCAAAAGAGGCGTTCTTGATTATTTTCCGCCTAACATTCGTTCGTCTGCGGCCGGACCTGGAAAACATCGCGGACGTCTTGGATCTGTCATCGAGATTAGCTACGCGCACACCTGGTTCTGCGTGACGCACATCATTGTTTCCAAAGTAGCGGCGGAAAAGCGGGAGATCACCAGGGAGCTGGAGGTAAGTCACTGCGACCCGAGCCATCTTTATCGCTGCGTCGTAGCTGTGTGTCACACGAACATCAAGAATATTGATGTGAGATTAAATCAATACAAGACGTAGGAAAAAAAGGGGTGTACTTTTCGGTAATGAAGTCCTTACGTCCCTGGTCGTTACACAAGACCTCGGGGCGTGCATTGACACCCCCATGCTCGTGGCTCTCGCTGCACCGGGTAAGAATTTCGTTGACGTCGCCGCTCGGCGTCTTGGTCAGGGCTGAAAGAACGTCTGGAGGCGTGATCCGTTGCGCCGTGGTGTTGTGCACAGTGAACACAACGGTGATGAGCAGGAAGAACGTGCGAAGGAGCATATCTGCCTGAGAGGAAGGGGTGTCATTAACAATGTCGAGGAGTAGGCCAAGTCTAGTTTTGAGGATAGAAAACGTCTATCCCGGTCATAAGGAAGGCAAACTTTGCCGACTCACTTCGCCGGAGTGTGCGAGTTGAGCGGAATTGCTCAAACACGAAGACGTATTGGGGACCGTCGAGGATGCCATCTTCCGACGAACGTCTCCGACTGGCGCGGTATTTCCTGTGTATACCCGAGTAGTGGCAAACACCGACGCACCTAACCAGTGCTACCGAGGACATTCGCCCTCGTTTCGCCAGCAAAAATGACTGGACGATAGAGCTAGTCTTCATCCAGAGCTATGCGCCGTGACGCTGATACTGTCGGCAGCATCGTAGCAGTGGGCTTGGTACATTCAATACACGCATTTTCCACTCGGGGTGACACTGTGGCGTGTGTTCATCACAAGGAGCGAGTGGAAGACATGATATATGTTAGGGCGACGTCAAGCCGCCGGGCATACAAAGAAAACGCAGGCGGTCTCCCTGGACCCCGCGGCTAAGCATTTCCTGTTAGCGAGAAATGGAGAAGGTATGAGCAATCTCACGGCAAAGACACGTCTTCCACTTCGTACTCACGCCTCACGGAGTAGCACGCGGACGAGCAACACTCACGAAGACCTCGACCAGATGCACAACAAAAGTACGGATGCCGGTCACAGCCCAATTGCTTGATTGACCAGCGTGCCAGACTCATGGCATCCGTCGACACGACGTAACCTCACGACCCTCGCATGCGCAAGAACAGGTCCAGGCGTAGTCCGAGACGCGTACATAGCCAGGTCGCCCAGGAGGGAGACGAGAAAGACGAGCCCCGGGCTCAACACCGTCGACGTCGGCGGGCAGCGCGGACAACAGTCAACATGGATTTGTGGGCGATTTTGGACTACAAGGTGGCTGTTCCTTTCTTTCTCACGCAAATAGCAATTCTGAGTTGACATTGCCATAGCAAACGCCCCTTCGGAGTGCGAATTGGGTGTACCTTTTCGTCGTGAACGTGTGGAATTACCTGAAAACCCTCCTCATCGCGTACCACGACGAGCAGCCCCCGCGCCCGCCGCCGCGACGACTGTCCAGCACCGCTGCAAACCCTCCCGAGCCCGCCATGGCCTCCGTCGTCGCGCAGGAGTCCAGCGGTGAGTGCCGTTTCCGACAGAGCGGGTCCGGCCTATTTATTGTCTTGAACGGATTTTGCGTTTCCGCAGATTTGCGCCTGACGCTGCCGGTCGAGAAAGCGTCTCCTTCGCCTTTCCCTTCGCCAGGATCGCCGTTCTACCCTCCGCCGCGCCTCGGCGCACACGAGTTCGCATCGCGCCCATCGTCGTCCTCATCAACCAAGAGCATCGCGCGGGCCGTGAACGAGATGACGCTCACGAACGGCGAGTCCACGCCTACGACTGCCTCGATACCTCAACCCCCGCTTTCCGTCGCTACAAGTCTTCCCTCCCCAGCCACGCCCACCCCGAACAATGTCTTTCAGGTTAAGACCCCTACCACGCAAATCACCGTGCCAGACCCTCCCCCCGACGCCGACTCGCCTGCCCCACTCACGGCATCTGCTCTCACGAACCAGAACCGCGACTCACTCACATCCTCTCGCCCCGCACCCCCCAGCCCAGCCGCCTCCCGGCGTACATCCGCCGCGCTCTCCCGCCATTCCTCCACGGTGCGTTCAAACCGGCAATCAAAGGCGTCCTCTCTCCTCCAGATGTCGCACGAGCCCGAGGCATCCTCATCCTCCACAACCACGGTGACGCCCACCCCCGGCCCCGGCGCGCAGCCACAGCGACGCTCCTTCGTCTTCAAGATCCGCGACTTCGCGTACGACCCCTCCGACGACCGGCACGTCGGGCGCGGCCCGGACGTCCCGCGTGCGAACCGGCCCCGCCAGCGCTGGTCCACCGCGTCCTCGTCCTCCGCCGCGTCTTCCTCCTCCCGCGCCGACGGCGAGGATGACGAGGATGACACGGGCGAAGACGCGCGTGGGAGCTGGGGCGCGTACCGCTGGAATACGCTCAGCACGCACTTCAGCTGGGGCGCGGGCCAGGGCCCGGACGGGGCCCCTGCGCCGTCGCAGATGGACCTCGCGCGCAATTTCGACGTCTCTTCCCCCACGGACGAATCCGATGACCCATACGAGGACGCGGAGGAAGGGTACGACGGGGAGGGCGACGGCGATGGCGAGGAAGGTCCGCTAGTCCCCGGGCTGTATCGTGCCCTGTACGCGTTCGAGCCGGAGGGGACGGCGGAAATGGCGTTAGAGGAAGAGCAGGTCGTCCACGTCGTCGGCCGGGGAGGTGGAGTTGGTTGGGCGATCGTCGAGAAGGAGGGCGGCGGGCATGCACTCGTGCCCGAGAGCTACCTCGAGCTCGTAGAGGCGGACTGATGAGAGAGGGAGAGGGGAGAAGGAGAGCCTGAGAAGCGGTGAGCGCTGTGCTATGTTGTGTGTTTGTGTGATACCTATAAGTTAGCTTGTACTTGGTCCGCGCGGGCGTGGCGACTGTATCATCTTCTTATTCCCCGCCCGTCTACCCGCCGTCTTATGTGTTTCCCTCTGTCCTTGGGTACTCGGCTTCTCGCATCATACATCATGATCCCGACCGCACGTCTCATTGTAAGTACCCTCGGTAGAACTCGTTCGAGCACATATCTATGCACTTCCGTCCATACCCCAGTTTCGCAGGACAAGACGCATCTTTGATATCCAATCTGGGCTGCACGTCGCGTTCCGTCCTGCATCGGACCCCGACGGAATTGACTGATCGCGTTCTGCGCTGCATTGAACGATCATCACGCCGTCTATTTGGCCCATCCCTGAACATGATACATCTCGAAGAAAGCGAGCGATACATATTTAGACTTCATCTCAGGATCCTGTTGCACTACGGACCACGGACAACGCCGAATGGCCCCGTCAGAATGGTGAGGGTTTGGTGGACGGGGATACGGACCCAACGGGTGTCTGAGCATAGAATGGGAATACGCCGTACCGGGACAACTGGCTGGTTTCGTATCCTCTTCCGAGCCTTGGTACAGACGTACATATGCTCGTTGATGTGGACCTTCGATTATGACTGTGCTTCGGTGTACGCGGTACGATAATATAGACAGCAGAGGGCGATAGCAGTGATGGACATGGGGGCGCGAGTTTGTTGTCTATTTTTTTGAGGTTTTCTTGCTCTCTACAAAAAGCACACGGCTCTTCACTATAGTTAGGCAGCGAGGGTCAGAAGGGCACGACGACGGATGGACGGCGTACGCACCTCGGGGGTCATACTTGACCGCCGCCAACCGAGGACCCAACCGCAACCTCTGCGTCGTGTAAAAGAAGCCCGTCTGAGCTGTTGAGATCATACGGACGATGACCGTCCTGTACGTGTGCAAGAATAAGTGTCAGCAGCATATACAGACAGAACGAGGCCGTTGGGAAGGACATACCGAGCCTTAGACTTTGCAGCCATGGCGAACAATTCACGGAGTCGGAGGCAGCTGAGCGTCGCTGCTCTCCGATGTCGTGACCTTCCTCCACGTGGCCCCCCTCACTATCACGTGTCTCCCGAGCCCCCGCTGTCTGCTGCCCTCAGTACTTGCCCTGTGCTGCCTGGGGCAGCTCTGAGGCGCGACTGAACAACAAAGAAACCCACCAAGAAAAATGCATGCCCTTGGATCTCTGCGTGTCACAATTCTACCACCCAGGCGGTCCATATGACAAATGCGCTGTGTGTATCCCCGTACTACTGCTACAGTAGTAGTGCGAATCGAATATCTTCGGTGAGTTATTGCCCCTACATTCCAGTGTCGTTTTGGTCCATGGTATCGTCAGTGACTCACGTTCAACAGTTGTACACAGTAGTACAGTACTGTGGTGCATGATAGACTGTTGGGAATCGCGTGCTTCGTGATCTCCCTCAACGAGCGTATCCGCTTCCACCCGCCGCGGGCCGCGGATCGCGAGGTGCCTTCGTCCGATACGAAGTACGGGGAAGTCCAACCGTTATGCCAAGATTTGGAAGCCCTTCCGCGCGCCATTTCCTCATGCTCACGTATGGACCTACATGTGCAAGTTATGTGGGGATGGCTCATCCTGGCACATTGAACCGAGGATGGCGAGCGTCGGGCTAGACTTTGATGCTAGAGGGCTATTGGATTTCCCGTGGCAACCATGAGGTTCGTACGGTCGTTGTCTCCAGATTCCATACCACGTTCCGCTGACTGCAGCCGGCGGCCAGTGCGTCTGTCCTCCGGCGGCTTGACGATCCGAAGAATATCGAGTCCAGGTGCTCGGCTTGGCAGTCTTCTGACATCATGGAATTGAGGACGTGCTGATTTGCACCCTCCTCTTCCATGTGCAATGCTTCGAGGTATTCGTTCACCTGGACCTTCGGACTCTTGGCGTTGATAGCGTGCAAAGCGTGCATTGACCTGTTTGAGTAAGTACGATAACATTGATTTTCCTTACCGTTGAATTCACTCGACGGCAGTTCGCTCCTATGAGCTCACGAGGGCATTGAGCACCAAATGGTTCAAGTGGATGACTAATGCCGACGAAATGGAGCATCGGCTGGGTCGCTCGAGCATAGCGGCACTAGCTGGTCGCGCTCGCTCCTCCCCATGCTCAGCACGTAACTTTGTCGTAAATTTCCCTGACGAACGGAGCTCATGAACTCCGCGTGCGTAACCCTTGTGTTGTTTCCGCGGCAGCTACGGGGCTCACGCTCGCCCAGTGGATGTACCGACTACCGCAAAATGCCCTCCCACATGACGAAGCTCCCTAGCGCGGCGGACAAAAGTAAACCCCCGGATTGCCTTCATAGCACGCGCGCCGCCATGTGTTGTGCGCCTTCCGATGCTAGCGATTTCTCCGTGCGCGAAGGCTTGCGGACAGCCCTATGTACTGATACGCCAACGCCGTCCACATGCACCTCTTGCTTCTCCTCTTGGCGATATTCCATCCGTACAGTATATAAGCCTGCAGTCCTCGACATGAGACGGCAGGCTCTCGAGTCGCAGTCTACCTCGCACTTCGCCTGAACGGTCGTCATGTTCTCTCTTGCCTTCATCACCCTCGCCGTCTCTGCCGCGCTCTCGCTTGCCACCCCGGCGAAGCGCGCCCCTGCACTCGAGGTCTCCCTGACGGGTTCGTTAACCTCTTCTTCCGTCTACGCCACAACTAATACACACAATGTGCAGCCCCGGCTGACGTCCACTCCATTGACGACATCAAGGTCACTGCCGCCGTGACCAACAGTGGCTCTGAGGACGTTCGTGTTCTGAAGTACGGCACCGTCCTTGACAGCGAGCTCCCGACTCGCTCGTTCTCGGTCAGCCGCGATGGGGTCGTCGCCGACTTCACCGGTGTCAAGCTCCAGCTTGACGTCGACTCCCTCGACGACTCTGCTTTCGTTGTCATCTCCGCCGGCGAAACCCTCGTCGTTGAGCACCAGGGTTAGTTCTGCTGATACCACTCCAGCTCGTGGACAATCTTGCTGACCCGTCCTTATCAGTGGCACCGCTCTACAACTTCGAGAAGCTCGGCACGGGCGCGTTTGAGTTCGAGCCGGTGACCGCCTTCCAGGTCATCAACAAGGACGAGGAGCCCGTCGCATTCAAGGCCACCGCGCAGAAGGTGAAGGTGAACGTCAAGCAGGATGTGGCCAAGCGCGAGCTCGTGGCTGCCCACGACAAGCGCGCCCGTGTCTCGTGCTCGGACAGCAGCAGGAACAGCTTCATCTCGTCCAGCTACTCCGAGGGCAAGAGCCTGGCTTCGATCGCGGCCAACTATGTCTCTAGCCGTGGTGCGGATTCGCTCTTCCAGTCGTACTTCGGCACCACCTCCGTGAGTACTCGTAAGCCGTCTGAACGTGAGGCGCAAGCTGATCTCCCCGTAGACTTCGACCGTTCGCAGTGTACTCAGTGTAAGCCCCCTCCATTTTGATATCACACCACCATGCCCTAATGTACGCAAAACATAGGCCGTCGCCAACGAGAACTCGAGCAGCCGCACGCTCAACTGCAACGACCCCTACGGGTACTGCACCAACGGCGTCATCGCTTACACCCTGACTTCCACCACCAACGTCTAGTGAGTGTCACATCCCGCCCAAGTTCCGCGTTGCCCCACTCATCCGCGCCGTACAGCTTCTGCTCGATCTTCTTCCAGGAGGTCCCCAGCTCGCGCCTGTGCGGCGGCACGACCGTCGCGGCGCGCAACGTCCGCGGTGGCACTGTCCTCCACGAGCTTACGCACGCGCTCTCCGGCACGGACGATGTCGGCTACGGCTGCTCGTTCGACCAGAACCTGGGCCGCACCAACCCGCGCCAGGCCGCCATCAACGCCGACAACTATAACGTATGTGGTTGCTCATGTCCTTTCTGCTGGGTGGAAGAGGCTGACGGGCTGTGGGTGTACACGACAGTGCTTCGCGACCCAGGTATACCAGAACACTCAGTGCTGATTGCACTGCACGAGAGCGTGGACGCGGAGGAATTAGTAGAGGATTTGCGACATGTACAAGTGAATATAGGTCTTCACTCAACGCTTCCATAACGGCATCGGTCCTGGTATCAAGCAGCTGTTACATTTGCCTAGCAGCGTGTGCGTGAAATTGTCCTATCATAGGACGCCTCATACCCGAAAGGGAAGGGCGATGTGTGGGACAAGTGTGCAGCGTCGAGGCGCGGCGCGGATGGGGCCGCTGCAATTCGCTCACCGAATCCCACTTGAAGGTGATGAGGACCTACAGGATGACCTGCCTCGGCTACGACGAGGAGTTTGTGCGCTGCCTGGAGTGTAACGCAGACCTCTTTGTACCGTCGGAGCCGATGAGAAAGGCGAGCGGTGGCACTAAACGACCCTTTGAGCTCAGCTCCGATGCTGGAGATCGCGATGATCAGGAGTCTTCGTTGCCGCCCACACGTCCACGGCTCACTCCGCCAAAACGCATCCGGTCCTGATAGTCGAATACACTTTGTTGACTCAATCTAGTACATTTCTACTATTCTGCTCGGCTATGACACCATAAGCGCGGCACAATATCGCGACGTGGGGTCACATACCTATTCAGACACGGCAACACGCAGAGCACTCACTCGAAGTACGTCGGGAGGATGTACTTCAACTTCTCCCTGTCCTCGTCCTTCTGCTGCTCGGAGCGGGGCATGATCGAGAACTTCATCGAGCCGATCTCCTCCGTAAGGAGGTCGCCCTGCGCCGCCTCCGCGTTCAGGTCTTCGAGAACGGCGGCCGCGACGTGCCTCGAGAGCTTCGCGTTGGCGTGGAGGGTCTTGAACACCTCGGCCGCGGTGACCGCCGTCTCGTTCTCGCGCCACGAGTCGTAGTCGGTGACGGTCGCGATAAGGGCATATCTGGCAAGGGAGTGAGTGCCTTTCCACGGTAGAACGGACGACTAGAAGGCATACCCCAACTCAGCTTCGCGCGCGAGCTTGGCCTCAGGGAGGACGCTCATGTTGATGACGTCCCCGCCCCACATGCGGTACATCTTGCTCTCGGCGCGCGTCGAGAACTGCGGGCCCTCCATGCACACGATGCACTTGTCCGTGTGCAACTGGGGCCGCATCCCGCGCACGGCGAACTCGTCCTCGCTAGCCTCATCGAGGACCTTCTTCACGCGGCCCTCGAGCCAGCGCACGAGGCGCATCGCGAACGGGTCGCCGAATGCGGCGTGCGCGACGACGCTCGTGCCCTCGAAGAAGCTCGCGGGGCGCACGCCCTTCGTGCGGTCGATGATCTGCGTGGGGAGCACAAAGTCGCCCGGCGCGCACTCCTCGCGCAGCGAGCCGACGGCGGAGAACGCCAGGATCGCGCGCACGCCGAGCGACTTGAGCGCGGCGATGTTCGCGCGGGAGGGCACCGCCGAGGGCGGGATCGTATGGCCCGACCCGTGGCGCGCCAAGAAGGCGACCTTCGTGCCCGACGGGAGTGCGCAGATGGTGATGGGCGAGCTGGGGAAACCCCAGGGCTGTATCGAGGCATGTCAGATCCCGCTCCCGTTGCCCTCGCACTCGATCCTTACCGTCTCCGGGTTAACGTGCTTGCTGCAAGCGACAGTTTAGCATTGTCGATTTTTCGTGCGCAACAGATCGCAAGCACACGTACAGGAACGTCAGGTTGTCGAGGTGGTAGAGACCGCTGCCGCCGACCACGCCGACCGAAACTGCACATCACGGTAAAAATCTCTGGATCGGTTGCTGAGTGCTCTCCGCACTTACCGTTCTCGCCGTCTGAGGCCATCTGTGCTTGAAGTGTAGATTTGAGCTTGCTTCTGGATGAAAGTCGAGTTGAGAACCTGGCCTGACCAACGGGGCCGCGAACGCGCAAACATCGATGGAGTGAGATCATTTTACGAGACGCCGAGCGCCTAATGCGTATCTTCGAGATCCTCGTAGCGCCTTCGTCCCGCTATGGACTCCCAATGCTCACGATGTTTGCGGCAGGCGTGGGGACAAACGACACAACTTACTTTCAGTCTGAAGCGACGCGGTATAAGGGCCAGGCAGAAATATTCAATCCGGGATTTCGGGGCTGCACCACTGCCAAACAAACATACACATGCCCGCGGTGGCGGGCCCGCAACTCAACTCCGCCATCCTTGCCTATCCTTGCCGCATGCACTTTCTTCACCCAGCCAGTTAACGTGCAAGCATTCCGTGTATGAATTCGAGAGTTGTACAATGTTGGACCTGGGTATACCACTTGAGCCTGCAAACTCCGTTCCCCTCGCGCGTCATCACCGCTCATACTGATCCGCTGCCAGCAATAAGTCGATTATTCAAGCGCTCTTCTTCTCCGCCTTGAGCTTCTGGACGAGCTCCTTCACCAGAGGGCTATCCTTCACCCACTGGCGGTACGTCTTCGCCTGGGGGTAGATCGAGAGCGTCTGCTTCTGGTCCTGGAAACGCAGCTCCATCAGCCCCGGGTCCAATCGTTCCTGGCGCCACTATCGCCAGCCAACCCCAACCCCGAAACACGAAGAGCATCATACGCACCCGCACACCGCTGTCGGGGCCCGAGCGTCGCACGTAGTCCCAGGAGAGGTACATGAGCTCCGCCGCGGGATGGTCTGCGTACCGGGACGCCTCGAACTGCTCGGGCGTGAGCTCGAGCGCGAGGCTCGCCTTCTCACCGGTCACCTCCGAGAACTGGTTGACGATGTCGCGCAGGGTCAGGTATTCGACGACGGTCTTGATCTTGACGCCTGCGTTCCGCGCAGTCAGTACCTCATCGACTTCAGCAGTGGGCGTGATCAAACATACCAGTGTACTTCTCGGGCTCGCGGAACGCAGGGACGACGAGGCCCCCGATGTCCCCAACGCTGAACGCGAAGATCGGCACATCGGGGAGGAAGCCGACGCTCCAGTTGAAGCCCTTCTCCTCATCGTAGCTGGGCGCGAAGAAGCTTGTCCAGAAGTTCTCTGCAGGACCCCGCACAGTTTAGCTCCTTCTCCGCACTTCACGCCACAAAGGTTCACGCACCGTAGTACATCGGGATGTACACAAACGTCCACGGAATGCCACTCGCGATAACGCGATCTTCGATGAGAGCCTTGCTGCGCCACGAGATGGCCTCGCACTCGCCTTCGCGGCCCTCGACGGTGCTCCAGACAATGTGCTTCACGCCCGCGCGGACCGCACCATCGACGATGTTACGTCCATGGAGCTGCTCGCCCTCGAAACCGTGCACGTAGAACTGGGTGAGCCCAAACACACCCCAAGCACCCTCAAACGCTGCGGCGGTTTCATCCAACGAGGATAGATCAGCCTTGACGACCTCGACACCGCGCGCGGCAAGCGCCTGCGCTGCCGCGGAGCTGGGGTCGCGTGTGATCGCACGGACGGAGAATGTCTCGGGCTCTTTGAGAAGGAACTCGACGACGGACGAGCCTTGCCTGTCGCCGCAGATGTCATCATCAGATTCGTCCGTATCTTAGAGATCGCGCAGCAGCAGCGAGGCACCCACTGTCCGGTCGCTCCTGTGACGGCAATGAGCTTGGGCATCTTGCGAAGATCTGGCGGTGGAGGAGGTGGTAGAAGGGAAAGATGGAGGTGGTAATGCTGGAAAGACCGCTTGCTCAGACGTGTATCGATGTAAGTACTGGGCGGAGGTGTCACGGTGCCACGATTGTGCCACAATCACATAAGTGGGTCGCAACGCGGACTGCACGCGCGGGGTCTTCCTTCTGCCTCCCCAGTTGCCAGTGAGGCTGGGACAGATAATCGGCCGGACGCCGTGTCCGGCCACATGATGTTGCCGTCCTCCGGAGTGGCCATAGTCGAGTCGAAACGTGGACCGCGGCCATACGCAGGCGCACGCCCAGACATTGTGGGCCCGTCAGGCGTTGTTAGGGTAGAAATGAAGCAGGCCTGGGGGAGCGTCCGGAGCCCGCGCTTCCGCGAGATATAGGTATAAGCACGCGCGTGGACAGACGCGTAGGACGGAGGAAGAGGTGTGTATGTATATGCATCGGTACCGGCGCAGTGCGTGAAGAGCGGGGAAGACGCAGATCTGCGAGGATCTCGCACTGCCACGCGCGGCGTCCCTCTGTCAAAATGACTTCTGAGTTGCCGGGTCCAGTGTGCCGGATTGGGCAGGCCACGCGTGGCTGCCGCGCGGGCCGCAGAGTGCCGCAAAGTCCAGGCCCTCTTCTCCGTCCCGGACGCCCGGTGCTCGCGATTCTTGGCCGTTGGGCGCTAAGGGCTCAGCCCTGCTTACCGTCGCCACTCTGGACTCTCTCGGCTCGCACGCCTTCCCAACGCAGCTAGCTGCTAAACGTTCGGCCTCCTGTTCTGATCCCCATGTGAAACCTCACGAGGACAGGACCCCGGACGTCCGTCTTGTTGTGCCCCATTTCTCGTCAGGCCTCAGGAGTTTGCATGGAACTCGAGACGAGGATTGCGAGATTATCGATGATAATATGCGACCTTGCAATTCTATGAGAGTTACTTGGGTAGTATCGAAACCACAGACCCGATAGTTTGCATTGGACGCCACAATGCAAGCAGCTACTCATGAGCATACAAGTCCGGACCCAACCAACCACCGGTTTCGCCAGTCGGTACTGTCGGTAGCGCGGCATCGCTAGCGTAAAGCATCCTCCCTTGCCCAAAACGGGCTCTCAAATTCCGAATGCCCCAGGCCAACAATTGATTCTCGTTTGACGAGACCAGGCGCAGGCCTCGTGGTGACTCTCCGACCAACGAACTGTTCCTCTCCGGTCTGAGGCGTTCAGTGCACGTGCGATTAGCTAGCTCTGGGTCTTCACGCCTTGCCTTTGCTCAGAGTCCACTAAACCTCCAGTCCAGAGAGGAGCGAACAGGCGTAGCTGGACAGAGCGACGCGTGTCCCGGGGTCCTGTGCCTTCATTTCACCCGCCCGCGCGTTTCAGGAACAGGGATCTCGGTTGCTGTCATGCGGCACCCCCGATGTATTCTTTACTGATCTCCGCCCCGACGCCACAATGTTGTCATTTTGGTTTATGAGCTCAGCACAGCAACGAAGGAAGTATACCCCAACCTCAGGTTCCCGGCCATAACCAGCCATAACTACTTCACGCTACGCGACGGTTCCGCTTCTCGTCTGCCACCGAAACTAACCGCTCCAGAACCTCCGTCCGTTGACGCACTCGTATTTGCATCAAGCTTTAGCCCTCCCTGCCCAGCCCCACAGACCCATCAGACCGCTTCGCGGCCTTGTTGGAAGCGCGCCCGCAGCCGCTGCCCGTGCCATTCAGTTTCGGACGCAAATTGACTGGTCCCCGACTGATATGCCCGCTGCCTTCTAAAGCTCCAGATCTCTTGCTGCGCATCTTTCACCTCTACCCCTTCTTCCCCTCTCCCCTGTACACGTCCAGACCCCAGCTGTCACCATGTCGGGCATGTACGAGGTGAACCAGATTGCGGCGGCGTCGCTGGGCGCCGACCCCGTCACGACTGAGGCGATTGCGACTGCCTTCGGCCTGCTGCACGTCCTGCAGGTGTATACGTCGTCCATGGTCGGTATTACCTCATCGCTAACGTTCGTGTCCATGCTGACTCTCAGCATCATTAGATGGCCGTAGCCGTCTGGGACTGGCTCGCCTGTCTGAAAGGTGATTTGAACCGTCTTCGCGTAGTTTACGGCTACTAACATCACAAACCCAGTCGAGTACGACGTCATCTGGAAGTCCCGCTGGACGCCCATCAAGTTCCTGTACTTATGGACGAGGTATTACGGTATGCTTCTTTTTCGTTGTCCGGTAACGAACAGCACCCTGAGATTCCAACAGGCCTGATCACCTACTCGATCAACCTCTGGCTGTTCAACGCCAACTTCACCGCCGATCAATGCAAGACACTTCACTACATCATCGCGGCTTCTTGCATGTGGGTGACTCTCGGGTCAGGTAAGCACATAGTTCACTCACTCCTGCCCTACGCGATTGACGAGTCATCTGCAGAGGCCATCCTCGCCATGCGTACGCACGCGTTCCTCGGCCGCCAGCTCTGGACAGGCATCCTCTTGTCGGCCATGCTGGTCGGCGAGACCGCCTTCCTGCTCTACGTCGCCATCGCCGGCGTGCACCAGACCGTCCTCCCCGTCGTCACGCGCGGTCCGTGCACCGCTAGCGACGCTCCCGGCAAGCACGTCGTCTCTGGCTTCTGGCTCGCGCCCGTGGCGTTTGACCTCTTCTGCACCGCTCTCACCCTGTGGAAGGTGACGACGATGCACGCGCGGGGCTCTCACCTCGTCAAGATCTTCGTCACCGAGGGCCTCTTCTACTTCATCCTCGTTGCCGCCGTCAACGTCCTCAACGCGATCTTCATGTTCCAGTCGAACGTGAACATCCAGAACATCAACTGTACGTCTCCCTCGCTCCTCCTTCCTTTCCCCTAACCCTCTCTCCACTCTCCTGCACTGTTCGCCTGCTATTCCGACCCGACGCTGATGTTTTTCCCGACAGCCTTCCTCGCGCTCATCCTCTCGCAAGTCCTCTGCTGCCGCCTCGTGCTCAACCTGCGCGCGCGCGGCCGCGCCGGCGCCGTGCACACCTCGCAGGGCGCGGGCGTCCCGTCGTCCAACACGAAGGCGACGATGCCCGTGTTCGCGCACCCGGGCGGCGCGCGCGGCGGCCCGACCGATACCGGCTTCGAGACCGTCAACATCCCGCTCGAGCACTTCAACCGGCCGTACGACGAGGTCAGCTACGAGCACGGCGACGGCGTCAAGGTCCACGTCTCCGTCGAGCGCGACGTCGAGACGAGCCGTTGAGCGGTCAGCGTCGTGCGATGACCGATGACCGATATCCGATATCCGATGTTTGTTGTTCGATGTTTTATGTTCGGGCGCGCGGCCTTTGCCCCGCGGTGCGCGCGCGCGTTTGGGGAGGTGGCGGGGTGCTTAGAAACACGGGAAAATTTGTTGCTACTCCCTCCCTAATGCATATAGACCGTTCGTTTGCCCTTCATGTACATCTCACGATTTACGCGCGAATGCTATATAATCACACTCGTTTACCGCCGTCCGCCAAGCGCGACGGTGCGTTGTTTTCAAACTGCTCGTGTTTGGATCTTTCACCGGGCCCACGAGGACCATGTATGCACGATGGGATTGTAGTACCGAGCTTGTAAGTCTTGTAGCTACTAGGCCAGATGACTGCCTTGGATACTTTGTGCTCGCAGACGAGGTGGATATGATACAGAAGCCACATTCGCGACACCAGTAGATGCATGCCAGAAACCTGGATTGAGACGTATCTGTATGATTGTATATTCATATCGCACACGAGGGCGCGCGGTGCCCCGGTGTAGGCTGTAAACCGTTACTGAGGACAATGCCAATACATATAGTCCCTGACAGCCTATAGATGTGTCGAGAGTATCTGTCAAACGTGTTTCCTGTATTCTAAACCCCGGTGCGGGCGCGCGGGTAGGTATACATCGTAAAGACCGCTATTTTACCTCGGCCTGTCGGCATACCTGTGCATGGAGCTGCGTGAGATTCACCAGAGTCAGTACAACTACAGCCTCAGCTGGGACGTGTGTCTATGAACCTACTATTCCTCGCGCGCCCCGCGAATGTCTGCCGATCTCAGCTCGCGAGTCACTCCCACTGGACGCGGGTTGAAGGGGATCTGTATGACCTAAGGTGGCTCCCCATGGGGATGGAGAATGCTCCACCAGGGTACTGTCTCCTACGCCAGAGGGAGCATTGGATGTCAGTATGAGAGGCACACACATGTAGAGCCGACTACCAACTACGGGCGCTCACCTGCCTTTGAACGATTCCGGGCGTAAGGGTAGGGCTGACAAGGCGCGACGCGCCCTCAGCGCTTTCGCCTGGCATCCCGTCCTTCTATCGTCACGCCGGCGAATCCAGCTCAGCTTCCGGGACACAGCTTATCTCAGCGGTAGATTCTGTTCGCAGTAAGATGTTAGCCCGCGCTCGCGATCCGCGATCAGACCACGAGGGGAGGGGAGAAGACGCGCACCCCCAAGAGTCTGCCTGAGAGTCGCAGATTGCACCCAGGATGGAAGTGACCGAATAGTTTAGTGGTTCTGCATGCACACACGAGCGCGCGGGTGGAAGGCGGTCTCATGGCTGGTCGGTGTCGCTAGTAGGCTGGAGTGAGGGGGTTTGGAGAGGGCGAATGCCGTGGGTTTGTGTAGCGAGCTCTGTACCGCTGCACGCCTTTGTTCTTATACTCTCTCGATGGCTGAATGGCACATTGTTGGGGTCGGACGGTGCGTGTCTGCGCCACTGGAAGTGGCGCCGCCCGTAAGCCCGCTCTCGCGAATCCCGTCGACACAAAGACGTTAGTGGTATCAAAAAAGACTGTTTCTTCATACCCTCCTTTACTTCCCTGAAGCCATTGAAAGGCACCTTTCTCGCACGACGCCGCGCGATCGCGAGGCGGATTGCCTCCGGTGACCCAGCGCTGAACGGCCATACCAGCATCAAGCTGAATCAGCGTCATCGTGCACCGCTAAGATCCTCTACATAACGTCATATTCTCATGAGACTAGTAACTAACAAGAATGTCCATTGACGCGTCTTTGTGCTTGTAAACGAAAGGCCCTTTCGACTCAGCCTGATGCTTTGTGACGCGGTCACGTGGTCCGGCAAAGCGCGTTGGTGGCACTTGCTACCACCTCAGGTTCCTTTCCTGCTTCTCGAGCAAGGGAGTCGAGGTTTAACTCCAACTACACGTCACGCTCGTAGAGGTAAGGGTATACGCGTGGGATGCGGGCTAGGAGTGCGTCGATCAACTTCGTCTTCAACACCACGCGCACAAGTTGGGACGTCGTTGATACCAGCCAGGGATACGATGCCACAAGCCTCGCAGAAGCCCGTTTCTTCCAAGACGCTGAGGCTTGGTGAGAGTGTTTTCAGTGTAGAAGTAAAGCTTCCAGAGCCTATATCTCTGAAGAGGTCTCCGCCGCAATATCGACACTTTGAGAGGCTGGACACGATTCCTCGGCAAGTCGAACCACTGAGGGATATGCAACCACCATACACAGAGGACGCTCATCACCGGTCAACAGTTGTCCCCTTGGACCCACGTCCCTGGCGAATCTGGCAAATTTGTATGCGCTCGAGGACAACATCGTCGGTGCCTGACGAGTCGTTCCTGGAGGCACTCCCCAGCCAAGTGCAGTGGCTGTGTGGCGAGGTACGATGCTGCAGCGAGTACTGTTCAGCACCGTCTGTGTACGCCCGATGCTCGGATGAGAGAAAGCACGTACCTCTTCCCAAAGAGCGCCCGGATGAGGAGAAGGGGAATCTAGGAACAGGCACATAGGGTCGAGCGCGAGCCAGGACCGGGGAACAACAGCTCTGCGTCCCGCCCGAGATCCTGCGGGTAAGTAACGCGTACCATTGGAGCTACTCTTCTGGTAGTGCGACCCACTGCATGTCCTGTGTCATCACGGGTGGTTAGCTGACTAGTCTTCGAGTCAGGTTCTCATCGTGGGAACTCGGCTTCGATACGATCCAACTCGACGCGGAACGGACGATGGAGGAGTGGCATCGGGCGAGAGGCATGTGCGAAGGATCTCCCTAGATTAGAAGGCCCCGTTGCTCGCACAAAGAAACAACGGGGCAGAGAATACGGTATGAACAAACGATCCAGTCGCCACAGCAGGCCTATCGAGCAATGCGTATCTTCTATGCCTTCGTGAGCTGCCTCATCCCACCCGAAAGCTGCCCCATGACCCTGTCGAACTCGTTCTGGAACCGGCGTACACCGCACTTGCCTCCCTCGACGTGCTGGCAGAACGCGCTGAGTGTGCTGAACTCCGCGCCGCAGCCGTACCACGCCGAGGGGCAGCGATAGAGCTTGTCAGTATGCGCGGGGCTCTGGAGGTGCTGGTTGAGCGCCGGGAGCGACCTGTACGTGCGGTGGCAGAGGTAGCACTCGAAGCCGGTCCCGTTCCACGCGCGCTCCGTCGCCCACATCCCCGTCACCGTCGGACGCGCGCTGCCGGGTGCGCCGGCGATCATGCGCGCGGGGTTCGTGATGATGTTCGAGCGGTCGATTTGCGCGACGATCTTGTTGACGTCCTGACGGGACATGCCTGAGACGCACGAGCCGGACTCCAGGTGGAGGATGAGCGCGGCCTTGGAGACGAAGGAACGACCGCAGTTCTTCATGGGGCACTGCACGGTCCGGCCTTGGTGTATCGCGGAGCGCCGATGGTTGTCGAGGTTGTTTGGGTTCTGGAACAGGCGTTTGCACGGGACGCAGTAGAGATCGGGGTGCTTCTGACGGCAGTGCTCATGCAGCCCCACCTCGAAGTCGAAAATCTGCGATGACATCAGTACCGGACAGCGCAGTGAAGGACATCAAGATGACACACGCTATTGCACTCGGTACAGCGATAGTGCTCGGTATCATAGTGATCATAGAGTTCCTCCCAGTCGCTGAAATGCTCGTCGCATCTTTGGCAGTAGGCATGCCGCGGGCTTTGGACGTAATGTTGAGTCAGAGCCCAGGGAGACACAAAACGTTTCTGGCATAGTTCGCAGACAGGGTGGTCGCGGTCTTCATGGTCCCAGAGGTCGTCCTGGTTATAGAAGGAAGCGGAGCACAGGTTGCAGTCGGAGTACACCACGATCAGCATCGCTGCGTGAGACCGCTACTGGAGGGTCAGCTCTCAGATTTCAGCACATGAGTATGATATCACACTGAAGCACGCAACTCACCTGATGCTGAGGGCGTCGGGAAGGGGGAACCTCGCTAACAAGCGAGGACAAGCCAGTATTATATACCTACTGTCGAGCCGGGGCCCGGGCGTCTGCGCCTTGACGTGACACGAAAAGGGACTCAACCGAAGCCGAAGCGCTGCCACAATCGCCACGTCCAATTCGGCGAAGCTCCGATCGTGACCGTCAGTATGAAACGCAATGACATAGAAATCCAATCGAGGAGGGCTGAGCGGAAGCACATCGTTCGGAGCCTCACCAACCCGGTGCAAAAGAGCGCGTAGTTTTACGGTAGTACGAACAGGCTGCAAAATCTGTCAGTTCCTTATCTCCGATTGCCACTGACCTACATAGGTACTTCCTCATTGGTTCAGAGCGTATAACTTGGAACTCCGATCTCCTTCCCACCTAAGGCCGTTGAACTTTCGAGAGTAATGCATGTACACTTGCAATTGGAGGTTGCCGAACAGCATACTACTAGAAGAACTCAGTACGGACGTCGTCCTCACATCCCCACCCATCCTCGTCGCACGAACACCCAGGCCCCAGAGGTGCTGGTTCCAGGAACCATAGTACAACGTTCGGAATCACGGACACCCTACAGCGCAATTCTGTTGCTGCAAGGAGGCGTAGGAGGCGTCGGCCAAAGGCACACGAACGCCCGCGGTAACTCCTTTGGCGGCCGTACCAATGTGCGAGCGGGAGGCCTGTGCGACGAGGCGATCAACGACCTTCGGAGACAAGCGGGCGACGCATTCCCCAGAACCGAGATGAGGCACGAGCTCAGTGAGAGTGACGAAGGACCGGCAGCAGCCTTCGACGTGCATGGGACAGCGGATTCCCTCCCCGGGAGTGCGCCGGTGGTTGTTGAGAGCGTCCCGGTCCTTGAACATGTGCTTGCACGTCGCGCAGTAGCGGCGGATGTGGACCTTTCGACGATGTTCGTGCAGACCGATCTCGAACTCGAAGATCTGAGAAATGCGAATGAGAACGCGTCCCTCCAACCAGTGATATCGTGAGCGTACGGTGTTACAGTCGCCGCAGAAGTGATGCGTCTTGCTGAAGTGCTCGCGCAAGGCGCGTCGGCCCTCGAAGTGGATGCGGCATCGTTGGCAGTACGGATGACGCCGGCTTCGGATGTAGTGCTGCGTGAGCTCCCAGTGCGAGGTGAAGGTCTCTTTGCAGGGTCGGCAGGAAGGGTGGAAGAGCGCCTTGTGCTCAATCAGGCGTTTCTCCCGCCGGAACGTCTTCGAAGGGCAACGAGCGCAGGAATAGTTTGTCATACTCGGACCTGCCGAGCTGTGCTTTGGAAAATCGCGACGCTAAAGCTGGCGGTCAGAGGTCGAGAAACTCGAAGGATTAGTCCCAGCTGCGAGTCGGAATGGTACTCACGAACCGCGGGGATAGTGGTTAGTGGGTAGTGGTAGGAAGGGCCTGCGCCGCGGAGCGATTCTCGAATGTCAACGACTGTGATCAGATGAAGCACCTTCTGTGAAGTGCTCGACGAGCTTGTCCGAGTTGTGGCCCAGAGCGTTGGACGTGATGTGTAGTTAGTGAACGCCAGTTGGGCGGGCATCCCACAGCTTCTCCGGACCCGCGTCTTCTAGGATCTAGACGGATGCCCGAGAATGGCAGGTGTTCGAAGGATTCCTAGACGCCACAGCCCCAGCAGAGAGATACTAAGTACTGTTCTATGATACGCCGGTCAGAAAGGCTGCCCCACAACGCGGTATGCTTCCAGCGTTCGAAGGCAAACAGCTAGGCGGGAAAGCAATGACGACGTCGGCCGATGTTTACATGAATGATGCGCTCTTCGTGGCCACCAGCCCTTCCGCATCAGCAATGCGGCCTAGCGTGCAGCGAGATGGATGCAGGCGTGCCCGGAACTTGTTCACCTCGGCGAGTTGCTTGTTACTGTCCCTGAAGCTCCGTGAGTCGATCACCGGGCCCGAGACGATGACGCGAACGGCAAAAATTGCATAGCCAAATCGACCAGCACGTCGCACACGTTTACGGTGGCGGGGACAGGACTGTCCCCTTGGGAGTGCCCGACCACGCAAGGTGTGAGACGTAATAGCTCGCCCGATGAGATGACGCTGACAGCAACAGGACCTGCAGACTTGCGCGTAGTATATGGCAGGTAAACATTGGCGAGCATGGCAAATGCGTGGCCGACGCGATGGTGGTAAACTGCAAGGAGCCGATCTCGATTAGATCGGGCTTCCCGATGGGCGCAGACCGTGCCACTGCCAGCGACCGCGAGCACCTTGAAACTCGTTCTCTCTTACCTTCGTACCACAACGTCTTCTGTCAGTCTGCCTGCTCTTCTCTGATACGGGCACCGCGGGTGCCCTCTCCAGGAGATGATAGGGCAACAAACGGGCTGTCGACGAGCGCGTCTACCACGTGGGCCACTTCGATCCCACTGCGCGTCATACGGAAGGTACTCGCCCCATCCGCGTCAGCACCTCATTCACTAACGGGGACCACTTTCCGGCAGGCTTGACAATTACTCGCTCGCATCACGTATCTCATCAACTACAGTAGCACTCTGCATTTCTGTCTGCAGCCAAGAAATCGTACTGCGACTGCCTCTGGATATCTGCTTGTCAGTGGGCATGTTGCATTGTCTGGGGAACTGCTTCCGGCTACTCTCGATGTCGATATCATGATGCTGCTCAATGATTGGTCTCTACCTGCGGCATCTATGGCGGCTGGCGACATTGGAACAACTTGGTTGTCTTCGGTGAGTTCACGCTTCCGCCGGCTGTCCTGTGTACGTCAGTCCCGGGCTCTTGGCTCTACTCCGCGATCCACGAACTCGCCTGTTGTCTTCTCTGCGGGCTTCTGCCATCTGTGTAACACTTGTCTCGGCTTCTGCCCGAACGCGCTCTTGCAGGCGGCTGGTGATCGACCAATCTCGAGAGTGGAAGCGCCATGATAATCGTGCCGTCAGGCTTCCCGCAAGACCTTCCATGGTTCTCGAACTCTTGTTGAGATCGAGAGTACCATAACTCGGCGCTCCTTCCGCGAGGAGGGCACAGCGCAATCTGACCATAGGTGCGATTGTGCGGGACGGTGATGCCGACGCTCTCAGGCTCTAGCGTAACCCCATAGTATGTTCGAGAACTGTTGCCTATTCGAATGTAGTTGTCCGTGCGGATGCTGCTCGGGAACAGACCTCTTATTCCCCAACTACGATGAGGACAACATTGCCCCCTGCCCATCCACCTCCTTCCCCTCATCACCGCGTGCGCGCTGACTCCTCATGGCTTCTGGGGGTACCTGCCCTCGCACTGGCGTATCGATGGACGCCGAGTCACTCGAGATTGAAGGCGTTGTGGGGCGCGCATTGCAGCGTCTCGCTGCAGTCGCGCCCTGCCAGGTTCGGCCGGGTGCTGTGCGCTTCTCTGTCTTGTGCGGCCGGGAGGTGATATCATGGCGAATAGGCTTCTGGAGATTAGGCTGCGTGCCCGCCGTGCCGCGCCCAGGGCACCGTCGCGCAACGCGCAGAGGGCGTGTTCTGGAGCCTGGGAGCCGGCGCGGTCGGAAGCGTGTGGGGCGCGGCGCGCATCTGTCGGGAGCCGGACTTCGCTGAAGAGGACTGGCAGGCGGCGTTCTGGGACTGCCCTGCTCGCACGCGAACGTGGGGAGCTCGGGACGGATATGAGCGCAGGAAAGCGTCCGCCGTCGGGCGGGGGGCGCTCCCAGGGACCGGGCCGAAGATGCGAGGTGGCGGTAATCAGCCTCGAGGCAACCATGACCTTCCTTTTCCTGCCCGGGCTGGGACCTCGTTGTGGACAGCGCGGACGGCTTGTTCCCGCACACTCGCCCGCCACGTTGGAAACGCGAGTACAATGGATCGCCACCTATGAAGGCCCGATCGCTTTTTCTCCCCGTGTTTATCCTTTCCGCCGTCCCATCGTCCTCATCCCTCCCCCCGCCCGCGACTTTGGCCTCCCAGAGTCCTCGTAGATTATGCCCAGCCTATCTCCGCAGCGCACACTCACCCGCAAGCCACAGCAACAAGCCCTCCTCCCCCAGCAAGGTCAGTACCCGTCCGGCTCGTTCTCACCAGCCTTTGTTCTCGCCTACGCGTCACATCCACCCACCCTCTCACTTGACCGCCCTCCGTTCCAGCTTCGGCACTCTCCCAGCATCTCATCGATCTCGCTGTGGCTGAGCCCCGAGCGGGATCGTCCTGTGCTCTATGCCCCGTCCTGCCCGACGATCTACTTATTGTGTCGGCCTTACGTCCTCACAACTTAGCCTATCAAGCACTTTGTCTTATTTGAGGCCGCATCCCGACTTCTTGCTCGTTGCTTCTCTCCCATCTCACGCTTCCCACCGTGCTCATACCTCCCCTCCCCCATCCAGGTCCGATGCAGAACATAACGCCACGAGAGATGACCCCCTCGCCCTCGTTCCGCGAGAAGCAGAGGGCCATCAAAGCACATTCCATGCCCTCTGTGCCCTCGGTGGGACAGATCCTCGCGAGCCAGAACGGGCAGATGATGTACCCCCAGGCACAGCAGCAGCCCAGTCCGACGACCTCCAACTCCTCCCACCAGTCCCGGCGCACCCCTCCACCCACCTCCCGCATCTCTCCAGTGGCAGCCAAAGTTGCCACACAGCCCGAACGTACTCAGAACGAGCGCCAGTCCACGCCACCTCCTCTCATGCACGCTCACAGCCAGCCGATTATCCCCCAGATCCACCCCCGCCCCGTGAACCGCGGCATGCCCCCGCCGTTCCTGTCCCAGTACCAGAACGCGGAGGACAACTGGGCGATCACCGAGGAGCTCATGGCCGAGTTCGAGCGCGAGAACGGAAAGTATGGCTCACATGCCCCCGGCACCGCAGGCGTCGCCTATGCAGGTGGCGCAGCGTCGAGCCGGGTGAAGGCGACACGGCACGACTCTCTGCCCCTCCCCACCTCCGTCAACGTTTCCGGCTCGGTGCCCGCCACCGCTCCCGCGAAAGACCCCGCGGTAGAGCGTGTGCGCGCGACCGACCGCGCGTCGCCCAAGGACTCCGACAGCGGTAGCGTCGGTGCGGCGGCGAAACGCCAGGCACGGGACAAGGAGCGCGACGCGCAGGCCGCCCGCGAGAGCCCGAAGACCCGCGATCGCTCCGGAACGGTCTCGTCGCAGCATGTCAACGAGGCTCAAGGTAACGTCCGCACGCCCGAGTACCGCGGCTCGCCCCAGTACCAGACCCCAATGGCGTCCCCGGGCGAGCGCACCGCTGCGTACACCCAGTACATCCCCGAGTCGTACGGGAGCCCCCCGCAGGCGGCGACGCAACCCCCGACCCGCAAGCCTGTGCCTAACGTGAACGTGGGAGCGGCGGAAGCGGCGAACACGCGGTTGACGCCACCCACGGCGCCGAAGCTCGCGAACACGAACAATCACACACCCCCGCTGCAAACGATGGGCACGCGCCCTCCTGATCGCTCGCTGCCCCTGCAGGAACCCGACGAGGACGTCGGGCACGAGTTCGAGCACGCTGAGCCGCAGTACACGGACAGGCACAGCTCGCCTACGCCCTCATCCGACCTATACCCAGAGGGTCACACGAAACGCTACGATACACGCCATGAAGCACGAGAAGACGACGATGACGAGACGCTTAACGAAGAAGCCGACGAGCACATGCAGCAGAAGAGCAGCGAGGACTCGGAGGCGGGCTTCACCCCGCGCTCGCCGTCCACGAACTTGCCGGAGCGTCCGCGCGACGGCCAGTACGTGGGACCGACGAACCAGTACGCGGGCTCGAACAGCCAGTACCAGCAGACCCTCGTCGACAACCAGAAGACGATTCGCCAGAAACCTCGTGGGGGCACGACGGATCAGCTTGGGATGCGCAGCTTCGACCCTGCCATGTTCCAGCGGGAGATTCATGGCCTCCGGGGCAACAGTCGCGACTCGCCTCCGAACGGCCAGCGGGAGCGCATGTCCCAGTCCCCACAGCAGATCTCCTCCGAGCCCCCGAAGCCTGCGCCACCCCCGCCTTCCGCCCCCGCCCCTCAGATGCAGCCTCAGGCTCAGTACGACCCGCGCCTGTACGCAATGAACCACATCTTGGATCAACGTCTTGGATACCATTGGAACGGCTCCGAGCACCAATCCGACGACCTGCAGAGCCTCTTCGACGATCCCACTTCCTCCTACCTTCAGACCTTCCTCCGTTCCGCGAGCGCGCGCCCCGGCGCTCCCGTCCCGCCTACTCCCCAAAGCCACACTGCCGCGCCGTCGCCGTCACCCCTCATCTCCGCGACGCCCTCCGACATCGAGCCACGGCAAATCGGGTCCCCCTACCCCTACCCATTCACGCACATCCGGCGGACGACGCACTCCGGCCCGATGCAAGCCCCGTCCACGAACTACGACATGAACAACCCCGCCGCGATCCGCGAGCAGCTCGCGCTCCAGATGCAGATCTACGCGCTCAACAACGGCCTCGCCCCGCCCTCCTCCGAGTCCGCGTTCTCGCCCTCGACGACGCCCTTCCCCGGCCCGGGCTACAACCCCTGGGCGTTCGTCCCCGGGGCGGGCACCGCGGGCCTCAGCGCGCACATGGCCGCCGCGAGCATCCGCTCGAGCCCGAGCCACGAGCCTGTGAACTTGCCCCCGCCCCCGCCCATGCGCGGCCGCGGCCTGCGCAGGCGCGAGCCGAATGGACACCTGCGTGCGCCGCAGCCGGCGCGACAGGCGCGCCGGCAGGTGAAGCCGCCGCCACGCGTGGATAGCACCCAGCCGCGCGAGACGAGCCCCGAGCTCTCGTCTGGGGAGGAGACGAGCACGGCGGGTGAAGAGCACTTCGGGGAGTCGTACGATCACCTCCAGCCGGGTGGCATGAACGGCCATGGGAATGGGACTTGGGATGAGAATGGCGTAGGTGCGGAGGGTGAGGATGACGGAGAGTGGGTGGATGAGGAGATGGATGGTGAGGAGGACGATCTGCTGGATCTGGAGTACCACCCGTCCTTCGTGAGTAACCCGCAGAAGCGGAGGAGGCGGTTCGACACGCGCTGGGACGCGCTTGTCCAAGCTGTAAGTACCTCTTCTCCTTCCGACATCGCCACCCATACTAATCTTCTGCGTATAGTTCCAAGCCCTGGACCGAGAGACAGACGCGACACTTGTCCTACTCGCCGCCCCCTCCCACTCCACCAAGCTGCACGCGCTCACCTCACGCGCGCTCCGGCGGGACCCACAGCTCACGCACTCGCCCGCGCTCTCCAACGTCCGCCGCGGCTTCGCCGCACTCGCCTCCCAGCGCCGCGCCCTGCGCAAAGCGCACCGCATGTCGCTCGCCGAGCGGCTCACCTCGCGCTCGGACGCCTCCGCGTCCGCGGACGGCTCGCCCGGCGCAAGCTCCCCGGGCGAGATGGACCTCCGGCGCGCGCTCGAGACCGCGCTGGGCAGCCTCGGCGCGCTCTCGGCGATCTACGAGCAGCGCGAGGCGCGCTGGCGCGACGAGATGCGCCGGCAGAACGAGGACCGCGAGCGCGTCGAGCTGCTGCTCATGCAGGCGCTGGGCCCGCTCGCGCTCAACGGGGGCGCGAATGGGCATGGGAATGGACTTGCGCAGGCGCAGGCGCAGGCGCAGATGCACGGGAATGGGAACGGGACCGGGCATGCGCGCGGGAGTAATGGTGCGTAACGGCCAAAAGGTGTAGGATGTACGCGTACGGTGCCATGCGGTGTATGTTACTGTATGATGCGCGGAAGGTCTACGCTTGTTGTATGTCTGTCATGAGATTATGTAGTACATCCTTTGGATATGACCACTCAATGAATACCCATGTGCTCGATAACGGATGCCATGACTAGGCAAATCTCACCAGTATGTGATCACGACATATCCTCGGAAATCAACACCGAGAAGACTCTAACTCGGCGTATCGTCATTCAGCAAAAAGCGTACAAGTACCCTACTCGATCGGACGTCTATACTCCCCCTCAACTAATCAGTCTACATCATCCATCCCGCCAAACCCATCCCCATATGCTCCGTAGGCACCGCCGAACCCTCCAAACGGTCCAGGGAAGCCGGCGTTAGGACCAGCACCATTGGAACCACCCAAACCAGGGCCGGGGCCAGGACCAGGACCATCACCCCCGCCGCCGCCCGCTAGCCCGCCAGCGCCTTGGGGTATCGTGACATGTCCGGCATAGAATGTGAACAGCGGCGCGGGTGCAGGTGGTGCGGCGGCATGGGCAGGGCCATGGGGGAACGTAGCAGGCTCCAATGGTGGGGGCGGCGTCTCGGGGCGACTGGCAGCCTCGTCTGCCACTGTCGGAGGTGCGTATGCGCTGGGGTGGGTTGACGACCCTGCGGAAGCGTTCTCAGTCTGGACGGCCGCGGCGCGTCGCTTCTGCTCTTTCTTGTCAAATGCGGCTTTGCGTCGTTGGACCTTGACGAAAGCGGAGAGCGCGTCGATCGCATCGACGAGGTACTGCTTACTCGGCTTGTCCGCGAGTCTGTGCGGCAGGAGATCAGTCATGGAATCTCACGGGGATGGACGAAAGCCGATGCACCTGCCGAGCATGTCTTCGACGACGTCGGTCGCGCGGAGGAAGGGCATTTGCTGCGTGATCTCGCGGTAGACCTTCTGGAGGATAACAGAGCCGCCTTTGACGGTGACCGCGGTGTCAGACCAGCCCTCGAAGCGCTGTTTCAACCGCGGGCGGAACTCCTCCCGGAGGTCCTCCATGTCCGGGTCGTTGGGGTCGAGATCGAGGTACCCGAGGGGGTCTGCGTCCTCCGTGCCGTCCAGCGCAGGTACGATAGGAAGACCCATGACCATCGCCGCGAGTGCCATTGGGTTCGGCGCGTTCATGCCGGGAGTGCACACCGCGTCTACCCAGCGTTCGACGCGGTCCTGCCGCCCGGCGGCGGCGGTGCGCATCTTGACAATTTGCTCGATCTCCGCCCGGTTCTCCGCAGTCTCGAGAAAGGCAAACGGTCCGAGGAGTGCGGCGTGCACGGCGCGTGCGGTGTCGAGGAGCTCCTTTTCGATCACTTGCAAGGCCTGCAGCTGGTGGAACGGATTCATCGCCATTGTGGTCACGGCAGACTGGAGCACCGGCATATCCCGTGGGCGAATGAGGTGCGCATGCGAGTTCAACAAAGCCGAGATCGTGTCAGTCTCGTTCTCGAGCGCGTATATGTCCAGTGCAGCGGCGAACACCTCGGAACAGGAAGTGGCCATCTGTGACAGATAAGCCATGAGCTCAGCCTCAGTAGCCGCAGGGTCGGCGGAGTTCGCCAGCAGAGCGGAGTATAGACGCAGGGAAGGGGTGACCTTGAAGACGGATGTCATCTGGGTCTGCACAAGTCGGCGAAACTGCCACATTTGCGAGCTGATGCGGTGCGACCAGTGCTTCGCGTGCAGGGGAGTAGCCTGTCGCGCTACCTTGGGAATCCAGTCTTCGTTACCGACCGGCAGGTCAAGGTCACTGTCTTCGTCGCTGTATGCATCTTCGTCTTCGTCGATATCCGAGTCGGTTTCGATGCCATACAAGTCATCCTCATCGTCGTCGTCGACGTGATGTGGACCTGGATACAGCCCGCGTGAGCACTTCGACGCCATCGCGTGAGCAGAAGCCTAGCATACATTTCTTACCGCCATACAACAGCCGTTCAAGCGTAGTCCACCCCATGAGGTCTTCAATGTCGTCTAGCATCTCGGGGATCTTTGCGATCTGACGCTGGTTTCCGGAGGCGAGTATACTGAGGAAGAGGTCCCGCCATATGAACTGCAGCACTTCTTCGATGTGTTGGGCACCAGTGAGCTCCCACGACTTGACCACCCTCCCCGACTTGCGCTTCAGAGTGATGGGTACGTACATGCTCGTGAACGCGCAACGACAGCTACGTGAAGCAGACGGGTCAGCCGGACTTCCTCTTCTAGCGACGTCCGGCCGGGGGCTTTGCAGTCGAGAATAGATGAGAACTCACCTCGCGCGTCCGTGCGCTATCTGATCGAGTACGTTTACAATAAAGATGAGGCATCGGTGCGCCAGCATGAAGTCGACGTTGTGCTCGTAGACTATAGACCAGATGTCGTTGAGCCAGCCGGTGACGCTCTCGACCGTCTGCTCAATGAGCTCCGTGCGGTGGGATCTCTCCTTGACAAACGAGCGCTTCGCGTCGCGATGGAGTTCGTCAAGCAGCGCGTTGACCTCGCGCTGCTTCGCCTTGAGGTTGAGGACTGGAATCCCGGCGTGGCGCCGCTGCATCTTGGTGGCCGTGGCGAGCACTCTCCTACATTTCGACTTGTTGACGAGATCAAGCAGTGGGATGAGTTGTTTTTCTACGATGGCGTGTTGAATATCTGTGGGTAGTGTGTCGTAGACAGCTGCGAATCTAACTCATATGAGTTGCTCCGTAAGCAGCGTCATACTCCGCACAGCACACACCGTGCGCTAGCCAGCCCTCCGCTCATCGCGCTGATGTTGCTTCTGGCAGAGCTGCAGGTTCCCTGTGCTTTCACAGAGGAGGGCACGGAGGAAGGAACGACGGCTAGATGATTGGGACGGGGTGGCTGGTGGCGGGAGGAGAGGAGCGGTGTCACGCTTTGTCACGTTCGCGGTGTGACGACCCGCGTCGCGCGCGTCAGGACTCGGACGCCACAAGGCAGACGCCCACACGCGTCTCAGCATCCGCGCTCTCAAGCCACCTCCTCCTCCTAACCTTCGTCCTCCTCTTCTCGCTCAGATCACTGGCAACTCACGGAACTACTAAGATGGCGCGTAAAGCACAGACACCCGCAAAGTCACACGGGAAAGATATCCGCGGTTTCTTCGGTGGAGGAGGGGCGACCACCGCAAGCAGCTCCCAGGGCGCATCTCAATCGACCACTCCAGTGAGTACTTCAGGGTTCCCATGCGCCGATACGATACACATAGGGCTATGATAGAAAGTTAAGACTGCGACAGCAAAGTCCCAATCCGCGATAGAGATCAGTGAGTACGGAATACAGGACGTCATACTCGCACCATGCTCATTGAAGGCGAACGCAGGCGACGATGAAGAGTATGCAGTTGTGGCTTCCTTGTGATGTGGGATATATGACGATATGTTGTACAGGGAACCGAAGAAGAAGCCTGCTGTCCCTCCGTACGTCACACAGTTGTACTCCCACGCACAACCCATTCCCAGTCCTTCCTGCATATACCACATAAGAACCACACTTGGGAATTTCACTAACTCAATCTCAATATGAACAGAAAGGCTGCACCTTTGAAACCGTCGGCATCGGTAATATTGTAACAACAATATACCGGTTGAGCCTGTATTGATCATGCTATCCAGAAACTCAAGAGCGAACAAGTCATGGAAATCGACGATGACGACGACGAGGCACCAGTGCGTGCGCAGCCCGCGAAGCGCAAGAAGGCTGCGATTATCGAGTCGAGCGACGAGGAAGACATGCACCAACCCTCTCCACCGAAGAAGAAGCCCGCAGTTGCCGCAGCGTCCGCGTCGAAACCTCGCGCAAGTAGTTCAGCAGCGAAATCGGAGCCCAAGAAGGAGGAGCCTAAGGCGAGCAAACAGTCCACTCCACGCAAGGCCCCTGCGCCGCGAAAGTCGTCAGCGGTGGCTCGTAAGAAAGCGAAAGACGACGACTTCATCGCATCCTCTGACGAGGACGACGAAGACGATAACTTCGAGATGGATGATGACGACGACGAAATCGTGAAGAAGGCTAAGGTTAAGGCTAGGAGTGCCCCTAAGAAGAGCCCTACGAAGCCCGCCCCTGCGAAAAGCACTGCGAAGACTAAGGTGGAGAAAGAAGATAAGCCGGCCAAGGTCCAGGAAAAGAAACCTGTGAAGGAGGCAGATAAGTCAGCACCAACGGGCGACAAAGCCGATGACAAGTCTGCTAAGAAGCCAAAGTGCGTCCACGGTGCGCAAGAGTAGGATTGGAGCTGACATGGGGTTGGCTTATAGCTGGTACGCCATGAAGGCAGCACGAGCGGGCCCGTCAAATCCGGGCTCGAAGGAGATTCCAGTGCCTAAAGATCCAAACTGCCTGGCCGGGCTGAGCTTCGTATTCACTGGCGAACTGAGTAGTCTCTCGCGTGACGAAGCCGTAGAGCTTGCCAAACGCTATGGCGGGTGTGTGGCTCGTGCTCTCCGCTATTTCCAGGAATATGGTGTTCACTTGGGTGTGCAGACGAGTGGTAGGACAGCCCTCATCGAAGACATCGTACGTAGTCGTGGGCGCCGACGCAGGCCCGAGCAAGCTCAAAGCCATCGAAAAGAACAAACTGCCGACGCTCGATGAGGACGGGTTTCTCAACCTCATCGCGACGCGCGTAGTCGACGAGAGTGCGCTCGACGAGAAGACGCGTAAGAAGATGGAGAAGGAGAAAGAAGCCATCCGGGAAAGCGCGAAGGAGATGGAGCGCCGCGAGAAGCAAGCAGCCAAGACTGCCGCAGGCCCGAGGTGTGTGCACCGTGCTGGCTAGCTTTGCACATGGACGGCCGCTGAGCTTCATGCTTCAGTGCAAAACCAGACCCAGCAAACCAGCTATGGACGGCTCGGTATGCGCCGCAAACACTCAAGGAGATCTGCGGCAACAAGGGACAAGTCGAGAAGCTGCAAGACTGGCTGGGCAGCTGGTTTGTCATAACCTTCTTGCTAGGTCACGGCGACATCCTGAGCGTTTCATACAGGGCGACGAGTCTGAAGAGCGGGTTCAAGAAACCAGGGAAGAATGGCATGAACATCTTCCGCGCGGTCATGATCACGGGTCCGCCTGGTATCGGGAAGACAACGAGTGCGCACTTGTGTGCGAAGCTGGCCGGATTCACGCCCATCGAGCTGAACGCAAGCGATGCACGCAGCAAGAAGCTCGTCGAGGTATGATCGCGATCCTTCGTACCAGGACGCGGAGGGTAACGCCGGTATCGTAGAACAGCACGAACATCATGAACACATCTCTGGATGGCTGGATGCACGGTAAACATGTGCGTGGCTCCCTGTCTCATCCGATGCGTGACATGTGTTCATGATTCCTACTTGCAGGCGACAAACGCGGTGGGGATGACAATCACGGACAGATCTTGTCTCATCATGGATGAGGTCGACGGCATGTCCGCAGGCGACCGAGGAGGCGTTGGTGCGCTATGCGCCCTCATCAAGAAGACCAAGGTAACTCAGCCTCAAGTCGTAGTTGCGTGCGGTGTGGTTGACCGTGTTCTCTGTAGATCCCAATCATATGTATCGCCAATGACAGGGGTGCACAGAAGCTCAAGCCACTAGTAAATGTAACTTACAATCTGGCATACAAACGGTGGGTACAAAATCCGCTCGAGAACGGAAATGTCGCTGACAGGCTCGCAGACCTGAACCAGCCGCCATCCGTTCGAGAATCCTGAGTATCGCGTTCAAGTGCGTACAACTATAGTTCTAATTTGATAGCTTCATTCTGATCCACGCGACACAGGGAGAAGATGAAGATTCCTGCAAACGTGATAGACCAGCTGGTTCAGGGTGCCCAGTCTGACATTCGCCAAGTCCTGAACATGCTCTCAACATGGAAGCTGTCTAGCAGCACCATGGACTTCGACGAGGGCAAGTCCCTGTGCGTTTGGACCTCACCCTCCCCGCTCCGGTCGCTGGCTCATGGTTGTGTTGCTTCTTAGTGCGAAGATGAACGAGAAGTATTCGGTGATGACGCCGTTTGGGGTCATCAACAAGATGCTCGGGCCGCAGATGTTCTCTCCAACGTCTCGCGAGACACTCGGCGACAAGATCGAGCTGTACTTCCATGACCCCTCGTTCGTTCCACTGTTCATCCAGGTCCGTTTCGTTGGTTTCTTGTCTACCGGTTCAGTAGGAATGACGATCGTCCGTAGGAAAACTACTTGAAGACACAGCCGTCACGCATCCGGAATATGGATGGCCCCGAAAAGACCTTGAAGCATCTACAGCTGATGTACAAGGCGGCGGAGTCTATCTCTGACGGAGACATCGTTGACAGCCTCATCCATGGGTACGGCAGCTATATCACTCTTGTTCGGGTCCTGCAGTACTGACTTGTTCGCCAAGGCCTAACCAGTACTGGTCGCTCATGCCACTGCACGCTGTCTGCTCCACTGTCCGACCCGCGTCTTTCCTGTATGGTATGGGCGCAGGCTACGGTGGGCCGAACGCTATGAGCTTCCCTCAGTGCGCCTTCTCCAGCCTCGTCAGCCTCCATAGACGCTGATGAGCACGCGTAGATGGTTGGGCCAGAACTCGAAGCAGGGCAAGCTCAGCCGGCAACTGACCGATGTGCAAGCGCGGATGCGACTCAAGGTGTCCGGCGACAAGTCCGAGATCCGGCAGTCGTACATCCCCTCGCTCTTCCCGCACGTGGTGCAGCCGCTTATGGACAAGGGCGTAGTAAGTCCTATCGATAGCCGTTTCATTGTGAGTGCGATCTGAGCCGGGTGTGTAGAGCGCAGTAGACGATGTGATCGAGGTCATGGACGAGTACTTCCTCACCCGCGAGGACTGGGACACGATCGTTGAGCTCGGCGTGGGCGACCGTGCGGATACAATCGTCACAAAGAAGATCTCGACGGCGACGAAGACATCGTTCACGAGGAAGTGCGTTGTAGCTGCTATGAACAACCAACCAACTGTTCTGACTTTGGATGCAACTGCAGGTACAACTCTCGCGACCATCCCGTCGCGTTCCACAAAGCGGAGGCTCTTGGCAAGGCACCGAAGAAGCTCGCCGCCGTGGGCCCTGCACCCGACCTCGAGGAAGCGTTCGACGTGAGTCGGAATCACCCAGTCTGCTCCTGTCGACGCATACTGATAGGGAACTGCACTACCAGGTCGACGACGAAGTGGTGGAAGAAGCAGAGGAAGAGAAGGAAGACGCTTCGGATGATGCGCCCGAGAACGACAGCCTCATCAAGAAGCCGAAAGTCAAGGGCAAGGCCGCCGCTGCCTCTTCCAAGGGCAAGGGCGCTAAGAAAGGGTAGATGTTGGATGTCGGTACGCCCGCGGTTACGATCTGGACCGCCGCTGGGGCGGATATGGTTTTGGTTTCCGTCTTGTGTTACGTCGTTTGTATGTCGCTCATCCTTGTATCCTATAGTAGTCTACTGTGTGTGTCCAACGGTAGAGGCGTTCCGCGCTAAGGTACCGCATTATATGCACGTATTTGTGTACATCGTCTGGAGAGACGTACAGGGAGTGCGTTACAGGCCGTGCTAGATTCTATATACTGAGCTATCGCTGTGGTCGAGACGAGCCACGGTGAGAATGTCTGTGAGTCTCCGCGATTATAAGATCCATCCCAACTAACCCAGGAATCTCAGGTCCACGCTCTGGCGCTCGTATAAACATAGGTGTTCCATCGCCGTGCAGTCATCCGAGTAGCTGTTGCATTTCGGCCCAGTCGTATTGACAATCCGCACAGCACCCGCAAACAGGTGCGCGGTCCATACTCATATCCGCTCGCCAACTGGCGGCTTAGTGCGAAGACCCGACGACTACCACTCGTACCGCGGCCGCCACTATGCAACTGCCTCCGAGTATAAGAGCGAGTGTGCTCTGCCCCACTAAGCCTCGCCGTTCCCCCGTCCCCGGCCCATTCCCCCTGCCTCTTCCAAATCCCTGTCTGTCACTATGCTGCTCTCCTTCGCCCTCGTCATCGCGTCGTTCCTGCTCTTCTCGACTGCCTCCCCGGTGGAGCGCCCAATGGATACCCTCCATATCTCCCTTACGAAGCCTCGGGGTCTCGCAACCGAGGACGGGACAGCAGACCGCGCTGCGCTTCGCGCTCACATATCAAGTCGTCTCGAGTTAGTGCAACACCGCTGACATACTACCCCTGACAAGGAGAATGCTGACGTTCCAAACATCAATATTCACAGAAACTACAGGATCAATATCGCGGCCTACGAACAAAACACGGGCGTTGCCCATCCCTTCGCGCAAGCGTTGAAAGCCCGCGACAATGATTCAGAGGACATGGGCATCCTCACTCCGGACGACGGCAGCTACATGTGGCGCGGCGCGATTTCGGTCGGCACGCCCGGGCAAGGCTTCGAAGTCGACTTCGACACCGGCAGCAGCGACCTCTTCCTCCCCGGGATCGCGTGCACAGCCAATTGCGAGGGGCATAATCGATACGATCCCGCGCAGAGCTCGACCGCGGCGGACCAACATAAGCCGTTCCGGCTCTCGTACGGGGACGGGTCGAGCTCCATCGGGGAACAATTCAGCGACACCGTTGCGTCTGGCCCTCACCACGCGGTAAGTGCACTCTCAGATGCCTACGTCCAAAAGGCGAATGACATGCTCACACGCCCTGCGATGTTTGCAGGCAACAGACGTCACCTTCGGCGTCGGTGCCCAGTACTCCATGGGTTTGAGGGAGGACAGGTTCGCCGCGGACGGGATCCTGGGGTTCGCCTTCCCGTCAATCTCCAAGCTCGGCGCGGATTCCTTCTTCATGAAGCTCGTCCAGCAAAACCAAGTCCGGGAACCTGTCTTCACCTTCCGCCTCGGAACCAGCCACCCCGTCTTTACCCTCGGAAGCGTCAACACCAGCCTATACAGCGGCGACATCACCTACATGCCTGTGACCCATGAGGTACACGTGAACGCTCGCTTTCTTGTATATCGCGTGCTTGGTACTAAATCTTCATTTTCCTCCTCCCAGGGATTCTGGCAAATCGACATGGACGGCATCTCCGTCGAAAACCAAACCATCGTCGGCCGCGTCCCCGCCATCATCGACACCGGTTCGACCCTCATCATGGGCGACGCCGAGCACGTCGCTGCCCTCTACGCCGCGATCCCCGGCGCCGCCCCAGCCTCTCCCGACGAGCTCGGCGCCTCCGGCTCCTACACCATCCCATGCGCGAACCCTCCCCCGGTCGAGTTCACATTTGGCGGCCGCGCGTTCATCATGCCCGGGGAAGCGCTCCGTGGCCCGCCACTCGTGACGGACCCAACGCGGTGCGCGGGGAACGTCGTCGCGCTCGAGAACCAGCCGTTTTGGGTGATTGGGGATAGGTTCTTGACGGGGGTGTATGCGGTGTTCGATATGGGTGCGAAGCGCGTCGGCTTCGCGGAGATGCGCGATGAGTAGGAGACCCAAAATGAATCCGTCACGGTTGGACTACGTGGAGGTAACATAGCCGAGATGTTCGCTCAACCATGTACAATCCTGAATATGATGATTACCATATACTATCAATCATCATCCCGGGCCAGATTCAGACAGCCATCGGAATGCGTTGGTCGTGAAAGTTCATGAAGTTCTATGCGTATTATACAGTTGTGGGTTGGAGACAAAGACAACGTGGCGGAATTTCGTAAAACATAAACAGCGTCATGCAAAGGTATACGGGTATAACGTCCATAGTTACTTGAACAACAATGTTCCACTTACTTCATACAATGGACTGCGTCCCCTTCTCTACAGCTTCGGGGAGAGAGCGCGCATCCGCTCTCCGGACAGGAACACGCCCTCGCCCTTCTCCAGGTCAACATTCTCGAGGATCACACCGGCAGCCGCCGGAGAACCCCTCGCGTTCTCGCCAACGCCAGTCAAGCCGAGCCCAACCATCGAGTCCGACGCCTGCTTGCCAATAGGGGTCCCCGTCCTTCCTCCCGCGGTTGCCGCAGCCATGCGCTCCCTCTCCCGTCCGCGCTCCTCGCCCTCGCGTCTCCGGAAGCGGCCACGGCGGTCGCGCCGCACCGCGATGCGCGAATACGAGCCAAACGTGCGGATGATCATCGCAAAGTTGAACAGCCCAAACGCAAACACGGCCGAGATCGCGACGCGCACGCCGAGCGCCTGGCGCGCCGTCAGCGGCGCGACGACCGGGTCGCCCGTCGCCGCGTCGACGTCCTCTGCCGCGCCAGTGCGCCAGACGAAGCTAAGGATCGTGACGCAGAAGGAGATCATCGACCACGCGAGCCAGACTGCGGGCGTCGCAAGGAGGACCCAGATGTTCCAGAAGAGGGCGGTGCGGGACTTCTGTGCCTCCTCGGCCCAGCGCGAGGCACGGTCCATGGAGCGCATCGATCCAAACTGGACGATATACACGCAGCCGTAGGAGAGCGACATGAGGGCGAAGACAAGGGACATGAGCGCTGACCAGCGGGTGATTGGGTCTGCCGCGGCGTCTTCGATCTGGAAGATGGTGAGGATGGTTCTATGTACCGATAAGTCAGCATAGAAGAAGTTTGAAGATGGCCAGAACACTTACGTGCAGAGCAAGGCAGACACAAGGTTGAACGTCTTCCACTCGCGCATGAGTGTATCCACGAAGAACTCCCACGAATTCTTGAATCGCGCTAGAGCAGGAGAGACAACGGGGGGCGTCCACTCCTCCGGGTACGGCATCCCCGCCACCGGGGGGCTCTTGTATCCACCAGTGGGTGTCGCGAAGCCAGTGGCTATCGCGGCGTCCACGGAGGGGTCGTGCGTAAAGTCTCCGCATGCATCGATCAGCCTCTGCATCTCTGGTTTGCTCACTTCCGCGTCTTCGAACACGCGCGCCACGCGGTGCCAGTAGAGCGCAGGCAGCCAGAGAAGGAACCAGAGGTACATCTGGCGTGGAAGGGTGTCCGTGAAGAAGAAGCTGGTGTCTGATACCGTGCCTGCCTATCTGCGCTGGCGTTTCCGCCTTTGCTTCTCCTCGTCACTCTCGTTTGTTCTACGGGGAGAGAAGATGGACGACAGATTGGGCAACCATGACCGGAAACGCGAAGAGGGCTCCACATGAAGGTGGAATACGCGAGCTTCGTGCGGTGGGTTCTCGCCGTGGCCGCCCTCGCGGTTCGGAGAGCTTTCACGGCGCATGCCAAACCAACGTATATGCGAGCGGAAAGGATCCACCGGTATGAAAGGCTCATCGCGCGTGTGGTTCCGATGTAGGTTCCATCCCTGCAGAATCCTCAATGGGGAAGCAGCTCGGGACTGTGCTGGAGAGCGCGATGGTGGTGTTTGGAACCCATCCCGCCCGTTCATGAGCGGCGATAAGTTGTTGCTTGGCGGCCTGTTGCTGTTGCTTTGGCTGGTATGCCCTTGCCGCGAGGGGGGCTGAGAGCGACTGATGACATGACCCCTGGCTGATCCCTCGCGGGAACGTAGAGACGGAGAGGGGACTGCAGAGTCGCTGTGTTGAGCTAGACGGCCTGAAACGGCTGTGGAACGTCTGGTCAGTGTACGGTGTAGATTGGGAAAGAACGCATCATTGTGTCTGACCAGACAAGCTTCGGAAACGCGGAGGGCAAGTCAGGGGCAGTCGCGTGTAAATGTCATGCGTTTCATCGCGTGTGCGAGAGGTCGGAAAAGGTATGAAAGAGCGTATACTCTCGTCCTCCCGAAGCGCCCCTAGCGTAGTGCCCTCCGACACGACTGAGTCGGTGAGACTACGGGATTGGCTATGGCCAGAGGATGATTCGGAGAGGCTCCACGAACGCATGGCACGGAGATTGTCGAGTAGTGACCAGAGATCAACGATACAAGGGGTAGTAGTCGACAACTGTTGGTCTGTACGACCCATATATACTGCGCTCATTCTTCTCATGATGTCACAGCATGCAGAGGAGCACCTTCAAGGCGCATATAGTGGCCTACAGGTACTGCGCTGCACACTGCGGCCCAAATATCACAGATGAGGACATTCGGGTGCCGCATCGCTAACGTGACAAGGCGATAGAACCAGGATGCATGACGTCTATCGCTGAGTTGTAGCATACCAGAGCCTATCGCATCAGGCAGTTACGGACGACATCCTCCGGCTTAGGTGCATCGGAGACGGACGTCACGCCGCCGCAATAAGGTGTGCTCCACCCCGGGCATGGCTATGGTAGATGCGGGTACTCGCCTTGTTTGACGTTCTGCAAAGTTGCAGGGAGCGATCTCTCGCTTTCATTCCTTTGTCTTGGAGTATCACGTCCGATGGAAGAGTCGGATTCGCTCAGGCGAGTAGCGCCCACACCCGAGATGCTGTGAAAGGACTGCAAAGCGGGGAGGCTGGTCGAGGCCGCGTCCAGTGATGCGAGGGAGCCCGATGTGTCGACGCTGCGTCTGATGGCACGGCTCGGTGTCCGTAACCGCTCAAAGACCGGAGGGGACTGGGTGGGCAGCGCGGAGAGTTTGTCCGAGCTAGTCAAGGCAGATGAGGATGAGTCGGATTCTGTCCATGACATCAGTTAGCACTCGTCACCCGAGCGGCGCGCATTCACTCACCCTTGAGCTGGCCTTCTGAGGCCGTGGATGGGAAGGGCACCGAGTTGGACCTTTTCGAGGTCAGCGATGGCCGTCTTACGAGCGCATCGTCGTCCTGTGCCGACATTGCCAAGACTGTTCAGTCAGGCGGAGCCGATGTAGTTGGGTCCGTCGCCAATGCTACTAAGAGGAGGAAGTCACGAGGGTTTGGGTATTATCAGAAAGCTGCTTCGGGACAGTGACAACCCCTGCTCCGCTGCGTGCTGGTCGTGGTCGTTGTCGTTAGAGTCGTGGCCGTTGTCGGAGGAGTCGTCCTGCGGATGTGGGGCTAGTGGGGGTCGAGTGCAAAGAGGAATTGGGCCGGACGTCTCCCGAGGAAGCCCTGTCCGTCACGAATCCCCACGCGGGCCCGTTTGGGAAGGTCGACGCGTCGGTGGCTGAGGCGCCCGACCATTCTCAGCCACCGACGCGTCGCCGCGCGACCTCCGTGGTGGCGTCGTACAATGCAGCACGCATACATAGATCTCGCAAGTAGGGACGCGTCTATGAATTTTAAATGCTTGGTTTTGTGGCTTCGACGTGTAGGGTCGCTCGGCCATCTGGTGCCTAATACGCGGAGGTGGTGTGATCGAGATCGGCTCCTTGCATGCTGCCACCACCACGTGCGCCCATGCCCTCGTCATCTTCGTCGATTCGCCTCGCAACGTTGTAGGTATCATGAGTGTTATTGATGACAGCGGTGTCACTTATTTCGGCCGGTTGATTGCCCTCCCTAGTGCCTACCATCCAAGCGCTCATTCTCGTCATGGCCCCGGGCCATCGACTGGCGGAACTTGTCAGAGCAAAGGACGCGCAAATTGCCGAGCTGAAAAAGCTGCTTGCGACCTTCGAAGCCACCCCATTGATCCACCGAGCTCATACTCCAGCGAACAGCTCGCTCGAGATTGCGACGGTGAGTGAGGTAGATCAGGGCTATACAGCCGTGTCAATCTGAATCGCGGCTCGCTCGGACAGGCAGGCGTAACGAGACGGGGCCATATACCGACTTCCCTGAGCCCGAACGCCTCTGCTCCTCCGGCCGGGACGTTGGAACAACCTATTGAACTCGATGATTCGGACGACGATTACCAAGTCCACGAAACTGCAGGCAAGAGCACGGCAGCGTCAGTGCTCCCCAAGGGCGGTAGCTCGCGTGTCCTCTACACCGATGTCATCGCGCTCAGTGACTCTGATTCCGAGGGCGTTAGTGAGCCCTCACGGGCATCTGTAGTTCCTCGTAAAAGGAGTCCGAGCTCGTCGCCTCTAGATTGCTCGATCTTGGATTCGGCTATGAAGCGGGAAGAATGTGTTGCCTTCTCAACCACCTCACGGCGGAAGCAACGCAAGTTGAACCACGCCGGTGCGTTACTGGATCCCCTTGTCTGAGGTCGTATCCAATGTTGATCCCTTGACTAGCGTCAACAGACACCGTTGACAACAAGTCGTGCCTACCAACTCATAGGAAGGACGTACTCAAGAAGGACGAACCGGAGGAACGCGCATTGAGGCTGCTTGACAAGTCGATCACGATAGTATGTGGCACCTCGGGATCGTAGGAGCGGGTGTGCCCTATTGAACATTCTCTAGGAACCGGCCTCGGAAGAAAAGCCTGTCTTGCCTGACTATTCAGCCGACGCGGAGGAAGAGATGCCGCGAGTGCGTCCTAAGGATGAGGACGTCCTTGTAGCGCTTGAAGACATAGAGATTAGGGCCGCCGTTACCAGCTTAGTAAACGTCAGTTGACAAGCATCGACTTCCTCCCCATGAGTTATACCCACTCACCTCGGCATTCCGATAGCCCAAAGCGGAAGTGAAGAAGGAATTTCTGAAGGAGGACGACCTCGTCGACCTCCACCGCGCCAACCGCAATGCGCTCCAACCCTACCCCATCTCCTTCTCTCCCGAGCTACAATCGGTGACCGTCAGCCGGGAGCAACTCTCCAAGCACTACGGCGGCAGCCCCCAGGACACATTCCCCCGCCCAAACGCGCGCAAGCTCGCCGAGCACGGTCGAAACAACTTCATGTGTATCAACTTGCTATGGAACCCACATGGACCGCAGCGGCCAGGCTACGGGGGCCTCTTCTTCAACGTCGGCATGCTCCCCGACGAACCGTGGACGGCGCGCGAGAGCACTCTGAGCAGCAGACGCTGTTCGTCAAGATCAAGACGGGGCAGTGGCAGTACCTCGGCCAGTACGAGGCTCACCCTGCTCCGTCCCTTACCCCTGCCCAGTGGTGCGGACTCCCGGAGGCGGTACGTCCCTGATGTCCATGCCCTTGCTGTATACGACGCTGGACATACGGAACGCAGGTGCGCGCAGTGTGGACAAAGAATACGCATAAGGCGGACTGGGGAATCAAGACGCGAGCGCGCGTCCACCTGCGGCGCACTTTGGGACGCGCGCCGACGCACGAAGAAGTCATGGCCGCAGAAGGCACGTTCAAGCATATCACCGAAGAGCACATCAACGACGCGTTCGTCGCTGGGCACGAAGTACGTACATAGCATATTTTGGGTTGGGACGCGTTACTGACGCGCCGCAGTGCGTGCGGGCATGGTCGCTGAAGTGTGTGGGATACGATGAAGACTTTCAACGAGAGCTTGTCCGAGTCTCTCGAGGGAACCTCTGACCCGAGCTCAAGGACGCCTTCTGTCATACACCACGGCCTCTTGGCGATAAGCACGATGTACGTATCTCTTCTGGGAAACTTGTATTACACTAGAAGTACACGATCACGGGGCTCTCAAAATACCCTTCCGCTCTCCATCCTGCCAGAGGCGGCTGGATGTACCCCGTGTCACTTGAGGCAGCGTCTCAGGCGAGTACGGCGCGACGACCCCCGCTGCGACGGACAGACGCGAACCTGCTGCTATCGCTCTGTCCGGCCGTGCTGCCCTCGGAGTAGACCCCGGTGCTGGCAACGGCCTTCCCCCCGCGCCGTTGGACCCTGGGTGGGACGTCGACGGGTGCCTCCTGAGCGGTGCCATTCGCGCTGTCTTCGACTTTCCCGAACGCTTCGCTCTGGGTGCCGCTGAACGCGGCATTGTCTCCCTGTCGGCCCTAGCATGAGCCACAGATATTCCCACCAGCGATGGTTGACACCGGGCACAGCGAGGCGCTTACCTTGTTCTCGTGGAGTGGCAGGGCGTTGAACCACCCCAGGCTGCCAGGGCTGATGTCGACCCAGCGCTGGAAGCCGTTGTCGGCGGAAACGAGTGCGGCCCCGCTGTGGCTCCTTATGAAAGCCTTGCCGTACGGAGTGGGGTTGGCGTCGATGGCGGCGAGTACATCCAATTCAGCCTTGTGACAACTGACGATAGGTGGCAGCGTTAGCTGGAGAGCGCCCTCCGGGTCGTAGCCCTGAGGAGACCAGTTGAGGGAATCACTGGTACTCTGAATAATAGATGTAATACCTTCTGGGTGAACTTGGCGCCGTATCCCAAGGGAACGAGGCCGTTGACAATTGCGGTCACGCCCTCGACGACGATACTCGGGTTGTCGAAGACAAGCTCTACCGTGTACGTATAGAGCTATACCAGGCATCATCACATTAGACGTGTCGACCATTATGCCATGAGCTGCTTACTCGATTGTTCTGCTGAGGCAGTGGTGAACGAGTGACGACCACAGCCGTCGGGCCATCCGCGACAAGCTGGCCGTTGACGCGCTTGACGGTGATGTTCAACAATTGGCCAGTAAGCTGCGTGAGGGTGCCTTCCCAGAGAGGCTTGACGTTGTTTACGCTGCTGTCGAGCAATTGCGACTCCTCGTAGTCGAGGCTTGCCCAGAGCTTCAGCACCGGGGTGTAGTCCACAAACGCAGGGCTCTGGTCCCTGGAACGGCCGGAGGGATGGATGAGTATAGTGCTCGGATCAGGGCTTTTCGACTGGACGCACGGGAGACGGCGGTGGACTAGCACGGGATGCACTGCCTCGTCTGGCTTATCAAGGTCGGTGATGAAGCCTTGCATGCACGTATAAGCGAGGGACTCAAGAGCACGGTCTCTACAAAGCGCGTAGATTACGACTCAACGCACCGGCGGCGAGGTCGACATACCCCCCGGTTCTGTTCATAACTCGGGCCTGCTTCTGTTGGTATGTAGTAGGCGCCTGGACGGGTCCTATCACTGCGTTAAACGCTCACGTAGAAATTGCGGGATACGCGTTGCGTACGCTGAGTGCACGAGCGGTAGCCCGCGTTGGATACTCGACGTATCCAGCGCGGGCTACGCCGGAAAGGTGTTAGGTACCCGGGTGGCGTAGCCAGAGTTGGCGACGTGGCGTGGCCGTGGTTGGCGACGTGCGCGACCTCACGTATCCCATGTAGCCACGTCCGGCGATACGACGTATCCATCCATGGTCTACGTAGTGTATGCCATATAGAAATCTCCAGATAGCGACACGATATGGGTTATTCAGAGCATTTTACGTGTGATATTAATTTCTATTTCGAGGTTTCATACCGCACGCTCATCCATATAGTGCTTGGATTCTACCGGCACCCTGGCCGCACATGAGCTTTTGGACGAAATCACATATAATATTTGTAGTAGGGACATGAATATACATTGCATTATCGGGGCTACTGTCTTTTCCAATATATCGGAACGTTCGGAGGAGGTAGCAACCCTCCAGGAGCCGGGAACTGCGAACGTACCTGCAGCGCTCAAACGTCTGTCCAGGCCGAGCGTGAGAGCATCCTTGCAACGAAGGGGATGACAATTCATCAGCGCATCGGATGTGCATTGATCAGATGATAGACTCACTAATGGTACAAGGTTGGAGGTGGCCGCCAACGTCCTGCAAGTTTAGGTAAGTACAATGGGCCGTAGGCGTAAAACGAATAGGTGCACCTTGCCGTCTCTGGATCAGGAGAAAGGTGTCAGATGTACTAGTTCTTCGCGCGACATTGGAGAGGAATCTGGTGGTTACCTGACGCCCAAGGACTAAGAAGATAGTCTACATTGCTCGGGGTGGAGCCAGACCTTGGGTGGTACATCAACGTCAATGGCCGGGTTCCATGGTATAAACAGGGCAATGCACTCACCGGTGGAAGCACGGGGCTCGTAAGAATGATGAAGGTGTTGATTCAAACGAGCACCGCGAGTGAGGCGTGGTTATACGCAGTTGCCCGCGAGAGTGAGGACGGTGTTGGTAGAAGGCAGAGGGGTGATGATGCAGATCAGGAGAGAAGAGCTGATGGTAGAAGCCCCATTGCGGCAGCATTTATATAACCCCCGTGGGCGACGTTGAGTAGCACACGCAGTATATGCGGTGTAGCCCACGTATCCTTGACATATCCTGGCCCAGTTCTAGCGCCCGCGTAGTGCGGCACACCCGAATGCTGCGATACGGTCGGTGTCCCTTATTTCCACGTGTATACACCTCGCGCGAGTCTAGTCCAGCATATAGTCAGGCCGAGGACATCGATGTACGCTGGGCGCTAGTGCAAGAGAGGTAGGTCGCGGAGAGGGGGGGACGAGCGGTTCTTCGCGGAGGTGCCAGAAGTGAGTTTCCATAGACAACTCCACTGCGTATAGAGAGAGCGGGCGAGATACCCATGGATATGCCAGGTAGACAGAGTGAAGGACGTCGAGTAGCCTATGTAGACAAGGTGGGCGACGAGAGGTAACCCGCGTAGCCGCCCGCGTGCGATATGGGGTATCCAGCGCGTATCCTGCGTCCGTGCGACGCAGAGTAGGCAGGGCGTCTACACGCGCGATCCCACGTCTCTCTCGCATATCGCAGCCGGACTATCTCGAAAATCCTGGGTTCCAGGCTACACTGTCTATGCCACATATCCTCGCGTTCTACGCTCGGGCTACGTAAGATTCACCGCTGGTTACGTGTGCTACGCCAGGTAGGCACGCGTATCCTCGATTGGATACGCCGCCGTTTAACGCAGTGTATGAAACCATCCAATAACTTTCTAGAGGATAGATAGATCTACCGTGAAGTAGTACTCGGGAGGACGCTTAGACCTGTCCAAGAGTATATCGGTCGATTGCCCGACCTACGATTGTGCAGAACGGGCCGCCAAATACCATGAGCTTGCTGATATAAGTGATGTTGGAGGGGAGACTTACGGAAAGCGGCGTGAACTCGTCAGGAGCAATGACACCGGTGTTCGTGTCGATGACAGCTCGAGCAGCAGCAGGCCTGGGGAATTGTGAATGAGAGAATAGATGCAAACTAGCCGTGTTTTATACCCGTCGTTCCATGGCCACGAAAATGTCCCTAGAGCGATGGAAGGTCGATGAGTGACCCGCGATGTAGTTCGAGATAGGCGGGGATGGGCTTACCCTTGTCGCTCAGAGTGAATACTCTGCGCAGGTGTGTTGTGTAAGCTAGGGTGGATCGCCAAGGCAAGGGTGTCCAGACGGTTACTCACTTCCAGGCAATGGGAACGATAGAGTTAAAATCTGCGTTCGGAGGGATGAAGGCCAACGTGAGTTCGCAAGACCCGCCGATAGCACCCCTAGACGGTCGAGGTGAGCCTGCAAAGTGGAACAGGGTAGAGAGTGCGACGTGACAGACCCCTCGATAGTAATTGTCTTCGATATGGCCATTGAGCGGGTACGTAGGGCGAACGCTGGGGGGAAAACGCGGAGGGTTGAACGAGGTCCGTCATGTCACCGTGGGTTGTGCTGAGACATATATACCTGTACGAAGTTGTTGCCCTTACTGTATACTCGGCCGATGCCCTCCTAGAAAAGTACCGGGATGTGTCTGCCCGGAAGGCTTCCAAGGCATGTATCGGCTGCTGTCGACCCAGAGTCGCGTCACTGTTGAAAACGATTGAATAGCGTGCTCCCGTCTGCCAATGCTGCCTTTATCAAACGAGGGTCGGACGTTCTTGAATGGAGACCCGACTCGCGCTGAGCCCTCGCCGAATCCGGGACCCACGCGCATGTATGCCCGGGTGAACGAGCATTGACAGCCATTGTTGAATTGGCCTTCTGGTTCGCATCGCGACGTCGATGCGGTCCTACTATCCCATAGCAGGTATCATTGTTGCAAGGAGCTAATATCTGCGGAACAACGTCGTGAACATCGTCTGCGATTGGGTGTCGTAGTGAGTTAGACAGCGATCCCCATTTGTCACCGCATTCATTGCAACAGCGGAAAGCTATACAGCCAAGGTGTCACTGAGTGCGTCCATGGCCTCGAAGAGTGATTGAGCAGGGCACTAACCATCCATGATGGGTGGGATCTGTCATGCGAAGAGCCCTGGAATGGAACGCCATGCTTGCGACTTTGCAGAGTACGAAGGACTGTACTTCCCTTCGGAGAAGCCCGGGCACGTGTACTCGACACCGCGCTGCTATGGCCTACTCCCGACGCGACTCCTCGGCGGACTCTTCATACGAGGCTCGCTAGTTTTGGTAAGTTGTAGTCTCGACACGAGTGATTACTGCAAAGTTCTCGAACAGGAGACTTGAATCGAGAAGCACGTCACTTCGGATGCGCACCACGCGAAAGCCTGTCGGCCGCCACGGACCCTGGGAAGCACAATACATGCTTACATGTGCATATGAACACGGTTACGCTCGAGGACAGCGAGGGAGAACTGGGAAGGATCCGGAAAGCTTCCTCGTTCTTCCCTTCCACTGCTCCGCTCCTCTTGTTCAAGTTCACCCACCCCTCCTTGCCCGAGTAATATACTTGAGTAGTCATGTCCTGATAGTACCAATACAATCTCGTGACCCTATCCCTCCACTGGTACTAGTAGTACTAGAGCGTTCTTACCCACACAATTGACGGGCGTGCTTCCCTCCTCGCGTTTCGCGCCATCCGAGTGAGTCGAGGATATCAGTAAGAGCTCGTCCCACCTTAGTATCCGGATTCGCTACATAATAGAGGCAAGAAGTCGTATTCAGGAAGCTCGCAGTACGCTGATTACATCTCATCAAGGGGCTCTCGCAATACCCTTCCGACGCTCCTCGTCGTACCAAGGGCGACTGTGCGCATTCCATGCCATACTCAGCAGCGTCTCAGGCCCCGAGCCCCGCGCGACGACCCCCGGCGCGGCGGATAGACGCGAACTTGTTGCTGTCGCTCTGCCCGGCTGGCACGATTCCGTCGTAGTAGGTGGAGGCGGCGCCGTTGTTGCTGGCGTTCCCCCTGCGCCTCGGTGCCCTACTAGCCAGAAACTCGGCAGACGCGGCCGAACCCGAGCCGTTGGCGGCCCCGCCGCCTCTCCCGTTTGCGCTGATGAACGCGGCGTTTTCTCCCTATCAGTACTGATGTGAGTCACAGGCGTTCTCGGCGCACGATATGACAGACACGGAACGGCAAGGTGCTCACTTTGTCCTCGTGGAATGGCAGCGTGTTGAACCATCCCAGGCTGCCGGGGCTGATGTCTACCCAGCGCTGGAAGCCGTTGTGGGCGGCCACCAACATGGCACCGCTGTGACTTCTAATGTAGGCCTTGCCGTAGGGGGTCGGCTTGGCCTCGATGGCGGCGATGGTGTCGAGCTCGGCCTTGTAGCAGCTCACAATGGGCGGGAGCGTGAGCTCGAGCGCGCCTTCAGGATCATGTCCCTATGAAACATCGTTGGGAACGGCGTCAGGCACGAAGAGAGACGGTACACTATACCTTCTGGGTGAATTTGGCCTGGTATCCGAGAGACATCAGCTCGTTGACGATCCCGGTCACGCCCTCGACAACGATACTCGGGTTGTCGAAAACAAGTTCCACCGTGTAGGTGTAGGGCTATGATGATCAATCCTCAGCTCATCGTTCATCTCTCCCAAAGCGCAGTAGCTCACTCTGTTGTGCGCTGGCGGGAACGGAGACGACGCGGGGACAGGGCCCAGGGACAACGGTCCGTCCGCGACGAGCATACCGTCAACGCGTTTGACCGTGATGTTGACCAGCGGACCGGTAATCTGGCTCAGGGTTCCCTCCCAAAGCGGCTGGACGTTGTGAATGCTGCCGTCGAGCAACTGCGACTCCTCGTAGTCGAGGCTAGCCCAGAGCTTCAACACCGGAGTGTAGTTCACGAAGCCGGGGCTCTGGTCGCTGCGAAGAACAGAGCCGTCAGTGAAGACGAGTAGAAGATATAGCAAGAGCGTTTGACCACGTACGCGAGACGGCGGAGAACGATTACAGGATTCATCTCCTCGTTCGGCCCATCCAGATCAGTGATGAAGCCTAGCGTGTATGAGGGCAGTCAGCAAAGTGGAGGCCGCCCATGATGTGCCTTGCCACGTACCCGCCCCGACGTCAACGTAACCCCCAGTCCTGTTCATGACTCGAGCTTGCTGATGCTGGTAGGTAACAGGCGTCTACACAAACTGTCAGTGGGCTCGCTCTATGCTAGGATTTCATCGGCAGCTTACCGTGAAGTAATGCTCAGGGGGACGCTTGGACCTGTCGAGGAGTAGGTCGGTCGTTTGACCGCGCTGTGGCCGTCGATGAGCTTCGTTAGCCCGTCAACATGCCATCGAAGCTAGGAGAGCTCACCGAGATCGGCGTGTACTGATCGGCGGCGACCAGACCAGTGTTGGTATCGATTACAGCGCGAGAAGCAGCGAGCCTGCAGCGTTGTCAGCAAGAAAACCTCAGGTATAGTCATGGAACCCCCTACGCGTCGTTCCAAGACCAAGAGAATGACCCTGGACGATATCAATTCCGTGAGCGGTTCACGCTCAGAGCCCGAGTCACGACGTAGCATGATCCTACCATTGTCATTGAGGGTGAACACTCTTCCAACGTCAATCGCGTTAGTGGGAATCCTCGCGAGATGGCAGTTGGACAACACTCACTTCCAGGCGATGGGCGTGATTGAGTTGAAATCTGCGTTCGGAGGGACGAAGGCCAGAGTAAGGTCGCAAGGACCGCCAAGAGCACCACTACAGATGCAAGGTCAGTGCCTCTCCGCGTCCAGGCACACAGTGAACGAGACGACCGACCCTTCAATAGTGATCGTCTTCGAATGAGTCATGGTGTTCGCTGAATGTGTACGCAAGAGAGAGGGAAAGTTGGAGGCCCGAGTCTATAGAGTTTCAACGAAGGGGTTTGGTTTAAATACCTCGCGACCGTAAACCACTTACCTCAATCAAACACCGGGGCCAGCCTCGCCCGACCGCTTCCAAACCCTGCGGCGGCTGTTGTCATGACCCGACCGCGTCGCTTGTCGTTCATAGTGATTGACGGTGACGAGCCCCACCGAACCCGCGTTCCTTAACCGGAGGTCGAATGCCTTTTGAAAGTAAGTGAGAGTCGCCTCGCAGCGTCGGGTAGTCCGAGTCTTCCCGGAGATACGGTCCCATGGGCGAGCATCACGCCCACATTATGACCGCCGAGCTTCTATACCTTGTGTCGCGACATCCGAGCTAACCCGCAAGAGGTGAGATTGTCCGGGGTTCTGGAGACGTGCACGTTCCGGGCCTGGAGGCTACGTGGCGTTGCAGTGGAGACAGGTGTCACAGCGCGTCTGGTTGCCACTCTCGTCTGTCTCGTCCGCAGGCGCAATCGTAGTGTGGCCGCAATGTAAAGGTGTCGTGAAGCAAGGCGTACCTTGCCTTGAGCGGCATCTCGGCAGATCCGTTCAAGGTAGGTCCAAGGGCGCCTTGCAGCCGTGCAATTCAAGGTGGCTCAAGGCAGAAACATCCGCCAGCGTGCAAGCGAGCCACTCACGTGACCTGGCGCGACGCGGCGGATTGACGCGCCCGACGTCTGCACCTTGTCTGCAACGCTGCACAGCGATGGAGAAAGCACGAATTCGACGGGTGGCCATCTTTGATCAGCGTGGCTTTTCATCCCCTAAGTGTATATACAGGCCTCGTAGTACACTATCCAACATCTGGCATCGCGCCGCTCGTGCAACCTCTCTGAAGGATTTGTCACGTGCAGACTCCAAGGTCACCTTGCGTCGCCTCGGAGCGGTGCAAGATATCAACTCCGACGCCTTGGTATCACCTTCACCTTGCCTTGCGGCCACACTACGCAATCGGCACAACAGCGGGAAGCTATGCGATCCGCGTATCAATTGAGGGCATCTACCCCCGCGTATGGTAATCATCCCACTGACTGCATCATATTTCAGACAGGGAGCGTCACATCGGGTTCCCCGCCGTGTTGAGAGCTCTCGAGACACCAGTATGTCCACTGTATAGTGGCATCTTGGACACTTGGTGGACGGGAGATACGTAGTCTATGCATATGGTGCCTGCCGGATCAATGCCCGACGAGGACTCACCGAGAAGCGGTCAATCGACGACGACAAGATCGACAGTCGAACCATTTGCTTCAATCGCTCGAAGTTAGGATCAGTATGGCTCCTCTTCGGGACGTATGGAACCGTATCGCCACGGGACTGACTAGAGCTGCGAGCGGTACCGGTACGCTAGCCATAGGGCATTCTGTCCAATCTTCAGCCAGCCCTGTACACGGGAGAGCATCCTCACACCAGGCCCCTGCCCACTGCACGCTTCGAGTTGGGACCATCCGAGTGAGAGAGGTAGAGCAAAGGTAGAGACCTTATTGCGGAGCTCGGGGACGGGTAGGGTGAGCACGTGATGTAAATTGGGTCTCTCAACTCCCAGCAGGCGCTTTCCCCTTCGCACCTGGCTCAGCCCGCACCTCCTCTCGAATCTCCGTCCTCAACTCGAAGTGTACGGTGGGCAGGAGACTATCCTCGAACCTGAGAGTACCCTCGATGTAGGTCTGTTCGAAAGCGATGGGCACGACGCAACGCTTTCGTGAAAACCCTGATGATCATTCCCACGTGCAAATCCACGAATACCTACGGCATTAATCCGAGTACTACACCAAACTACGGAAAGCCCAACAAAGTCCTGAGACAAAAGAAAGTCCGTGATGAAACCTATCTAGTTCGGTATGGGTAGCGCATAGAACCCCCATGCCTCCCGCTACTCGTACTGGTCGCTTTAGAGATCGGAGGAGTCCAACGCGTCGTATGTCGGGCAGAGGTTGCTCCACGCCGCTGTAAAAAAAGCGTATGTCAGACCTGAACGGGCACTTGCGAGATGCGAAGAACATCGACGTACTAGAGGGAGTGTTGAAAGACGAGACTTCGCTCGTATCCTCGCTGAAGACGACTGCGAAACCGGCCTCCAGATGGAAGTCGATGTGGCAATGGAGGAACCACGGGCCCGGGTTGTCCGTCTACGCAAAAGGAGTAAAGGATGAGAAGCGCTCTAGTATGAGGGGTCGGTTAAGGAGGCGTACCTTGAAGCGGATGGTGACGTTGTCGCCGGCGGTACCGGTGCTCACGACGTCGCGCTGAACGGGGTTCGCATAGTTGTAGACGCTGCTGCCGGCGCTACGAACCACGGAGAACGTGTGCTGCAAAGAGTCATCATCAGTGACCGCGGAGCAGATTGAATATATGGCTTGGACGTACACCGTGCAGATGGAAAGGATGAGGAGCGCCGGGAGCGTTGGTGGCGGTCATGGGGAAGGAGAGCTCGATCGTCGAGTTCGACGGAAGACTGAACACACTCCCGCTGGGAAGCAAATCCGAGGCGGAAGACGCGCCGCTGAGGATCTGGAGGAGGACGGGGACAGTAGGAGGGACGAATGTCGCGCCGTTGATGAAGAAGTTGCTGCCGTTCTGTAAGTGCGACCACACGCGTTTGTATCAGCGGTTCGCGCCACCGAAGAGATGTATGCTCACGAAGGAGAAGTTCAGGCTCAACGCATAGTCGACGCCACCAACAACAGCATCGCCAGGCTATGGGAGTTCGTGAGTCAGAGTCGATGCGGAAAAGTCGGGACTTGAACGTACAGCAGCCGGGTTCTCGAGCGGTACGAGGTCAGTCTCGACGAGGGGGTTCGTGCTCGTTACGAGCTCGGTAGTCGGCTCGACCTCCGCAGCACCAGAATACCGCAGGATAGCCGAGTTCACGCCACCCGAGAACGACACCGTGCCGGCATTGGGAAGCGCGCGGATCCAGTAGTTGTCGACCTCTTGGTCCGCTGTGAGCTAAGGGTCGTGGTGTCAGTGTCTGCGGATATAGGAAATATCGACGCCGTTTACGTACCACAAAGGAGTATCTCTGTCCAGCAAAGATTTGAATAGAATCAACCGTGAGAGGCTCGTGGTTGACCGCATCGACCTCGATCACAGTCATGTTGTGTCCATCGATCGAGAACACGAAGTTAGGATCACATGAGATCGACACAAGGCGGAAGCGATAACTGCGAACATGTGTGAGTGCGCTGCACGCAATTTGAGCACCATGTGCTACTCACCGCTTGCCCTGCTCGACGTTGATGACAGCGAGGTCGGTGCTGTTGCCACCGGAGAAACGGCCCAAACCGTTGATCAAGACCGCATCGGAGCCGACTCTGCTGCGTAGTCAGCAAGATGAGGCAGACGAATATACTAGGGGACTTACGGGAAAGCAGGGCCAAGCTTAGCCGCCGTATGGTACCAGTCGGCAAGGGTGATGACAGTGGATTCTAAGAGGGCTTAGCTCGCAACAATATCGAAGCCAGATAAGGGCTCACCGTCGTCCACATCATATAGGTCCGCATGAGGGTCGTTGGGGTCGTACACCACCATCGGGCCACGCAAACCATCGCAGTACTGGGTAGACAAGTGGCTATGGTACCAGAAGGTACCTATGAATAGGAAGGCCCTTATGTCAACACGAAGTAGGGGGCGGCACGAAGAGAACACTGACCGGCCTGGTCCGTCGCTGTGAAGTCGTACAAGAACGAATTCCCAGTGGCGATGGGGCACTGGTTCACGAACGCTGGACCGTCGGCCCAGTTCGTGCCCTTCTGGAACAGACCATGCCAGTGCTGAGGACATGCGTCAGGGAGAGCACACGCAATAAAGACGTACAGGCACTTACCACCGTGGTAGACTTCAGCATGGTAGCATTAGTGAGCTGGTCGACCACGTTGATCTGGAAGTTGTCGCCCTGGAGGAATGTAGGTCATCAGTATTATGGTGCTGCACGCTCTCCACTTTCTGACGCACCTTATTGCCCGTAATGAGCGGACCGGGAAAGACACCATTAGCGAGAACTGCAGCCCGAGTGTAGCCATCGGGGGAGATGTCGGCGTTGGTGATGGTGAGGTCGGTGACGGGCCCGATAGCGGCAGAAGCCAGACGTCCAAGAGAAAGGCAGACGGCGGTGAGCGCAAAGAGGGACGAGAAGCTACCCATGTCGAGAAAGAAGTGAACGAAAGGGATACGACAGCAGAGACAACGGGTTAGGAAAGAGGGAATGAAAGGTGCTGAATCGACGCCGTAGGGCCGTTGCCTTTATACATGCCTCTGACGGTCCCGTGGTCTTCTTCAGGGCGTATTCGTCTATGCGCTGCAGTGGGCACCAGCGATCACGGACGGCGTCGTGTGCTCACTTGCTTCGGCAGGGATTGGGCGGTGCCGTGGTCGTTGATCTCCTGCGGCGAACCGACTCTGGTGAGCCCGACGGGTCGGAAGCTGCGTCGGCTACACCATCCGTCCGCCCGCAAAGACAAGAAAATCTCGCGAATCTGTCCCCAGAGTTCCCGACGGCAAGAGGGTCAAATTCGGGTGCGGACGTTGGGGTGAGGAACACTCACCGAAGGTGCACCATGACGGCGTGTCGGCGAGGACTGACCGCCCGTTCTCTGCAGTACTACGAATACATTTGTATGATGAGCATGGCATATCTTTCAAACGACCTGAGTTGCGTCCTTGTCCGGAACCGACGATGATGGCGTCCTGGACGAAGTGGGGTGTACAGTATGCGCGCCTGTGCCTGTTGGGCTGCGGCAACGTCCGTGATGTTCCCACAGTTGCGCGGTTAACGCGAACCCAGGGCGCCTATCGACCTGACCTCGAAACATCCCAGAGCGGTAAAGTAGTTGAGCAGGTCGCCAGCCAATCCGGCCGCCGCTGTTCGTCGACCACAGCAGCATCGTCATACATCAGAATTCCCCGCACTGCATATCCGGACCTGTTGGTGAACGCGCTCCCCTACTGCTGTCCAGGCAGGGGGGCATGAATTGCTTCCGCAGCGGCGCAGCTCGAATGCCTGATGCGTACCATCGGCGAGCTGAGAGAAGTCGATGCTCTGGGATGTTCTGAGTTCGCTTTGAATTCGTCAACTCAGCGGGCGAACGATTATCATCGACTGCGCTCTGGCGGACGTATCTTTGCTGGGAATATGCACGGGTTGGGTATTGGAATGCCAGGGGATTTGTTGCTGCGCCGTAGTCCTTTGCAGCTCCGCGAACGTAGTTGGGGTCTTCTCTCTCGAAGTCATGCCGTTGACGCCCACATCTTCGCGGGTTTGATGCGACCCCAATCGAGCGACGAACGGACGCAACGACTTCGTTCTGTTGTCATGCTATCACCGAGGTCTGCGAGGGAACACGTGCACGGAGGCGTTCGGATGTCCCCAGCACGGTAACAACCCCGCTCGCATATTGCACTCGTTGACAAGAAACCCGGCTCGCGTAACACTGGCTCTCGGGTACTCTTTGATGACCGTATCGAGCGACGAGAGCATGCCACGCTGCCAAGAACTCCGAGGACTATACGGGGAGAATCGGAGTTACCGACGGCTCCCGAATCGTACAGTTTCGGACCCAGAAGTTACGGTACTTTCTCCAGTTTCCCACTAACTCTGTGATCCGACAGTTGCTCGCCATAAGCAGTCATGAATCTGAGTAGTTGAACACGCCCGTAGGGATGAAAGCGAACATTGATTCGATGTGCTCAGAAGTACCTAAACGCCACAGTACGATGATATATATCCGTTCCTTTCGAAAGCCAATCAGGCACCCATTCCCTCCGTATGCGATTAAAAGACTATAGAGAAAAGAAGTGTGAGAGCCGCTTATCGCGGTCCGCAGTGAATCGCGAGCCGGATGAACTAGTGGTCAGAGGCGTCAAGCGCGTCGTAGATCGGGCACAAGTCGCTCCAAGCAGCTATATCAGGAGCAAGCAAAAATCAGAACTTGCTCAGTGGGTGCAAATCATGGAGACATACAAGTGACGGGGTTGACAGACGCGACGTCGGCAGTGTCCTCCGCAAGGACGATCGCGAAGCCGGCCTCAAGGTGGAAGTCGATGTGGCAGTGGAGGAACCACGGGCCCGGGTTGTCAGTCTGTAATGTCCGCCGGTGGCGCTCAGCGCACTGTCACGGGAGAGCAGAAGGAAAGCTGCGCAATGCACGTACCGTGAAGCGAATGGTGACGTTGTCGCCAACGTTACCGGTGCTAACGGTGTCCCGCTGCACAGGGTTATCGTAGTTGTAGGAGGAGCTTCCCGCGCTGCGCACTACAGAGAAGGTGTGCTGCGCATGCGATATATGAGCACGCTGGTCGTGTGACCAATGAACATCTCGGCGTAGAACTTACGCCGTGCAAGTGGAAAGGGTGCGGTGCGCCGGGTGCGTTCGTGGCTCCGTCGGTCTGAGTGATAGGGAAGGAGATCTCGATGGTCGAGTTAGCAGGGAGGGTGTAGACGCTGCCGTTCGGAAGGAGGTCTGTGGCGCTCTGAGCGCCGCTGAGAATTTGCAGGAGAACAGGCACGGTGGGCGGGATGAAGGTGTCGCCGTTGATGAAGAAGTTCGTGCCGTTCTGAAACATCATAGTCAAGCTATGCCCCATCGAGAGTAGCGGACTCTGCTCACGAAGGAGAAGTCGAGGTTCATGGCGAGGTCAACGCCGCCTACGACGGGATCACCAGGCGCCGCAGGGTTGGTGAGAGGAACGAGGTCGGTCTCGGCGAGCGGGATGACACTGGTGGTCGCGTTCGTGGTAGGCTCAATGGTAGCGGCACCAGAGTAGCGGAGAATGGCTGAGTTGAGCCCGCCCGTAGTGTCAACCGTGCCGGTGTTCGGAATGGCGCGGATCCAATAGTTGTCGATCGGTTGCGAAGCGTTGAGCTGGACAAGGGAGAAGTCAGCAGTGGCAGGGCTTTCACTTGTCTTCAAAACGCACAACGAACGAATAGCGCTGCGAAGCGAAGATCTGGATGGAGTCGACCTCCAGAGGCTGGTGGTTGACACCGTCGACCTCGATGATGGTCATGTTGTGCCCATCAATGGAGAAGGTGAAGTTGGGGTCACACGAAAGCGAAACCAAGCGGAAGCGGTACCTGGTGGAATAGGGTGCATTAGAGCTGATAGGAAGGTGTTTCTGAAGTCACCTACCGCTTGCCCTGCTCGACAGTAATAACCGCGAGGTCGACGACTTCCCCGCCGGTGTAGCGACCAATGCCGTTGATCAGGACGCTGTCCGCGCTCGCCCTGTAGTAATCCACGTTAATATTCAGTACCGCCCCACCGTCGAATCAACTTACGGGAACGCAGGGCCAAGCTTAGCGGCGGTGTGGTACCAGTCCGACAGCGTAATGACGGTGGAATCTGGGCGGGAGTCAGCTGCGTGGTTCATGGTGAAGTGGGCGGATGCCTACCGTCATCGACATCGTAGAGGCTAGCGTGGGGGTCGCTCGGATCGTAGACCACGAGGGGGCCTCGCAAGCCATCACAGTACTGGGTAGACAGATGGCTGTGGTACCAGAACGTTCCTGAGGGGCAATCGAGTGAGCGAGTGGACAACGGGGGAACGACGAGACAGTGTACATACCCGCTTGGTCAGGGACGGTGAAGTCATAAAGAAACGAGTTGCCTGAAGCGATGGGGCACTGGTTGACGAATGCGGGACCATCTGCCCAGTTCGTACCGTGCTGAAAGAGTCCATGCCAGTGCTAGTAGACATTGTGAGTTAGAGCTACCCAAACGCGCCGTAGTATACCTACGATCGTGGTCGTCTTCAACATGGTCGAATTCGTCATGTTATCGATGACATTGATCTGGAAGTTATCGCCCTGTTCGTACGGTACTCGTCAACAGAGGTCAGCCTGCAATGTATGGGAACAGCATACCTTGTTGCCGGAGATGAGAGGACCGGGGAAAACGTCGTTAACCACGACAGCAGCGCGGGTGAAGCCGTCCGGGGCGATATCGGCGTTGGAGATGGTCAAGTCGGTGACAGGGCCAATGGCACCGTACACCTCCCGACTCAACGAGAGACTTAGGGCGATGAGCCCGGCGAAAGACTGGAGTCTGCCCATGTTGAACGAAAGCGAAGATTTGGACAGATGGAGGGTGAGTTGCTGTGAGTGAGCGTTGGGACTCGATTGAGGAGTATCCTCTGCCCTCTACCGGTTTTTATATCCATGGTCAGCGGTGTCTAGTATCCTCGAGCCTGAGCAGCGCGTCGGGTGCGCGGTGGGATGTGAGAGCCCAGGAACGGCTGAGCGGTGCATCACCGACGCATCCGGAGCCGAGACGCAGCAGAGTCCCACGAAGAAGACAAATCATCCTGCGCAAAAATCGCGCGCATGTCGGATGTCCGCGCTGTTTCGTGCACCGCTAGCACCCGGCGGGCATTGACACCTCAATCACCGCCGTTCCGCAGAGGGCGTTTCTTGTGCACAGCTGCCTGATCCGGACTCCCGGAGTCTGCCGAGACGAATCCAGAGGATGAGCGGACACGGATCATTTGTAGGAACGATGAGAAAAACGGCTGACGAACGAGTGCGGCCTCGGGTACTCCGTTCGCTGCAGGCCAAGCGTTGTGGAGTACATGGCATTCCCGCCACCAGGCACGCACTGATAATGGCGTTCTCCTGCTTTGGGTCGGTGCGACTTTTGCAGATGGAAGGGTTCATCGCACATAAACTGGGTGCCGCTCACAGTGGCCGACGGAGCGCATCAGAGTACTGACTGCGGGCATGGCTGTAGAAATCTAGACGCTGTGAGCACTCCCACACTATAGAAAGAGTTGAGATGGGGATACATACATGATACGGATGTATCGCACTCCCGGAGGAATGATGGGGAAGACAAGTCCTGCGGTGCCATACTTAGCTCAGCTGCGGCTGCCGACATTGCATGGAAACAGCGGAGATAACGCGTCCCAGCGAGACACGGTGTGAGCAATTCCCTGCAGGGATATTTGGTAGTTGAAGCAGTCGTACAACCCCTGCATATTCGAACTTCACGCAAAGTGATGGCCCATGCAGGACGATGAACGGGCGCTAGTCTCGGCGCGAGGTGGCCGGGGCCTGCCGAGCCCGACGCGAGCGGCACATGCGGCTTCGCATGTACGGTCATAGCGATTTCCCCCCACTCACCAGTAAATTTCAACGTCGAAGGAGCGACGTACGTGATCTCTCGCTCAGCCGCCTTCAGCGCACATGAATCATCCTCGGGGAACCGCTGGTGAGGGACCACTCATATCGCCTTCAGACTCTACTGGTGTCGGGAGGGCAGGTCTGAAGTCATCCTCTCTTCCCTTTGTGATCTAGACGTCCAGCGGATGGGTTTTCCGTATGCTGCGCTAGTGATGCTATCTGCTTAAGCGATTTTGAGACAAGTCTGGACTGCTGCTCAGTGCTCTGGCCTGCGGAGTACCCCAACTCTGGTCTCGGGGCGACTGAGAGACGATGCCGGCCCATTTTTACCCTCGAGCACTACTAGTAGTATATGGGTTGTCTCGCGCACGTTGTATGGCTTTTGACTTGTCAGTACCTACGATCGACTGCCGTCCTAATGGATTATTGCTCTGACTCCTCCCATCGGCTGTGGCTACTGTGCTCGTCTTCTTACACTCATTCCGAGATATTCTGCGTCATGGGACTCCTCATACCCATATAGCCTCCCCAGCGAATGATGGATCTGAGGTACGTCCGGATTTTTGCTTTGCAGTCGTAGCGATCGTCGGCTCACTCTCAGGACTCGCAGTCAGGGACACGCGGCCTGTCGGACGTTCGCAGGAATGCCGTACAAGGCAGCTTCGCAGGACCACCTACCTCCGTTCACGAGCTCGCAGCACCAGCGTCATTCACCATCGATAGGCCCGGCTACCAGCTTCTACCATGCGCACAACTGCCTCGTCCTAGACCCTAGGCCACTCCAGGAAATTGGCGAGCGGACGGTCGCCCTATACCGCCGACGGGAGGAGCGACTCTCGCAGACCGGGCTACGGACAGCACCTCTCAGAGCGAGGATATAGTTTGCAGCCAGCTTATCTCTTCAAAGCATTAGAGCAGGTCGCGCCTTCAAAGCAAGTCCAATCGGACCCGTCCTATGATAGGTGCGTCTTCTCGCGACTCGCGGCTTGTTTCAACTGCGCGTCCTTCCGCTCTCGTCAGCCTACTGTGCCCCAGGGCTGGCCAAACAGGCTGCATACCGAGTATGTAGAGGTCGCCTTCATCAGCCCTTCTGGATCCATCCGGGAGACGCTATGTCCGGCGGATGCGAGAACGGCTATGTAGGGACCAAGGCGGGTCGTATCTGTTCAAACGACTTACAGCGCGCGCATAGTCGTAAGCTTTGGAGCTATTCTTGCAATGTCTATCTCACGCCCAGGGTCCACCTTACAGAGAGAACTGCGTTCGGGCTCAATGTGGATGCGTCAGGCTGTACAGTACGTTCTGCGGAAGCAACAATCATGCCCCTCAGGTCCATCACTGCAGCAGCATCTTCGGGGCCGACCGGTACCCCGTACACCGACGCTACAGTGCTCCCCCAACCTTGCGTCTGAACAAAGTCGGCTGCGACTGTTACGTGATTCCATCCGGCCTCCCTCTTTGCCCAGCCGTGGACGGCGACCCTCCTGTTCCGTGAACGTTGCCGTTTTGTTTGTTGTTCTATTTCACTTCCCGTACGACGGCAGTCAGTGAGATCGGTCTTTCGGCCGCACAGTTAGAGCTGCAATACATCACATCTAGCGCACCAAACCACCATTACAGCCCGCTCAGCAATTGTCAAATGCGTCCTCCTCGCGCCGCGAGCCTTCAATTTGCTCCCGCTCCGACGGCTGCGGTTGTGTAGTCTATTTGTTTGCCCATCAGTGCCTTATCTGAGATTCCTCAGCCTACAGCGATCGTCGGACGATCTCGATGCAAACCCCAGGCCGCCCCAGCCGTAATGAAACGTTACCATAGGAAGCACGATCCAGGCTAAACCTCCGCGCTTGGAGGCCGCTTCCAGCGGGGAGGGCAGCGGTGCCGTCCGCAGCCTGGGAACGCACGCACGTCCGACGGCGCCCTTGGGCGGCTCGCGACGGCTCAGCAGCAGCCAGAATTGCGATTGGCAGATTATTGACTCAGCTGCGCCCGTGCTCATCATCGTCCGTAGGTAACTTTCCCATGCGGAGGCGCCAGGGACATGTTCCCATTCGCCCGCGACATATAACGCACCGTGTGCGGGCAAGGCGCACGGCGGGTGACCGGCTGCGCCTCGCGCGACCGTCGCATCTGCGCTAGGAAGAGCAGGCCCGCACCGCCCTTTTGTCAGCGTGCGGGTTGCGCCGCGCCCGTCGGGCACATCTTGGCAAGGGAGACTCCGACAGATGGCTGCTATAAGTCTTGCGGCGAGACTGATGAGGACCAACACATTCTTGGCTTCTTCGATCCCCGCCCGCTCTTGACGTACTCCCAACTCCACAATGCAGTTCAAGACTCTCTTCTTCGCCCTTGCCAGCGTCGCCGCCGCCGCTGTCGCCGTCGTAAGTAACCCGTCTCAGTTCGCGAACGCGCCTTGGGCACTGCTGATATCTCTCCCTGCAGCCTGCTGCCGAATCCGCCGCCGACACCACGCTGACGACCGCGGTGACGACCAACACCTTCACTGCCAGCCGCATCTTGCAGAGCTTCGAGCGGGGTCAGTCTTTACTCTCCGTTGCCGGTCGAGAGTCCTGCTGATCGCCCCGTAGTTGAGCCTTGGGTCACCACCATTACCACCCACACGATCTGGACGGTGACCCACACCGTCACCCAGGAGGCCTCCGCTACTGCTTCCGCCTCCGCCTCCGCTTCGGCGTCCGCTTCCGCTTGAAGTAAGTTGTGTGCGGCACGCCTAGAGTCACGCCTCAGGACTGATGAAGCCGCGTAGAGTTGTAAAGCTGGGCGTGTGACTTTCAAGCCCCCTGCGTGCGGGTGGGTAAGAGCGAGGATGGGATAACTTGTGGAACCGCTGTACAAGGACTGTCAAACGTTGGATTAATCAATGACTGGATTTATACATTTGCTTTAGGAGTCGTACTTAACTGAGAAACCGGACTGAGAGCTCGGAGATGCGGATCAGAGTAACGGGCGAGATTGCCCGTACGATTGCTTGGTTGTTCAGCAAGCAGAGAAACAGCTAGCCGCCGTATGTCGCCGTGCGTCTCAGGCGTCTCAGGAGTGGACACGAGCAGCAATACCTCCGGACTCGGGTTGCGGTGTGACGTCCAAATTGCTCCAAATTCGGTTCAGCACGTGGTCACGTAGAAAGGTAGTCATACTGGTCCGAAAGGAGAGTTGCGCCATAGGCCGTTCAAGTCCTTGTCCTGTCAACCGAGAAGTTTCAGTGCAGCTGGAGATAAGCACGGCTTATGTGAGTGTGAGTGCAGTACGTGCCTCGATCATATCATCTCATAGAGTGTTTGAGCAACGATCTTGGGTAAGTGGGTTCTCGGATGTGTCAAAACCTACTCCCCGGGTGGTTGAGTACGGAGAACAAACCAATAGTATACTTCAGTAGCAATACAATTCGACAGCAAGCACGACTAGGAAACACAAGCGGAAGTCCGACGGTCAGGGTCTCAAGACATGGAACGGGGCTCTATAGGGCCTGGGGGTTGAAGCAAGGAGTGGAGCTACACAATCAAATAACTGTTGAATCCACCCGCTCGACGTCGAATGTGCAGCAGCGACATACCTGATCCAGATCCACGCCGTTCGTGACGTCTTCACCGTTCGCTTCGCCATTCTCGATCGACGCCTGTTGCGAGTCCTCTCGGCTCTGCGCCTTGTGTCGGTTCAGCATGCATGCGGGCTAGGGGAGTACTGCGACTTACGGCACCACCGTTGCCCTGCGCTGCGGCACCCTTCTTTGCAGCCTTGCCGCTCGCGTTAGCCCCTTGGCTGGCAGCACCAGGAGGCTCTTCACGGGGGACGATGTCGATCAAGAAGTCGAACTGGTCGGACTTGCTCAAGGCCTTGGCAATGTCCGCGCGGGAGAGGGTTCGTCGTTTATTCGAGTCGGCAATGATGAATGCGCGTGCCGTGATCTCCGCAATAAAGACTGCCGACAGGTCAAAGCTCTCATCCCAAGAACATGAGGCTCGCGCACGAGACATACTTTCACAAGCCTTGCAGAAAAGGATGGGAGCTGAGACTCCGTGAGATCATGCGAGCGCCTTCGCGGACGCATCAAGACGCACCGTCTGCTGCAATCATCTACCCGCACGCAACGCACGGTTCACTGCGTTGTTCCCGCCGCTAAGTCATGTTGCTCACCTTAACCTCAGGGTCACTCTTCATGACTTTCTTGATTCGCGCGAGCGGCAGGGGCGGATGACGGTAATCTGGCGTCTCCTGCTCCGCCGCGTCCACCTGACGCTGCCAGAAGGAGCGCAAAAACTCGTGCAGTGGTTCCCCAGGCTGTACGAACGGTTTTGAGGACGAGGAGGACATGGTCAGAGCGTGAGTTCGCGCCGTTCCAGACTCTCCGAGATGCACGACGCGCAGCCACCGACGCGCCATCATTTGCGAGCGGAGCCCGCTTCGTCTTGCAGAGGATTCGAGCGGAGATGAGTCTGAGTGGCAGAGACGCTCACGCGTCTCCCTCGGTGAGCGCGATCGCGTTCGAGTACGTCGTCCCTCTCAGCGAGCTCTGCTGCCAAAATGTCTAGCGTGATGAAAGCCTCGACGGCGGGAGCCTCGTCCTCTGCGCCAGTCGCTCACAATGCTGTTCCTCCTCCCCCTACTACCTCTGCCTCCCGGTCCTCGCGTATCGCGCCTCACTCGCATATCAAGGGCCTTGGGCTGAACGCGGAAGGATATGCTGTCTCGGATGGGGCAGGCTTCATAGGTCAGACTGAGGCTCGCGAGGTGAGTGAATCTCTGCCACCCATGGTCGACGGAAAGGCTGGAAGGTAGGACAGACCTAACGCGAAGACTCTAGGCTTGCGGTGTGGTAGTCGATCTTGTGAAGTCCCGCAAATTCTCTGGACGCGCGCTGCTTCTTGTCGGCCCTCCTGGGACAGGAAAGACCGCGCTTGCGCTCGCGATCTCCCAAGAGCTCGGCGCGAAGGTGCCGTTCTGCCCCATGGTCGGCTCGGAAGTGTACAGTACGGAGGTGAAAAAGACGGAGGTCCTTGCTGAAGCGTTCCGGCGCGCCATCGGTATGTTCTTTAACAGTTACAGAGCTCGGGGTGCTGATTGTGTGCAGGCCTACGCATAAAGGAAACGAAAGAGGTGTATGAAGGAGAGGTGACGGAGCTCACACCCACGGAATCGGAGAACCCTCTCAGCGGGTACGGCAAAACCGTCTCACACGTAATCGTTGGGCTCAAGACGGTCCGGGGGACGAAGCAGTTGAGGCTTGACCCGAGCATATACGAGGCTATCCTTAAAGAGAAGATCCAGGTTGGCGACGTGATCTATGTCGAGGCGCAGACCGGTGCTGTAAAGGTGCGCGGGAACGGGTGCTTACCTCCGACTTGCATTGATCCTCGTCGTACAGCGCGTGGGTCGGTCAGACGCGTACGCTTCGTCGTACGACCTGGAGGCCGAGACGTACGTTCCCTTGCCCAAAGGAGATGTGCATAAGCGGAAGGAGCTCGTGCAGGATGTAACCCTGGGCGATCTAGACGCTGCAAACGCGCGACCACAAGGCGGACAGGATATTATGAGCGTCATGGGAAGCCTAGTGAAGAGCGGCCGGACAGAGATCACGGAAAAGCTCCGTCGCGAAGTGAACCGGGTCGTCAAAGGCTATGTAGACCAGGGTGTGGCTGAGGTCGTGCCTGGTGTTGTGTTCATTGACGAGGTACGAATCTGAGGACAGAAATTCTGCGGCATGCACTCACCTTTTACAGGTGCACATGCTGGATATCGAGTGCTTCACGTACCTGAACGCACTGCTCGAATCTCCTATGGCCCCCACCGTAGTTCTCGCGACCAACCGGGGGAACGCTCTCGTTAGGGGTACGACGGACATCTACGCGCCACATGGTATCCCTGTGGATTTGCTTGATCGGTACGCTCAGTCCCATAGTGGGATCTATATGGCACGACGTGCTCACCGGTTCAATGCATAGCTGTCTCATTGTGAGAACTGCGACGTACGAGAAGGACGCGATCTCGAAGGTCGTCCAATTACGTGCGAATGTAGAGGGCTTGAAGCTTGGCGAAGGCGTCCTGGAGCGGCTGGCCCAGAAGGGTCACGAGAGCTCGCTCCGGTAAGTATACATTCTCCGCCGCGACGAGTCTACCACTAACTGTACCGACCCTCCCACAGATATGCACTTCAGCTACTCACCCCAGCATCAATCCTTGCCTCCATCGCTGGGCGTAAACAAATCGAGCTCGAGGACATCGACGAAATGGGCGAGCTGTTCTTGGACGCCAAAACGAGCGCAGACATCATCGGGAAGCACCAAGAAGCCGCAACGGCGACGGCGTCATAGCCCTTGGGCGCGAGGACCTCGGATGATCGGGACGAGCGTTGTACATTGTATTGCTTTTTCCTACTTGGCGAGGCGTGCGTGTTCGGTTAACTGACGCTGCGTGTTGGTCAGGTGTAGCCATTGTATCAAAATATTGACGGGCCTCAAACGGTTCGTACCCTCTTCTTGTATTAGATCATAGGCTCGTCAGCCGGAGTCGTGGGCGCACATCAAGGACAAGTCGATCTCGAGCATGCTCGGTAGGCCGCGCTTGCACCGCTGCATTGCTGCGTCGGCGCGTCGGAAGTTCGGAGCGGTGACCGCGTTCGCGCTCGACGGGGAAGTGGAAGGAAGCGCGTTCGGCGACTCGGTAAGGTCGCTGCTACCGGTGTCCCCCAAAGCTAGTCAATCGCGTACCAATCCTACAGTGACCGACATCGTTTCGGTCATCAAGTTCGTGAATCACCGCGGTCGCTCCTGGCTTTCACTCGGCTTCAGTGAAAGAATATCTTACCTAACGTTGTCCCTCGAATGGGCGTCGGACAAAAGGTTGTTGCATCATGAACGTTGTTTCAGTCAGGTGGACGTTTGGCTGAGAGCGCTGGTCCCGCGCTACCGAGGATTGGCGGATCGCGGGCTTTCTATATCACAGTCAGCTGTGCACCGGGCGAGAGTGATATATCGAGCCGTTGGCCCGTTTGTGTGGGGTTTGGGGAACGGCATCGTTCCCAGGCTAGCACATGACGGTGTCTTGAGAAAACGTGCTATTCATGTAAGTCCTAGGATCCTCCCTAGCGAGGCCATGGAACGGTACGTGTGTGTTCAATGCGCAATATATCACTTGTGATGCTGAAGTAACAGCCAGCAGATGGGTCCTCGGAAACGAGTCTGCGGAAGGAAAGGAGAACGCCTCTTCGCTTAGAATCGACGGAGGCGTCAGGGAAGCGGGGTGCCACATTCCGTCACGGATATCGCACCTAACTCGCCGTAGCACCTCTCTGTGCCCTCTTCCACGGTACGTGTGTCCGTCGGGGTCACGAGTAGTGCTGCATCAATGGCCCTACATGACAACACCGTGTATAAACGCCTCGGGCTTGGGACCGATGCGACCGGCCAGGCCGCGAGAGACGGCGGCACGTCTGTGAAGGGGCACGTGGTGAGTACTCTTTGGGGCTTCGTTCTGTGAAGCTCATGCTATGCGATCGTGAACGGTGAACAAAAGGAGGAGGCGTGGGCTTATGAGCTGTGCCTTCTTGATGCAAGGGAGCCGCAGCCGTCTTCCCCTGCGTGGCCCTTGGACTTGGGCTCGTGTGCTGCGCTCTCTTGTCGAACCACGGGCGAGTGCTGAGTGACACCAAACACCCCAGCTGTCTTCACTTACCCAACTTGCACTGACACACGGAGCCAAAGTGCTGTGGCAGGATGCGGACGTGGCGCCGTCGCCGCCATCCGGGAGTCTCGGCACCCGTCCTGGCCGGAGGGGCCCATATCGAGCATGGGACGCGAGCGTGTGCGCTGACCCCGTTCCGCACTAGTCCTCGCAGAAGAAGCGCAGTCACGCTTCTCTTCCCCGTCTATCCAGCCCAGTCGCCCGCAACTGGTGTGAATCTTCTGGCGCAGCCACGCCCGGAGGCGGCTGTCGATGATGCGCATAGTCGCCTTCTGCCCAGGAGGGTCCTCGGCCGTGCCTCATCCGGCACAGGCGTCACCGTCCTCCTCCCCAGTATAAGTACCCTCTCGACGCAGCACGTAGAGAGAACTTACTCCCTCGCCCGCCCGCCCTGATACCCTCCCGCGGGCGTGTCTCGCAACACCACCTCGCTGCCGCTTGCATATTCTCCCCCAGCCATGATCAACAGGTCGCTCCCCTACTTTTTCGAGGACCGCACCGGCCACTACCACAACTCAGAATTTGACGAAGTCTACGACCGCATGTTCCTCCGCGTCGCGCGCCCTCCAGCTCACCAGGCTGCGCACTTCGCGGACACGACGCTCATGGTGTACGACACCGGCCGCCGGTCACCGTCTAACCAGCGCCATTCGCGACCACCGGCGCGCGAGCCCTCCGTGATCCTGGAATTCGGTCCGAACGGCGCGCTTGGAACCATCTCTTTCGTGGGCTCGTCGGTGTCGATGCCGATGGGCCAGTACTTGAGGAAGACATCGCTGTTCGCAGGGTAAGTGGTCCGCACTCTTGTCCGTCTCGAGGTATTGATCGGTTCAGGTCCAGATCCCTCTCAAGGAAGTTCACGGGCTCAAATGGAGAGGAGTATCGCTGGATATACCGCGGTGTCAAGGAACACGAGTGGTCGGTATGTGTCCGCTTCCACGCAGGGCTCAGCGTCTGGAACTGATGGTGCATTTGCAGTGCGTCGACTCGCGCGACTACGTCGTGGCACATTACACCCTAAGACCTCCCGAAAAGCCCGCGTACAACACGTCGGGCAACATGTTTACCATCTACGAGCCCTTTACCCACATGGCTGTTGGTGAGTGTTCTTCAGCTCCTCGCGTCCGAGCATAACTGATGAGACTCTGCTTGAAGAGATACTCTCCTCTTTGACTATCATGCGCCATATCGCTGCCACGAAGTACTGAACGCCCGTTCGCATATGTCTCGGCGCGCGGAGTTGTGCACGAGGCATCTCTTGGGACTTTTTGTAGCATATCATTATCATCTTGCACTGTATTTGTACATCCATTCTATATCACGCCACGTCCTCCTGTCATAGCAGTCGTCAACATCATGGTTCAACAGGTCGTAATGGGTTGAAGCTGGGCGCTTGACACGCAGCGCGTGCTACCGCCGCGCCTTCAACGCGCTTTGCAGCTTGACTTCCTTCCTCCTCCACCCCATGGCCGTACAATTCGCTGTCATATGTCAAGAACCCTCCCCCGAAATCACTCAATGCTACGATTCCTTACATTTCATTGGACATCGATAATGCTCCCTGGGCGCTCCTGCCGATATTCCATCTGGCACACCTTCAAGCTCGGCAGTTCGAACGCCTCTGTCCAAGTTGTGTTGTGTTAACGGCAACTGGATTTATAGACAGAAGGTCAACACCTCGACCAACTTATGCACATCTAGAAGACTGCAGTAGCCTGCTCTGACCACATGACGACCACATTCTCCGGACGAGGCTGATAAGTTGCTCCGCTCTCATACAGCATCGGCCCGGCGTGAGGTTGTGATTGTTGTTGCGATATGTCTCTGAAATCAGGACTATGAAGCTCCGCTGAACTGTCTGTCCTGCGGCGCGCCCGTCGTATCACACCATCGAGGTGGGTATATCAAAGACATCACCAAGGACGAGCACGGCGAGCGGCCGAGTTCTCCTGTGAGGTGCGCCGTGTTCACTAATTGGCATCTCTGGCTTTTTGACTTCTGGTCTGGTACGTCTATTCCCTAGGTTGTTCCTCGGAATGACTGGAAAACGGGAGGGATGTTGAGGTCATGGGGGCATGCTTGTTCGTGATTCCGGCAGTACTGCTCGAGGCCTATTGGCCGCGGAAACAAATCATGATGTCATGGACTTACCCTTCGGTGCAACCCATGGCTGCTAGCGGCAAAGGCTCTGGTAAATCTCGCTCCTTCTCCCGCTTCCAAGCCTGAGGTAGATGCCCCGCATACGCTCGCCCCGTGGCACCTTATGGTGACCTCCCGCCAGTCCCGAAGTATAAGAGCGATAGCCTCGGGGCATGGTGATGCCAGGTATCGCGCGCATAGCTATCCTCCATAATCATGAAGGTCGCCTCGTCTGTCGCCGCCATTCTCCTCGCAGGCTCCGCCTCTGCCCACTCGATCTTCCAAAAGTTGTACGTGAACGGTGTTGACCAAGGCGAGCTGACTGGCATCCGGGCCCCAGACTACGACGGGGTACGTCACACGTTGATTCCATGCATCAGTTTGTTAGAGCCCTGACCGCTCACGATGACCTCCGGGATAGCCCATCACCGACGTGACGTCCAACGACATCATTTGCAATGGCGGTTAGGCAAACACATTCCACCGGACGACCGCTTGGGTACTGACATTCGTGGATGCGCTCTAGGTATCAACCCGTACCATCAGCCTGTGTCGAAGGCTGTCATCAACGTGCCGGCCGGGGCTACCGTGACCGCGGAGGTGCGGATGCGCAGCTCTTCTTCACCTCTTCCCGGCTGACGATGCCTTGTAGTGGCACCACACCCTGAACCAGGTCCCCAACGACCCTGCCGACCCCATCGACGCGAGCCACAAGGGACCTATCATCTCCTACCTGTAAGTATCGTTGATCCCTCCACTTCAGAGAGCTGGCTGAGCGCTCTCCGTACAGTGCGAAGGTCCCCGATGCCACCCAGAGCTCCGTGACCGGCCTGCAGTGGTTCAAGATCTACGAGGACGGCCTGACCCCATCCGACCAGTCCTGGGCCGTCGACCGCCTCATAGCTAACAAGGGCAAGGTATCGTTCAAGATTCCCAGCTGCATTCAGTCCGGCCAGTACCTCCTTCGCCACGAGATCATCGGTCAGTGCTCCTCTACCGTACAGCACTGAATGACCTCCGATGCTCAACGTCCTCTTGCAGCACTGCACGCGGCCTCGAACTACCCCGGTGCCCAATTCTACATGGAATGTGCTCAAATAAACGTTACTGGCGGATCGGGCTCCAAGACACCTGCGACCGTGTCGTTCCCTGGTGCTTACCACGGCACTGACCCCGGTAAGGCGGTTCTCCGTTGCAGTACACTGCCGCGCAAGGCTGACTCGACATCCTCATATGCCAGGTATCAAGATCAACATCTACCAAAACCTCAAGAACTACACCATACCTGGTGAGGATATTACTCTGGGGCAGGGTCGAATCGGAGTAGGCTCTTACTAACGGCGTTCCAGGCCCCGCAGTGTTTTCGTGCTAAGCTGTAATGTGCCTTGTCCTGCACAGCTCGCTCGTGCCTCGCTACCGTACGCATGTAGTCCGCGATATGCGAATAGTTTGTATTTGTCGCGTTGGCGGTTCAATGCGTTCTTGATGCTCGTACATGAGCTGTCGTTACAGTGTTAACATCGCTTTTCGACGAACGGGCGTCTCCTTGGACAATATCGGCACTTGCCGACGTGTCCCGAACTTGAAGGAGCCCGTTGTGGCGTGCCGTCGACAACCAGACTGCCATCTCAATCCCGTACACACATGCTGAACAGGTCGCTGCTGAAGTATACGCGGTATGCCCCCACACGTTTTGTGTTCATCGTCAGCGGCGGCCAGTGCGTCAGTACTCCGAGATGAGGTGCATCAACCATACCGAATCCTGACTCTGAGTCCCGCCCGGCGCCCGGCGTCACTCATGGTTATTTGGTAAGGCTGATGGACTGAAAAAAAGTTACATAGTTGTCCGGGTCTTTTAGATCTACGGCGCTGCCGTCTCTGCCGTCTCTCCGGCACTCTCATCCCACCGCGACGACACATCCTCAGGTGAATGATGGGCGTTGAGCGCACTTCGACTGTTGGGAAGTAACGTTCCCGCTTGCGTTCTTCCATCTATTCGTTTGACTCACCCGTCGAGACGCGAGCAGGGCTCAGTGTAGAGTTACGTCCGGAGAAGGCAATCGCTTGGAAACCGGGGGTTCAACGTTCAGCGTTGGCATTTGCATCACGCCGACCAACTTTCCAGCGTGTCTCTTCAATTCGTCGACTACCTCCAGTAATATCGTAGAATGATTCGTTGCGTACCTCACTCTCGTCATTGCACGGTTTGCGGCATCAACCGAAGATCTCCAACGAGGGCTTCTGGTGCAGGTGCCCGTTACGGAGAGTCTGATCACCGAGGTAAGTAGCTGGCATACGCTATCCTCACGCCATAGGATAATGACTCGCGTCCCAAACAGTCCTCCGAATTTGTGTTCTCTTTCACAAGCAAACTGAACCGATAGTCACCGCGTCGTATGTTATACGTCCGTGCGAATCCATCCCCTGTAAGGAAACCTTACACTTCGAATCACGCTGCTTGACTCTTTCGCAGTAAGGCCGAATTCAGAACCGCATTCGTGGGGTTATCTCCATAACTTAGTATGCCGATCGGCTCTCCTTTCTGCAAACGATTCGCATAGGCCGTCGCTTTTGAGTGGGTAATCGTCTCTGAAGGTCCGGGATAGTGTTAACTTCGCTCGTCGTGATTGATCTCGGGGGGTACAGGAGCGATATCATTTTGAGAATTATCGGCCCGAGCGACATGAAAAGCAGGAACTGACTCTGCGACGGCTCGCGCCCACTCTATGTTCTGGAAGTTAAACGATTTTCTGCAGCAGCGGACAACAAGGGAAAGCTTATCCAACCTTCAGCTACACCGCCTCCCGCACCTCTACCCACCGCGACGGTGTAACAGCGGCCGACCTGAGCCACCGGTCCCTTCGAGAGCCACGGCCGAGCTCCCCGTCCTGACGCACCGTACTCCTCGGACCGTTCACATAAGATCTCTATGTCAACAGGCAATAATACTTCTTACGGGTGAGTGGGACCATCACGACGCCGAGAACTGCGATTGAGAATAATCCAGGAGCGATGGGGCACGTCAACGCTCAACTCTCCGAAACCTTGTCTTGCGGCACTGCTGTAGGTCCCAGTGTCCGGTGTAGGTCCAAGCCGGTGTTGCACGAGCGCGGGCGGCAACACCTGGCCTTCTCGCTCCCGTCGTATCGAGGAGTCTATGACATTTGTCAAACTCTAAGTCGACGAAGACGGACAGAATACTTGGAAGATAACTCCAGTACACGCGTGGCTGTCTTGTGAGGAAGTTGTAGTCGTGGCCGAGAGGTATAAAGGGTGGCGGCATATACGATGTCGCCACAGAACCCTCGACTTTCCAGACTTTGCGCATCCGCTCTTGCACTTCATCTCCCAGCGCAGCATTTCGCAATGTCTATCTCGAAGACAATCACTATCATTGGGTCAGCTTCACTACCATGCGATCATGTTAAGTACATCTACTGACGACACGGGAATCCAGCGGTGCCCTCGGCAGCGCTCCCTGCGACATCACACTCGCCTTCATCCCTCCCAATGCCGACTTCAGCTCTGTTATACCCATCGCCTGGAAGTACGTTCCATACTGTTTCGTTGCCTCACGCCTTCCTGATTCTCTCTTTGTATAGGGTGATCTCCCTGAAGGCAGGAGGTAATGCTTAATGCTACGATGGCACACGACATTCAGGGGCTCACCACACGTTCACTCAAACAGACAAGCTTGTTTACCAGTGGAACAACGGGTAAGAACAGTGTCATCGACTGAATGATATTTGCTCATCAATTCTAGACCCGCCGCTGCACGCGCTATAGTTAATGCAAAGACGGACATCGTTACCCCGGAGGTATTCGCGCCAATTGCCGTGAGTGTCCATTGATCTTGTACGGGGCGCCTTGATCTCATTGTCGAGTTCAGATCGGGCAGATCTCCGACTTGTACTTGGACGAGAATCAGCACCCTCCTGAATATAGCTTCAAGGTAGGCAGGTGGTATCGCTGATGGTTGCGACCCAATGCAGCAACTGAGCCACTTCATCGCATCATCCAGAAACCGAAGTCCACCCCGGAGAAGAGGGCCTGCGTGATGAACAGGACCGGAGGGTATGTCGACATCGGCGCTGGTGAGTGCCAGTTCAGGATACCTGGACATCGTGGATGATCAACTGCGCCTCCTTCAGGGTACATCACCGACATCAACACGCCTATGGAGGATATTCACATCCCGATTGTCCTGCGCCGTGTCATGTGCGTTGCAGGTCATCCTCAACCCGCCCGAATACACCTAACCTTTGCGAGCAGCGACCAGAGCCCTGGCTACGTGGATTTCGTCCCAGTTCTGACGCTCTGGGCCAGCCTCAGCGGCTTCCAGGAGTCTCAGCTGCTCGATGATAGCGTTACCACCATCCCCCCTCTCTGGAAAGAGGATTTGACCAAGATCGACGGGGAGGACATCACGATTACGATGAAGCGGGTCAACGGAAAGCTCATAGCCGTTGGACCGAAACCTTCTAACGGTCCGACGATGCTATCCCTTTTCAAGCAAGCCAATATCCCCAACCGCGTCAGTCCAATGTTCCCTATTGGATATCGTTACGAGTCTGATACATGCCTTATGTAGCCTTACACCTACACGGTCGAGCTAGCGTTCGCCACCCCGGGTCTTGTCGTCAGCGGCGTGACCTCGATTGTGAACACGCTCTTCCCTCTCGGATATCATGCAAAGTTCACCCAGAAGGTCAAATAATTGTTTCTGCCAGTTCATGAGGTGTCCACGCACTTACGCGACGTTATAGGGATACGACACCGAGGGAGAGATCGTGTTGACTCTCCCGGAGCACGTCAGCTGCAACAAGGCAGAATTGGAAACCATCGCCGCCATCGAGGCCAACCCGACCATCTACGGCAAGGCATACATCAAGAGTCACAGCGGCGCGGTTCTCGTCTCCGCTCATAACGGCCTCGAGAGCTGGCTCGAGGTGAACCCAGCCAGCCCGCAGTGGTTTGGCGTCAAAGGCCAGGTATTTTCCGTCTACATTCCTCCAACAATACCATGAGTTAACGTCTTGGACAGGGAGAGAACGCCGCCTTTGACGGCGCCAATGCCGAGGCCTTCCAGCAGGTCAACGCGGCCGCCGATGGGGCCAACGGCTCCGCTGACCCTGTCGACGTTCCGGCCAAGACCGGAGGTAGGCGCAAGGCCGTCAACGTCAACGCCGGGGCCGATGCCTACGACGGCAACGGCACTGCCGAGGGCGACGCCAGCAAGTTTGGTTCTGTCCGCCGCAACGGCGGACGCCGCGCGGTTCTCGCCTGAGGTGCTCGGCCTTGGTTGGTACACCCCCTGGTGCAGCTCTGAGCGAATGGTTCTCTTCAGTATCCCCTGATGCGATATGCGACTCTATGATATGTCTGCGCAGTGCTTCCCTGAATACAATATGTTTGTGCCGATAAGTGGTGTGGTCGCGAACGACAGGGGTAATCGCGGATACCGAAGTCAGGGAACAACTGACTTTGTTAGTCTCACAGGGCGGTCGACCTGCCTGTAAAGTAGCCATATTGTCGACTCGTCTTCCGCTCGTCTTCCACTGAATTCCCAAGAAGTACCTCCATTGGGTCTATTCCTCCCCCCTTGGAGGACGTCTATCTTTCGCGGACAACGGCTTGGCGGGCACGGGTGGTTCACGAGTCGGGTAGGGGCGGCCAGTTTTTACCCATGGATCACTAGTACCGGTGCTATTCATTACTACCCGACCCACATCGCGGTTCCTGAATGGAACCCTCGCATCTATTGCTCCGGACCTTTTGCGACTCCTCCGGTTTGGTGGAGTCATGTCTCCAGGTAATGTCAGTGCCCTAGGCTCAGGCTGCGTGTGTTATTCTATGCACCTCTCCTGTGCCCGATCCTCAATCGGGCTTGTTGTACTCGCTTGTATCTCACCCAGTGGGTGCATAGTCGCTACGTATACGAAAGGTGCATTGGCGTCGCAGTGCCTGTGGCCATTCGCTGCAGCCTGTTTTACACGCTGTCGCATTCTCAGGGCGATGGGATCATCGGACACGGTGGCGGTGACGTTCATACATCCCGATTTGGACTAGCATGCCCTGCCACGATGTTAGCGCCGTACTCAAAGAGATGCAGTCGGTGTCTTCTACACGGCCATGTTTACCACCGCAGGCTCGGGTTGTGTTTCACTCCCAGTTCTTTCAACCACGCTCATACCTCATACATCATCTTGAGAGCTGCGTGCAAGGGACGGTGCGTAGTGCTTACCTGGTCGACTGGAATTCGCGTACGACCTGCCAGCAACTTAATGCATGGACCACTGACGTGACATTCCAAGCAGGAGTCTGCTGCCGTGACAGATTGCGCCCACGCTAAGTATTCGAGAAGTACGACAATCCTCCTTCGCAGCCGCGAGCATACACATTAGCATCTTCAGCTGCACAGCTTCCCGCACCTCTCCCCACGGCGAGGGCGAAAGCGATGTCTACCTACGCCAGCCCGTGTCTCTGCGTGCCGCGGTCTCCGGATAGCTATTGCACAGTTTCTCCGGCGCCGAACAATTATACCTGTTACAGACTAGCGGGGGCTTCTGGACGTCGAGATGCGAACCAGAACCGCCCTGAAGCAACAGTGCACGTCAACGCCCACCTTGCCGATGTTACATTTCGAGGCACGGTGGTAAATCCTGGACTCCGGTGCAAGTCCAAACCGGGCCATCCAAGAACGTGGGCGTCGGCAGGCCGCCTGCCGACTCTTGTCGTATTGAGTAGCTCCTGTGAATGACGGACTTCTGGGTCGGCGGCCGCGGACACAAGGCTTAGAAGGCTTTTCGAGGTGTACGTGCCGGCGCGGTGTGGGGAAATCGTGGTTGTGAAAAGGTATAAAAGGTGGAGAAGACATACTGTGTCACCTCAGCAATCCCGACTTCGTAGCCCTCTCGTCCTCGTTCTCGCACTCTCACACATCAACACACAATGGCTGTCTCCAAGACCATCACTATAGTCGGGTGAGCCTATACTATCCGATCGGATTGAGTGTATATGATGCTTATATTACGGGGGTGTAGCGGCGCCCTCGGCGGTTCATGCCAGCTCACGCTCGCCTTCGTCCCGCCTACCGCAGACTTCAACAGCGTTGTACCTGTTGCCTGGAAGTACGTTGGATGTCTTGAACCGCACGCATCTGTTTCTTAAGCTCACTGCTCTTGAATAGGGTGATCACCCTGAAAGATAAAGGTAAAGCTGGAAGGTGGCTTCGAAATGCTTGTGCACTCATCACATATTCGCCACAACAGACCAATTCGTCTACCACTGGAACGACGGGTAAGATCATCGTTGCTAATGATATAGCTAGTTACTAATTCACCGTAGGCCCGCCGCCGCCCGCGCTGTGATCGACACTAACACGGGCATCGCCACCCCGGATGAGTACACGCCCATTGCCGTGGGTATCCACTTTCCTTATTGTTGATTCTCTGGTCTTACGGGCGATTCCAGGTTGGGCAGACCTCCGACTTGCTATTGGACAGGACCGTACGCCCTCCTGTGTACAGCTTCACGGTCAGTGCATGTATTTGTTCATCACGGACAACGAGACGACTCACAGCATGATAGACTCCGACTACTTTCCAGCAGAAGAGGGCTCGCGTCATGAACAGGACCGGCGGTTACGTAGACATCGGCGCCGGTAAGTTCGGTGCTTGACTGCGGACGCACAAGCTGACTAGCGGTACCTTGCTCAGGTTTTATTACCGACCTGAACACTGCATCAGAGGACGTGCACATCCCCATCGTCCTCCGCCGTGTCAAGTGAGTCACCGCTGTGGTTCAACCGTGATTGCCATCTGATTCCCGTGAGCAGTGACCAAAGCCCTGGCTACGTTGAGTTCACCCCGGTCCTCAAGCTCTGGGCTAGCCTCGGCTTCGAGGAATCCCAGTTGCTCGACAGCAGCGTCAACAACGTCGCTCCTCTCTGGCAGGGAGATTTGACCAAGATCACCGGACCCAGTTTCACCATAAAGGTGAAGCGGGACAATCTTGGCCGGCTTGTGGCTGAAGGACCGAAGTCCCTCAACGCGTCTTCGGCGTTGTCTGTCTTCAGACAGGCTAGTGGCCCTAACCGCGTTCGTCCCAACCTCTCCAGCGTGTTGTAATTATTCTCACTCATGCCCGCTGGTTATGCCCGCCACAGCCCTACACTTACACGGTCGAACTGGCGTTCGCGACTCCGGGTCTTGTTGTCAGCGGCGTGACCTCCATCGTAAACACGCTCTTCCCTCTCGGATATCAGGCCAAGTTTACTCAAAAGGTCAGTCACTCGTGATCCCCGTCTGTATGGTATGAATGCGCTTACGCACTGTCGTAGGGGTATGACACGGAGGGCCAGATTGTACTGACCCTCCCGGAGGGCGTTAGCTGCAACCAGGCGGAGCTGGACACCCTCGGCGCCATCGAGGCCAACCCGACTATTTACGGCAAGGCCTACATCAAGAGCCACAGCGGCGCGGTGCTCATCTCCGCTAACAACGGCCTCGAGAGCTGGCTCGAGGTGAACCCGGCCGGCCCGCAGTGGTTTGGGGTCACGGGCCAGGTATGGGCTACCCGAGTCTCTAGCGCAGTGCAGAGAGCTGACATCTCTGATAGGGCGAGAACGCCGCATTCGACGGCGCAAACGCCGAGGCATTCGAGCAGGCTAACGCGGCCGCCGACGGCACCAACGGCTCGGACGACCCCGTCGACGCCCCGGCCAAGACCGAAGGCAGGCGCAAGGCGGCCACCGCCAACACCGGGGCCGACAGCAACGGCGCCGCTGAGAGCGACGCCAGCAAGTTCGGCTCTGTCCGTCGCAGCGGCGGCCGCCGCGCGGTCCTCGTCTGAGGTGCTCGGCCTTGGCTGGTATAGCCCGTTGTGTACCTCTGAGCAAATGGTCCTATTGAGTATCCCGTAATCCGATATTTGATATGTTTTGTCTCTCCCAATGGCACCTTTGAACGTGACATGGTTATGCCAAAGACGTCACTCTGCCGCTCGCGGCCCCCGGCAGGTGAACTCTTGAGGCCCAGAGGTCAGCCTGACAGGGGAGATCCGTGGGTGCTTGGTCATATACGACGTCCTGCGCGGCGTGACTTCAGTGATGTAGCACATACCTCGAGGGCGGCGTGCCTGGCGCCGGTACGGGATTGAAGATACTCTGCCGTTGTCCCGCACCCAAGCATATCATAGTGAATTGGTCGCGAGGTGCAGGCCAACCGTGTCATACGGCGAACGAGCTGGCATGAACCCTGTTCCTGGTCGGAGCGCGGCGCGGTATCTGACCATCAAGGATAGTACCTGAAAGTCTTGCATAAGTTGGTCCAGGAAAGGCCCATGTTGTTGAGTTGGAGTGAGACCATCAGCGGGAAGACGCTGGCTCAGTATTCAAGAATTGATCTACGTACACAAGGGTGTAGCTCATCCCGCTCTTAGAGGCGCCCATCACTGTCGCGGTGCTGGCTGGCCCAATGCCCAGAGACTCGACCCGCGCGGGCTACGGATTGTTCACGAGATCGTTTCCTCTCGTCGCCTTGGTAAGCGGGCGAAGGAAGGCCATAAAAGCGGTCAATGGTTCAGGGGGAAGTCCTCACCACCGCTCTTCGCCTTCGAGTCGCAGTTCCACTACTCACTCACCTCTCGCAAATCGTACCCCACACAAACACCCTTGTGCAAACATGCAGTTCACCAAGCCCTTCGAGTTCCTCGCCATCTTCGCGGCCCTCCTGATGGTGTTCCCCGCCGTTCAGGGTGCTCCCGCTGAAGAGGCCAAGGGTACGAATGCTCGACTAGTACGATCGCAACGCGCTGATCACCGACCGTTCGAGCAGAGATATTCAAGGCCCGCGGAACCGACTCCGGTTGCCCTGGCTGCTCAGACTGGTGAATGCGAGAACCAACGTGAGTGCCCTTCGTACTTCACTGGCCCCAGTCGTTGTCGAACTGATGTGATTACGCCAGTTCGTCTTCGTTTCGACTCGCGAGGTCCTTGGGACTGCTGCGGGGCTGGATGAGACGAGTTAGACATGTACTAACCATGAACGGTCAATATTTGGTGCAATGATTCATCGTTGACGTCGTACTCCCGGACCTAAGACAATGACTGTGTGAACGTCAGCCAAGACATAGTGTACTCCGGAAAACCGCTACCACCGTGAAGATCGTGTGTTACTGAAGAAAAACTCTTGCCTACCTCCTAGTTCACGTACTTGGATTTCGTATGCTCATGAACCAGAGCGCAGAGTACCCTCGGCGCTCCGTAGCTGTCTCACCCGTTGTCATCGAAGTTCGGTATGCTGAGCGTATTGTCTTGATATCATCCGCTGATCTCCGCGGGCTTCCGACAAGCATAGCTCATCTCTGTGAGATTGCGGTATGCAAGCATTACTCATCCACATGGATTCCGACCCACCGACATGGAGTATAAACCTGCGAGATGGGAGTATAAACCTGCGAGATGGCTTACAATGACGCGGATGCAGAAGACTCTTGTAAATGTGGTCGATGCAGGCAAATGTACCACCTCGATTCCGACGATTGCAATGCGTATTCGGCAACGTCGCGGTTCACAGGCGATATCTTCACATATGGTCGCCCGAAGTCTATGAGAGGACGTGTCGATAAAAGCGTATCTCGTATATGCAAGATTTGGCGAAGCAAGGCCCCTGACTTAGAAGACGCTGGAACATATGGTCGTTTCCTGGTGAAATGCGGGAACACGAAACGATCGCCGAGCATTGCAATATAGATATGAGATACTCTGGGAGACCGTGATCGCGGGCTGTCTCGACACTCCGAACTGGAGGTTCGGGCTTGCTGTCTGGCGATACCTGATGATGCAAGGGCGTCAGATATTGGTAATGCGTATGCATATAAGAAACGAAATCTCAGCAGGGGCCTGAGTAGTTCACCGAGCCTCTTTCCAAGAATCGTCGCCCATAACTCCGCTCTACCCCGTTTGATCAACATGCAGTTCACCAAGTCGTTCAAACTCACCTGGGTTCTATTCGCGGCTCTACTTGTCTTGCCAGCTACTCTGGCTGCTCCGACCGGCAATGTCGCTCAAGCGAAAGCCGAAGGTACGCGATCCCACATAGCTCATGAACAGGCCGGCAATTCACCTATGCACCTACGGACTCGTAGACACCCCAATTGAGGATTCCTATTGGTCATGCGCGGGATGGCGTTGAAGATCAAGCCGAACGTTCGTCGACTTGTGTTTCTCCTGTGGAATCAGTCACCCTGACGTTGTCTCACTACCTCTAGGAGCCACAGCGACGGGTCAAAGGGTAGACGCGTAGCATAGCCGAGCGGTTTCCGAGTCGCCGATGCCTTGACTACTGTACCCACCGCCGCCCTGCGTTATTGTCTGCGAATTGATTCGAGCAGCTGAAGTGTGTGAAACGGCTCGTTAGAGCTCTCGGTGGTCGCGGGAAAGAGAAACACGCACCGGGGTAGTATCTTCTCGAACATGTGACAATGAACCTACGTGACTCCGGCCCGGAATACCGGGGAGAGAATGTTACCCACGTCACGGCCACATGGCGGGCTGCTAACGTGTCCAGATCCCGATTCGGACCACCACTTGAACCCGAACCTGTTCTCCTCCTCCTCCTCCTCCTCCTCTCTCCTCCTCCCCTCCACCGCTTGCAGGCCTTCGCTGGCGCTGTCTCTACTCACGCTTGTGCTGTAGCACTCTGTCATGATACTCAGACTTTCTATACTACTGCCTCTGCTGCTTGTCGGACTGGTCTACACCGTCGGCGCGGAGCAGCAGACCCTATCTGGCTCTGGCGGCGCTCTCTATCCTCCAGGTCTTGTACCTCTGATCAGTCGGGCTGATACCCTCCTCACTGCTGGTCAATTTAATGATGCTGCGAAGGCATACTCGGAAGCGATAGGTGAGTGTAACACCAGCGTAAGCTGAGGGTGCGAGCGCTGGAGATGGAAGCGGACCATTAGACATGGCTAGTTGTGAGGTGTTGCGGAGCTGCAGTCGCAATGGTGTCTGTGTCCTGGATTACTTGCTCACGCTGCTACGTGACAGAGCAGGCACCTACCGACTACCTATTGTACTATAAGCGCGCCACCGCGTACTACTCCCTCGGCCGCCATCCTGCCGCTCTCGCCGACTTCGACCAAGTCCTCAGCCTCACCAATGACACCTTCGATAAGGCGAATCTCATGAGAGCTCGTATCTTTGCCAAGGAAGGCAAGTACAGCGAGGCGCGCGATGCGCTGCGCAAGTACTCCACCAAGGTCAAAGGCGACCAAGGCTCTCAGGAGGTCATGATGGCGATCACGGAGGGCGAGCTGGCCACGAAGAAGGTCAACCAGGCAATTCGTGCAAAGCTCTGGCAGGCCTGCGTGGAGGCGGCGACTATGGCGCTTTCGACCGCATCACACTCGGTGAAGCTTCGGCAGCAGCGAGCGGATTGCTCTATCGCTGCCGGTGACATCGAGGGTGCCGTTGCCGATCTCTCGTATGTTGTTTTTGTGCCGTCCTTGCTATATCCATGTACTCAATGTCCGCAGTCGCCTCGCGCAACTCTCCACACCTACCACATCCGTGTGGATGAAGATGGCGCGGTTGGGCTACTTCCTGTACCCATACAACTCCCCCACAGAACCCAATTCTCCCGCGTTGTCTACACTGAAGCAATGTCTACACTACGATCCTGACTCTCCTCAGTGCCTCTCCCTCCACCGGCTGGTCAAGGCGTTCGACAAGAACTTCAAGAACCTCGACAAGCTCGTCCAGGCGGAGAACTGGAAAGGCGTGATCAAGCTGCTCCTGGGTGCTGATGAGTCGGGTTCGGACGGCTTTGCTGCGAAGTTCGACGCTGCACTGGTTGAACACACCACCCGCGATGCGCTTGAGGTCCATCCCCAGATCCCTATCCCCGACGGCCTGCGCTCTTCACCACGGAGAGCGGTCATTCTACGTTCGCTATGCCGTGCTTACGTCAAGCTGAACCAGGCGAAGAAGGGCGAACAGTGGTGCAACGCGCTACTGGAAATGCACGGCATGGAGAACGACACGGACGGCCTCATTGGTCGTTCCGAGGCGTTAATGGCGAAGGAAGAGTGGGAAGAGGCTGTCCGTGTACTCGAGCGTGCGTTTGAGGCGAGCGGCAGGGGTAATCGTGAGGTACGTCCGCTCGCTTTCTCTCGGGCGACAATGTGATGCTCACTGCGGGTTGCACAGATCCACCAGAAGCTGCAGAGGGCACAGAAGCTCCTGAAGCAGTCGAAGCAGAAGGACTACTACAAGGTGCTCGGCGTTGCCCGTGACGCTGACACGAAGACGATCAAGAAAGCCTAGTAAGTGCCGTTGTATTCCTTCCATGGCCCTCCGCTGACGCGCATCCACTAGCCGGAAGGCAGTCATGACCGCGCATCCCGACAAGGGCGGCAGCGAAGCCAAGATGGCTGCCGTCAACGAAGCCTACGAGGTGCTCAGCGACCCTGGTATGCACTACCTCTCTTCTCTCCCCGAGCCTGATGACTGACATAGCCCTTTTCCAGAGCTGCGGCAGCGGTTCGACAACGGCGACGACCCGATGGACCCTACGTCCCAGCAGGGCGGGAACCCGTTCCAAGGCGGTGGCTTCCCCGGCGGCTTCGGCCAGTTCTTCCAGTCCGGCGGCGGCTTCCACCCAGGCGGAGGCTTCCACTTCCCTGGCGGCGGCTTCCAGTTCCACTACAGTGGGCCCGGCCACCACTAATGATCGTCCTCGTTGCTGCTTCCTCGGTGTCGTTTTGCCTCCCTGTACGTACTGCTCTGCGCCGTTCTTTACCGTTCTTGTATCAAGCGTTGTCGTTTTGCTGTATGTTACTTGCCACCTATCCGCACTCCAATGGACACCTTGCTTGGTACCTGGAAGGCTATTGTGTAGTATAGCCCGTCTTCCCTCTCCTCTATTTTCCGTACCTCTCCTCTGCGGAACACTTCATGTCGAGCGCGGTGCGCGAACCAAACGAATTGATCAAGACGTTGAAGAGATGCATGCGTATTTGTACGATGTAAGACATACGTATGTGAGCGTACATGCATTGAGAGATTGACTACAAGAGACCATATACGAGAGCTGAGATTAGGCGAGGAACAGCGACAGAGCAAGAGCACGAATTACACATCACAGTTTTAAGGACTAGACCCGAGGGAGAGAGAGCCAAATACAATCTGTCGTCCAGTCTCAGCGTCGACCACCATGGAGCAGCCCGAAACACAGCAACAACTCACGAAAATTAACACAGACCGAAAACGCCGCAATACAGCCCTACCGCCGCGCAGCGGCCCCGGCCACCCTAAAGTGCCGCTCCTGCGCGCGGATCTCCTCCGGGCTCATGTTGACGAGCGTCTCGCGCGAGCGCGGGTGCTCGCGCTCGCAGTGGCCCGCCATCTCCTCCCACCGCGCGCTCGCCTCGTCGAGCACGTACAGCGTCGGGGGCACGTTCCCGTACGCCGCTGGGTTCTTGTGGTACGCCTCGCGCCGCCGCCTATTGTTGTCCGTTGCTCGTCAGACGTCGTTTACACCGGTGCTTGGAATGGGATGGGGATGGGAGAGGGATGGGAGGAGAGGGATGGGAGGAGAGGGACTCACTGGCACATGCGGCAGATGAGCCGGCCGTTGATCCTCTGGTAGATGAGCGGGATGTGGCAGATGCTCAGCTTCTTCTGGGTTTCGTTCGGCGCGCGTGCGCGTGCTGGAGTCCCTGGAGAGGGCGCGGCGGGGGTCACGGGCGTCATGGACGTTCGTGGGCTGCCGGGAAGCTGCACGATCCCGCTGCTTGAAGGCAGGGAGAGCTCGGCGAACGTATCGGGCATTGGTGCGCTGCTTGGTGGGCGTGTGCTTGGTGGTCGGGAGTCAGGGGGCTGTGGGGTGGCAGGGATTTGATGGGTTGGCGACGAAGTAGGAGGTGCCGTTGTGTCCGAATTGTCGGTAGTTACGGGCACGTCGGGGGTGGAGTCAAGTAGGGGCGCGGCGTCGGTGTCCTCATTGCCAAAGCCCGTGGGCACGTAAGGAGATGGGAGGCTCAGTTCGCCTTCATCGTCGTCTTCGGGCGCAGGAACGGCTTCCATAGTACGCCTGCGTTTGGGCGAAGGCCGAGGCTCTTCGTCCGTACTGCTGGCCTCATTGTCGAAGTTTCGCTTCCGTTCGGGCTCCGCGCGTAACAGCGACGGGAGCTCCGTAGTGAGCTGCATAGGAGAGTCGGTGGTATCGAGCGTAAGATCGATGACCTCCCGCAACAGAGAACTCGTCCATGGTATCACACTGGCGTCTTGGTTCTCGACCTTTGCCGTGGGCTGAGTCGTAGTATCATCCATTACCGATGACGGAGCAAGTGCTTGGGGCGTCTCAGACTCAGAAGCCGACGCAGGCGGGGTGGAGTCGGGTACAGTTCTGCCCGCTGACACCGTCGACGAAGAGGGATCTTCTGCTGTTGGCGACTGAGGGGCAGTGTTACCGGAAGTTGGTGCAGGGCGCGCTGGAGGAACGTACCTCCATGATAGATTTGACAGCCTCTAGACTGCGTTCCACACGTTCTCTGCGCCTTCGCTCTTCATGCGCTGCGGCAAGCACTGTAGTAGGTCAATTATAAGGGGGTGAGATGTGGACAGGATATATGCAGACAGACCATGAGCGATCTCAGCGTCGTGGACTGCCGCCTTAAGGGCGCTATTCTCAGCGATACCATGCTCGGCCTCGGCTTTAACGTCGGTAGAGGAGGTAGGAAGCAAGTCTTCCGTCTTGACGAACTTCTTCTCCTCATCCTCTGGCAGCTCGAACACGCTCGGCTCATCACTCCCGGCATGCGCAGAAGCCTTCTCCCTCAACTGCGCGTTCACCTCGCGCAGTGTAGCGATCTCCTGCGCGAACTGGTCCCTTTGCGTGCGCGCCTCCCAGTACTCGCGCACCATCCTCAGCACGTTCTCATTCATCTTCCGAGACTCCTCCTCAAGCGCCGCCCTCGCCTCGCGCGCCTGCGCGCACTCGCGCTCCGCCTGCTCGCGCCGCGCCCGCTCCTGAGCGAGCTCCTGGCGTGCGGCGTTAAAGCGCTGCGTGAGCTGCGCGATCGCCGCGTCGCGCTGGGTGACCATTGTGACCAGGTTCACAAGCTCGGCCGAAAGGCCCTGGTGCACGCGCGCGAGCGCGTCCATGACGCCCTGCCGCGCGGGCTCGAGGATCTGCAGCGCTTGCACCCCGGCGGCCTTGGTGAGCGCGTTCATGGGCGTCGCTGTCGCCGTTGCTGTGGAAGGCTGCGGATTGTTGGACGGTTGTGCCTGGGCGGGAGCAGGGGGTGGCCGATTGGCTGAGTGGGAGGATGATTGCTGCATGGGCTGTGTCGGTGTGGGAGTTTGTTGCGTGTTTTGTGCCGAGGAGGACGGAGCGTAAGACTGGGGAGAGGGAGGGGGACGAACAGGGGGTTGGCCATGGTGGTGCTCACTTGACTGTTGAGAGGTTGCTGGTTGGGCCGGCTGAGGCGTGAACGGCTGCGGAGGCGGTGGAGGAGCGCGGTCTGAAGATGGGGGAGCTGGACCGAACCGAGATTGCTCTTGCATGCGTTGCACATCTTGCATGATTTGTCTTTGCACATCAGCAAGCGTGGGGAGACCAGGGACAGGCGCCTGTGGACCAGACTGCACTGATTGTTGCGAATGAGATGAGGATGCGTGTGAGGTAGGAGGATGCAAAGGCGTTGCGTTTGAAGGGCCCGCATGCGTTTGCATGGGCACAACCGGCCGGGACATGGACGGCTGAGCTACAGGAGGCATCGCTGGGGACTGTATGTGTTGGTGTTGAGAGGACATCCCCTGCGTAGGGTTCTGATAGGCAGATCCTCCTACTTGCACAGCGACGCCGGTGGGCATGTTCAATCCCGGCTGATGCAGACTCACGCGTGTTGGTGGTTGGCGTTGTATGGAAGGGTGCGTAGAGCGTCCAGATTGCATCTGTGGATTGACCTATATGAGGCGATTCCGCGTCAACATTCATGCATTTGTATCTCGAAGCACGGGGGTACAGCAAGGCGAAGAAAAGAGGACCTTGAGGGCCTCCGCGAGATAACACAACGCGTCGCGCTTGAAGCCTCGCACTGAGACCATCCATAACTCCACTGCGAATAGCCGCCATTCATGATGAACATACACCCGGAACTGATAGTTCGCAGTCATGGACGCTAAGACAGAAACGCGCACCAGCATGGAATACACCATTCCTCCATTCTGCGCAAAGCTATGATGGCTTCGGCTTGAGTTCATACCGGAATTTGCAGGCGAAGCGCTTTGCTGTCCGCGCGGATGATCAGCATTGATAACACGATGATCGCCCGAGCATGAACGATGCTCACCATCATCTGGTTATTCGCTAGACCTGAGTATGCACCGTTTGGGAGACCATGGTGGAAAAACGGGATACCGTGGGCGAGTGAGGGGCGCTGCCCGTTGGGATGCGCACCCTGGCCGCTGCTGTTCATGTCGATGCGGTGATGGGTGGAGGGGAAGTCAAGGGAGGCGGGGTGTTATTGTATCCGCTCGCAGGTTGTTATACGAAGCTTGATGGTGAGAATACACCATGTGGATTTCCGAGGACCCACGCGAGCGGTGCAGTTTGACACCGCCTGATCGCGGCTCGGCGTATCCCGTCGCCATATCCAGTATGCGGATGACCATATACGGCCCTACCGCTCGGCCCGGTAATCCCTGTGCCGCTTCTACCCGACTGTGTCTCTTCTGTCCACCGATCCAGCAGGCGTTGTACCACACCGAGGAGCTGTTCCTGATCGTGGCTCAAAGTCTGTATCGTAGCGTTCTGACGCCGTGCCATCCTTCAACCGACTGCGGCCCGGCCTCCGTCCGCTGTCGGACATGACATTATGCAGTTGGCTGGGTGTCCGAAGACTCGCTCGAGAGAGCAGCACCGTCGTACACTCTGAACGTGAACGTCTGTACGCCAGTCATGCACACACGTCTTGCAGTCGTGTCAAGGAGCTGTATGTATGTGACGCTTTCAAGCTGCAGGCTCACGCGTCCTACGAAGTGACATCCTTGATCCGGAAGTAGGGACACTGTAGTACGAGATAGAGCTTCACAGCTTATGCGAGTCAATGTCAGCAACTATGACATTAGTACACATATGTATGCATGACGGAAAGAATACTTACACGATGTTGTGGGTATATAGGAATCTTGCGCCTCGCACGCAAACGTTGACAGACCGGGCCTCGATGCTGGCCCGAGTATAGGACATGAGGCAAGAATGCATGATCACTTACGTCTAGGCATACACACATTGGAGTGGCATGGTGAAGGCATTGCAACCCCCGATCCCCATGGTATACGTTTACGTTCCTGATCTTGCCGAGGCTGTTATAACTACTGTATACGTACTGTGTACTCTTACGAGGCCGACGTCGCGGTGTTGGCGCGGTAGGCATTTCAGGAGGCGCCCGAATTGGGACGCCGATAAAGAGGCAATTTTGTGTCTCCGCCCTAAAGCCTCCCCTTCATTTCGGCTCGTGCAAAAAAATTAGAGTCTGGCAATCTCTTGCCCACTCCCCCACCATGCCCTCCAACGCGAACGCCTTCCTCGACCCCGCGCAGGCCATCGAGCACCTGAAGAGCTATGAACGCTCTGATGGGCTTGCGGTCTCCGACCTCATGGACTCGCGCGTCCACGGCGGGCTCACCTACAACGACTTCCTCCTCCTCCCCGGCAAGATCGACTTCGCCGCCCAGGAGGTCGTTACGGAGAGCCGGATCACGCGGAACGTCACTCTCAAGACACCGTTCATGAGTAGCCCCATGGACACCGTCACCGAGAGCGAGATGGCGATCGCAATGGCGGTGAGCGACGTCGCTGACCCCCGTCCGGCTCCCTGTCCGACTCTCTGCTCTTGTAGCTCCTCGGCGGCATTGGTGTCATTCACCACAACCAGCCCGCCGTTGCCCAGGCGGCTATGGTACGCGCGGTGAAGAGGCATGAGAATGGCTTTATCAACGACCCGGTGGTCCTCTCCCCCACGAACACCGTAGAGGACGTCCTAGACGTCAAGGAGCGGCTGGGTTTCGCTGGTATCCCCATCACAGGTGAGCGTCATATCACCATACCTATCGGACATGTGCAGGCCACGAGGTTCTCGGACAAGCGTCAATAGTTCTTGTGCCCGATTAAAGCGTCATGCCCTCTTGTGTGGATCGTGTCATGGACCGTTACCTATATCGTGATGAGAAACATACATAACCTTCGTTCTTCCGAACTAACGCGTCTTTACGCGTGATTTGAGGATATCCTATATACATACTCTGATCCGTTCCTTCAATTCCTTTGATTGAGCATATATGCTAACGCTTCTCCAGATAATGGACAACTCGGCGGCAAGCTTGTTGGTATTGTTACCAACAGGGATATCCAGTTCCGCGCCCCCACCACCCCACTCTCCGAGATTATGACTACCGACCTTGTCACCGCTCCCGAGGGTATCACTCTCCAGGAAGCCAACGATATTCTCCGCGACTCGAAAAAGGGCAAGCTACCCATCGTCGACAAGCAGGGCCGTCTCAGCTCTCTCCTGGCTCGTTCTGACTTGCTCAAGAACAAGACCTACCCGCTCGCTTCGAAGCTTCCGGAGAGCAAGCAGCTATACGCCGCCGCTGCCATTGGCACGCGCCCCGCCGACCGCGAACGTCTTGCACTCCTCGTCGAAGCCGGTCTCGACATCGTCGTCCTCGACTCTTCCCAGGGGAATTCTGTCTTCCAGATTGAGATGATCAAATGGATCAAGCAGACGTACCCCAAGCTCGAGGTCATCGCTGGCAACGTCGTCACCCGCGAGCAGGCGGCTAGCCTGATTGCCGCAGGCGCGGATGGCCTCCGTGTTGGCATGGGTTCTGGTTCTATCTGCATTACTCAGGAAGTCATGGCTGTCGGTCGCCCGCAGGCTACGGCTGTGTACGCCGTCGCTGAGTTCGCGAACAAGTTCGGTGTTCCCGTCATCGCCGACGGTGGTATCGGCAACGTTGGCCATATCGTGAAGGCTCTCGCTCTTGGTGCGGGTGCGGTCATGATGGGCGGTTTGCTTGCCGGAACTACCGAGGCTCCCGGCGAGTATTTCTGGCACGAGGGCAAGCGTGTCAAAGCGTACCGTGGCATGGGCAGTCTGGTGGGTGTCCATCAGACTTGGTTCATTGTAATTACCGCTGACCGCTCATGTGTTCTTCAGGAGGCGATGGAGCAAGGCAAGCCCGTGCCCCCTTCCGCCCAGCGTGGCGGAAATGGCCCTGGCTCGTCCAAGCCCCCCGCGAAGAAGACGACGCACGAGAACGCGGCCACCTCACGGTATTTCTCCGAGTCTTCCTCTGTCAAGGTCGCCCAGGGAGTGTCCGGCGACGTCCAGGACAAGGGCTCCGTACATGCCTTCATTCCCTACCTCTACGTCGGCCTCCAGCACTCGTTCCAGGACATCGGCGTGCGGAACGTCAACGAGCTTAGAGAGTCCGTGCGGGCTGGTCGGACGCGGTTCGAGCTTCGCACTGCCAGCGCGCAGATCGAGGGTGGAGTGCATGGGTTGAACTCGTGAGTGCTTCTCCGTATGTTGCCTGATGCCGAGAGTGCGTGTGCTAACCGCGATTCGGCGACGTGTTTCTCCGCGCAGGTACACGAAGCGGCTTTTCTCTTCATGATTACAGGTTAGTTGGGCATTGGGTTGTTTGGCATACAGTTCGCTAGTCGTTGTACCTCATGATTGTTGTACCATCCACACCATCTTGCATATCATCATCACCTCGCATCGCATCTTTCCCTGTCCGCGCTGTATTGTCTCGTACAGGTCCCGAGCCTCCGAGGTGAGTTTCCCCGAGATGGAGTTTCCTCTGAACGCGGCCTCGTTCACGTGGGCGAAGCCGGGTCTTTTAGGCTCGCGTTCCACGATCCGTCGAAGTACGTCCTCGGCACTTTTCTGATGCACACCGCTATGACGCGCCCCAAAGCCTCTCAAAGCCTCCGCCCAGCGGCCCCGCACGAATTGCGCGTCGTCGGCGGCCGGTGTCGCTGGGGACCGTCGGCCCGCACGGGGCAGATCATGTTGTTATGGCAGAATGGCCGCGCGAGCCGCCGCACCTGGCCTCCTTTTGCCGGCAAATCTCCAGCTCGTATTGACGGCTTCTCCCCCTGACAGAAAGCCCGTCGGATAGAGCGTGTCATTACCTGGTGCCGGCGGCGCAAAGGCTTGGCAACCCGTCGTCAACGCCGATTCGCCGCGGGCCCTGGCCCCGCCGGCGGGTCTCGCGTCCTCGGGTTCCAGAACGGGCGCAGAGCCCATTCAGCTGCAGCGGAGGCTTTCCGCGGGATCGTCCACATGCGCACATGTGCGCGTAGTGGTATGCATGTGGCATGCGGCCCCGGGCGAATGTTCGCGTGTTGCGCGGGCGTATAAGAGAGCGCGACGGCGTCCGGGAACGGACTCCACATCGCCCTCTCGCCCGGCCTCACAGCTAGCAGTCCGCTGAAAATGAAGAGCCTTGCCGCTATCGTCGCGCTCGCCACCGTCATCGCCGTCCCGGCCAACGCCGTTGCGGTTTGGGGCCAATGTACGTCCTTTCTCCTCTCGTCGGCAGGGTCGAACTCGACGCTGACGTTTTACACCCAGGCGGAGTAAGCACCCTTGCCCGGGTCTTTGGAGGTTCATAATTCTCATGTCCCGTTCCATCTGTGTAGGGTATCGGCTTCAGCGGATCCACCACCTGCGACGCCGGCACGGCCTGCATCAAGCTCAATGACTACTACTCGCAGTGCCAGCCGGCGGCGAACGCGCCCCCGCCCGCGCCGACCTCGCAGCCCGCGCCGCCGACGACGACCGGCGGGAGCGCGCCGAAGCCCGCGGCGACGGGCCTGAACGCGGCGTTCGTGAAGCACGGGAAGAAGTTCTGGGGCACGGCCTCGGACTCGAACCGGTTCAGCAACGCGCAGGACTCTGCGGTCACGATCCGCGAGTTTGGCCAGGTCACCCCGGAGAACTCGATGAAGTGGGATGCGGTGAGTCGAAATTCGCATATGGCTATGCAGGCAAGAAGGAAGTGCTGATTGTAACTAATGTTCGACAGACTGAACGTATGTGCCCCGGTTGCTTTCAGACTGTGTGCGGGGTCTCTGACAATGTGCTACAGCCAGCCGCGGCCAGTTCTCGTTCAGCGGCTCTGACGCGCTCGTGAACTACGCGACCCAGAACGGTCTCCTCATCCGTGCCCACACCCTCGGTAAGTACAAAAGCGCGCGACCCATCTCGCATACGACAGCACAAGCTAACCCCCTGCCCAGTCTGGCACTCGCAGCTCCCGTCCTGGGTGTCGAACATCCGGGACCGCGCAACGCTCACGTCCGTAATCCAGAACCACATCTCCACGCTCGCGGGTCGGTACAAGGGCAAGGTGTACTCGTGGGACGTCGTCAACGAGATCTTCAACGAGGACGGCACGTTCCGCTCCTCGGTCTTCTCCCAGGTTCTCGGCCAGGACTTCGTCCAGATCGCCTTCGAGGCTGCCCGCCAGGCTGACCCCAACGCGAAGCTGTACATCAACGACTACAAGTACGTTCCTCGAACGCTCGCATGCTAGCGTGCTTGTATTGACGCCCCTTCTGTGTGCAGCCTCGACAGCGTGAACGCGAAGCTTAACGGCGTCGTCAACCTGGTCAAGAAGATCAACGGCGGCGGCACGAAGCTCATTGACGGTATCGGTACCCAGGCGCACTTGTCGGTACGTGCCAGGCGCTCCTCGAGATGAAAACACGCATACTAAAGCGAGCTGTATGACAGGCTGGCGGTGCCGGTGGCTTCCAGGGCGCTCTCCAGCAGCTGGCCTCTGCAGGAGTCGAGGTCGCCATTACCGAGCTCGACATTGCTGGCGCTGTAAGTCTTACAGAGACGTCTACCTCACCTCTTACTTACCACGTCCGACCAGGCCCCGAACGACTATGCGACAGTTGTCAAGGCGTGCCTTGCTGTCCCGAGCTGTGTCTCCATCACCAGCTGGGGTGTTCGCGACCCCGTGAGTAATCTCCAGCTCTCTATTCTCGTTTTCGTTCGCGAACTCACCACGTGTGGATGCGTAGGACTCCTGGAGGGCGTCGACTACTCCTCTCCTTTTCGACGCGAACTTCAACCCGAAGCCCGCGTACAACGCCGTCATGCAGGCGCTCGCTTGAGCTGTACGGGTCTCCAACACTCTCGTTCTTTTTTTGCGCAATGTACATCACCGGGCTCTTCTCTGAACAATCTGCATACGTTCAAATCCGAAAGCGTTGCTAAGTGATGGTCTCTGCGGAGGCGACGTGTGCCCAATTTCCATACCTTCTCTTGGTTCCAGGAAAATGTGGGGTCTCTAGCGCTATGAACGCGGACGGGTGAAGTTGTCCGACAGATGGATGTTGGCAGCGGCAATGAATGCTTGGAAGTTAGTTCCGACCAGTATCACCGCTACTGATCGAGATAGGGTATGTCGAGCAGCTCCTAGGGTCAGCTCAGTCGCAAGAAAAAGCTTGTTACATGGATAGCACGCCGTTGAGAGTGATACAAAAGTCGTTCGCATAGCATAAGGAGTCCCCTAGTAGAAGCAATGCAGGCAGTTGGTAGTACACAGTAGGCTCGAAGCGAGCGTCAGAAGTCTTGAGATGCCCTCAGTCCGCCCGAACTACCGCAGATGTGAGGATGAGTTCTTGCAGTCTTCCAACCATAGAGAGTAGCGCAGTCATAGTCTCTTCGATCTTGTCCATCCTTCGTGAGAGGTCTTCATTAGTCACGGCTACGACTGACACCTGGACATCTTCCAGAGCATCGTTGGCGCCCTTGACGATCTCGGCCTCGGGCTCAGTCGAGGGCCAGTTGGGGATCACAGCGAGGACATGAGTAGGGTGGTGGTTGCCCTGCGGCGTTGCGAACGCACAGTCAGAGCAGAGTAGGTAATCTGCAGACATTTCATGATGAATGGGCTTGACATGCAATAGAACTCGAATAGCACACGTACCACCGTCGCCCCACCCTGGCGCCAGTTCGCAGGAGAGGCACCTGTAAACGCGTCCTTCGGGCATCGTACGTTGGCATGGTCCACGACAATGAGGCAAAGTGGCTTCGCCTATCTCTTCGGCGTCGGCCGTATTTGCAGCTTCGGTCGGCGGCGCATCCACGGCTGTGCCATCTACATTGCCAGTAGTCAGAATCGTTACGACCATGTGTGAGGCATGTCATACCCTCATCCATATCCGCGGTCTCAACTTGGCCTGCGGCTTCCGGCTCAGGCGTGACCAGATCTTGCTTGACTGACGTTGGACGAGGCACAATCTTCCACGGATTCTCAGGGAGGCTCCTGATCAGGACCAGAAGACGATGGAGCACAATGTGCGCTGTTGGGTACCACAGCAAGACAAAGCGGTGTTGGCCGTCGAGATGCTCGTGCCAATGCGCATCGAAGCATCCCTCGCAGAAGTCGAAGTCTTGCCAGATGGCCGTCGTGTGAGACGAACTACCACAGACGATGTCACACGACACTCACCAGGACAGTCTATACACTTGTAGCGGCCGCCTCGGACCCTCTCGTTGTCAGCAGCACATTTGTCGCCTCCATTGCAGAAGTAGCCCGGGCTAAGTGTGCAGCACGCTCAGCGCTCATATGACGGCTCAGGGAAGGGGACAAACACACTGTATCGGCACGATTCCGTCGCGCATGCGAAGGAGAAGGTGGCTTCTGGATGTCGCAAATTCGGCAGCGAGAGGAAACGACGCCAATCTGTCCACAACAGCGCTGAGCGATTCGAGGTCGCCGACGCCCATCTCCTCGTCCTCAACTTCGGGGGCGAAGCAGTGCTCGCGGTAAGCAACGAGTGCTGCAACGACCCGCTCCACGACATCGTCCGGCTCTGAGAGGCAGTGGATGATCAGAGGGTCTAGCTGAGCTAGTTGTTGCTTGGCAGGGTCACAGGGCGCGAGGCGTAGACTGTTCAGCAGCGTATTGACTTCAGAAGTGAAGATATCTCGCTCAATTCGGATGAAACGATGCGCGAATGTGTGATGGCCGGCAATGGCAGCGGGGTGCATGAGAGGAGGAGGGTCGCGGCCGTGGCATGACGAACAATAGTCGAAGTCTCGTAGGTTCCGAACACAGTTGCGCTTAGCTTTCAAGCAAAATCCGCACAGACGAGGAGCTCACCGTCACAGTCGACGCATTTGAACCGATAGCCAATGATCGGGTACGTCAGACACCCGTCGCACTGAACTCCGGAGCTGTGCAGTGTTAGTGGTAGCTTGGTGTCGAAAGCTCTGACGGCGACGCACTGTGACGTAGGCTCCGTTGGAGTCACTGCACCTTCATCATCCTGGATCGTATCCATGACATGCTCGTCGACGGCCGCAGGGTCTGGATCGGGCTGGTCGGTGGGTGAGGCGTCAACGGAGGTCGGCGGAGTGGGCTCGCCGACGGCCTCCACTGCGATAGAAGATGCCAGTCTGACGCCATAGCGCATCCTGAGAGATGCGACGAGTTCGTATCCCTCGTCCGGCTCATCGGGCAACTTCACCGCCACGCGGACCAGATCCCTCACCGACGGGCGCGGGCCGTAGTCAACAGATGGATCGAGCCGGAACTCCGGATCGTACTCTTGCAGCACCCAGGAGATCCACTGAGCGGATCGCCAGGGCAAAGACCATCGGTCGATGAACTCCATTCGGGTCTCATCTTCGCTTGACAGTAGGCGATGCATGTCTTGGAACTGCCGTTGTACGTGGTTAGGGAGGTGCGTTCGAATCGAGACCGCCATGCAACGTACCATGCCATTCGCGACGTACTGTATCTTTCTATCAACGTCATACTGCAGTTTGGTGAAGTTCTCTGATGATATTGCGGGTTAGAGGGCGCTTCACGAGCATCTCGAGGCAACATACCACGAAGGTGGGTGGTCCGGTTGATGAGCAAGTCAGTGATACAGTCGATCGTATGCGCGGCGCGTTCCAGAGCATTCTCCTCGAGGACGTACTCCTTCGCCAAAGAAAGTATGAAGTAATGACGTCGCACGACCAGGAAGAGAACAGGCAAGATGCGCTTTAAGAGGCATCAGCCAGAGCTCTCCGTCGCTGCACCATACACTTACCTCTTCAATGCGACCGATTGTGCCAGGACCGCCGCGCACGCTGAGCTCCATCATCGTCCGTATATCCTCCTCCTCGAGTTCGTAGTTGAGCATCCCGAGGACACCATTGACCGCCTGCTCTTGCTTCTCCATGACTATATGCGTGATCCTGAGGAGTTGCTGACCGTCGAGATCAGGCTCGCCGAGTGTGCGCAGAAAGGCCGTAACCCATGGTAAGAGGCTCAGGTACACAGACACCGTGGCGGTGTTCTCCTTGGCATAGTTCAGTGCCGCAATTTGGTCGATGATGTGTTCGAGTCGTATGCGATAGAGGTGAGCGGCAACCAACCATCCTGTGAGCGTGTCAGTGCGAGGTGCTCGTTGTGTCGCCTGGTATGGTGTTCAGCTCACCGTATGCGTTATACACAATCCATTGCATGAGAGTGATGCCCTCCGGCTTCGCGGTCGTGAACTCATTCACTTCCTTGATCTTGATCAAACCGTTCATGTCGTCGTCGAGCACTAAGGGAGGCGCCTGTTGTGAATACCAACTCCCGCCAGTATAGCGCACGCCCACGTACCTTCCATGAACGTGGAGAGGGTGCGGTAGTTGAAGTAGTCGAGACACCACGCATCTTGCGCCGCAGCCTCGGGCGTCGTGCATCCCTCGAATTCGTCATGTTCCTCTGTGCCCGCGTCGGATGGAGTCGGAGAGGGAGCGCGTGGATTATCGAATCTGATCATGGGCAAGGGCGGGATTGGGCCGAGCGGGGTAGATGGTTCCGGGGCCAAGGTCGGTGTCCGGCTACTGACACGGGATTCGCGCTCCAAGTCGATGAAGTAGCTTCAAGTATGGGTTAGCCAGGCAGGTGGCTTCTACGAACGCACACGTACTCGTAGAGATTGAGCACAAACGTATGCGAGTCGATAGAGCCTCCCCAACCCTATTGTGTGTCAGACAGCATCACATGGAAGATTAGTAGTCGACGTACCATCTCTTTCCAGAGCTTCCTGATATCCTGAAAGAAAGAATGCCACTTGAGTGTGAGTCACGTGTAACATACGGCTCCCTTCCTTACCGGATTCTCTATGCGCTCGTACGGTCGAGCGCCGGCGAGTTTCTTGATCAACCTCATGGTATGATGCTCTCGTCGGGCCTTATCGACCAAATAGTCAATCTTCGACTCGAACCGCGCCAGATTCTTCTCCAAGAGCTGTTCCACGGGCGTCCGGATGCGCCTCAGCTCTGCCGCGCTCAAGCCCGCCTTGCGGTCGGTCTGCGACTTAGTCTTGTGCTTCGCCGAGTCCTCATCGCTCGGGATAAACTTCGCGAGCTCGTTCAACTTCTCCTCGCTCTGCAGACACGCCTCTGGGCCGTCGAGGCGCTTGATCTCTTTCCGGACCTCCTCTTCCTCTGGCGTGGGCTCGAAGAGGTCACGGAGGGCTTTGATGTTGATCGCCATGTTGACGAGCTGCGGTGCGAGCGTATGGTCGACCGTGGCCGCGATCTGGTCCGCACGTCTCTGGACTGGGTGTCAAGACGAGCGACCCTTGCGACACTGCGAATGAGCATACCGCGTTGTAGAGCGCCAGGACCTCTAGGATTTCCTTCTTGCGCGTCTCGACAATTTCTCCACACTTTGTCACTGCTTCCTATTGATCGCTCCATATGAGAATATTTGCAAAAATGTTTTAGTAGATGGAACTGCCACCTTCCAGCCTTTGTCTTTCAATATGCGACCAAGCCAATTCTCGGTGACATAGTTCTCCATGAGGTTCCCCAAGCCCTTGACGTCGTTCCTGATGTGGTCGCAAAGCACTACAAGGAAGGAAGGGTCCGTCCGTATCAGCGAAGGTCAAAAAGAACACAGCTCGAAACCTACTCTCCAGTCTGCCGGGCAGTATCTCGTTGCCAATTACCACGTCTTCGCGCTTGAAGTCGCGCAAGCTGCGTATCGGACAAGCTGGTCAGATATATGAGTCGATCGTCCTCGCGCTGTGACGGACCTGAAGAGAGAACATAACATGTCGGCTTGCATCAGGCGCAGACCCGCAATCCGCTTCCGGACGCTTTCTTTCGTTACGATCACTGTCTTCGTGAGGTCAACCGCGGCGCGGACAGCTGAGAGGTCGTCAACGAAGGAGCGCCGCGCTGTAAGAGTGCATGTGACGTACCCTCCAGGACAGGCCAGTAAGTGGCCAGTACGCCTAGCGCGGTGGAGACAAGGCCGAGAGCACTCTCGATGGTCACAAATGGGACCTTGGATAAGTCCTTGTTCTTCAGATTCGCCATGGCCGTCCACGCGCGGGCGTACACGTCGTCGCCGAAGTCGGGCTCCGCTTCATCGGGTTTGGCGACGTTGTCCCGAGGACCTGGGTGTGCGGCAATCCTTTAGATGTGCATCGACTGGTGAATGGGGGTGGAGGGAATTCACTCACTCATTTCGCGGGCAGTATTCCTCTGGCGGGAGGTCAACGTCGGGGTTCGACTCGTTTCGGGCTTGCTGACTACGAGCCCCCGGGCTTTGTAGTACTAGCAGCGCCTATTGTGGTTTTGAGGTACGTTCGCGACAGATGGCACGGGGCGCATCGGAGTGGATGCACACTCGGGGAAGATCCCCACAGTTGAATTACCGCTAGACCGCATCGGGAGATCCTATTTCATATAGCTGAACCTTGCGCTGACGTTCACTGCACCCCGGAGCAGTGATGGACATGACGACGTCGCTACAGCCTGTATCACCGCGGCACTATACCCGTGCTGCACATTTATAGCCGTCTCCCGAGCGTTCACGTTTCCGGCTGGTTCTGCTCCGACCGCTGCAGATCAGCGACCTGTTCGTGACGGCCTGCCCTTGAGGCGCAGCCGAGAGCCGTGCCTTGATGATGTGGCGTCTAGGGGTCTGCAGGAGCAGTACCCCACAGTATTGGCGAAGGTATTGGCTAACAATATTTAGGATAGGCGTGTCCTTCAGAAGTACCAGTGATGCGATGTGGTAGTTGTTGTACAGGATCGAGGAGTGGCGAAGTATGGGAGACGCCGAGACCAAAACACTGCCACGAGGAGCAACACGATCGTGGTCGGGCATTGGGATCACTCACTCCCTCAGTGCGGCTCCGAGGCTCCCGCCCGCAGGCAACACCAGTCTTGACTCACCGCCAATGCCTTTCCGGAGGTCAAATATGTATGTTCTGCTACTGGCTTCAAGGCGAAGCTCCATATACTCACCCGATGTGCAATACGGTCTCGGTGGGCTCGCCACCATCGACTTTGCCACGGCTCTGCTGGCCCGTCGTGCAATTCGCCTCCGAACAACGCTCCTTGGAGGCTTTCACCGCATGTGGCTTTGCGGCTCCGGGCTTTGGTCTCCATCGTGATCTGGCAGCGCTGTATACGTCTGATGTCAGCCATCGGGTCACCCTCTGCTCGACACGTACAAATGCAAGTCTACGCAGACTCGGGCTCTCCTGAAATCCTCCCTCATCTGCTTCCACAAACCTGTGCATCGCCATGAAGAACACTACCTCTCCCGATGCACAAATCAGCGGAATGAGCCTCTCTTCAGCGGACTTCCCTGATCTGGAGCCTGCTGGCCGACACGTCCTAAGGCTGCTCGATCCGTCTACGAACCAGCTATGCGATTATCGCCTCGTCAAGGTTCCAAGATGCACCCCGAACTCAATTGTCGGCCGCGATGATTCAGCAGGGACGGATTCTAGCCTCTTTTCCGGGTCTAGACAGGAGGCCAACGCCCCTTCCGCTTCTGATCTTTGGTCTGGTCCTCCGTCTTTCAGAGCTAGAGTGTCTCCTCTCGCCCGTCTTCCTCCGCTCTCTGTGCGTTCTAGAGGAGACGGCACGCCCTCGCTCTTTGAGGACACGCACACCACGGACGCGTCCTCACCTTCCTTTGGAAGCACACCTGTGAGGCAGCTCTTCCGGAATTCTCTCAACACCCCCGCCGACTTGTCCTGGGGCCCAACCTCCTCTGCCTGTGTCGGTCTGGGCTTCAGCGACCTGTACAAACACGATGGGACGCCGTTCGACGGCCTGGGCAGTCTCCCGCGCCACACCTCGACGCCTTACAATCGGAGCGGCGACAGCTCACCCATCTCGCCTGCTACCACCGACAGCCCTCGGGTCCTCCTGCATCCCCTAGCATACCCGAGAAACTTCCCCGGATCACGCGCAAGCTCGACGCCCTCCGCCGCCCGCGTAGCTGAGCAGTGTCCTCCCCCTCAAGCGCCAACTGCACGCCGCATTACCTCCGAGCGACTCCAGAGCGCTTCAGGACCGCTCCCTGTCAAGCCGGAGCAGGACGACATTTTCTTCTCCAGGCCTGTGCGCGTCCCGGGCAGCCTCACGCGGGGACTCTTCCGACGCGGGTCGTCCGCCGGCGGCACGAGACGGCGCGGCTCCGTTGCCAGTCCCTCGGAGATGGCGAGCGTGCGGAAGACGTCGCTGGGGTGGGCGGTCGAAGAGAAGGGGAGCGAGCGGGAGAAGGATGGGAATGGTGCGGACCAGAGGCCGGTGTGGAGACCTTGATACGCCTTCTCCGACTGCCGTACCCGTTGCGCATACTTAGCAGAGTCCGGCTCATAACTGTTGGAATATCTATCGTCGAGGGATTGTGCTACTACTGAACGCCTTCTATGAGAGCACGCACAACGATCTACGTTGGAAAGTCCGAGTTCAAGTGTAAGTCCGCGTTCCGTCCATAACGAGTATCCATCTCAAGCCATGTGGTGCCCAGCACGCACAGGGTACCCACTACAAAAGCCGAGTCATCAGCGCATACATCCACATCTATCTCGGTGCGGGGACGTACCCTCTCTGCGGGTAATACGGGGGCTGCACTGCAGCCTGCGGGTGCCCGCCCTTCCTGCGCATGGGCTGTATCGGCACCGGTTCCGGCAGCTTCTGCGCCATCGACTCCGGGGTGATAAACCTGGCGGGCCACAACACAGCGCTCACGCTGACTGCGACTAGCATGGGGAGCGCGTCGAGTAGGTAGAAGTACGCGTCTGAGCTGAGACCGCCGAGGAGGCCGAGCGACTGGTTGTTGCCTTCAATCGCGAATTGCACGACGCGGTACACTGAGCGGACCTACATGGGCGTGCAGTCAGCAACGGCGAGGGCTGCGAAAGGGGAAGAGGACTTACGATGATCGCGCAGCAGGAGAGCACGAGTCCCCAGATGAGCATGTTTCCGTCGTTGTACCACGCGTAGCGGTCGTCGCGGGAGATTTTCTCCGGCGCGACGCGCTTCATGCGTCTGAGGAATGCGATGACCATCCACGTAAAAAACAGGAACGAGACCAGCTGGAGCGCGAGGCCGCCCAGTAGGAGCTGTCGTAGGTACAAAGTAACCATTGGCACGATCAACATCACGATGGGACGGGACAGGCGTACCCAGTGCCCAAGCTGGATGAGATTCTTGACTTGAACAATCTCGATACCTGTCCCAGCACCTTGCATGGCAAAGGTGATGACGTCGGACATGACGAAGACAAATGCGACCTTCCCGGCTCCAATAGCGAGGTGCTGCGAGGCTTGTAGATGTCGTGCTAAGCGTCCGAGGATAACGTATTCTGCGGCAATGAACGCGCACGGCTGAGGAGACACATGTGGTAATGAAGCACATGTTTATGTATGAGGCTATCGTGGAACGTACTGAGAGTGTTGTGAAGATGAAGTGAGCAGAGAGGTTGGAGGATATAGTGGCGACGCCGAGGGCGTACGCTGGGCAGGATGCCGTTTAGTCAGTTTCAAGCAAGATAGAAAATACAATAGTACGATGGCAATGGTTGACCGCAACTCACTGAAGCACCCGATAGTCATCGCAAGCATCCATTTTCCCTTCCAGCGGTACATGTTGTACGACTGCACCAGGCCAGCTGCGACGAACAAAACTATTCGCCCGCTTCTTAAGCATACAATCATATTCCTGCAACACATTCAGTACTCACTCAGGCCTATCACCGAAAGGATCTTGGAATGGTGCAGGGTCGTCGCCGGAGAGGAGTCCGAGCTGGTAGTAGAGTCGGACATGGTAGAGAAGGAGTTTCGGAGAGATTGAGTGAGGATGAGGGGAGCCCGCCAAGACGCATCTTGTACGCCCCAGAGCGCATTGTTCTCTCTCGGACCGACTCCAGCAGTAACATAATGCAGAAATGCGAGACGCAGCCTGAGGGAGGCTTAGATTGGGCGGCAGTCAGCGGGATTGGTGTATCTCGGTCCGTACGACCTGATTGGCTGAAGCCAGGTAAAAGCTGTGCGCTTGCCCGAATGGGCACTGCGTCAAGCTTCTTTGAGTGCGTTCGTTCTCACTGTCAGTGAGCTGCTTCTCGTCGGCGCATGTCTATCACACTTTACGCCGCATTCTGTGCTGAGAGTCTGGATGAGAGTGTCACGATGCGCATGAATAATAATTGAGTGGACCGGAGACAGCACTGTGATCTTAGCTGAACCTCATGATTGATTTCGCACTAGTACTAGCTTGCCCACTCTCGACTAGACCAGCGTGGTGCTCACACGAATCCGCTGTCCCGTGCGCATTTAAGGTGTTCTCATAGACGGGATCAGGTGCAAAAGCCTTCGGCCGAGCCTGCAAAATGATTCATAGACGCTGAGAACGTCTCCGGTTGCCCTTTTGGACGAGATCGGGTTTCTTACTTGTGTTCGGGGTGTCAAGAAGACGTCAGGGAATTCTTGCAGGGCGTCGTCAGAACCACCCCGCTCAATGTCGCAGAGGTATCCCTTCAGGATGGGCGACGAGCCACGGTGGTGGCCGCGCGGATACAAGCACCTACGTCCACGCTGCAAATCGCGATATTGAACCTACTCCAGTGCCGCACGCACCGGCCGAATGCGATCGTCACTCTTGGCTCGACTGCCTCGCAGTATGGTGCTGTGGAGAGGTCGCCGACTTGTCGCTTCTACTGACAGGTCCGGCGGGGTGTATCCGTATTCTGACATATTTGACAACGAGGTGCACATCCCTCAGCTATAGTATGTATATACCATATCGTACCAGTTGCTAGCGTCCCTCACTCTATCGTACAAGTCGCATTGACCCGCAGCCGCTCAACTCGATGGTCAGTATCCCTCCGGGAGCGTCCACAGTCTGACGGTCCCATCATCTGAGCATGAGAGGATCTTGTCGGAAGTCGGGGAAAATACAAGGTGCATGATCTTGTCCGTATGGCCACGCATGCGAGGTAGCGACTCGCCTGTCGCCGCGTTCCACACGAGCACATCGTGGTCCCCGCCGCCTGCGGCTACATACTTACTGTCGGGGGAGAACACGACGCACTGGGTGACGGGGTCGTTGAGCTCCCAGGTACGCGCCGCCTCGCCCGTCCAAGAGTCCCATAGCTTCACCGTGCCGTCGTTCGATGCCGTCAGGACCCACTTCCCGTTCGGGGAGAACGAGGCGGCCCACACCGGCCCCGAGTGCTGGCTGAGGAATATGAGCGCCTCGCCCGTGTCGACCTTCCAGACGATTGCGGTCGCGTCGTCCGAGGCGGTCACGACCCGCTCGCTTGCGCTGTCGAAAGCGATCGTCCAGATGAGGCCCGAGTGCTCAGTGAGGGTGTGGAGGAGCGCGCCCGTTTCTGCATCGTGAATGAGAGCCTGGGAGTCTGAACTGCATGACGCGACGTATATCCCGTTCGGGGAGAAGGTGGCGTGCATCGCGACAGAGGCGTGCCTCCAGTCGTGCAGGCGCGCGCCAGTGGCTACGTCCCATACGCACACGGAGCCGTCGACCGACGCCGTGACTACTTTCGCACCGTCGGGCGAGAAGTCCACAGAGTCTACCGTCCCCGTATGGCCTACAAGTCGGGCGGATATTTCGCGAGCTTCGACGTCCCAGATGAAAGCGCTCGCTTCGTTCCCGATAGACGCGAACTTCTTTCCGTCGGGGGAGAACTTCACCGACCAAATGCACTCCGGGTGTTCGGTGAGCATTTGGATGAGCTCTCCGGATGTTCCGTCTCGTAGAGCAATGGTGTGATCTTCGGACGCGGTCAAGATATACCGGCCGTCAGGGGACCATGCAGCACATGTGGTCCCGCCGGTATGCTCGGTGAGGGTGACAACCTGGTATGTCCCGGCTGCTCTAGCTTTACCAGACGGGTTGTCCTCGCTAGCGGAAGTAGACGGATCGGAAGGGTGGTCTCCTCCAAAGTTGTCTGCGTCACCTGATATGCTCGCATCAAGAGGGGGGTCCTTTCTGGCCACTTGATCTATTCCTGTTGCGAACGAGATATATTAGCCCAATGAGATATTAACTCCACCGAAAGGGGTGTGTACCTGCACCGGATATTCCCTTATTATTATCGTCGAGCTCTTCGGCCCATTCAGCACATGCGAGGGCAGCCACTGCGATCAACATCAGTCACATAACCCGGTCTCAGATGTCTTCGGATAGACATACCTCCGTCTTCAATGAAGAGTATTGGAGGTCTGAGTTTCTCCAGCGCGGCTGGGATGTCGTCAGGGAACTCGTCGTCCTAAGGATTGCAGCAGAAAGTCAGTGGAGAGTGCGCGATGCCATAGGTGGGTCTGTCGCTCACAAATAGCGCGTACAGATGGTCAATGCCAGCGACAGCAGTGTCCACCTGCGAACCGTCCTGCACTGATGATCAGTATGGAGTCCAGGAGCGAACGAGACGTTCGACTGACCTCTAACTTGTAGTCGAGGATGTAGTCCAACAAGTAGTTGACAGGGTCAAAGGGCTAAGTGGCACTTGAGGGGATTGCGACGTGTGGCGAAGGTTTATGACTCACCGTCTCCGTCGCCGGCTCTTCGAAAGGACCCTCCAGATCGTCGCTCTCGTTTGCGATATCCTCGTCGCCGTCGCTATCGAACTCGGAATCTCGCTCGTCGTCGCCAGCTGCGGCCTTGACCACCCTGTTACGCCACAGCCGTCTCTTCATCTTGTAGTAACTGAGGAAGATGCATTGGTCCTTCTTCGGCCCCGTCTGCGTCCTCTTCAGCGTGAGCGATGAGCCGGGCTCCACCAGGGTCTCAGCGACAGACGCCGAGGACGACACAGGGGAATTGCTCGCTTCTTCCGGCTTCGTGCGCCACTCCGCCACGCCCTCGGCTTTGCGAGAACGAGAGAATGTGAAGCTGCCTTGTGCGAACGAGCCGAGGTTCGTCTGAAACGACACTTCGCCCCCCGAACCTTGACGAAGGAAGGCCCCAAGCCCCCAGTCCGCCGTTTTGATGACCCCCGAGACGAAACTGATGTCTTCCCTGGAGATGTCGACGTCCTTCACGTCCGTGGCAAAGTGGTACCAATCGTCAATGTGCGAGCGGATGTAGCGGATGAGGCTCTTGCTGGGGTGCATCTGCCGCCGATCCGCCGCGGGTTGAACGAACACGAACGCGCCTTGCTCCTGCTTGCAAGAGAACTTGAGTTCTCCTCCCACCACTTGTAGCGACCTGCGGGAGTTAGAGTCAGATGAGCCCTGTCAAGGGATGGGATGTACATACGTTGCCACTCCGCCACCAACATCGTAAGAAGTGACACTGTTGCTGACCAGACTGACTGGAATGACATTCCTGGTCTCATTGAGGAGGTATTCGCTGATTCTGAAAGGGGTGTAGCCTTCGGGTACTCCCCACTTCTGCTGCGCGTCTTCTGGTACTGTGGCGTTGAAGAGTTTATAGAAGCCGCCGTCTCTGAAGTAACCAACGTCTCCGATGTGGACCTCGCCGAACTTCGTGGGCTCTGGAAGCCACAAAGCGTAGCCGTGTTTCTTGGAGATGAGCTGCTTAGCGTAGATGTTGAACGCCGCAGTGTCCATCTCGTCGGAGGACGCTGTGGATGGGGGTGAGATGTGAGACATGAGGTCTGATACAATGGAGAGACGTTCTGATTCCCACGAGAAAGCGCAGACAGTGGCTCTAGGAAAGCGTGGATGACGGCAGCGCGTTGCGAACTTGGGGGATGAGGGGTATACTCGTATTATAGAGAAGGGATATTCCCACGTTGACACATGCACTGCGAGGCAGTGATACTTGTTCTGTATAGAGCGAATTCCGCACTTGCCTTCTGAAGAGCCCCGCGCTCTGCCAGTGAGTCTTCGGTGACGCCTGGCGTAGGCTCACAAAGGGAAGAATGCCGCTCGGTAGCAGCTTTGGAGAGGGTTCTTGTCAAGTGAGTGATGCGCCAAGATTCGCCGATACGATCAAGATACCGCAGCTCACCTGTATCCGGCCCCACGTGCTGGCGCTACGTTAGAAGGTGGTTGACAATGTCAAACCTCATGCCACGGGCCAGTAGAAGACGCAAAGGTACATGTGAGCAATGCAATGACATACCGCCAAATCATTGAGCATATGTTATGAGCACGCCATACTGCAATGATCCAAGGCCGCCTGGTCGAACGCGCGTAGATCCTGGGATGCGCGGTAAACATACAATTGTATACAAATACATAGTAGGCACCTTGAACGTTCTGTAAGCATAGTGGTATCGTGGCAAGGAGAAAATGACACTTACGTAGGAAACGTATCAGCAGCCTGGCTTCGGGCCTCTGCCTCATGCCTTACTTCCTATTCGCGAGAGCGGCACAGTGCCAGACGGCCTTCCCACCATTGGCATCGGGCGCTTCGAGAACACCATCTTCCGTTTCACCACGGCGACGATGTCCCAGCTCGTGGGAGTGTCCTTCGGTTGGTCCTGAGCGGCGTCCTCGGGCGCAGAGCCCTCTACGGCGTCGCGCGCGTTTCGATGTAGGATGGCGAGCGGTTTCGAGAGGTTCACGAGTTTGCCCTCGAGCAGATGGTGACCAATGAGGAGAGTCGGCTTTTTCTGCGATATACCACGAATGCACCTTCAGCCTCTCGAGACATATCTGATGTGTACCGTATATCGTGTAGGGGAAAAGGACATACCGTCGCGGGGTCGACGCGCAGCTTACCGACGAGCTGCTGGTCCTTGTTCCCCTCGACCTCGAGTGCGCCTTGCATTTCGATCAGAACGAGCTCGTCGGAGCCAAATTGCGCGAGCTGAGGAGGGAGCTGTCTCTGCGGCGAAGAGGAGGGCCCGGGTATGTTCACATTGATAGGTATGAGCATGATGCAGTGTGAGCGTTCCGTCCTTCGTTCTCCTTAAGCTGATGCGGTTTGGAATTGAAAGCTGGCGATGAATGTCGTACGCTGGGTATGGTGGTGGAACGGAGCCAAGAGACGCGTCGCGCGTCCGGTATATTTCGTGTCGCGTCGTGCACGTGACACGCGTTCGGGCCGCTCGTCGTACCTCGCTTGCAAGCCAGCAGACTATCACACGAATACAAATGGGTGCGAGAGGATGCGCTGATCTTCGACATCTCTGTATTGTACAAGTACATGTTACACTTCAGCATGCCCCCAGGATCGAGTTGAATCAGGCCACCGTGGGTGACACACCCGCCTCCGCCAGCCGGCGTGGTGGTGCCCATATGAATACAGATACACCGAGTAAGGTTTCGTTCGCATCGTGCGCGAGCCGTGCGCGCACGACGGTCGGCCGTTGAGCCCGCCGCCACTCGCCACTCGCCACTCCCCTGCCGCCTCACGCGTGTCGCCTTGCGTCTTGCGCGAGGGGTATCGTCGCAGGTCATTGAGCTTTTCAGTTTTCGCCCCAGATCGCGCGCGCGGTGCGCACGACGAGCGAGAGCTTCTCACGCATCGCGTGGTCGTCCACGAGGTTGCCCTCCGAGTGCGATGCGAATCCGCACTGCGGGCTGATGCAGATTCTAGGCACAACGTGTATAAGTACCATTTCCAAGTATGTGAGTAATGTATATACGTACTGGTTGAGCGCGGCCTCGACAGAGCGCTTCGTCTGTCCGTCGGCGATCACTCCCGCGGCATCGCGCACGCGGTGAGTGAGATCCTCAACGTCCTCCAGGCGAGGGAACTTCGTCGAGATAAGGCCAAGCACGACCGCCTTGTGCGGCGGGAGGAACTTGAGGGGCTCGAAGGTGCCCGCGCGGGGAGTGTCGTACTCGAGGTAGTAGCAGTCCACGTTGATCTCCTGGAACAGCTTGATCGCGATCCGGTCATACCCGCCCTCGCTGAAGTGCAGACCGTTCTGTGCGCATATGTCAGATGAGCTACGGTGGCCTGTAGACACGGACAACAGTGCAGAGGAGACGTACGCGGAAGTTGCCTCGGCAGAGGTGCAGGCCGACGTTCATGTCCGCGGGGCGGTTCTTCAGGCACGAGTTGTACGCCTTGATGTACGTGTTCAGGAGCGCTTCGTGGTCAATGCCGCGCTCCTCCATGCCCTTGATCATTGACTCCGCGCAGAAGTACGCGAGAAGCGGGTCGTCGATCTGGATGTTCCTGCAGCCAGCTGCGTACAGATCTTGAATCTCCTCCTGGTATGCGATCGCGATATCCGCGAAGTACTCATCTTCGCATTCGATCGTCAGTCTCGTCGGGATCTACGATATGCAACAATACATACCGTCGTTCTTGTACACATCCTTGGGGTAGGCGTACTCGCCGTGCCTGAGGTGGAACCACTCCGGCGCAGCCATGGTGATCTTGAGATTCTTGTGCTCCTGGAATATATTCAGGAAGTCCGCCCCGCAGATCACATCAGCAGAATAGAAGAGCCTACCTCTGGAGCAGTGAACGCCTTCAAAGCCTCGAACTGGGGTACATAGAACTGCTTCGTCCGCTTAAGCTTGCTCTGCGCAGCAATGTGAGCTTCCTTCAAGCGGGAGAAGAGAAGGCGCGTATAAGGACTTACCACGCAGATGTACGTATCGGCGCCCTTGAAGTCGTGCTCCTTGAACGCAGCAACATCCGGGACGTAGTCCATCAACATCTCGAGCGGGACTGGCTTGACATGCTTCATGCCGTCGAGGTTGTCGAACACGCCGTCGTAGAACATGTGCCTGTGCTTTCCATCTGCAACTGACCCGACCATCCTGTGTACGGGCAAACGCACCTCCTGAACTCTCCGTCGGTGATACCCTTGATGCCCACCTCGCGCTGCATCTGGACGATAGCCTTGATAGATTCATCCTCGACCGCCTTGAGCTCCTCGCGCGTGCACTTTCCGGCCTCAAACTCCTTGCGCTTTTCAAGCAGCTTCTGGGGCCGCTTCAGGGAACCGATCTGCTCCGCCCGGAAAGGGGGGTTAAGCTTGAGAGTGGGCGCGGACATGGTTGGAAGGGCAGATCACTCGCGAGCAAGAGCGACGGGCAGTAGAGCGGGATACAGACAGGAAAATAGGCAAATTGGCAACGATCTGGGTCCTGGGCGGGAGGTGGAGGGGCGGAAGAGCGGATGCGCGCAAATTCTCAGGCGGCCGCCGCTATATAGGCCCCTGGCAGGTTTTGGGGGGAATACGGATTAGCCGCGGGAGTTGTGGTATCGCGATTAGAGCAGATCAAGCCGGGCGGCGGCCTGCTGAGAACCTCTCGAGAGTAGGCGTTTACGGGAGGCGGGTGGGTGGAGGGCCCCGCGCGCGGGTGGGCGCAAGGTCGACTGACCACACATGTGACATCGCGTGCGTCGACAACGCGTCGACGGCGGCCGCGCGCGATATGGAGGGCAACGAGAACACACTGCGGATAGGTACGATGAGGGCGAGAGGGAACGCAAGGGCTCGGAAGGCGACAGGGACGGATACGGAGCTTGTGAACGCTGGTAGAATGGGTGGGGCAGGAAGGTGGGCGTGCGCCGCGGGCTGGGAACGTTTAGTAAGCGGCCGCTGAGTCTGGGCGAGTTACCGCGGGATGGAAGTCGGTGAACAACACAGGAGACCAGCCCGGCGTAGCAAGTAGTTCTCACCTGGTCTGCACGTCGTCCTGGAGGGCGCCGCCGTCGTCGCGCTCGACGTCCGCGTCTACAAGTGTCTACAAGTCCACCATGCCGGCGTCTCTGCCGCTCTGTCGGTGCCGCACGGTGCCGAGAACAAGCGCGCGTTTCATTAGCCTCGGGCGCCTCCCTGTATGGTCGACCTTGCCTCCACTTTGTAGTAGTACGCCACGATTGTATACCGCAGCCCAGGGGTCGAGTTTTCTGACAGGTGCGTAGTTTTCATACTATTCCACTGCTTCCGTACCCATTAGAACGCATATAATAGAATCACACTTATACAAAGCCGATAAATGGCTAGGGAACGAACGAAGAGAAGTATAGGAAGAGAAGAGCATATGCTTGAGTACTTCGCCATACCTCTCAAAATGGATCTAAGCACCCGTGCCCTCTGTATAACGGTTCGCGCAATTACTGCCTTAAGAGGCATTTGACTACACGTTCATGTATGCCACCGACCAACTGACCCAATACACCCACCATTCATCTCTTCAGAGTGGTCTCGTCAAACTTCAAGTGCAATTGGGAGAGTGGTGCCGTTGTGAAACGGTGGTTACCTAGAAGCTTCTAAGTACGTCCACAATCCTTTATGAAGTCATTATACACTTATATGGACAACACTGTGTGCACGCCCATCCGGGCTAATTTATACTGAGCAGTGTCGTTCGCGTAGAAAACGTTTGTATGAAGCGTCTTCCTAGCCATTCACAACATGGTCGGCCAATGGTCTCGTCTCTTCATTTTCCAGGCCATCTCCCACACCGGTCTATCGCCGATTCCGTTTATCCGCCAGAGCTGGAACGAGTTGGTGGACGCTAGAATACAGAAAGTCCAAGTCTACGAGTCCGATGCCAGAACGGGTTAGATACCTCCCCTATCAACAACCTCAAGCTCTCAGGCTACAACAAACACACATGCACATGCACAACAAGTACAAGTACATCCACCCTACGCCAAGCGCCAAGGGCTGTCTCGACGCGGCGACGCACACGACATGCCGTATCCTACACAACCCGGCTCACACCCCACGGCCGCCCGTCCTGGTTGGCGCTGTGGTGTGTTCCTTGCCCGGCGAACGAGGAGTTCGAGGCCCATTCGACCATGAGCGGAGAACGCGAAGGCCGTGCCTTCTGCACTGCCGTGAGAACGGCGAGGACGATGAGGACGACGAGCGAGATCCAGCCAAGCCAGGCGAAGGCCATCATCGCGGACAGAATGCGGCACGGCGCAAACTGATAGCAAAACTGCAGGTTAGGCCATATGCTCTGTGTGGGGGCGGATCCGGTGTCGCAACAGCCGCGAAGGGGAGTAGAGGTGGGAGCGCGGGAGCGCGGGAGAGGGAAGGGGGACATAGGTGAGTAACCACGCGATGAAAGAAGCGTAGTGGATTCTTACAGTTGAGACGACGCATCCGACGAGCCATAATAGCCAGATGACCGAGAGCGCAGCGAGCTCGAACAGGTTCGCCGACGCGGCGGAGGTGATCAAGGGCGGTACCCAGTGCATCCTGGCACCCACATCAGCTCATTCGATCCGCATCGCAAGTATCACAGCGTTGGTGCTTACACAAACGGTATTGACCCGAGAGCGAGCAGAGAGCAGACGAGTAGGTGAGCCACGATGGGGTCTACCGCGTATAGCCGGCGCTTGAGCGCTTTCTCTCGCAAAATGTGATTTACCGGGAGGACGCACCAAAGAAGTTTGTACCGCCATTGAGGGGATCGCCTTTCGGTAAGTGGAGGGTGTAGTTCAATCTCACAGAGGTAAGAATGAGAAGGAGCGCCGCAAAAACCCACTGCGCCCCAGGCCGTCAGCAAACCCAAACTCATACCACCCACTCGTGCGAGCTCACCAAAGTGATGTACAGAGGAAGACGAAGGACGGTGGTGAGGTGACCCATCGCGGCGGTCTACGCCGGGGCGGGCGCACGACGAAAGACGCGCGGCGGAGGGGTGGAAAGAGGTGGCGAGGGTGCTAGCAGCACCGCGGGAGTGCAGAGCAGGACGAGGGCGGCGACGGTGTCGCGCGCGAGATGGTATTATAAGCGAGCATCGCGCACGCCGAGCTTTCCCCTGGATGCCCGTGCTGATACTGAGTGCGGGCAGGTTCTGTATAGAAGCGCGGAAGGGGCACAGCGGCGGTCGTCAGGGAACGCCGCAGCCCCGCGCGAGTCTCTCGACACCCGCGCGGTCCGTATACGTGCGGCGGATTTGCGTCAAGGGTCGGTCGGATTTTCATCGCACTACCGTCTGCACGCGTGTTGACCGCGCTCACGAGGCCAACACCGCAACTCCCCAAATGCACGACCCCGTCAGCAGTGAGGCGCATATGTACATCGCGACGATGTGGTTCGCAGCGAGCGTACATGATGGCCACGCGCGACGCGTCGCGACTTCCTCGCGCGCCTCCTGACTCGCGCCTCGGTCTCGTCGGGCACGACCCCCCGCCCGAGCACGCCGAGCGCCAGTGCGTGTGGTCCAATATGTGCCCATGGCGCGGATCCAGTAGTCCTGCACGCCTCGTCCCGCATCTGCACCGCAAACCTTGTAATCGACACACGGGCTCGGACATCATCCCCAAGCGCGAGCGCTACAGCCCCCGCGCCCGTGGCATCGTGTGCACAAGTGTAGGCCGTCGCCCACCCAAATTGGATTAGATGCCCATATAGAGCCCTGCCACAGGCTGGATGACCGTGATCGCACCGGGGCATGCGAATCCTCGGGGACTGTATCGCACACGGCGTGTAGGTCCTTGCGGCTGGTTCTACCAACCTGCGCTGACCGATACAGGCGACGATCGCCATGTGTCTTGCACAGTCGCACCCGCCGTTCATACATAGCTCGAATGCTCGCATGCCTTCAGTGTCGTGTCTCTTGAGCCGCTCAGTCGTCTCCGATATATTCAATGGAAGGTTTGGATCTCATACCGCTGCGCCGTTGAAACTCGAATGACGAGATTGGAGGACAGACCGATATAGCTCTAACAGTACAAGGGGATAATAAATAACTACCGGGCATTATGGAGCGCAGATAGCACGAACCGGAAGGGAGACGTTCCGAGGGCCCTCCTCCAGTAATTTGCGCTGCATAGCACCACCCTATGGTACATATTACAAACCGACAATCCCGCCCACTCCCGCTGCCGACAAGATACGCATGCACCGCTGCCGCCGCGATCAAACGCGCCCTTCCGCTTTGCAGCACCGCCCGTAGATCATTCCTCCTCCCATGTCAAATTCAGGTGCGCGCCCATGTACGCTAGCTTACCGTCGGCGCGTTCCCACGGCCCGGCGGCCGCATGTCGCTCCCTTCGACGATTTCTTGCCTCCGGGGATCGACGACCCGTCGAGGCACGGTGCGAGCGCAGCTCGTCTCCACTGTGAGATGTGGCGGCCGCGTATCTTGTGTGTGAGCCCCTGGGGTAGACGTCGTCCGGCGGCGAGCTCGGGGTAGGAAATTCGGAGGAGACCGCTTCGCTTCTCGGTCTGTGACTTTGGGCGTCGCGGAGATAGAGCAGGGGAGTCACGAGCGGCCGCCGAAGGCTACCGGAGGTCGAGGCGTGTGCTCGGCGTCCACCGTCGGCGGAAGCTTGCGCGAGAGGGGGGTGGGCGAGCGTGAGTTTGAGGAGGCAGACGCCGACGGAGTGGGGCTGAGTTCCCGGATGTGTATAGGATGGGGGCGGAGGTGCCGCTGGTAATGCCGCCGCATGTTCGACTTGACGTTGAATCGGCGCGGGCAGCCGTCGAACAGGCACGGGTACGCTGCGATCAACATAGCGGACGTTCAGGACGGAGGGAAACGTCCCGGGTGGAAGGGAGAATCCACATACGCTTTGTGCCGGTGTGCATGTTGACGTGCGTCACGAGGCTACTGGGTCGATTGAAGCCCTTGCCGCATTGCGGACATCGGTGTCGGCGGGTCTTGTCCTCTTCCTCGTCGCGAGGTCCTCCTCGAGAACTATCCTCTTGCAAGCTCTGGACTGAGACGCGGAAGACGGGCTGCGAACATGCGGTGAGCATGTCGGTGACGTCGATGTCGACGTCCATCCCATCTTCGTGACCATAGGGCACCAAGCCTGATCGGAAGGGCGCTCGAGGAGGAGAGGAGACGCTTGAGCTGGAGGCAACGTGCTCAAGATCGGCCGTAAGGGGGTGAAGGCGCATGATATCCAGGGAATAACCCGAGCGAGGGCTCCATGCTTGATTCTCTTCGTGGTCAGCACGGACATCGACCGCTGATGGAACTGGCAGGCGATACAGCGTCGAGGGACTGTCTAGGGACAGATTACGCGGACTAAGGCCTTCACGTCGGGATGATGGGGTGAGTTGGCCGCTACTCCCACTCGACAATGATGCCCTCTGTACATCAATCTCTCAGCTGGGGTCTTGGAATATGACGTAGAACAATCTTACCTGGGAGAGCGAGCTCGTACCACTTTTGACCGCTATTTGTGAACCGAGCTGTGGTGTCTGTAGCTGCCTCGGTACACTGCGTAACGGATAAGACGTCTGTGGTGTGCTCAACAACTCTGGCAGGAGGATGTGAGTTGACATCGTGAACGCCTCCAGAACAATGTCAGAGTCATACCAGGAAACAAGGACCTGATACTGGGAAGGGTAGTTGACCGGTGGCGTGCATCCATCTTCGCTTGGCGCGGTTGCACTACGATGAAGGTGAGGGAGAAGACAAAGCGGGTGTAGATAGAGACGCGACGCCCATCTCGTATAAACTATTCAGAGGCCATATACGATTTCAATTCGGCTTCTTCCTCCGCATCCCAACACTCGGAACGGATGTATCAGGTCAGGCCCGGACGAGCCACGCACAACCAATGCGGTGCACCGTTCCCAGAACAGACGAGTAGGACGCGCAGGAGCTCAAGCACACCCCCCGAGCGAACACGTTTGAGAGATCGGGCCCGACGTGGCGGGGAAGGCTAGGCATTGCCAATGTCGCGTCGCCTGTTCTTCCACACCCTATCCTAGCGCGCTCCCGCCATCTTCGCAGAACCGGCGCCCGGCGCAATTCGAGATGCGATCTCCACCACCCGTTGGAATTTGTCCATGGGCGGCATTGGGGTGAGAACGCAGCTCCCCGTCTTGGGCATCGTGCGAAGCAGGTGCCGCTGGCCAGTGGCCAGCGGCGGCGCGCGCGTACGACGGCCATCTATCCTATCTGGTCGGTAGATATTCACCCCGGCGTTAGTTCTGTGCGGTGAGATGAAGAAGAAGCGATGCATGTGATGCCCCACCTACTTTTAGGCCATACACAAGTGCAAAGTCCAGCACCGACGAGTCTGCTCAAGTACTGCACTCGCCTATAATTGATGCGCCTGCCGTCGGCTAACGATCGTCGCGGTGAGCGCGGAAGGAAACGTTAGGAGCCGTTATGGCTTGAGCTTTCAGGTGCAACTTCGACTGCTACACGAGGTCTTGAGACATCATCGAATATCATCTTCCTGTACAATGTGATTGAATCGGCAACCATCGCGCTTCCAGAGAGATAGCACGACGAAACATCGGAGCTTGGGGTGGCAGAGACACCGGACGATTAGACTCTCAGACGCTCGCCCCGGTGTTTTGCGAGAACGCGTCGAAAATGGAGCTTGGCCCGGGTCCTGGATTCGAGCCCATGCGGACGCAGCGGCTTGCTTGCGACCGTCAACATGACGGATGCATCTCGACACCAACTGCACATCGAGACCCACCTGTTGACTCGTACAGGCACTGCTCGAGGGATTGCTTAGTGTTACTTCTTGCAATCACCGCCCCCGTCTCAAGCTCGACCGCTGTGGTATGAAAACCTTGGTGATCGTTCTTTGATTCTTGCTCAACTTTCGATTTTGTGTTCGACTCCAGTCATCTTGCCTTTGTGGCTGACAGATATTCGCTTCAAGCACATTACCACTTGGGGTACACGATGCACTGGCGCTCCGCGGACGACCCGAGCCAAAATGCTTCAATGAGTGCAATTGCGCGTGTCACTTAGTCTCCAGGTTCTCGGCAACAGAGCGGGGCACCTCGACGTGTACGCCACGATCGGTGAGATCTTTCTGACCGTGACCGTCTTTCGATCCTACCAACTGTCATGCAGTCATATCGCCCACATAACGCCCTCTCCCATCAGGTGTGCATACTATGGTCTCGGCGAGTGTTATATCCTGTTCAGCTATGCGATTGAGCTTCCATTCCGGTCTTTGCAGTACTCCGTCAACTATCGCCCTATCTTCTGCTCGTGCAGTTCCTGGGACGTCGTACGCTCTTGTCCGACGAGCCTTCTATCCGCGGCAGGATCCGGTATTTGCCTTGGGGCTATGCATAGATCGAGAGCTCAAGAACAGCGCCGGAGCTTCCTCCTTGAGGTGATAGTTCTCGCATTGGCCGTAGGATCTCCATGCCATTGACTCTCAGGGCGTATGTTCATGGATAGTACCTTATGGCGCCCGGAAGCCGGGTGTACGATATCCAGTCGCTATGAAGAGTCGGAAGACCAGGATCGCAGTACTCAGGGGTGCGCATAATAAACCATTTACCCTCTTCTTCATGTCAACGCTCCCCATGGGGCCCATGTTGGGGAGTACTCCTGATCAAACCTCTTCTCTTTTGCGCTGTCCTTTGACATTTGGCGCACAACTGGGTTTGTCGTGGTGCGCTCTCGACACGCCCACCGACATCATGTCCAGCATGTACCCGGTGGGCGTTCGTGGCATGGCGCTTCGTTTACATCGTCGGCTTGGTGATGTTGCCGGGGATTAAAAGACCATCTAGCCCAGTCACCTCAGAGTCTTCTATCCCCGGTAGGATGGAAAACGCCGCGTCTCGCGACGCACGCACATGTCCGAGCAGTGTGCGATACCTTCTGCAGCCCTCCCAGGTCTTCTATTCAGTCATCGTCGCCTTCTTGTCATCCACCGCCAGTGACGACGGGAGATACCTTTAGTAGGGGTCTATGGGGAAGTAGCACTGCGATGATATCGATTACGTATCTTCCCCGACTCAGCGGCCGCCTCCCATTTTGATTTACGTTCCGAACCATCTTACACGGTCAATCCACGTAGCCGAGGCATAGCACCCCCAAGCACTCGACTGTATCCTGAAACCCTTTGTGGGATCCTACTATAGGCACACAGCTCACGATGGTGAGATGATCATGCCGTCCCTCCGCAACATCAACAGGAAGCACGCACACGTTGAGATGGATCACATCGGCGTGTTATCAGGACTTGGTGAGATCAGTGGCGTTGCCCGCTTGACCCCACGCATTCACTCGCCTTGTGTCCCTTTCGACCGTCTCCTGCGCCGCGGCTTCTTTAGTGCACAGCTTCTATGCCCAAACTCAGGGGCCTGTGGCTGCGTGTTGAGAGTTTGCTGGAGAGGAGACGCTCGTGCGGGGTCCATCGTGATCGCACCGCCATCACCCCTCTCGAGTGATTCTCACCGCAATCATTGGTATTCGCGAGTAGCACCACGCGGGGCATACGATCGCCTTCTGCGTTTGTGGTCGCGACCACGGTATACGTGGGTGGCCAGTGTGCGCCACAACGGCGGACGCATGCTATCCGACATGTCCACTACGGACCAGCCTGGCGAGCAAGTACATACACCGCTCTAGCCACCGTTTGTGTGATCCTACGGAGGCTTCTATCAGCCATGGGATGCATCTCAATGCACCGAGGGAACGCAGCACCGCCCACGGGTGCGTTCTGGCGCTCAGACTGTATGTTTCACGCAGAGGTTCGCGGCTCATTACGTCCTCGAGCTGCCCGCCTCGCGGCTTCAGGCTCCAGCTCTCCTCCACTCCCGCACGCCGGGAGCAGTCGCCTCTTTCCTGACCGCAGAAGCCAGAGTCGAGAAGCGGGCATCGGCAGCTCATGCCCCAGCCTCCTGGGGCCCTCGGTCCTCGAGCGCCGTCGGTATCGACCGCAGGAGAGCCGAGCCGAGCCTGAACGCGAGCTCGCCCTCGCCGCGCGCTGCGTCCCGGCCTCTGTCCCGATTCCGTCGTGCGACGAGCCTTCTTGCATATACCTTCTCCGGGTTCCCGAGCTTCCTGCCAGCGCCAGTCGTCCATCGAAGCCTTCGCGTGCGCTGCCGCCCAGGACCCCCGCGCCTTCCTGCGCAGCACGAGGGCGCTTCGCGAAACCTGAGCTCACCCACTGTCGTGCCTGGCGCCGCGCTCTGCCCGGGTATGCGCGCGCGGGGCGACCGTGTGGTTTCTCCGCGTACGTTCGCTCGGTAGCAGTACGAAGCCCCTCCGGGCGCTCTGCGAAGGCGAAGACGCAGGAAGAAAGAGAGTGACGCATCTAAAACCATCGGGCGCGCGCGAGCGGGCTCTGATCGCTCGCGGGCTGGCCTGGTGATTGCGAGGCTGCACCAGCGAGGGACCTCCGACTTCCCCGGAATGAACATCACGAGAACCGTCGTCATCGCCTCCTGCGTCGGGTGTTCTGCGGCCTAGCACCGCGGCCGCGCGCGCGCAGACGCGTGTTTGCCGAGGACGTAGTGCGTGCCGCCGGGGCTTCTGGGGGCTCGCGTATCGGGCAGGGCGTGCTGTGGCAATGCGCGCCGGCGGTGGGGATGCGCATCGGTATTGTATAGTTGGGGTGCGGGCCTGCTGGATGGGAGGGCTTGCGGGCGTATGTGGGTGGGCGGCCCACTGATGTCTGCCATCGGCGATCGTCCCTCCTGATCGGGTCTGTGGGAATCCGGTGCAATGTCTAGACGCCGGATAAGGGTAGGCGCCTATCCGGCCGATCGTGTCATCAATCGACGACCGTCCTTTTCCCCGTTCTCCTTCTCGAGCTTGGATCGTAACAGGGCCGTGGAGGACTCTGGACAATGCTCTGGGCTACTGTTGCCTGCATATGCTACCGGAAAGTCTTCTGAGGGTCAGCGAACTTGCGAACGAGTGCTCTGTAGCTCTGCGTCGTCGACTCCGTTTTGCCCTCAATGGAAAATATCATAATCAAGCCGACACAACGTCGTACGAAATGATGCCCATGTGCTTAGCTATTACAAGAACATAACAAAGTCAGGAAGTAGCTATCACCGGAGGATGAACTTGGATGCCAGGGTTGAGACACCACTGCATTGACCGGCTGCTGACCATATCTTCCCCAAACATCGCCTACTAGCAGGTGCGAACCAAAGGCCAGCTCTTGTCGCCTCATGTATCTGACACCGCCGCTGTTCTACACGGCCAACACAGGCCCTGCACACTTCTTTTTCGTTCACCTGTGTCTGCGACGCGGTCGTAAGCGATGGAATCGCTGTGGCTGTTGTTAGTGACGTGGCGCAGTCGTCATTGTGTCTACCGGCCTCTTCGACACGTTTCCTGACATGCGTAGGCTCTTCGGAGTGTCGCAACAGACACAAACGCCCGACCGTCGTACGCCGGCAACTCGTCCACGAAACGCCGAGGCATCGCTCCAAGTCCGGTGACAGACGCTTTAGCTCTCCGGAGGCTAGGCACGAAGACGAACATGAACCGCAACCGTGACGTCGCCCACCGGCCGAAAAATTCTAGAAGCTCCATGCTTAATCCCTCTCCCGACGGTTGCCTCCTCCTCGGCGTAGGCCGCTTCATGAAGCTCGGAAGCTCCGCGGGCAGAGTGGCTAGTCACAGAACCTCCAAGCCCCCAGAAAATCACCGTGAGCGGTCCGTACTCTCACGAATGTCTGTGCATTGACTGGACCATGCGCGCTTCAGATTTCCATGCAGCATAGCCCTGCGCAATGGGTTCCATCAGGTCTTTCTGGTGAATCCAGCGGGGCGATGGTGTTTGTGGGCGTTGAATTGCCAGTATCCACATCCGCGCCCTACCAGGTACGCAAGTTGCGGCGAATCTTCTCTCATCTACCGCGTGGTGTAACGTTGATAGGGGCCGCTTTTTGGACGATGCTGTCCGCTGTTTGGACAGAAAAGGACAATAACAGCGGGTGCGGCTTCTCACAGGCCATCGCAGGGCTTGACCTGTGACGTTGATATCAGGGATAACCTCTGGACGTGGATTTCTTCTGTTACGTGGGCTTTGTGCCCCACTTCGCGTGCACGGCGGGGTGGGAGGGGGGACAGGAAGTGCCCGGCTAGGGCCGCGGGTGCCGTTGATGTGTAAGTGCCCGATCGCGCTCATGATGGGATGTGGTACGGTCTCGCTCTGCCGACAGCTGCTCTGCTCGAATGTCGTCAGGTGGGAACGTCCGCCGATGAGAAGGCTCCGATGTCGGGGGAATCGCGCTCTGGGAGAGCACGGAGGGCCCGAGAGGAGGAGCTGACACGACGGAAGCGCCTGCCGGTGAGTAGAGTGGTCGCCGGGGGCATCTGCATCTGTCACATGGGCATTGCCTCGTCCGCCGCCGCCCAGCCTCGCGGCACGACTTCCCTGCTCGTCCTCGTCCTCGTCCTCATCCTCGTTCTCCGCCTTCGACGCTCGCTCGCCAGCTGCCCCCAGCTTCCCGCCCGGCCCCCTGCCGACCGCAGCGGCCCCATCCTGCAGGCGCCCCATCACTCCCCTCCGCCCGCACGCGCGCCATCGGCCCTCCCTCTGCACCCGAGTAGCCTCCCTCGTATGTCTCCCTCCGCACGTCTGATATCAGCAGAACCCCTTGGCTATGCCAGACATGCCCTCTGGATCACTGCGGGGAAGGGTGCAAGGCAGTCGGCCGGTCTTCCCCCTCCGACTCGTTACTCCAGGTAACACCAACAACCGATGCGGCCAACGGGACTATGGTCACAGCGACTGTCCTTTCATCCGCATATGGCAACCGCCCCGTAGCCGCATTTGCTCGCAATTACGCACACCCCGGTGGCCCCTCCCCAGTGGGGACCATCCGAATGTGGCGGCTGCGCCGTGCCTTTCGCGGCTCCGCAGAGATTCCAAGGGGAACAAGGCACGGTCAGTAACACGCCGCTGTCGAGTGGAATGCATCCCTGCGCACTGACGGCGGACGCTGACGATTTCCGCACGAATCGTGCAAATCGAGGACATCGGCCGTTAATGCAACTCCCAGAATCGCCATCGCCGCCCGGGCGATGGGGCAAATATCGCGGCGCTTGACGGCACTCAATTGCGCGCGCGCCCAGATATGGCCCAGCCCACGAGGTTCCGTCTTCCCCGCTCCCACTCGGGCGCGCGTTGCGAATCCCGCATCTGGAATATCGCAAATCCTGGAACGGAGAAGCCACCGTTGTCGTACATTCGCCACCATCGCCGTACGACATTGTCCAAACTGTCAAGTTCAGCGTTCCATCGTCCCCTTGCGCACGACGGCGCAACGGCGACGGCCCTGTCGCACACCACGATTCGACTGGCCGTGATTTCGCTCGCACGTTCTCACGGGCAATAATTGTGCATCGCCGGCGCTGAAGGAAGCACAGCCCGATTAGGGCCACATTGCATACCAGCATCTCCGTAGAGTTCCCCAGTGATTGGTGATCTTCAGCGTTTGTTCTTAGGGGGTTGTGGCACTGCGAGTACAGGCCGTATATAACCACCCTCTCCTCCGTATGTGTTGAACCTTGCTCTGCACCTTCCGCTGACCCCTCCCTCCATCTCCCCTCATCATCTTCCCCTCCTCCCGCCCCGCACACGATGTCCACTGAGCGTGCATCGGCGTCTCCCCGGCCCACTCTGCCGGGCATCCAGCACTTGCTCCCGGGTACGCCACAGTCCATCCACCGCATCCCTCCCATCCCCTTCCATCCTCTCCTGGGATCAGGGCCCGTACTCATTGTACTCGTAAACCGCAGACCATCACTTCAACAAGTTGCAGGTCCAGAGCCCACCGACTGCTGCCGCCACTAGTCACGCCACATCCCCTCCATTCCGGGTAAGCGTAACCTTCCCCTCGGCCCGCGCGCCGCATGCAGGTTTTGACAGCTTGCACGCGATAGTCTGGCAGCTCTGAGCAACGTACGGATCGCGAGACGCACGAAGGCTGGCCGATGTCCCTCCCCTCGCCGCAAACACTCGCTGCAACTACCCGCTCGCCCACCATGGGCCACGGTGGCGTCACATCGATGGGTCCTCGTTGCGGTCCCTATGGTTCCTGTTCGACCCGGATGGGTCCTACGGGGCCGACTCAACACGGGCCGGTCGTTGGATACGCGTTCGATGGACAAGGGGTCGGACGCCACAACGGCGCACTCCCACCCTCCCACGGCCCCACTCGGACTATGTCCGCCCACCAGATCATGGCCCAGCACAACCTGCCAACGTACGTCGTACCTGCAGACGAGTGCTCTCCCGACGACGACCGGAGGCACGGCTGTGGCATCTGCCACCGGCGGTTCAACCGTCCCAGCAGCCTTCGGATCCATATGAACTCGCACACGGGCGATCAACGTATGTACCACGATCTCCCTAGCATCTCGAGTCAATTGTTGATCAACGATCCTCAGCGTACGAGTGTCCCTATCCGGGCTGCCGCCGTCGGTTCAGTGTGAACTCGAACATGCGCCGCCACTATCGCAACCACCGCGATGCAAACACCCAGACTCCCCCCACCATCTACGCCCCCCTCGGCTACCCAGACCACGTGCCGCGCATGTCCTACAGCATGCACGCATCGCCGGGCTCGTCGACCCTCTCCTCCTTCAGCGACAGCGAGGATCGCGTGGGCACGCCCGTCATCGCCTCGCCCAATACCGGGCCCTATCAACTCCCGCAGGGGCGCACACGGTCTGCATCACAGGTCTTCCCGCCGACGCAGGTCCGCCCGACGACGCGCCCCCGCTCGTGCACCGTCCCCGGATGCGACTGCGACGAGGCCCCGAGGGCGCTTCGCCCGGCGTTCCAGCCGGCACATCCCTCGCGCCTGCCCCCGCCGCACTCGCGTTGAGCGACGCGGAGTAAGGAGGGGATCCGAATCTGAACCGCCGCGGACCTGGCGCGCGGGCGCTGCCTGGATCATCAAAAGAACGGCGGATGCGATCCAGCCACGGCCGCTCTACCATCATACCAGAGACATTTTGTTCCCGTTGTGTTTTGTTCGCGCTCGCGCTCGCCGTATGCTCTCCTCTTCGCACACTCGCACGCTCTGTCCCGCTCGTCAACGTTGTTTCGGTAGCCATGGCAATTGCTCGCTCGCTCGCTCGCTGACTCGCAAAGTCACTTCTCACCCCAACCCCTCCCCGCTCACGACTAACTTATACGGTACGATCTCGCTCGCGCCCCCCATGCTCCCCGTCGCTTCGCTTTTCAAGGGAAAGAAGGAAACCCCCCTGTCGCCGTTATATGTATATTAGCTACCGTACCGTCGAGGTACCTCCCCTGTCCTGTCCTGCCGAGCTGGGGGAGGTGCGGTCGCGCCGCCGCCCTACCCTCTGGCAGGCTCAGCCCCGCGCGGGAGGGGGCTTCCGGGGCACCCCCGTTCGCCCCGCCCGTGGACAATCAATCATCATCCCACTGGCACTTGATCTTCTGGGCCGGGCGCACATCGAATTCGCAACTCGCACCGCAGCAGCGCATAAGGGCATATGCGCCCCAGATCCGCCCGCCCGATGGGAGCTGCATCCCGCGCCCGCGCGCCCACGCGCCCACGCACGAAGAAGTCGGCTCGGAGTCGACGGGATGGGTGGGTGATCTGTTGTTCGACCTGCATGATCGTACTTGATCCTGGTCCCCCGCGGGCTCATGCGGACGCAGGAAGACGAGTGTCTGGCAGCGCAGCTGCGCCCTGTGCTACGGCCCCAGTCGGGGTGTTGGGGTATCTCGAGTGTATTGCGTCGAAGCAGAAGCCTGTGGTACTGGTAGGTGGGGCGACATCGTCGTTACATGCTCGCGATAGCAGCCCGCCTCCGCTCCTTGGGCTGGCGCTCCAGAGAAGGGCTAGGACGTGTCCGAGCCCGAGTCGGTTCGGACGCTTTCTGTCCGCTGAGGTCACTGCCGACCGCGGACGGCCCGCCGGCAGGGGCGATCGCCCTCCCCCGAGCTTGTTCGACGGCGGTGGGTTCTGACATATGCCAGCGTATGCATGTACTGTATGTGTTCTGCAGCCGCAGAGAGCCGGCCGCGGCGCACGCCCGTTCCGCGGCCGAAAATGGACGCCAGCCTGCGCCGGCGAGAGTCCCACGGGGGCAGAGAATAGACGTCAGTCTGAGCCAGCGCCCGGAATACCTCGGCGGGCACCACGAACGGCGACGGCGACTTCCCCCGCGGCGCGTGTCCGGGGGTTGTATACCCGCTCGGGGGCGGATGGCGTTCGTGCAAGGGGCAGCAGATGCTGCCAGCCTTCGTGTTGCAGCCCGTGCAGGACCAGGAACGCCATGCGGCGGGCCCGCAGGGGTGCCCCGCTATGATAAGGACTCAGGAGCTCAGCTCGAGCTCGCTCTACGGTGAGCGTTTCAAGGCGGGGGAATGTAAGGAGGCCGGGGGAGGCGTCGACCGACCGCGACCGGGTCGGTGCGGTAGGAAGGCATCCGCGAGGGACACTCCTAGAATACGCTCGCACACGAGCTGAAGCGAGCACATGTACAGGAACGACGTGGTTCCTGCCTGCCATGAGCGGGCCCGCAGCCGCACACGAATACTCATTGGTCAGGGCGGGCTCGGATACGGGTGCATCTTGCGCCCACTCGGATAGGCGCAGGCTACTTGACCACTGGCTTCGACGACGCCCGCTGTCTACTGTATCCTTTTTCCATATGTTCCCGAGAGCATCGACAGGCTTCTCAGCGATGTTGGACGGATCTCCAACGCTCTTCGATTGCATCACATACTCTCTAGTCGTCGCCGCCGCCGAGAAATCGTCGACAAAGTTTAGCTTCGGTAGACCAACAAAACCCTCGACGACTCACTCAATGGCAAGAGCTCGACGCCCAGTGTCAATCCAGTGACGTTTGATACTACTCTGCACGCCGGGGATGGAACGAGAGGGAAAAGTCGAGTTGAGGCGGGAAGTTCCTGGGCGACGGGAAGTGAGGAGGATAGGCTGTTCGCGACACACAGCAACGCTCGTGTACGACCAATCTAGACAATACGGATCGAGGCGCGTGATGTCGGACGCATTGAAACGGCACTACACGCATCGTACGTTGGGGCGTTGACTGGGGAGGATCGAGGTATGCGGCTGGTGTTTCCTATTGCCAGGGTCCTCCCCCATTGACTAGGCCTCGTCAGTAAGAAGCCTGCTTGCAGTATTAGACCTAATGCCCATATCAATCAAAGAGGACTGTGCTCCGGCTGCTCCGGGAAGCGACCTCAAGCCTTCATCCATAGACCACATACCCGGCATCGATGCGCATACCTGATAACCCAGTCGAAGATTCCGACGTTCTCTCCATCGTTGGTCGAGAAGATTATCCAGAGCGCATCAGACGAGATCAGTCCTAGGGCTTCCCCGCAGTTGTCGAGCAGGTAAAGTTCGATAGGATGCGGCAACATTGACAAACCGTAGGACTGTGCGGCATTTTTACAGGATGGCGGTGACTTTGAGTTGGAGGCCAGAGGGTGGACGGATCTTCGAAGGCACAAAGATCAACGAAAGTGGATATCAGGCCCTGCCTGGCTGATTAAGGGCGACTTTGCAGAGAGTACGAGGGGGGCGATGCTGAGGGGGGAAGACGAGGAAATCGCGCCGGATGATTCGGCGCATGTGGATCGCGTCCTCGACATTGCCACTGCAGGCCGCTCATCGATGATGTAATCTGAGTGAATTTGTCGAGGTCAGAGAGACGTCTAGAATTCCACAGCCGCGCGATGCGGCTCGCTCTCAATGTAACGGCGGCCATTGACTCTCGCGATGCGACGTCGTATCTCTGCTGAGAGAAAAAGGCGAGCGACGGTCAATGTGCAGAACGCAGGCGAGACGGGCCTCGCACGATACGTACCGCGTGAGCTCTGAGTGCCAATAGCATGCGGTCACGGCGTCGACCGCGTATAGTCATGCATTCATTGCAGCCCCGCCGGTAGCGAAGAGAAGCATGGAGTAGTTCACTGCCAGGTGCACGACACCTCGGTAGTCGCAGGCGGCAGTTCCGAAGACGGAACGCCGTCAGTGCGTCAACGCGTACGAATTATTTCTGGTGTGGAGATTGTGCTCGGGAGATCTCTTGGCTTGGATAGGCCAGCGGCACGACGTCTGACAGCGGCTGAAAGCCTGGATTAGGTATCGAGACGGAAGGTATACTGATAGGCCACGATCATTCCTATAGGCTTAGCAAGCTCATGTGATTACTCCTGTCGTAAATGAACCGCTGATCGTTAGTAATGGTTCACGACATAGGGTGGCAGAGCGTACCAGCCACACGTTGGGTCGCCAGGTTCGGCAAGCACGTCGGCATGAGGTACACATGGGTGGCGTGGCATATATGGACATCATAGACAGTTCCGAGGAGTAATGGAGAACTGTCTCCAACTGCGCGATATCCGAGACGGCGCGAGCTGTCGGATGCGCACCCGGTGTGAAAGTAGGACGGAAGCGGGCAGCACGGGCGCCTAACGCGGGGACGCAGTCAATGTCTCATGTGGCGGTGCCGCCCAACTTGGTTTTCGCAGAAGTACTAGGTTCAACACCGGCGGCCTCCTCAGGCCGTAAGACTTTGATACCGCCCGCTCCGCACAGGCTTATCGTGCGGAAGGTCCAGGGCCGAAGATGGAATTCAACGGGTGATATAAGGAAGCAAAAACACGTCCCAAATTACCACCGTTCAACATACGAAAAAAGTTGGCACGATCAATTAGCCCCTATGCCCGCGCACTGTCTCTGCTTGCGAATGCACCTATTGGTGGACGTCCGATGACTCGGTTGACCGCATGGACCCATTGTGCACGATCAAAGTCAGAATCTGATTGCTCTGTATCCTACTCCCTAACGTAGCACCTCGAGACAAATGGGGTATGAATGTCCGAGGCTGCAGCACACTGTTTGGTAATACCAGTAGACACTTTCGATGCCATAGCCCAACGTACAAGGGAACACCCCGCGTCGTCGTGATCTATCATTGCCAGTCGTGTCCAACATCGCGAAGCGACGCTCTTCATCATATACTTCCCGACTGGGCGGGCTTCTCGCTGCATATGCGTCGACCTCGGCCTCTCCGCCCAATACCAAACTATGATCAAGTACAGCGTGAGATGCACGAAGCCCCGCTGTGAGAATTGGGGACGTCGTACATAGCCAAGGATAGATCAAAGCTTATCAAGAGGCCTTTGAGCCTCGAACGCTTACCGCTACAGGCATGCGGTGCGGGGACTCCAAGTGCGGGAAGTCCGTCAAGCTAAGGCCGATAGGAGGGGGAACATGTAAGCATAGCTCAATCTGCGAGGGCGCGGAACCGGTGATGCAAGCCGCGGCATCAATCTTGACATAACCTCCACCGAGCACGGAGCGGGATCCACTGTAGTCGCCTGCGAGTCTTCGGTATTCATCGTCCTGGGGCTCCCGTACAGATATCTACTCGCCGACGGCTGTTCGGACGCCACAGCGAGCGATTGGGAGGCATGATCGCGCCGTCGACTTGTCTGATGAACATTGCAGCACCCACAGTGCCACCGCCGAAATGCCAGTTGACAGCAGCCGCTGGGCCTTCAGCACGCCGCGGAGCATATCTTTGATACGGGGATTAAGGTTTTTTTCTGTGCGGGCAGAGGTCGCAGGTGCGGCCCGGGCGGGAGTCCCTCACGAGACGTCAAGCTCGTTCACATGCTCGCGCCCGCCTGCGTCCGCTCGGAGCGAGGCAGTGGCATTGCTGCATGCAGAAACGGACGCGTACATCAGAGGGCGGGCTGTGGTTCTATGAGCACCTCGCGCACCGGATTGGAGATACAGCCTCCTTTTCGAGCCGAGGTCTGTACGTCTCCATAGTGTGTAGCCAGGAGTTACCTCGGAGACGAGGTGGGGTTACGCAGTCGTGCTTGGGCAATGTAATACGCTGGGGCTTCGCTGTCTTGTATGGTATGACTCCAACAGAAGAACAGAACAGCAACTCGGATGGTCCATCTATCGCCCCGCAGGAGCGGCGGATCGAGAGTACAAGGCCGCCCATTCGAGGACGACATCGCCTCCGATGAAATTCGCCAGCTTGGGCGAGGGAGCGTCGAGCGCATCTCGCTCCTCACTCCATTGCGGTATGGAAATGCCGCCGGGATCCGTCGACGGGGACTGCTGTACACCTTGCCAGCGCATTTTGGTGCGCATCAGGCGGACCACTGCCCTTGTTCAGTATTGAGCACGTACTGAGTTCTCCGAAAGATGCGAGATATCGTCGGATGAAGCTTTGCACCGGTCAGGCCTCTCAGCACCTGTAAAATGATCTCAGCGCTACTCGCACGTCGATGCGCCAATGTACCCCTTATTTGGCCTCAGCCCTCTGCGCCCCACAGACGAGGGCCTAAGGAGATTTCCGGGCTGCCATACGGCTGTTGGGCCCTGGAGACGATGTGCAATCGCACGCGCCCCGAATATCAGATTTTCTAGCACGCACTTCCTGAGCGGCCGCGGACACGTCGGACATGTCTATCAGGAACATCCGAGGATAGAACAGAAGCCACGTACCCTACAGCTGTCAGCCACACCAGTGCCTACCCACACGGCTTCCCGGAGCCAGCAGGCCCACGACCTTTTTGGCTTCTGTCCGGGATGATGCGCATGCTGTAAAGATTGCAGTGTGGGCGGTCGAGTGAGCGTACAAGTTCTGTTACCGCACAGAGCACGCACAGCTTACCCACGCTCACCGCTGGAGCTGCATAAACTGTCCTGGGACGCATTGGATGAAGTCCCATGAGGACATAGGGTTCAGAGAGAGCGACCTTGCCCCGTTTCCATCGAGACCGTATGCTCGACGTCGATGCTCGTTGAATGGCGGCGTCCCAATGTTGCGGCGCACATGTGATCCATCATGCTCGACCAGCTTCGAGTAAGAGGCGCGTATTCGGCGCCCAGCACGATGCGTGAACACAGCCGTCCGTTCTCTGTCAGGAGATGCGTTAGGATCTGTGACCGCAGAGCAGAGCAAAGACTGCGACTCGCCGCTTTCACCCTCCTTCCGCCCACATCTATCGGAACTCCAGAAACCCCAGGAGGCCGTGCGACGGTGGATAGAACGTGATAACATCGCCTGCGGTTCGATGAGAGAGATAGACAGGAACCGTGTGCGTCGGTTGCCTTCCACGTCTCCATTCTACCAACGCCCTGCCTCGCGCAACAAATCGTGGCGTTGGGGGGCCAGCAGCGCACATTTTTGATCCTAGGGCGAGTTCGACATACAGTCAGGAACCGACATCCATTCAATCCAGTTCAACGCACATGCATTGCTTGCCTTGGATCTTCGCCCTATTGCTGCCGCTTCGCGAGGTTCACGGATCCCCTCAATCTCCCCGTGCATACCTTCGCGCTCGTATGTCTGAAACAGTCCATGTCGGGGCTTCAGTGTACCCGACGACGGTCCCTGCACGCACCGATACAGCGCAGCCGGGCCGCTCAGCAAACTCGCCACGCACGATAGACTTTACCGCGGCGTGAGGTGACCGCATGCGGGCGTAGCAGCACCGCGTTCTCGGTGCCGAAAGCGTTGTGCAGGAGTCATTCGCACCGCGAGCCTGGACGACGCCACGGAGGGGTAGCGTCCGGTGCGGTGGAGCACTGCCGATGATGTGGAAAATGGAGGCGGGGACGGACCCGCAGGCCGTAGACGCCCCCGTTTATGTCGTTCGATCAAAGCGGGAAACGTGTTTCCGCATTGGGCGTGCGCTGGGGATGCATGAGCACCCGTTGTGAGCGTGCGATACGCAGAAACGGCGGGAACATACAGGGATGCCAGGGGACGGCGTTGTGCATTCGCCGTGTTGGCGACACACGCAAACGCCAAACGATTGACGATTAACGTTCGGGTATTTCATGCTTGGGGATAACACCTCTTTTGGCTCGAGCTCCCGGACATGTTTCTCGAAATCATGACATGTAGTCATTGTCGATTGCTCGCCGATAGAGTTGTCATAGACGTCGCCATGCGGATGCTGGCCACCAGAGACGGTCACCAGATCCGCCACCGAGCGACGGCGTACAGAATATCTCAAAGGAGGAGCGGGTTCCCCACGCACTCAGCTAACGACCATCGGCGCATGACAGAAACCGACACGGTGCTCACTGCGCAGGCGACGCAGCCGGTCCCCCCACAGACGGTAGCCTCGAGAGCGAGGCGCAGAGCCCGTGGTTTGGGCCTAGGCGGTCCGAAGCCGCTCGTACGTTGTCGTTTCGACCATTGGAGAGGGTAGGCGCCGCGCAGATCGACTCGATCGCCAGAAGCACGAGCTATTGGCAGGGTCGACGCGAGAGCTAGATGCGCCCAGGCACGGCGCTCTTGTAACTAGCATATACGAGGCGTGCAAGCGTCCCAGTCCCGTCGGAGCGCACTAACTTCGCGCTCTGAGAACGGCGGAGTTGGCGTCATGGTCAGAAAGCGAGATGTCGGTTGCACTGAAACGCAACAATCGAGAGGGATCAGTCGAGGCAGTAGTGAGAGCCCGGGAAGCGAGGAGAGTGCACGTGTGGCGACGAGCGGCAGCGATGACGCGAATCCCCGTGGATACTGAGATATTTGGGGCGTTGTGCTTGAATACCGCTCCCAGATGGCGTCGGGGTCAAGTCATTACGGGCGCATGTGAGGTATCGCGCGGTTTGGGGCCCACTAAGTGGAATTGAGTCGCTCGAACAATGTTCTCGAACTCAGCGCATCGGAGGATACCTGCACAACGTATGCCGTAATGTTTCAATTCGAGTCTAGACGCACATCAAATGTATATCTGTAACACACCTTGTGCATGACCATGTACGTGAGGCGGCGACAATCGGCCGGGGCGCTGGTATACCGCATAGTGGATCGGGGCGGCTACAGAGCCCAAATGGCGAGCTCAAGCAGACTAAAGATAACGGCGCTAGTATGAAGCACCGGGTCTTGAAGAGTGGATGCATAATGTCGAGTCCACACCGTTGTCGAGGACAGAAAACACCCATACAAGTGACACGTAGGGAGCTTTCTCCCGTTGGAACGTCGCAAATTGTTATCGCCGCTCGTCGCGTTACTGCGCCTTACTGCGAAGCTGTAGTGTCAGTCACGCTGAAACTGATTTGAATATGCTTCTCGCACTCACGAGGTTAATTTATTGTAAGGAGAAACAAACATCTGAGGCAGAGGGGCGGATAGACCTCGTTTCCGTTGTGGCGGCTCCTTATCGGCATGACTCATTAGATTGCGTCCCGATGGGGGTTGGAGAGACACGGTGGCCTTTCACGCTAGGCGTTATGTGTTAATATAGACGCGGCTAACTGGCGGCGCACAGACGATATTCTAATTCGGTCAATGAATGAACGTCGCCTACACGGGCACGGCGTCGATCATGGCTCTCTGTACGACACACGGAGCAGAACACGTACAGGGAGCCGACGGCAAGCACTTTCTCCGTTTGCCTCGTGGTGGACGCAGCGGCAGCATTCTATCTGTGAGCATCATGTGCCGCGTATCAATCTACGCGCGTATGGTAGAAGCGAGGTACCAACCGGGAGGAGGACCGATGGGGAAGATCGCCTGACAAAGCAGTCCTTGAGGCCGGAATGAACGACGGCCATCGGCGGAGTGCTGGACGTAAGACGAAAAGGAGAGGCACTGGGACTTCTCGCGCACGCAGCTACCGGTGGTGGCGGCGGAGAGAGAAAGACGTTGGGCGCACTCCGGCTGTGATCGTGGGCGAGGAGCAGCGCGGCGTTCGTGCGCGGGCTCGTGTCGATGAATGAATCCGAACCTACCGCAGTCTCCGCCTCGTTGCAGCCCCCACGTGCGCCTACCCCCAGATCGGGAATTCGCCTGACATCGGGGGCCGGTTCTCACGCCAAATCGCGATCCAGGAACGCCCGGGGTTCTGTCTAGTGGCCGTGCCGAGCGCGGATCCCGTCGCTCGTGGGGGCGCTTGTGCTCTCCTGCTCTCTCCATCGCCCTGCTGTCATGCCCGCCTGGTGCCGTTCCCACCCATACGCTCCCCCCGGACCCATGACGCCCTCGGCCTCCCGTTTCGCAACGCATCCAGCAACGTGCAATCACTTTCTAGCCGATGCATCCATTTTCCAGCCCGGATCGCTCGAAGAGAAGACGCTCTCCTCCGGCCTCGAGGTCGGCCATACGCAACACGGAGCCAACGTCGTCCTGAACGCCCACGAGTCATGTCTTCCCGCAGCTGCAACATTCATTCCACACACCACGGACGATGGCCATCACTCCTCACGGACGCCCGCTCAGTTCAGGCCGGCAACTCACACCAACGGATGGGGGATCGCCTCGCCACCCGCCACACCCGCATGCAACTCAGCGCGTTCCCCGCGCCGCTAGTCTACGGCCGCACCTTCAGGCGACGAACAGCGCGAGGGGGGTCCGATCACCATGGAGGCATGCTACCACTCGGCCACCTCGGCGACCAAGACACCGACCCCAGTCCACAATGGCAGCTCCCCTGCCCTGTCCGAGCGCGTCCAGCCTGACGGCCCTGGGAGGCTGATCCCCGCCGCCTCCGTCCCTCCAGCGACGTCAGTGGCCCGCACGGTCATCGTGCTAGCCCCCGCGAGGAAGCCCGTCGCCCACGGCAGGGAGACTGTACGAGCCCCCGTCCATTCCAGTGCCGTACGCACTCCGCGAGCATGTGCCGCGCCCTGTCTCCCGCGGGCCCAGTGCGGACGCGACTGTCTGCCCTGTCGTATCCTGCCGTGCGCTGTCACGACGCCGCGCCACGGCACGCGTCCCCCTCCTCGCCTCTCGCGCTGCCACATAGTCTAATCCAGGGCGGGGCGATCTCTGGGAACCACTATCAGCGCCGCCGGCAGCCGCGTCCAAGCCGCTGCTCGACGCTCGCTGCTCGCTGCTCGCTCGCGCGCGCGCGCGATGCACGTCCGCTCGCCAATCGCGGCTGCTCCCTGTGATCGTGCACGCTCCGGCCGTCGGAGGCGAGGGTCGATGCGCGGCCGTGTCGGTCTCCAAGCTGCAGCACGCGACGTCTGCGAAGCCCGCGCGGGCGTGCGGATAGTCTCCCGAAGGCGGTCACGTTCCAGACGTTCTCGTCCAGCCGATTACAGTACGTGTACGGAAACTGCACCGTGCCTTCCCCACACCCGTGCCGCTTTCTCCCGCGCTCACAGTGTCGTTCGCGCAGCCCGTTCTTCCACTGGAACACATACGCAGGTCTGGGCGGACCATGGCCAACGGGTGACGCCAGCGGCCAACAGACGACGCGCTATTGCACCCGTGCTGGGAGGATCCTCGCCTCGGGATTCTGCCGATGTCGACGGAAGAAGGCCCGTTCAGCCCCCGCCGGCCGTGTGCGCGCGCACAGAGGGCACACCCACGGCCGACCTGGGCTGCCAGCACTGGCAGGAACCCCCGTCGAACATTCCACCCAAAGCGGCCCACTCTGCACGCACGTCCGTCCCGGGCGCGCGCACGGGGGCGGGCTTCTCCTCGTCTCCTCGCGCCGCCGGTCCCTCGCGCCCAGCGCAGCTGGAAGACGTCCGCGCCCGGTAAGCCCCCTCCGCTCCCAGCCCCGTCGACCGCCCCCCTCGCCGCATTCGCAGCGCCGGAGCTGATCGTTGCCGCGACGCCCTCCCGCACCCACGCGCCCGCGACGTGGAGAAGGCGGGCAGAGATGAACGCGGGGACGTCTGGTGCACCCGGGCTGTGTGTGGCCTGTATGTGGCAGCGCGACCACCCGCCCTGACGTGCGCATGCGGTCGAGATGGATTGGCCCCCATCGACAGGGGCGACGGTGTCCTGGCTCTGGCAGGCCAGCGACCTTCTCCGGCGCGTCGTGCGCCGATCTGCATTCGCAGAGCTTGAGCCTCAGCGCGGATGCCGTACATGCGACCACAAAGCCCTTCTGCAGCGTCCCGGACAGGCCAAGCTCCGAGGAGCATCTACAATTGCGCTGCCACTCAGGAGGCTCTCGGAGAGACCGAGCCCTTAGTGAGCAGGCTGGTGACGGTCGGGAGGGTCGGGCGAATGTTCCTGGGTGTACATGCTTTCAGAACGGCAGCTGGCATATGTGGGCGGAATGGCCACCTTCGTCTTCGCCTTCCATGTAGCGCCGTGGGCCAGCCGGATGGGGCTGGGGCTCCTCGCAGCTCGCAGGATCGATGGGCAGCAGCGAGTGCCGGCCGGACGTGGCACGCACGGCTCTCGACGCAACGACGCCCCCAATGCTAATGCTCTCCGCTCGCCGTGCGCTGCCGGCGCACCGCCTGGCCCCCGTTCGGCGAAACCTGTGAAGGTTCGTGCTACGCACTCGATCCCGTCCGGGCATTCAGACATACGACGCTACGGCGGCGCCTGGGCCCACATATGTGCGGAAGCAGGCACACATACATACATGTATTGCCTGCGTGCGTACACGCTCCTCGCGCGCTCTGATGCCCGGCATGACGTTGCTCGCCCGCACGAGGCCGCCACACGGCGCATAACCAGGATGGAGAACGAAGGGAGGGGGACAGGGAACGCTGCCCGGGGAGGAGCGCGGACTGCCCGTCCGGGGCGAGCGGGATTGGCAATCAGCTTACGTCCCCCGCCGAGCCGACACGGACAATCGCTCAGATCGCCCCCTGCACCGCGCGTCCGTGGGTGTGCGTGCGTGCGTGCGACCTGCGGCCCGACAGGGGGACGGTGAGTGCCTTCTGTCACAGCTCGGTATGTCGCATGTCTTTCTGGGTTTCTGGGTCGGGGTAGCGCCTGCGGTGTGGCAAATGTCCGAGCCGGAGGAGATGCTCGTGCCAGAACATCCGGATGCCAGGGTAGATCCGCGGCGACTGACACGCAAACACAGGCCTCACTCGTTCCGTGTCGCGGTGCACCCCCTCCCACTTTGAGATGGCTCCCACTACTCGCTGCGCTGGCGTGCTTGGTGCATCAGCGGGACTGAGGCGCGGGGGGAATCTGGCCTTTTGCATGCCCGCTAGCAAAAAGCCTGAATATGCACCCGCCTAAAGGCCCCGGGCGTATCAGGGTATGCCCATTGAAGCGGAGGCGGCGGGGATGTGGGTGTGTGAGCTGCACACGCCCGCAGGCAGCCCGGAATGGGACGCAGAAACGCGAACTTTGCGGTGACGTATCGTTAATGCAGCTTCGCCAGCGCCCGATGGTCGCAGTCGACGCAGAGGGCGCGTGTATACTTAGCGTCCGTGGCGGGTCCTGTATAGCGCTGTATGGCATGCAGTTCTGATGCATATCGCGGATGCAGTAAGTGCTTACGGTGGCTGGTTATTGCGCACGTACGCAGGTGATGGACGTCGAGCGCGGGAACCCGCCGCGGCGACGGCGAATATTGCAGCTACTGAACGGAGGGGTGTGTGACGTGGAGAAGCCGAGGATCCTCGCCAGGCCTCTTCGCCGATCACTGTGACAATCCTGCCTAGCACCTGCCCCATCCGGACTAGCCCGGCCGCGAATCAACCACGTCGCGTTCGCCAGCGGCCAGCCCGCGCTCGCCTTCGCCCGTCGACGCCCTTCTCGCCGCCCCTTCCCACCGCACCACCTCCCTCCGCCGCGAGCCCATCCACGCCGCCCGCCCGCCGCCTCCTCGGTGCGGGACGCCCCGCGGACTGCGCCCCGCTCTCTGTCCCCGCCGCGCACCATCCAGGCAGCCGGCGCGCTCGTCTGCGTGCATGGACCCCGCAGCCACTACGCTGAGAACGCGCGCAATCCGCCCCCGCACTCCCCTCCTCGCGTGCGCGGCGCCCCCTTCCAAGGCACGCCCGGGTTCTCCTCGCGTCGGACGCGCTGCGGTGCCTAACAACCTCTCGAGCGCGTACGCCCTGTACGTACGACGCGCCGCCCGCGCGCACGGCCGCTGCGGCGTCGTGTGTCCATATCCCCGTCGTCCCTCCTGCCCTGCCCGTCTGCGGGCCGCCTTGCCCCCCGGCGCGCGCGCGCGCGAGTCACAGGACGTCCCCGCCGGGCGTCGCAGACTCCAGCGCACCCGCGCCGAAGTGGAAGCACCCCCCTCGCGCGCGGGATCGCGCCCGCAAGCTACGCGTCGGCCCCCCCAGGGGCAACGCCACCTGCATCTGGGTCTGCTCGCTCCGCCTCTAACTAACTGGGAGCGGCGCGGCGTTCTAGTGGAAGCTGCTGCTGCAGGGGCCGCCGTCCCTGCCGGCCGGTCATCCTAAGTGTACGTCCAGTCGCCTGCGCACGGCTTCCAAGCACGTACCCGACGCCCGACCGCTGTCGGAGCCTGGCTTGGCCCACGCTAGCGAGCGTGCGGGGCGACGATGGGGACTTGCGCGGACGGGCAGATGGACGTGCTACGATCCGGGCGTGCGTCCGTGTGCGCGCTCGCGCGCCGTCGCGACTGTTCGCTTCCCGCTGGCGACGACGACGCGTCCCATCGCCGCCACGTCGCGTGGAAGGCCAGCGTCGATGGCGAGGGCGAGGGCGAAGACGAAGACGAAGGTGGAAGCCAAGACGGGGGCGGCGACGTGCGCGCGCGCGTGGGCCTTCGATCCCCTCCTCGCCCGCACTGCTCTCCTCCGATCGGGATGCCCCGCCCATCGCCCGCGTCGACGACGCCCATGGCCGTCGCGAGCACGGCTTCCGAGCAGGTGCCGGTTTGGCTATGGCTATCCCCCTCGTCCTCCTTGTCCCCAGTTTGGGCATCCCGACCTCCGTCGCCGCCCACCGCCCAGTCTGGGGAGAAGCAGCGAAGGCTGTTCGTCTCCGCTGGTTAACGGGGCATCGTGTTATCCACATCGAAGCCCTCCTGCGGATTTCCCTCCCTCGCGCAAATCGTGTATCTTTTTCCTCCTGCGACCGCCGCTCGTGAAACAGAACTGGAATGCCAGAAAGGCCGTCATCATTCCATCCGTGGGGAGCTCGGACGAGCAGCGCGCGCACACACTATGCCCCGGGCGCGCGGCCTCCAAGGAGATCAGCGCGGACCCGTCCCACTGCCAACGATCCCACCGTCCCCCCTCTCCGTTTGTTCTGCATACACACACACACACCGCACGCGCGCGGTTTTGTCGCCGACGAGCACGCCCCAGCGCAGGCGCGGGCGCGGGCGTAATGGGTCCGAGCCGGATCCGCGGCCTGCGCGCCGTGCGCGCGCACGGTCAGATGGGCTTGGGGGCGAGCACGCCCGGAGAGGGAATCGCGGGCGCGTGGGCGTGCGCGGATCCGTTCTCCCGTGGGCTCGTACGTACTGCCCGTGTGCGATGATGAGCAGAACAGTTGCAGCCCCGGTTATTGTGCTGGACGGGCGATGATGACGACGATGCGGATGATGTGCGCGCCGAGAGCGAGCGGCGCGCGTGCGGAGGGGGACGATTATATGGGAACGAGAGCAGGGCGTCGAGCACGGGAACGGGGAGGATCGCGTCGGCTGCTGGCCTGTCGCGGCTGCAGCTTGCGCACCCCGCACCCGCCGGTTATACACGCGGATGCGGGTGCGGAACGCGGTAAGATCTGGATTCTGGACGAGAGACGGACCCGCACCTGCCAGGCCGTCTCCACCCGCGCGTGCTGTAGAGGAAGCGATGGCGGAGAGATGCCCTCGTTGACCGCTCGGCGGGGGTGCGCAGCGGCGCTGCTCAGCGCTGTGAAGGCAGCGGGGCGGACTGGGACGTCTCCCGCGCGTCCCTGGGCCCTGGCGGGCTGCGGGGTGCGCAGGGCCGGGGTGATAAGTGAATGGGCGAGCTAAATCAATTAATGGGATCAACGACATGTACGCGATTGAAATTGCGGTTTAGAACACGCTGCCTAATCCGGGTGGGATGCGCGTGGGATGTGCAGGAAGGCGGAGCGGGCGCTGGGGATGGCGAGGCGGGGATGCGTGGTCAGGCGAGCGGCGAGTAGCAGGCGAGGGGGGGTGTGCCCAGAAAGGGAGGCGAGGGCAGGTGGAGGATGGAAGGGGAAGATCTCGAACGAGCAAATCGCTGTCTATTTCCAAACCTCCCCGGCGTCACTCCTGCGGCCTGAGCGGCGTCTGTCCGCGTCCGGCGAGGTATATCTATCACCTCCTCCACTTCCATCCTGCCACCGCCAAGGCCATACATATATATCCCCTCCCTCCTCCTCCCCCGCCCCTCCCGTCCCCTCCTCCCGTGCCCCCGCCGCCCCAGACGCCCCACCCATGCCGCCCACGCGGTCCGCCCCCCTCCGCTCTCTTTCCCGCGAGTGCTCGGTCGAGAAGGGCCTCCCGAGCCTCAACGAGCTTTTCCCCGGTAAGCACAATCAACTCTACTGCATCCGACGCGTAGCACCTCTGACTTCCACCGTCTCCCAGAGGACCTCTTCCGCGGGGCCTTCCCCCAGACTAGCCACCCATCGCCGTCCGCGACGCTGACGCCTCTGTCCATCGCACGCACGGACAGCCAGACGCACCATGCTACCATCGTACGTACTGCACACGCACGAGCTTTCTCCGGAGTTGCCCCACCGTCGCTCACGCCGATCCTCCCGCAGACGCGCCCACGCTCTCCATCCGAGACGCTTCCGGCTTCTCGTGGGGGGCGAAGATCGCCCGTTCCGATCGCCACCGTCTCTCATCCGCACCCACACCTGGGCCCGCACATGCACCCCGCACGCGGGGCCAGTAACGCCTCCGCTTCGACTTCGAACTTCAACATGAACTCTGCGTCAGCATCGTCTACTACGCCTCCACCGACAGACTGCGGCGCCCCATATACCGCCTCAAGTCCCATAGACATGCCGCTTCAGCAGCACGTCCGCAGCTGGCGTCCGTCCGACCGCGAGGCCGAGCAAGTCGCCGACGTGCCGATGCACACGTCCTCCTCACGCTACGCATACCCCTCTCGCAGCACACGACGCCAGACGGTCCCCGTCATCGCCCCGCGTGGATCTGCGTCCACCGCATACCCTCTCGCAGGACCGTCCTCCGCGCCGTTATACCCACATGCGCACTCCGCGGCGGGGCCCAGCCGCATCCCGCACCCCGCCGCACGCTCTCTACAAAGCCCCGCGGACGAGCTCGTCTCCGTCCTCACGCGGACCCGCGCCCCCCACGCGCTCGGACTCGAGCGCACAGAGAGCGCCGGGTCGTTGACGGACGGCCGGGCACGCAGTCGCACGGACGCACACGGGCACACGCACGCGAACCCGCCCCCGAACGCAAACGCGAACACAAGCGCAAGCCCCAGCCGGGCGATCGAGCCTGCGAGACACATGCCGTACGCGTCCGGGCGCGGGCTGGCGCCCGCTCCCACCCCCACCCACGCCCCGTATTACGCCCACCCGCACTCGAGCCGACAGGGCGCAGGCTCGGGTGGGGCTGCGAACCTCGGTGGCGGGCATGGGAAGGGCCGGTATGGGGAAAGCCTGGCGGGATCTGCGCCTGTGGCGGCTTCCGTCGCGGCGGGAGGGCCTTCGCGGGGGAAGGCGAATGCGACCGACGACAGTGAACGGCGGCATTGCTGCCCTCACTGCAACAAACGGTTCAACCGCCCCAGCAGCCTTGCTATCCACGTGAACACGCATACGGGCGCGAAACGTACGTCCATCCCTTCTTCACGTCTGTCGTGGACGAGGATCGACTGAGCTGACAACGTCTCCGTTTCAGCCTTCACCTGCGCGTATCCAGGCTGCAACAGGAAGTTCAACGTAAACTCGAACATGCGCCGACACTACCGGAACCATCTCACTGCGCGCCGAAGAGACGTCGTGGCCCGGATGGTCCAGCCGCCACCGGTGTCGTCGGTCTCACAGGGGGCGCCCAGCACGTCCATGCACCCACACCTACCTATGCCGCCACACGCGCAGGACGCCCCAGACGTGTCGATGCGATCCGGCTCGCTCGCCACGTCGATGTCGATGTCGATTTCGCCCTCCATCTCGCGCTCGTCCTCCTACTCGCCGTCCCCGACATCCTCGCGCTCGCCCTCCCCGATCCCGTCGCCCGTTTCGGCCGTGACGTCCCCCTTCCCGCCGACGCCACGCAGCCTGCCGAGCACGTCGTTCCGCACGGCGTCCCCCGCGCGGTACCACTTCCAGCCGTACTACCAGCACCACCACCAGTCCCAGCACCAAAGCCACTCCCAGCCGCCGCCCGCGGCCGCGTACGCCGCCCCGATGGCGAAGCAGCCGTCGATGTCGAGCGTGCGCACGGAGCGTGGCGCCGATCCGGGGGCGGACGCGGACGAGGTGATGCGCGCGCCGTCGCCCCCGTGGAGCACGGACGAGTACGACGCGGACGAGCTCGACGCACCTGTCGCTGCGGCGGCGCCGGAGTCGTACGTGCGTGGCGGGGACTCGCAGCGCGCCACGCATCCCCATCTGCATTCTCATCGCGTTTCGAACGAGCGCGGGCAGCCTGCGTACCTCTGGAGCGACCGTGAGCGCGAGCTCAGACCGCGCGCAGAATCCTCGCCCGATATGCGCCGCGCAAGACCGTACCCATACCCATACCCCCACTCGAGCTCGTACCCGCACACGTCGTCGCCCGCACGTCAGCCTTCGGGTCTCCCCGCAGAAGCGCGTGAGGACAGCGAGTCGGAGGACGAGGAGAGTGACGATCGTCGGGTGCAAACGCAGGGACAGTGTGACGTGCCTGGGTGCGAGTGCGGCGCCGCGGGATCGGGCGCGAAGGGCGTGGGCACGCCGCGGTTGCGGCCTGCATTCCGGGATGCGCCCCAGCCTCACTCGGTCCCCCTGTCGGGCTGGACGGTGTTGGAGGACGCGTCGGAGGACGCGTGAACTCTTCGTTCGGCGCCGCTCTGTCGGTGCTGGGACTGACTCGTAGCTCATGCCCCCTTGTGCGTATGGACGATGCACAGGCTTGGCCCGGATGTGAACGTTGACTACCTAATGTTTCTTTCACCTATCTCCGCTCTTGTTTTTACTAAGCCGCGCGTGCCGTTGAGCAGTGTCTTGTCTTCGTATTCTCTCGTGTCTCCCGAACTTCCACGTCGTGATCCCATCCCTCCGCATATCGTGTTTGATTTTCAATTTGATTTGGATATACCGCTCGTCGTGCTCTCGTGCTTTGCTTGTATGCGTCTACCGATATCCACCTGTCTGTCTGCCTGCCTATCTCGCTGTCCGCATACCATCGCTCTGTGTCCTTGCTCCGTAGATTCTTCCCCAGATACCCACATGATGCCTGCTATAATACATGCTGCATCCGCGCTCACCAATGATCATGACATCCGGATCCACCTCTTCACATCTCTGAAATGACCAAATACCGACCCGCCCGGCAGGTAAGCGAATTTGATCGTCGCCGCGAGGCCAGCGAGCTTCCGCACAGGTCCGCGTGTCGGCGCGCACCTGGAACCAGGATTTACATACATATCCGCGCAGGGGCGATTCTGAGTCCGGCATGAAGCGCTCCGTCTTCGTGAGATCGGAACAGCGCCGGCGCGGTGTGTGGTATCGACGCGAAGCCGCACATGGTGGGATCCGCGGCTCTCCGTGTTGTCTTCGACGAGCGAAGGCCGGGTCGGAGAGTGGGGAGTCGGGAAGATCATCTCGTTCGCTCGGCCGGTAGTATGAACCACATACTGTACGTCCGGTCCCGCGTTGCCCATATTCTCGAAACCCGAGGTGTCCGCTCGTTGAGTGCGGAAAATTTGCTACGAGACAAGGGACACGGCGGAGCTCGGCCTGACCGGGTCCTGAGGTCGGAGGTACGGGCGGCCACGGGATTGGAGGAAGAGTAGAGGGAGATCTACACGCTGTAGATGCTTGTTGCGCCCGAATGCTGCGCCGCGTACGACCGGCGTACATTGTGGGTTCCCCCGCGCCCGAGCGGCGTCTCGGATATGTGTATCGTTGTGTGATCGTCGGGCGGGCTGCGAGGCTCCAGCGAGTGCCGGCGCGGCAGCGTCAGCAGCCCCGCATCCCGGCGGCCGCGGACGCAAATATCGGGCAAGAGGGGGCCAGGGGATTTGTATATGTCATATGGCGAGGGGCGCACGCACCGGTTTGGGTCGTCGACATTGATACGGGGTGGTTTAGGGCATGGCGGGCCAATGGGAGGTGTCCTGTGAATTTAGTATTGGGGATCTGCGGTGTTTAGCGTGATCGACGGAGATGATGAGTGCGGGGACACACGCTGCTTGGGCGAACCTAAGAGACAAGCGCCAGGAGGTGTGTCCGGACGAGGCACAACGCCGGATATCGGTGTGCAGTGCGCCTCGGCTTTCCCAAGCAAACGGGACGCTCATGCATGGCGCGTGGTTGACATGGACTGGCAAAGTTGTGTGAACCCGACTCTTCGTTAGCGCAGTTTGAATAGCCGTCAACAGCACTTACCGCCGCTTTCATCAGGAACGGTCGTCATCCGGTTGTTGGTCTCAACATGGCTCGCCGCGGGAGTGATCTAAGCAAAGGATCGAGGGTAGCTGCTAGCATGGACGATCGTCCAGTCATGGCAACGCGCATACTCTGACTGCGAAGCCCAAGGTTCGTTGAACCCCTCACCACGTTGTGCTCCGTTAGCCCAACGTGGCGACCTCCCGGCTTAACGGACCATGGGTGCAGATGACGTGCACGATTGCCACGGCATGTTGCAAGTGACTGACCGCAATCATCGTCCTCGCAGATCCTGCGGGAGAGGCATGGAACCGGAATCGCAAAGGCGTGAATAGTTCTGCTCCGAGTAGCTCACCTCCGATGGAAGTCGGAGATAAGCACGTCGCGCATTGTTCCACGAGGAACGCGTACGTACAGCCGCGGATCTCCTCCCATCACGAGATTCAACCGCGTTTGTACGGATACAAAGGCCCCCAAATGCCACTGTGATCCTCGGAGTACTGGGGCGAGAGTGGGACGACGAGTGTGCAAGTTCACGTCGCTCAGAGTGGTCCGTGCCATTTGTGCAGAGATAGGTTATAGGTCATAGATTTAAAACTTACGAGTCACTTGCGGAGATGGACATCCGGTCTCGACTTTCTGGTAGGTAGCATGGCACTTCACACGGTGAGGATTGTCTACGTTTCTACGGCTCCAGTGGAAGTGCACGTTGTGAATCTGGCTTCCGCTCAAGTGGAGGAGTAGGTACGTCGTTGCTCAGCGCAAGCGCCCATTTTTGATGGTCCACGTGACAGACTTGCGTTGTCTAGGCGCTCGCAGAGGCTCGCAAGGCTGCCATGTTTCTCCCAATCGCCGCTAGGGCGTAAGGGCTGGCAGCCTTATAACCCTAGCTAGGAAGCAATGGTAAAGGCATGTTGCTTCCTTCTGCTACTGGGAAGTGCCAGTGGTTGTACTCTGGCGTGGGAGATTTCGGCTTGCAGCTAAGAACCACCGTAGCTGACTCCTCACTGGCGAACTTGGCGTCCTACGTTCTTTGCCTGCTGGGCGGCACACACTAGCCTAAGGCCAGAGTTTCAATATTCAGGGCTCTAGACTTGAAACATTTGCGAACCTTGAGACTCGGCTCTAAATACTGCCTCTGCGTTGAACTGCCGTTCCATTGGGGTACACACGATATAAGTCCCCACGAAAATCTATAAGCATTGAGGCTTTTCTGCGCTCTTGTTAAGGAGATAGTATTAATTTTTATAGGCTGCTCATGTTATAATAGTTCTTGATCTTACAAGGAGACGGGAACGAGACCGAGTAGATGAAAGCGAGATTGAGGAGCGCCAGAATGAGTCTTTGGCACGATCACGTGACCGTGCTTCTCCCGCTCGCGCGCCTTTCTGTCCGCAAAGGAGAGTATCCTGTATCTTTGTCACTCTCGGAACATGCTCCTCTCGCTCTCCGCTAGCTGGCCATAAAAACCTCTCCAATATTATCCCTGGTGAGGTATACCCCTATCTGCTCTACCTCCGCCTCACACATAATGAGCTCGCTACGTGCACGCCTTTCCGAATCTCAAGACACTCGCCCGTCGAGCAACTTCATCCGGAGTTGTACTTCACCTATTGCATCGTTATGCAACGTTGAGAACTCCGTGAGGGAACGTGGTGCACTCTAGAATTTGTCAAACGCAAGCTCATCGATCTACTCCACCTGGGATGATGGCTGGGTGCTGCACTGTGAACGCCGGACTATGCGACCATGGAGTATGCTATGACGGCTCTGGCTAGCTGCTCTTTGTACTTCTCAAATCCCACTGGCACCTCGAATGGCTCTTCTCTACTTCTACTTTTGGCCCGTCTGCAAGCGCTGTGTTTTTGTCGTAGAAGAGTGTGTGATTGCTGCAGCCTCATCGGAGGATAGAAAAGTCAAACACTTATATAGATTAGGGAAATGGTCGATTGCTTGTACCCCTCGCCGGTCGAGCACAACACCTCTCTTACTTCGGTGAACCTTAAGCTGCCAAAGGAAGGTGCTCCGTCCCACGGCTCGCGCGCCACACATCCACTCCCTGTCCATGTCCGGTACCCACGCATGAGCACAGCTACTACTTGAGAAGCATCGACAGCTCGCCCACGTACCTTCTGGTTCTTCGTGCGCATGTTCTTCATCCGGCGCGTGAACCATTCATGCGACGTATGCCCCGCCTCGAATATCGCACGGAGGTGTGCAGGCGCGTTCTCTGCCGCGCGAGCGATGATGGGGCTCTCTGCTGCTAGGGCACGGAGCAGCACGGAGTCGCCCGGGCGAGTGAAGTAGACGAGTGACCAGCGTGGATAGTGCGCCTGTTCTCCCGGCGGTGGACTGTCGGATGTCGGTGTGCGTCAGTGCGTTCCTGCATGCGGAGTGGTAGAGACATACACGACGCGGTGGAGGTTGGACTTGAGGAGTCCGCCGCTGAAGATCGTCATCGCATCGCCTAGGTTGCAAATCGCGTACCCAGGGATGGGCTGTAGCACAGCGTTCAGTACGGCGTGGCAATAGAGAAAGGACAAGTGGTGATGCACCTTCACGTATTGCCATTTGTCGGTGCCCGGAACCATAACTTGCAACCCCCCGAGGCGGTTGTGCAGGAATGACTGCGTGGGTAGTGTAACTGCCTGACACTCGCAGACATCGCGGAAGCACTCACCAGAGAGCCAAAGTCAGTATGGGCCGCGAGCGCCGCCTTTGTTTCGTCGAACCCCTCCGGCCGCGGCGGAGTCCTGACCACCCGCGTCTCACTCCCACTGAACTCGCTTAGCTTGTGCTGCGCAGCGAGCATTCCCTTGGGCAGGCCGAGTAACTCGTCAAAGATTCCGAGCAACGTGTCGTTTACTTCGACGGCCTTGCGCACGAAGGGTGCGATGGTATCGGCCATGTGCGCCTGCACAGGCACGGGGTACGTGCGCCGGGCCACCGCGGGCCACGCGAGGGAGTCGTCCTTCGCGATGTTAAAGAATTCGGTGATGTCTGGAACACCGGTTTCGTCTATCACCGTTGCCCCCGCAGCTTTATACCTGACGCGAGGGATGAGTTGTACACGACTTTATGCATATATCATGAACAGAACGTACCCGAAGGAGACACCATCGTCGCCTTGCTCGAACTTCATCTTCTCCTCGTAGGCCAGGGCCATTGTCTGTGCACCCATCTCGAACATCCTATTGACTTCTTCGTCGACACCATGGTTCTTCAAGCTGTCAGCGTTGTGGTAAGCATCATGCCGTCCCCGCTAGAGACGTATGTGGTGCGATACGTACTACCAGAAGCCGAGCTCAGTAGCCGCCTTCCAGAGTTTGGCAGTCTCATCTTGGTCCCCGGCCTGGAGCAGCTCGTAGTCAATGACGAGGAGCGGATGGGTGGGCACGTTCTCGGGGAAGGGCGGGAGGATCGTGAGGCCCGGCATAGTGAGTGTGAGGGATATAACGGGTGTAGATGTGAAGTGCTGTGGCTGTATGCTGTAGAAGAGCTGGTCTGGTAGATCGTCAGCCCCGCCCGTCCATCTTATACGTTCTCAGAGCGCCCTGTGGATTGCCTATCGCGAATTTGAAGAGCGCACACGAGGGCACCTTCGCCGGCGTTCTAACGGCCTCGTTGGGTCTTTGGTCACCCCATGGTGTAAAGCAATAACCCGTGTAGGTTGGCAAGCGGCACTTCTCCGATGGTAGCCGGCATAGTTTCATATACAGAGTGGCGGGCTGGCTGTCTTCTGCCACCTCTTGGAGTATGGAGTGTCGACCACGGGGCTGGTGGTGGCCGAATGGGTAGAAGGCGCGCACAGAAGCACCGTTCGGGTACCTACTATAGTACGAGATCCGATGGTTCGAGGCCGTTTCGCGCAAGAAGCGTCGCGGAATCCGGGGACGGCACGGAGCACTCCTGTCAGCTCACAGGTATCAGTACACGCCACTGGCCATCATCGAGGTGTCGTAGGATACATCCACTTCGTTGCGTGTCATCCGACGACTGCTGTTGCTGTACGATAGTGAGTCACGAACTAGCTCATATCATCGATGCAATGCAGGCTTATATGTCTGCTTTGTGAATGCGTACTAGGCATGTTGTCGTGCAGCTACTACTTCCGAAGGAACGAGGCAGCAGTATTGAGGTTTGCGAGAACGCGCAGTTGACAGCACTACCGTAAGGCCGAGAATGTCTTCACCATACGTTGACCAACTATACCCAGGCTATATCAGCTCGAGGCGCTTTACCGGGACTATGATTAGACTGGAATGCGAGGGAAGCTTCTCGAGACCTACAGCTGGAGGCCTTGGGCCTTGAGGAGCGGATCCGGTCGCTCTTGCAGTTCGTTTGGCCTTATTGTGTAGAAGAGTCAACTCATAGAAGGAACATCGAGTGTGTCCGGCGGGACATTCGCTCTCCGGTCACAATCAGTCCCGTCTTGGGTCCACTGCAGGCCATAACCAATGTACCACATGATATCATACTCCGGGGGAAGGTCATCGCACTCCTCGCATCAAAGAAGCAGCCATCGCATTCAGAGCGGTTCCCGCGCCCCCGCATGCCGACGGGGTCATCCAGCACAGAACCGCAGACCGCATCCCATCACGCGACGCGCAAGAACAGAAGCCACGGCCGGAGAGGGACAAGGCTCCCCGCGCGCGCGTAATAGCGTCGATCCCGGTCTGGCCAGCGCGCTCCGACGAGCCGTCCCACGGTACTTGCATCTCTGCGCGCGCAGCCACAGGCGGTATATAACCCTCTTGTCGGGGCGGAGACAATGACCCGCATCAGCTCGATCCCTTCTCACGCTGTGGGCTATCCTCTGCAGAACGCGCGAAACAGACACGCTGACCTTCGAGGCGAAACATGGCCGCGTTTGAGGACCTCCCGCCGTTCCCCGACGATGTTCCGACGCACCCGTTGCTTGTGGTGGACTATCAGCTGTTGCTGAAGAGGGATGAAGCCGAGATAGATAAGCTGTGGAAGGCGGCGACCGAGCTCGGATTCTGGTAGTACGTACCATAATCTCCTGCTCGAAATCCGTACGCGACACTCACACATACCTGCTGATAGCCTCGAAAACCATGGCGTCGACGAAGAAGTGAATCAGATGTTCGAGATGGGCGCGGAGACGATGAAACTGCCCTCGGAAGAGAAAATGCAGTACGAGCAGGGAGACGAAGGCAGCTCGTTTGGGTGGGTACCCCTCCCACCCCTCACTTCAAGACACCCGAAGCTCACCTTCGTCGGACATGCAGGTACAAAGCGGCTGGTGCAAACGCGACGGACGAGCACGGCTCGCTCGACACCGTCGAGTTCATCAACGTCGCCAAGGACGACGCGCTCGCCTGGCCGGGCAAGGTGCACCGCGAGTACCCGCGCACGGTGAACGCGCGCATGGAGTCCACCATCAAGCCGTTCGTCGAGAAGTCGCTCGCGGTAACCGGCACGCTGCTCGCGGTGCTCGGCGAGCGCCTTGGTCTGCCTGCGGGCGCGCTCGAGAGCAGGCACTCGCGCGAGGAGCCGAGTGGGAGCGAGGCGCGGTGTATCAAGAACCCTCCCCGCCCCGGTGGGATATCAGAGGAGAAGGCGGCGATTGGGGCGCACACGGACTTCGGGTCACTCGTGAGTAGAGGTGATGCCTTGTGGCTCGGGGACGCCGGCACTGACTATCTGAGCGCGTGTAGTCTTTCCTACACAACCGACTCGGCGGGCTGCAAGTCATGGTACCTGGGACCAACGAGTGGCAGTACGTCAAGGTATGTGAACGGCAGGCAAGATGCATGCGCAGAGGGGAAGGCTTACTTGCGATATATACCCAGCCCATTCCAGGCCATGCTATCTGCAACCTCGGAGATGCGATGACGATTTTCAGCGGAGGCATCCTCCGCTCAAACCTTCACCGCGTCGTGTGAGTGTCATAACGCTGCACCTTGGCATATTCGTATGTACGGTCACTCACCAATGCTACACAGTCCTCCGCCAAAGGAACAGGGGTACTACGAGCGCTGGTCTCTTGTGTTCTTCACCCGTCCGGGACATTCAGTCGTCCTTCGGCCCCTGACAGATGAGAGTCCCGTGATTGCGGAGGCCGTCGCGAAGCTGCCTCCGGGTAAGTACGAGACGGGAGCTACCTCCAAGGATTGGTTCTCGCGACGTATCCGAAACCAGAGGATCAAGAACAGGACGGTAAGTCGAGTGCGTTGACGAGGTAAACGAAAGCTGATGGCGAGATGCATAGGGACCGGAGACTTGGCGTGCGAGCAGGGGAACGGAACACCAACCTTCTGCGTATTGATGAAGCGGAGTGCAGATATCGACATTGTATTTGTGCTACAAATTGCGTATATGTACACTTACGACATGCATATCTGGACTCCTGCCAAGAGTTTAGACGTCGCTGATCGGCTACAGTGAAGCCGACATCGTTGACAAAACTCACAGAGCGTGGGTAGGCCTAGAGTGAGCTTGCTAGCAAAGGACTGACTTCTTCCGTGCCCCTACGTGCCTTCCAGCTCTCAGCACCCTATCATCGCGCCCGGTCAGAGCAATACTTCAAGTGACCGCCTGCCCTCAAAACGTACCTTATAGTTGGTAACGCGCTGAGAGCCGACCCGGCGGGCGAGCCAGTCCTTCGCTGTGACGCCAGGGTTATACTTCTCGTACGGCGCCTTCGAGGCTGCCTCCGCGATTTGAGCGCTTTGGTCAGACAGAGCACGGAGGACGACGCCGTCGTTCGGGCGGGTGAAGAACACCAGGGACCAACGCTCGTGCTTAGCTTGTTCCTGAGGCGGGGGTCTGTCGCCCACAAATTAGTGAAATGACACGAATGAATGGAGTATCAGCGACCTACACGACTCGATGGAGATTGGACCTCAGTATGCCGGCGCTAAAGAGGTTGAGAGCATCCCCGATATTACAGATTGCATGTCCAGGAAGGGGCTGACAGACATGTTGGAGAATCCACATAAATGCAAGGCGATACGCGCCGGAGACACCTACCTGCACATAGAGCCACTTGTCGGACCCAGGAGGCAGCACTTGCAGGCCTCCCAAACGGTTGTGCAGAAACGACTGTGAGCCTGTGAGCGCCAATCGAGCATATTTGACATCTGTCGGCATACCAGCGATCCGAAGTCCGTGTGGGGGTTTAGCAAGGTCTTATCGGTTTGGACCAGCTGAGGGGGCGCTCTGATGCACCGCGCCGTGCATCCACTTGCCTCGTCTGCCTTGTGTAACCCGGCGAGCGTGCCGTGCGGAAGGCCGAGCTTATTGCTGAAGATATCGATGATGAAGTGATTGATTGCCAGAGACTTTTGCACGAACGGCTTGACGGTTGTTTCCATGCGTGCGTTGACGGTATAGGGGTAGGTGCGATGGTATGGAGTCGGCCACGCGAGAGCGTCGTCTTTAGAGATGTTTAGAAACTCGGTCACGTCCTTTCGGCCGTTGTCGTCCATGAATTGTACACCCGCAGCTTTGTACCTGATGGCAAAATATGTCCATGAGTGGTACGGCCGATCAACGGCTCCGAAGCGCACCCAAATGAGAAGCCCTGATCGCCTTGCTCAAACTGCTTCTTCTCCTCGAGAGGAAGGGCCAGCGTCTGCTTGCCCATCTCGAACATGGCTTCTACCTCGGCTTCGACTCCGTGATTTTCAAGGCTGTTAGCTCGGTGAGCAATCAACGTTGGAGAGTGGGGGCTGTGGGACGTACTACCAGAATCCTAGCTCCTTAGCGGCCTTCCACAGCTTGTTGACTTCGTTTTCATCTCCCTTCTGAAGCAACTGGTAGTCCACGACAAGTAAGGGATGTGTTGGAATCCCGGTAGGGAACGGTGGAAAGGTAGTCAGTCCTGGCATGGCCAGATCCTCCGAGTCGGTGTGATACGGCGGGGGCGAGGTGTATACTGCGTATGTGTACTATTCCCGTACATATACTCACCCAAGTCCTTCTCAGGTCCCGCGGCGCCCCGCGTGAGGAGTGGCCGGTCCCTAAACATAGGCGGTGCGAGTCGGCTGACGTAGGTTGCTACAGCTCCCTACAACGATGATATTTTATATGCACCGGCAGGACATTAATGCTCTTCAAGTTCACATTCCGTGCATATAAATCAAGTGCTTGCATACTTGGGCTAACATCAGACCTGCGATAGCCTCGATGCATACCAGAAAGCGAGAGAAGTGGCGGTCGCGTGGTTGAACACATACTGTACGCTAAGACCCAATTCGTCTACAGTTGTCGGATCCGGCCCGGGATGCCCACCACGTGCACGAAACAACAGCTCGGAATTCCCGGGCTCGGACTGTCCCTCTTGTCTTCGCGGGGCTCTCATCCTCGCCGCTGGGCCATCTCGAACTTGCCATGGACTGTCGGCGAACTCGAACACTTGCAGATCTATTTGTTATCCTGTGCATCCTCGACCTCGTGCTCGCAGCAGCTGGAGGTGCCTTGAACAACTCGACGGGCGCGGCTTCAACTCGTCGCGATGCAGGGGTACACCTTCCAATCCGCCGGGCGAGGGTTCGCGAACGAGGGAAGAGAGCGGGCGAAAGCGCGGCTGTTGTCGGTCTGGGAGACAACATGGATGTGTAAGTCGTCGCTACACCACTTTCGCTTGCGTCCTCAGTGAACCCCCAATCTCCACCTATATGCAATAATTCAGAACCTACAACGTCCTCGTTCAAGTGGGGGGAACACTGACGCCCCTTATCATTGGTGCGTACCCTCGAACACGAGTGCATACAAGACCCGCGCGTAAACCCACAGATTATTCAAGACACCGGCTCCTCGGACTTGTGGCTCGTCACGGACGCTTGTGGAGAACGTTGCTCAAACACTCATGTCCCTCTCTACTCTCGAGCGTCCTTGAAGTCTACCGGCGAAGACGTGCAATTGCTCTATGGCGACTCTCGTACTGGCACTCACGCGTCTGGCCCGATAGGCATGGACACAGTCTCTATCGCTGGTCTTACTGTTTCCGACCAGTATTTTGCTGCCATCGTGGACACCAACACAACTGTTCTCGAGACTGGCTCTGCAGGAATACTGGGACTTGGGTTTCCTCCGATCAGCCTCATCTGGCGACAGCTTCTGAGTTCAAAATACGATCAACCTATGCCTTCTTCTCTTGACCTTCCGCCTTCTATGGACCTGGCTGAAGCTACGTCTCCCCGAAGTCTGCAGTTGGGCGAGTCTCAAACGAAGCGTCAAAACACTAGAGCTACGCTGGACGCTATCACAGACACTTTCTCGACTCTGGGACCTCTGCTGGCTAGGCTGGTCACTCTGCGGATCCTTGAGAGGCCCTTGGTGGTCACGACCTTCCAACGCGACACGATATCTCTCTCCAGAAACGACGGTACTCTGTCTATGGGCGCGCTCCCCTTCGGCATCTCGGACGATCAGCTATCTTGGGTGCCTGTGCGCTCGTACTCGGTTGCTGAAGGCGGACTTCCTCCTCCTCCGGGCGCGCCGAATGAGGTGAGTCTTCGTTCCTGCTGAATTTGAACCGTCGCTGACGGCCACCCCGCAGGTTTATCCGCTGCTCTGGGAGATACCTATCGACGCGGTATACTTCGACAACGCCCAGCTGCCACGTTCTGGACTCTCTTTGCCCTCAATATCTCTTTCTGCGCTCGTTGACACTGTGAGCGTCGCCACCAGATCGATCGCCGGAGTGTGCTAACTCATTCGGCCTAGGGCAACTCGCTCATCCGAGGGCCACAGGATGTGCTTGCGCACATATACGCTGCTCTCGGTTTAGACGCGCAAGGGACATTTGACTGCTCGAACCCGCATAACCTGACTTTCGTGATTGGAGGCAAACCCTTCCCTATCGACCCGCGCGACTTCGCGCATCCCGCCGCAGTCACGCCGGGTACCGTGTACCCAGACGAGGCCGCCCGTTGCACGCCTGCACTCGCGGCGACGGACCCGCCAGGCCAGGGCGGCTTTCTGTACAGCTGGAGCTTGGGCGATCCTTTCCTCAAATCGTGAGTGTATCGTTATACCCGTGCATATCGTAGCACGCGCGAGCAGGGACTCATACGAAGTCGTTTTTCAGGACTATGGTCGCGTTCTACTACGGGAACATGACGCATCCGTCGCAGGACCCTGCACGCGTCGGTTTCATGTCTATGGTGCCCTCCGACGCCGGGCACGCGCTCGAGCAGGCCGTGGACTCCGCCATCGCGAACGGCGGCGTGTTTCTCTGTGCGTGCCTCGCCCGCGCCGCGCGTATCCCTGAACTGCCCACTGATAGAGTCGTTTGTATATGCGCGCGTTCACTTCAGCGACATCCGAGCCCGCACCGTACGCCACCGCGGCGCGCCTCGTGAGCCCGATGACGGCGCCGGCGGGCGCGGTGATGCCGCAGGTCACGCAAGGTTCGACGAGGGCTCTCAGCGGGGCCGCGTCGACGGTCGTTGCGCGCAGGGCCCTGGACGTCTGGATGGCTTCGCTGATCGCCGCTTTCTTGTCAGGGCTCGTGCTGGACTTTGTGTCGTAAGGGGGGGCCGTGTCGTTTCCTTTTTTCGAAATGTCGTGCCGCACATCACTCTGTACCATGTCTACTTGTGTTCTCGTTTTGTAGCGCTAAGCGCGCGTCGTCTCGGATGCAACCACCGTCCCTCTGACACATTGAGAGGAAGACAGGGTTCTGAGCCCCCTGGTCGCGGGGATACAACCCTTGAGAACTGTGCTGTTATTTCCATGCATGGGCTCGGCAAGCTTGGCCCTATGTTGCTGGAAAACGCTCCAATGGTGCAATGTATCGTCCAAGCCTGCGATACTCACGTATTGAAGCTGAAAGTCTAGATAGGACAGATGTACGCAGGCGGACTGCTCACTAGCAGCCACTCAGCTCGTGTCACCGGGATGAGCGAACCCTCGGTCATTCATAGCACCCGAGACATTGTCGGCTTGCGTCCAGATGCTACGACGCGTCGTCCTCCTGCAAACAGGAGGCGCGAAAGTGGAAGAATATTATACGAACAGCAGCAACCTGCTATATGAAGTGAACGTGTAACAGGACGGAGTGTGCGAGATTAAAGGAGCGAGATTAAGAATGAGCGGAGATAGTACGTATAACGAGTGAGGGGACGTCAATTACTTATACGGTAGGGAATGCGACGCACTGAACGAATCGTTTCTCGCAGTGCAGTTCGTAGCGATGCAGAACAGTTAGAAGGAAAGTCTCGTCAAAACAAGCTCGCTCGTCTCGTCACTGAGCGAGTCGCGCAGCCGACTCGGAACGCGGAGATCACAGAGGGTATTTGGACGACAGATCCGTGATGAACTGCATCGCGTCCGTGCGGTAGTCGTCCACGGTGATCGTGAGCGGCACGACGCCGTCGAGGAAGGTGAGCTGCTGGCGGGACGAGGTCGAGTACTGCGGCCAAGAGAGGACGGTCTTCCCGTTCGGGTTCAGGTGGTTGACGAAGTTGATCAGGTAGTCTGCAAGGTCTCCCCCGGAGTACACGTTGAGGATGTCCGTTCCGTGAGCCTAGAGGAGAAAAGCGGATGGTAGGAAGATTTAGGACGTCTATGCTCACAATAGGTTGGACAGAAACGTACCGAGCCCAGGGTGGGGAGGCCTTTCAGTCGCTTGCTCACTAACCGAACACGTCAGATATATCGCAGTTAGCGATAGCCATGCGAAGGAGACGAACGTACAGAAAGACCACGTGGGTTGCTTCGCAGAAACATTGTCGAGCAGGAGCCTGCGGGGCGCCTGGAAAACGAGGTCGCCCTGCATGGCCGCGAGACGTTTGAACTGCGGGCTGAGCGCATTTAGGATGCCAGTGTTGAAGGGCGAGCCCTGGGTGAGGTCTCCGGGGTATAGCTTCAGAAGCTGATCCAGTTCGCTCTGAACAGCTTGCGGCAGGTAGTTGCTCTTGAGATACGAGCGCAGATCGGACTCGGACCTGAGGCGCGGTAGGCATCCGGGTGAGCGTGATTTGAGGGAGTATCGGGATCGACTTACGTGACGTTGAGCGTGGACAATGAGAAGAAGGTGCCTTCGTCATCGCAATCCTATCACACACATACTTGTGAGCTAAACATACTAACTGGCGTTGCTGGGAGAAAAAAGACCCACTCCTGTTACGAAGGGTACATTGGCCACACTTCCCGACTTCACCAGGTTCTGAGGTGCGTCGGCGAGGAGATTACCGTCAGCACGAGGCAGCCACGCCAACCGCAAAGACTGTCGGTTCGAGTCAGTCTTCCCTCACGAGTCTGTCAGAGGAATTCCCGAGAGGAATTACCTGTGGCTCGAGGATGTCGGGGGAGGCGTCCACCGCTTTCTTCAGAATGTCATACGGTACATGGCGCAGGCACTGGAGCGTGTCCGGGGCGCCCTTGCAGCCCGTCTCCGACACGAGCGCGTCGTAGTCCGACTGACCGTGCGTGATGTCGCCGACGGGAATTGGGGACCCGGACTCCATGAAAGCGCCGCGGAACAAGCCCTCGGTGTCGCCGCCGTTGGCGACCAGATGCAATGCGGCGGAGATCGCACCGGCGCTCTCGCCCCATCTGAGGAGCAACAACCGCAGCAGCAGACGTAGTCAGCAATATGGAGAGGAGGAGCATCACCAAAAGTGAGAATCAGAGTACGTACATAGTCACCTTGGACGGGTCACCTCCGAAGGCGGATATGTACTTTTGAATCCATTTGAGTGCGAGGCGTTCTGAAGTTCCTGTCAGCATAGATGTGCATCGAGTGAGAGCATGAGGGAACTCACGATCTTGTAGGCCCAGATTGCCTACGCCGGCATCTTTGACCTCTTGGCTTGCCAGGAAGCCAAAGGCTATTAGATCGTAGTGGTTAGATTATCATGCACGTCACTTCACAATCGTCAGGACAGTTACCGGAGACTCTAATCGCAAATGTATGAGCATCAGTCAACAACATGAGGTTGATATGGGCACCCACCGGTAGTTCATGCTCACGTATACAACGGGCTCGCCCAGCTGGATGGATCTGCGCACAATGACTCCGCCGTCGTACCTATGATGATGCATCGTTTAGCGGAGCTGTATGCCGTCGTTGAATATGTCCTTGAAGGCTCACAAGCTCGGGCTGCCTAGCTCAAAGCCGCCTGAGGATACGTGAGGCACGTTAGGAGTATACGGAAAGGCACGCGGCGAGAGTCACATACCACCGTAGATCCACTGATATGACGAACGAAGCGTAAGTGTATATCCATAGACAGGGCATGTCTTCAGAGGTACGAACCGCGACCACAGGCAGTTTGTCGTCTGGCTTCATGCCAGCAGGGACTACGACGTTGATAGAAAGACCTAACGTGACATATGTATCTCAGACACAGCACATGGTGAGCTGATGCAGGATGTATGCTAACTTACAATCCTCCTCGTTGGGCGTGACCACCTGGAAGATGGAGTTGGTGATGAAGTTGACAGTGGCCTCGGCCAGCTGCACAGGGAGGTCGACGTTGATGGCTTGTTGGGGACAGGCGGGTCCGAAGTTCGTAGCGGTGTGGGTACCGGTGTACGGATCGACGGGGACGGGGAGGTTGAAGCGAAGGTCGCCCACGCTGAGGACCCGAAGAGCGTTACTTTAGTACAGAAGCAAAGATGGGAGATTGAACGGCGCAGAGGACTCACGGTGCCTTCGCGAAGGGTATACCGAGGAACCTGGTCGTCGTACCGTCCGTGAGGCCGACGAAGGTGCCTTGGTCCAGCTGGACCGTCGGCCCTGCACGCGGCTCGAGCGGCACCGCGCGCACCAGCCCAGCGAGCAAGGGGAGAAAGGAGAGTGGAAGGTAAAGCATCTTGGGAAGTATAAAGGAGAGTGAGAAGCCCATCCGTTCAGCTATGTTTCGCCCGCGTTCTTATACCATGGCCGCCAGGCTGCATATAGGCAAACTGACATGGTACCGGCCCCGTACCGACGCAAGAGCAGGCATGCCACCACCGCATCCGCTTGACCCGTTCATTCTCGTACCCGACAGATGAATGAGTCGGATAGGCCCGATCGTGAGGCCGCCTCCGGGGTGGAGGCGATGGGTGATCGTATCCTGCCTGCCATAGTCTGCGCTGAAATGGATTGGAGTGGCGTAGTGCGCTTCTTGGGTATACTCTGCTGCGCGCGTCTCGCACCCAAAGACACGAGGGACGCGACAGGGACCTTGTTAAGAGCTGTACGTGGCGGTGCCATCGATGTTGTTGGCCTTGCGTTTACGGAAGTGACGTCCAGCCCGGACACGTATTCGCACCTTGTCGGGAATAGGCCGAATATCATGTCGGATAGTCCTGACACAGGGCTCGAAGGCGTGGTATCCGATTCGGGAGCGATTTTGTGCGTGTTCTGCAAGAGCATTGTAATCAGAGCCGTCACTAGTTCGCAAGTACGAGAAGGACCGACCATTGCGCGATGCTCCGGTTGTCAACGGTGCCACCTTCATTAGGCCGCTACCTGGTGGCACACCGGCGACTCCGTCATTCACTTTGCATCATGTTGTCGCCAAACCTCTGGGCTCGCGACGCAGGAAGGCTGATTAGTCTAGTGAATCTCCTCAACTTATGACTCGGTACATAGAACCTACTTGGTAATGAGTCAGTCAATCAACGTATACTACTGCTAGTCGTCGCGACATATCCGACAGTATGAACTTCTTACCCGTGAGAGAGCCCCTCAGGCTCTTCAAGACGAAGGGTTGTATGTACCGCCACACATACTACAAGTCGTCCTTGCGCTCGCATCGGACGAGTTCAAAGTCCTGGAACGTGGACCGCCACCGTAGCCAGGAATGTTTGGTGGGCGCTTACCCTCACCGGCGCGGGCAGTCGCAACGATTCGGCCCTTCCGTTCGATGCGTCTGAATCATCGCCGGCCTAAACCGCCTTCGGGTATAGTATACCATAGTATTCGGCAGCTCCGAACCAATCACATATACTCATTCGTGAAACGTGTGGACGTGGCGCGGACATACAAACAGGGCGACTTACGGTCGCTAAGAGCAGCCCCGAGACTGCCTGTACGAGAAAGCAAGTTTGGGGTGCGTGAATAACAGCAGCGAGGAACGCAGTCCTTCAGAACGAGAGCAAGACGGCTTCCGTTGCGCGCAGGTCGATACCCTCGTGCAGCGAGACATGCTCGACGACGACCGGCCCGGACGGGTGCGCGTCCCGCGTCTCATAGCTCTGCCCAGCCCACGTCAAGCCCGCAGTATCGTCCGCGCGGTGGATCACGACCCTGCGCGCCGTCGCCTTCCGCGCCCAAAACGCGTCCATATCGCTCTGCGCCCCCAAAGCAGCCTGGGCGAAGTCGAGGTCGATGTGCACGGAGGGCCGGGTGCCGGTGCTGCTCGCGAGCCACGCGTGCAGGTTGACGAACGCAGCGCGGGCGAGGCGGCCGTGCTCGAACGCGGCGTAGCCAGTCACGTTCGGGTCGTCCACGGCGAGCTCGACGATCTGCGCTGTGCCGGTGTTGCCGATGAGCGTGTTGATGAGCAGGCCGGCGTAGTAGCTCGGCTGCACGTGCGGGGGCGAGGGCGGGTTGAGCGGTGAGCCGTCGACGATGGAGCGGTTGAGGGTGATGGGTTGGAACTGGATTGGGATGTTAGAACGCGCGCATAGGCAAGACCATGTGTGGGAAACTCACGAAGTTGTACTTGTAGCCTACGCCTTCGTGGAAGTTCAGCTCCCTGATGCCGAGAGTGGCTGCTTGGAGAGTGTAGTCGATCGCCCACAACGCAGCCCCGGCGGTATTGCTGACGCCAGGGGCACCATGGCAGGCAATGCTATTCGTCTCTCTGCATTCGGTGAAGTATGAGCAAGACACCCAAGATTGGACGTTTCGGCATCACGAACCCAAGAATATAAATCAAGCCCTTCGCATGGGTTGCGGCGATATCGGCCTCGAAGTGGGTCAGGTTCCCTCTCACAGCAGCCTTGTTCATGAACGAGACCAGCGGGAAATCGCCGCCGTTGCAGAACGCGGCGGAATACTGATGCTGCGAAATACTATACAGAGAGAAGGACGGATCAGCGCTCGTGATCTGCGGCCGGTGAGAGAAGCATGCCGACATACACTGAGATAGCCTTTCCAGGCGCACTGTCGAGAATGCCAAGATCGAAAAGCTGGCGAGGAGTGAACCCTTGACCTGCGAAGGCGGCACCCTGTAGGGTGAGAGGCCCGTCGCGACCATGGATGCCGGCGGCTTGCGCCACGGGACCAGCGACGGAGATCCAGTCCGGAACGTATTCGTTCACGGTCCAGTTGCTGGGGCGCAGGCCGTTGTTTTTGTAGAGGTCGGCCTCGTTGCCGACCTCGATGCGTTCGAGGACGACGCCGGACGCCTTTACGGCGCCCGTGCGGAAGGCGCCGACGATGGCCTTCGCCATGTTGACAGCGTTTGTAACGTTATCGGCGCCGAGGTTGACGCCCCAAACCATACGCGTCCCGCGGGGAAGGAAACGGGAAAGGGCGTAGTACGCGTTCCCGACGGTGATACGGGTAGCCTCGGGATATGGTGTGATGGAGTTAGGCGGAGGGAAGGAGCTGTCCTCGATCGTGACCGTGGGCGACCAAAAAGTGTGGTCCTCGGAGTTGGCGCCTACGCGGATGTTAGGTGGGTGCCCGGTTAGGGCGGCGTAGTTGAGCAGCGCGTTGTGAGTGAACTCGTTCCGCGACTGGACACCTGCCCAGTCGGGCCAGCGGTCCTGCTCGATGGAGAAGGAGAGGAGGGTGGGCGAGAGGGCCTGCGAGTTCCCTGGAGGGGATATGGGCAAGGAAACATTCAGCGCGGAGACTGAGCCGAGTGAGACAGAAAGCGCTAGGGCGCGCACGAGTAGGTTCAGACGGCTCATTGCGGCGGCGGCGGCGGCGGTCGAGTACCCTGGAGGCACGGAGACGGAGGACGACGGCGAGTTTTATAGGGCGGCGTGCTCAAGAAGAGAAGAAGCTCGCTTCGTGCCAGGGACGAGAGAGTCATCTGGCCCCGCCGTTGTGCTGCGACGCGGGGTGAGACGCGAGGAAGTGAGACAGCTGGCGAACGGCAGCATACGCGAGCGGAGGAGATCTGAGCGAAATCGAGCCATGACGATGCTCATCCCGTCCCGTGCGAGGGCAGCCGGACTCTTTGCATCCCGCATGGAAGCCCCTGGCGGAGATCCTGCGCTCTAGGCCCGCTTGCGAAGTCCAAAATAGTGCGGGTGCATGTGCTGGCAGCGGTCAGAGAGCCGAAAGAGAACACTGACGGACGGCGAACTCACATCGCGCACAACGAGCGAACGGTCATCGTCGTCGTCAGTTGACCTTCCCGGCGCGCTCGAATCCTCGATCAGACCTCCCGCCGGCACTCCTCCCCCACGTGAGCCGCACGTGGCGTAATCCCATTCAACAACCGCCCCGCGATGCCCGCGACACTCCCATTCCTTACTTGTTCGACTCCTTGGATGAATTCCGGGAAACCTGTGAGCTGGCTGATTCACAGCAGTCTCTAAAAGCTGGCAATTTGAACCCGGTCTCTTGCGGCTCCTCAAACACCTCGATCGAAATATTGAAGAGCTGAAGTTTCCGTATGCGTGACCATCCTCCCAAAGTCCGCAAAGAAGCATCGAGGACTCCCTAGATCTGTCACCCGCTCTCCCACTAGCCCCGCGTTTGACGTCGAATACATCACACAATCGTTTACCGGTATACCAAACAAATAGCCTCTTCGACTCACTGGCTTGATTCTGTCTCCCCAACTTTCCATGCGTTTTACACGAGTGCTCTGGTTCTTCAGGGTCCACGCGGAGACAATGGTCTCTGGCATTGCAATAGATATCGCATCCCGATGACTTGCTCGAAGCTCCTACCGACCCACTGTTATTGACGTGGGCGTTTGTGGCCTTCGCCCCGGCTGCAAGCTACACTCACAACTGCGATCGCAGCGCGGGCTCTAGTACAACCTCCTTTTCAAGGCTGTGTTGGAGGACCTCGGTCTTCCCTTCAAGTTCTCCAGGATCAAGGCGCTTACGTCTCACCGATGAAACGACGCGCATCGATAGGTAAGTAAATGTCTGTGTTTCACGTTACGCCTGGCTGACGGCTCTCCCTAGTGTGAATAATTGTCTTGTAAATAGGGGTCAAGTAACTCGGCGAACGATCACAAATCCTAATATTCGGGTTCGAGGTAAGGCGTTTGGTAGGAACTTGATCTCGATCCCGATCAAGCGTTCTTCACGTGAATACTGCGCGCGAGGTAGTGGATAATAACTGAGAGCCGCATCGCAACGTTTCTTAGCTAGCAAGCGTTCTTCCACCACCGGACAACCTGCGAGTACTGGGGAAATACTGTCTAGGGAGCGCGAAGCAGGGAACGCTTGATGAACAGCCGGTGTCCTCGGTCATCAATGACGATGTCGCCACTCTCTGCGACAAAGGAACAGCTGCTCCTCTTGTCTCCGAAGCTTCAGTCGCATGCCAGCCTACTCATATCTCCCCTGGATATCTTCTGAGTTTCTGCGCCGCGCGCCGTTCCTCCGGAAGCTACATCAGCGTGCCGGAGCCGGGTAGGCCATGCACAGAAGGTGTTGTCACTCAGCTCACACGGTTCTTCTGAGCGTCGCGACCGGCTCCTGGAGTAGATTCTGTGTGAGGCGGGAACTATAGATAAATACCACACATATGCCGCAGAGAACGCTTGATCGACGTCTACAAGTTGTCCGATTAGCTAGGTTCCCAACTGCCCTGCTGCAAACCCGACTCGTATAGGGCTACGCGATTGCGGACCCATGCCTCAGCGGTATCCGCTCCACGGCACCTTCCTCGTACTGCGACGCGTCGCCGAGCATGACGGACGCGTCTGGCCGCGTGCGGTGTGCCCTCAGGCTAACAGCGACAGTCTGCAGCGTCGGCGCGGCTGCTCGCATCCGTTCCGCGTATGCGTCCAAGTCCAAGTCGAGGAGGCATTGCTCCGCCGCGTTGAGCGGGGCGCGGGTGTGGGGTGGGATGCCTCGGAGGAGGATCGCGTTTCTGGGTGCGAGCGCGAAGCAGAAGAATGTCACTCCGACCGAGCGGACGGATTGCGCGCGGCCGATCCCCTCAACAAGGTCGTCCTGGGACGTGAATCAGTGCGGGCGTTCGGTGCACGCAATGCACGGCGCGGGCTTACCAGGACTAGAGGCATGTCGATCTCGTCCGGGTCGATCTCGAACCCCAATGTGCACTGGATCTCGAGCGCGCGGACGGAGGCGAGCCACTGCGGGTGCGTGCCAGCGCGCCCAAACAGGCTTTCAGACACGATGTCGGCGTCGAAGTGTGTGAGGCTCAGGTATGCAGGAGTGGCCACTCCGATGACGGGGCGCAACATGCTCCGGTACGTGGCGGGCCCATCGATGTGGAGTTGCTCGACGGGGCACAAGAGTCCGAGGAGGTAAAGGTCGACGAGCGTGCCCTGGACGCATCTGAGCGCGGTCCACATGCCAAACCGGGTCTGCTGCCCTTCGTTGGTTACCCGGAGAGCGTGCAGGACCTCGAGGTCCGCCCCGAGCTGCTCCCACGGCCGTGGCTCGCACTCGAATTGGAGGGTATGCACGTTCGGAAACGCGCGGGCGAGATGTGTTGTGCATGGCAGCTCATCCGAGGTGAGCGAAAGCTCGAGTATGTGCGGGTACCGCTCCTCGTAGACGGTCTCGAGATCGGTAAACACATTACATCGCTGCACGTGGAGGTGCCCGAGTGTGTCTTGAGAGTTACGGAGCTGCAGGATCGGGTTGAGAGTCACATTGCCGTCCTCATTGTCATCGTCAAATTCGTCGCCATAGAACAGTAACATCGAGAGATCCGCCGAGACTAGATGCGATTTGAGCGAGATGAGGAAACCTTCTGCCCTTCGACCGATGTCGTTCAGGGTCAAACTGTCGAGGGTATGCAGTAGGGAGAAAGCTCCGGATAGCCCCGCCATTGACAGGAAGAACTGTTCGGCATGGTCGATGGTGAGTTGTCGAACAATCATAACCTGCGCAGAGTCGAGAAGAAACCGTTCCAGAACTTCAGCGTCCCCGCCAGAGAGACGGCCAGTGCTGATATGGAGGTTCTCAAGGAAGCGGAGACGGTAGGGGTAGTCCACCATCATGAATGCGACGAAAGAGGTGACCGTGTCTTTGCGCTTGAGCAGAACCTCCTTCTGGACGACGTGTGTAGGCCCATGACTATATAGTTCCCTGGACGCCCGCATCATTCGGCTGGCCGTGTCGCGGCTGGACATGGACATGATGTTCAGCAGGGTATCCAAATTGAGAACGAGCTGTCTTTCAGAGTATTGTTCCATCTGCAGGAGTAGGCATCAGTGACCCTGTGTTTGAGTGCCTATAAGAAAACCGGACTGAGATGACGTGTGTGCCGCGCGCAACAGCACTTGTAAGTATGCTTCAATCCTTTGAGTTAGAATGTTTCCACATGACAAGGTGCACAAAAGTATATCCGAAGTGCAAGTTTCTAATCACGACATTGTAGTTCTAAGTGTGGGTAGAAAGCATGCTCGTCGCTCGGGAGCCATAGATAAATGCTCACCATCATTACGTTGGAAAATAGAGGCGACTGTATCGGTGACGTCTGACGTTGTTGTTCGCGTTATGACTACTTCACTAGAAGGTGTGTGTCATTACAACGTTACATTGTGCGGGGGCAGCCAAAGGAGGATTATCTAAGAACGACGAGCGCTCGGCATTCACCGGACCGCTCAGAGTCACAGCAAACGTTTTAATTTACTACTATTCCTACTGGTTAAATCACGCTTACACAAGCTCGCCCACGTACTGTCATCGAAATACCAACCACTTGGAGGCATTGCAACTGTTGAGGAAAGGGCTCTGTGTATGACCGTGGTCTGAACAACGCAAGATACGTCCTTCAAAATGGACGGACGAGGCTCCTGTAACCTGTTCTACCGTCTACGTAGGCCCATTCACCTTATAAGTCAAAGCCCCGCCGTGTAAACCGTTCTCATTTCCTCCGCTGCCGCAGCTCAGACGGGATTCCGCCGGCCAATGTGAGCGCTGATGAACAGTCCAGATCGAACCGTCAAGCTGCGCCTCACCGGGACCCTGCTCCTCAAATTTGGCGCATGCATTACACGACGACATACCGGTCAATGGGGTTGCCGTGTCCCGCGATCGCAGGGGGATGCTTCGAGGGCGAGCCGACGCAGTAGTGGGCGTGCCCATCTGCTATGTCGAAGTCAGGGTTCTTGCTTCCATCGCCGCCCGCCTCGCAATTCACACACGGCGCCTGTCGATACAGTGAGTTCGATGCGGTGCAACTGCTCATTTAAAGCAAGCGGAGCACCGTGCATTAGTGCTGTGCCTCGGTCACTGCTTTTCTCCCTCGAGATTGGACGACCATGTCTCAATTCACTGGTTTGAATGCGACCGCAGGAGCGGGCTTGATCGGTGTCTTCATATCCACAGGGTGAGCGTAGTTGTGCTGCGTATTTGCTATGAGGTTCACGGACGTGCTGAATAGGGTGCCTTACAGAATGTACGGTTGGACGACCCTCCAGACCACTCACTACTTCGACTCGAGCTGGAGCAAGGACTCACGTTGGATGAAGGCATACGTGCGTTCTCCTCTTCTCGAAATTGACGATAATCGTGGTCAACACAGAGTACACGTCCTGTGATGTACTCTCGCACCGCCGCAGATCGCCTTCATCTGGTCCGTCTCATTAATGCCGCCTGCAGGTGTACTGTTGCTGAGGTTTCGTCGATTCATCATCACGCAGGGCCTGCCAAACCGCCCATACCTATCTCCTCTGTGCGAGCGTCTACCATGCCGTGATTACCGACATAGTGCTTGGCGATGCCGCAGGCTGGGAGGTGACGAGAAAGTCAGTCCAGGTGTCTGTGAATCCTGTTCACACCAATGCGGCTCACTGATATTACACAAGGCAGGATGATGTGAGCGCATTGGTCCAGTCAAGCTGCATTGGCTCATCCGCCGTTAGTGTATAACGGCAGTTACGGTACGTGTCTGCTTAGATATCGAGCGACTGAATAATAACGGTTGAACATGCATCTAGGGTTTGATCATCCTATGTGTGCATCTGTGCGTCTCTGCGGGCGCGCATGCTGTCATATTGGCACGTTGGTAGTCGCGCTAACGCTCAACAGTTTCTACATACGCCGCATATGGATCGGTACGCCGCCAGTCATCTTACTCGCGAATTCTTCTCATTCACCACGACCATGTGATGAGTTAGCGGCTGTAATTTCGCCCTTACCACAGCCCTAGTGCGTTGGACTGCATTTTCGAACCAATGATGCCTGCGTATGAATCTCACCATGTTATAGACTCTCCTCGCGATAGGGCACTTTGCCTTGGAGCTGCGTACGTCGAATTCCCACTGTTCGAAGCCGCATAATGTTTAACAACGTCGTAGTGGTAGTCTTACTCACGTGAGTCACGCTATCTCGTATTGAGGAGTTGCAACCAAACTCCAGGCCAACTATGTCGGTCTCTCCCAGGATGCAGTATCCCGACTTCGCCCAATTCCATAACATCACGGTCGGTGGACAGTAGCCATGACGAACGGCCTGGAGCGCTGAACTGGAGACAGGCGTACTATACAGGATCTCTAGCCGTCGCGGCCTTGGACGACCTCATGATCGCGGCTGCGCTATGCTACTTCCTGTACACCCAGCGTACAGGACTGAAAGGGTACGTCCTCGTGATGCACAATCATTCTCGAACACGTCGTGGCTCACCTCGTTCCAAAGGGCCGATACGCTAATCAAGAGGGTGATACGTTACTCGATCATGACCGGCGCAGTTACGAGGTGCGAGGGCGTCTACGGGCTCTCGGCTCGACTGTAGCTCATGCACAACCGGCAGTATTGTCGACGTTATCATCCTCATTTGCGTGAGTTGTTCGTTACGCCTCCTGACCGAGAGACGCGGAGATACTCATCGCTTTTCTCCTATAGTTCATCGCTATGCCTGACAATCTCGTCTATCTCACCCTGTACAACTTCCTGCCCAACCGTAAGCATCGTGCTCTCTGATACTCATATAACCATCATGTGATTGACTCACGGTCTGGTGGTAGTATACGTCAACTCGCTCTTAGTGATGTAGGTGTTGCCGTTCTTCTCACTGTTGCTCCCACCATGACACATATCGATCTAGGCTCAACGCTCGCGAGTCGTTGCAGAAGCTATCCCTGGCGTCTGCGATGCGCCAGGACGCCCTCTCATCCACATTTTCAATCTCGGATTTCAGACGTCGCGTCGCTTCGTGCGACTCTGAAGCCGGGCCGGCCCATGAAGCCGATCCAGTGACCGGAGAGGTGAGCTCGTCGTGTCATTCCGTGGACACGTGAACATAGGTTGACCTGAAAGCGTAGCAAACACAAGAACAGCCGGTATCGGCCACAGGTGACAACACGCCTGCTGCATGCGGCATCGAGACGTGAAGAAATGGCACAGTTTCGGCAAGTGGCAAACGTCGGCCTAGTCGTCTTGTACAATGGATCTCTATCGAGATTCTGCTTGTACTACGGACCTCCCGGTTGCTATTGTACGACAAGGGTTGCGTTCAAGAACGTCTGGTCGCTCGTCCCGACCTTCACCCCGAACTGGCCGGGCTCCACCGCCCACTTGCCCTCTAGCGTCCATACCGCGAGCTCGGTCGAGTTCACTCTAATCGTCACGCGCTTCGACTCACCCGCGCTAGGCAGATCAACATCAATTCGGAGCATCATAGTGAGAGTGACAGCTGTGACTTACGCGATGTCGACCTTTTGGAAGCCGACGAGTTGTTGGTTCGGTGTGACCACAGAGCTCACGAGGTCGGTGACGTATACCTATCCGCGCGAGAAGCGTCACAGACGTCGCGGTGAGCGAGTTTCAGAATTTGCGGAATTCGGGGCGATCACGACGTACCTGCACAACCTCCTTTCCGTCCCGGTCACCAGTATTGTGCACAGTGACGGACACGGAGAAGTCCTCGTTCGTCCCAATCGTCGACTTCGATAGGGTCAAGTCGGTGCTGGAACAGCCGTCAGCTCACAACCTTTAGCAGTACGTGGTTTGAGATCGCTCACTAGTTGAACGTGGTGTAGCTCAGGCCGTGCCCGAAGCTCCACAGAGGAACAGGGCTATCCAAGACGTACTAAGACCCTCAACATCAGACCTGTATCCGAGGAGAAGGAATAGAATGAAGGCGGACCTGGTGACCGAACACGAGCGTCCCGTCGTCGAGAATGCGCCCTGCGTCGACTGGGCGGCTTCCCTTGAGGTAGTTGTAGAACACGGGCGTCGTGCCGACGCTGCGCGGGAAGGAGACAGGGAGCTTCCCTGCGGAACTGGCATCAGCCTCACTGCGCAGTGACGAGGCGACGGGTGTAGTGATGCGCCATACCGGAAGGGTTGACATCGCCAAAGATAACCTCGGCGAGGGCGAGCCCGCCCAGCTCTCCAGGATAGAACTGCTGCACGACCGCGTCCGCATCTGTGTTATCCACACTAATTCAGCACCTCCGCCATCAACTCACCAAGAGGGACGACGGTACGCACGCTCTTGAATCCACGGCTCCGCGATGGGCTTCCCGCTGACGAACACCACAATAGTAGGCTTCCCCGCATCCTTGACAGCCTGCACGAGCTGCCTCTGCGCGCCCACAAGTCCCAAATCGGACAGATCCACATGCTCGCCCGTCGTCGCGTTCGTCCCCGGGGTCCAGAGCAGCGTCTGGTCGAGCGACCAGGTGCCGACGATGACGACCGCGGCGTCGGCAGCGCGTGCGGCGGCAACGGCTGCGGGGATGCCTGAGACGTCGTCCGACCAGAGCTCGCAGCCGGGCGTGTGCGTGAGCGTGATGGTGCTGTTGAGGCTGGCGAGGTGCTGGGTGAAGCCGGCGAGCGGGGAGATGCCGTTGTTGGATGCGTTGAAGAAGACGTAGTCGCCAAACTATGAGGTCAGAGGGTGCCGGATTAGTCAATGCATGACTGAAATGAGAGTAAGGGACGTACGGATACGCGGTCAACTTGAGGACCGATGAGCGCGAGTGATTTGATCGACTTGCTGAGCGGAAGGGTGTTTTGTCTGTTCTCGAGCAACACAATGCTCTCGCGCTCCATGTCATGCAGCAGCTGACGTGTCTCGGGTGTGCGCAGTGTAGACAGATAGTCCTCATACGGGTACGGATCTGAATGACTCGTTCAGAAAGACCTAGATCATCCGAGGGTAAGGGCGTACGTACTCTCAAACAGCCCGAGGGCAAACTTCGTGCGCAGCATGGTCTTGACCGTCTCGTCAATGAACTTGACGTCTACTGTCCCTGCCTTGACTTGGTCTACCGAGCGGTGAGCTCATGGGGGCATAAACATCAGGAAGCCAACCATACCGGGTAATGTGAGATAAGTATAGGTTCCGCCGCCCATTTCTCCGCTTATCCCATTCTCTAGAGAGGCTTTCGCAGCGCACTCGCGTGTATCACATGTGCCGTGCGTGGTAATGAGGAGGTCGACTGAGCCGGCGTCTGAGGTGACCCAATACTTGTATCCCCATTCGTTGCGAAGCTGTCGCGATATGGTGAGTTATACGTCGATTTTATATCAAAGAGAGAGAGAGAGGTATGGACGTACAATGTCTGTGAGTAGGTCTAGGAGCAGATTAGCATACAGCCATGATCCATCAAGTTGGGGTACGGAGACATACGCTTGTTCGCAATAGCCGGGATGCCGTCGTAGCTGGAATACGCAGTCATGATTGAAAGACTCTCGTTACAAGCGCGGTTGAACGGCTTCAGGTAGGCAGAACGAAGCTCTCGTTCACCACCAGTCACCTGCGCAATGTTCCTGCGGCCACATCCGCATTAGTGCACGTCCTGCGGGAACGCCTATAATTCAAACGCTTACAATCCTCCTTGAGGACTTCCGAAGGCGGCGAAGTGCTTGCATGTCGCTGCCATACGCGCGATCGCCGAAGAGCTCGCGTTGCGCCTCCGCCCCGATTGGAGTCCCGTCACGAACGCTAGGCCCATCTCTCCCGTTCTATCGCACAGCGCACGTAAGAAAGGCGGAAGACGGGAACTCGACACAAACCAAACGTACAGGAACGGATCTTCGCCAAAGTTCTCTTCGACACGTCCCCAGCGGAGCTCACGTGAAAGGTCCAGGACAGGTGCGAAGACGTGAGAGATGCCGAGGCCTTCGGCTTCGTCTGCAATCGTCGCCGCAGCTTGTTTGAGCAAGTCAGGGTTGAAGGAGGCAGCGAGGCCGATGGGCGAGGGCCAGATAGTGCCATTATTTGTGAAGCCGTGGAGGCCTGGCACCAGCATGATTAGGTCGAATATGGGACATGTTATTTGAGGCGCATACCTTCTGATTGGATGAGGGCAGGGATGCCTAGCGTTGTATTTTCCATGAGGTACCGCTGTCCGACCGTAACGCCGAAGACGAACTTGTCCCAGGGGGTGAGATAGCCACCCCAGATGGAGCCTGCCTTCTGTGCCATCATTGATTCCTGCACGAACGAGGTGGTTGAGTACAGTCGCAGCGTAGATGCGTGCATATGCATACGAGGCCGGTCTGGTTGAAAGTCTTGGTATCGTCAAGAGGATCATCAAAGTCCATCCAACCATTCATGTCCCCTTGAATCCTGTGTCGTGGTCAATACACTAGCCTGTGCCACTAGGCAGAAACATAGCAACTGACAGTTGTGCGACCTTCTCTTGTATCGTCATGCGTGGGAGAAGGTCGTTGACTCTCGCCTCTATGTCAGCGTCTGCGTTTTTGTATAGAGGTGTCGAGCCATCCTTGTTTGTGCCTCGTGCGTGCAAGGGAAAATGTAAGTCGCCGCGGACGTCAAGATGTGCTGTCGACGTCGCCAATAGACCCAGGAATGCGGTGAGGTGCAGTACGATCATAGTTCAATCCCGTCGCCAGAGAAGGAGACTGAAGAAAGAGAGGGCCAGTATGGCTGAGACAACATGTTTCAGCGTGGCCGTGCTTTATACGTAGGCCGTCGGGCAGCACAATGCGCATGCGCTGGCGGCACGGGGTCACTTGACGAAGGGCGGGGTTTCGTAGGCGGGACTGTCGGGCCTACGAACAGTCTGCAGCGGCCCGCACTGAGGTACATCAGTACGTTCCATGCGAGTGCGTGCATCGAAGGCGACCAGGATTACAGACTTTCCCGAGATTGACCCGAAGGCCGATGATGAAAAGAGAATTTCTGCACCGTGACACTTACCACACACGAGGCGGGCGAGGTTGTACTATCAGAAGACTCACGTCAAAAAGCTCACATGGGCACTTGAAGTGCAAGATGGAGGTCCTGAAGAGGCACCAATTGCCTCGAGACAGCCGAGAGCAGGCAAGCGAAGCCGGGTGTTGGGCACCTGACCCTTGCGAGACGTCACAGAGAACGTTGCTGTAGTTTACTGGCTATGAGACATGCAATGAGTCCCTAAAGAAAGGATAGACATGGACGACTATGTTTCATGGCATCGGAAGCAGGAGAGCGTGGAGGAGGAGGTGAGAAGAGTTGTGGGACTTTGTGGGACCAGCCCGAAAGCGTCCAGGATCGAGATCTGTCGCTCGATTGTGGCGTGCACGTGGGTCTTTTGGGGGCGTCTAATTGACGACGTTGAACGCGAGAGAGTGGATAAGAACAGAAGCAGAGACAGCATACCCGGCCTCGCCTCCTCCCTTCATCCATCTCCCTGCATACAGGCTGCAAGGGTTGTGCAAACAGAGTATACTTGCTACAGCGATGAAGCGGCAGCGTTGCTTCGTGCTAGCGCTCCTAGTTGGTGCCTCTCAGGCTGCCGCTCGCGTGCACCACCGGCGAAACGCGCCGGCAGCTTTCTCGGAGCCCAAGAGTCCCGCAGTTGACTTTGTTGATCCGTAAGTGATAATCAAGCATTTCCTACGCTTTTTGTCTGGCAGCATGAGGCATGGTTGGAACTTCATCTAGACCCCCATTCACTTCAAGATGTTGTGTTCCTCTGTCTGAGACTCTCTACAACAGCTTCTAACCTCGCGACAGATTCATAGGCAATGGTGGTAACTCGCCTGATGGATCAGGCGGCATGATCCCATCCACCGCGCCTCCTTTCGCCATGACGCGCTGGGTCGCCCAAACGCGCCAGAACTACGTCTCCGTCACGCCGTATAATTATACGGACTCCCACATCCATGGATTCCAAGGCACTCATCAACCGGCGATATGGATGGGTGAAAGCGCGCAGGCGATCGTATCTCCGGGCGCAGGCCAAGTGCAGAGCGTGTTCGAACACCGCGGAATGCGGTTCGATCATGCCAACGAGATCGCCTCACCTAGCTACTACTCGGTTTCCCTGGACGCCATCGAAGGTGGAAAGATCCATGCGGAGCAATCTGCTAGTAAGTAGCGCTGCGCTGCAATGTGGAATGCTATGCTCACGCTACAGTTAGCTTCCCGAGCCGGACATCTTAGGTTTACGTTCGAGGACTCTGCAGCGCCCTATGTCCTGGTTGAGGCTACGCGCGCCTTCATCCTTGGCTCCGACAATCCGACCAATGTCACCTATCCCCGCGGCTCCGTAAACATCGACCCAGTGAGGCGCGAGATCACCGGCCACAACCCTGAGCGGCAGGACTTCATCATCGGGCCCAACCCCGCCCCGAGCTTCGCGGGCTACTTCTGCGCGCGCTTCGACACTCCCTTTGACAGTTTCGGTGCGGCACAAAACGGGAGCATCTCTGAAGGCGCGAGGGACGGCGAGGGCGCGCTGCTGTCGGGCTTTGCGCGCTTCGCTCGTGGGACGAGGCGCGTGGACGTGCGCGTCGGCGTGTCGTTCATTTCGATCGAGCAGGCGAGGAGGAATCTGGAGAAGGAGATTCCGGATGGGACGACGCTTGAGGAGACTGCGCGTAAGACGCGCGCGGCTTGGGCGGAAAAGCTGGACCGCGTCAAGATCGAGGGCGCGAGCGAGGAGGATAGCGTCATCTTTTACACGGGTATCTTCCACACCCTTCAGGTGCGCAGAGCGGGCTGAATGCTGGAATTGGGCTTACGTTTTGTGCCCAAGTACCCGTACGAGCAAAGCGAAGACGGTCAGTACTACTCTGGGTATGATGACAAGGTCCACAAAGGCGAATCATACACCGGCTACTCCATCTGGGTGAGTAGGCGGTGCCTGATACTTGGGGTAGCATTTCCTGACATACGCGTAGGATACGTATAGGTCCGAGTGGGCATGGCAAATCCTGCTCGCACCAGAGCGTATCTCGAGTATGGTGCAGAGCATGCTCCAGGACTACGTCGAGGTGCGCTGGCCGTTTCTCGTTCGCTTTGTGTCTTCGCTAACAGACGATCCAGGGAGGTTGGCTCCCCATGTGGAAGAACATAGTCGGTGCGCCTGCCCCGCATTGTCCTTGTATGCGTGCCTCACTGATATTCCGCACCTGAAATCGTAGAAACCAATATCATGGTAGCTCCCTCTTCCCAATGGACTGCTCTAGTTCTGTTCATAGTTGCTTTGCATCATAGGTTGGGACCCATGCGGACTCTCTCATTGCCGAAGCCGTAGCAAAGGGCTTCAAAGATTTTGATCTTGAGACGGCTTGGGCAGCGGTGCATAAGGATGCAACCGTTCCCCCAGAGGACGACTGGAATACCTCGTTCGTATCCTCAGCACTGTGATCGGCATTCGAACAAACTCACACCTATTCCTCCGCAGCTACTATGATCGGCAGCAGGTAAAGGCATTAGGTGTTTGCACAACCCTACGTGATCGCTAACGCCGTCTTCGTCTACCAGAACGTCGGATACGAAGTCAGAGCAGGCCTCTCTTCCGTGTACGCCACCCACGGCTGGGTGGCATCCGACATCCACTCCGAAGCTGGGTCTCGCACGCTCGACTACGCATGTACGTCTCTCCCGCACCGACCCATTCGTACACTCGCCCATCTCATCTCGCGCTCCAGATGACGACTACGCGGTATCTGTACTAGCCTCCGCGCTCGGGAAGGACGCAGAAGCGGCGCACTTCCGGGCCCGCGCCCTCTCCGCGCCGTTCACGATCTTCAACAACGCGACTGGCTTCATGGAGGCGCGCAACGCGAACGGGACGTGGGCGGGCCAGAACGCGGGGTGGACGGAGGGCGATATGTGGGCGTATACATTCGATGTTGTGCATGATGTGGGTGCGTTGGTGGCGAGGCGCGGAGGGCCGGCGGCGTTTGTGGAGTTCTTGGATGAGCATTTCGATGGAGGTGAGTGTGTTTGCAGCGAATGACTGCTTCGCGGATCGAGCATTGACGGCACTACTGTATTTCCCTGCTAGGCCACAACGACCATACGAACGAGGTGCGTCTCTGGAGCGGAGCGCGTGGTACCGTGATATGCTAACAGCCGCCTGTGCGTGCTAGCCCTCGCACCATATTCCGTACCTATACTCCCTCGCTGGGGCAGCTTCAAAGTCCCAGGAGCGGATCCGCCAGATCGCCAAGTCGAACTACAACAGCTCCGTCAACGGCCTCTCCGGGGTACGTCTCTTCATCCACTAGATACAAGATCTCCAACCTTACTGACACGACGGGCACAGAACGAAGACTGTGGGCAGATGAGCGCATGGTACATCTTCAGCGCGCTCGGTTTCTACCCCGTCGACCCCGTCTCGGGACAGTACGTCGTCGGATCGTGCGTACCCTAGCATCCATCCCCCCATGCAAGCTTGAGATGCGAAGCTTACCCTGGACGCAATAGACCCTTCTTCGACAAAGTCACGATCGACCTGCCCAACGCGCCGCAGCCGCTGGTCATCTCCTCCCCCGGTGCACCGAGCAAGCCGTATATCAAGAGCGTCACCGTGAACGGACGGGCTCTAAAGGAGCCTATACTCACGCACGCGGATATCGCTGCCGGGGGACACATCCACTTTGAGATGAGCGCGGAGCCAGAGGCGTGGGCGTCCAGCACGCTCGTGAGTACAGTATCTCTCACTCTCTTCGTGGGGCGATACTGAGTTATTCACGCTGGTGTGTCTTGATAGGTCGGCTCTTCCGGGGACAAGAAGGCTGAGGACGAGAGGTACGCACACGTTGAGCTCTGACGTGGTTCGACTCACGCCGTCGCGGTGATAGCCTCCCGCCGGGCTCGTCGGTGTCGGTTGAATGAGCGTCGATGCTGATGTTATGGCGGCCGTGGAGGTTTCGTCTCCTTCTGGGGCAGGTTGAAAGGCAACTCTGAATGGGGCGACGAGAAGAGAGAACGTGAGAACGTGTGTACGATGTATCTGCGTTAGCGGACGAGTGCGAGGTTCCGATGTACCATAACCGTGTACAATCTGTGCCTTACCAGACTTCAACCGAACTTCATGAATTGTGATTGCCGTGTCTTGACTTGTTCACTCCACACACCACACGACGAAGACGGATCCGACCACGAAGCACGCAAACTGGAATTGGGCGGACGAAATCCACGATCCTCCGATCCTCTACAAGCAACCCACGGACCACAGGACAACGGGATACGAGAACAAGAACGAGAACCGAAATGAGAACGGGCTCAGAAAACGGGGAGAGGACTAGACTACTGCTAATGTTACACACACCCTCTGCGGCGGATGCACGGGGCCGCGGGGCGGGGAGATGGGATGGGTTGACGAGAACAGTGCGAGGTACAGAGTGGGCTACTACAGAGCGAGAGAAGCGACCGTCCGGTGCGAGGGACTGGGAAGATGAGACGAGACGAGACGAGACGATATGAGATCGGGCAAGATGAGAGAAAGCTAGTGTATGGGGAGGACAACACAAGTACAGCGGGATCCGGAGCGGAGCGGTGGGGAATAGATTACTGGCTGCGTGCGCGGGTGTGTGCGGACGTGTGGGCGGGCGTGCGTGCGTGTCGCGATGTGGTGTGTTCCGGGAGTCGAGGAGCAAGATGCGGTAGATGCGAGAAATGCGAGATGTGAGATGCGAGGTGCGAGAGGGAAGTAGGAAGTGTATCCAGGAAAGGTCGGAGTCGTGCGCGTCGTGCGGGGATTCGTACAAGTTCGTCACATCACTGGGGTCGCCTCGGCGGAGGGGCGAGGGAAGACGCATCGTCGTCACGCGTCCTCCTTCTTCAGCCACTCCTCGTCCGTCGCGTTGTTCGCCTCGGCAGCGTCGACCGCCTCGAGCAGCTCCGCGTCCGCATCCGCATCCGCGTCCGCCTCAGCGTCCGCATCGACGTCTGCCTCGCCCTCACCCTCGCCCTCCTCGCCATCTGCGTCCGGGTCCGCCTCAGCGTCGGCGTCGACCTCCTCCCCGTCCGCGTCGACATCCATGAGCTCCGACGACTTTGACTTCCCATCCGACCCGCGTGGGGACGTGCCCGACGCCGCTGCACCTGCAGCACCGACAGCAGAACCAGAGGCATGTGCAGCGCCCGCGCTGCCAGAGCCAGAGCCGGAGTGGGTCTTGGGGGAACGGCTCGCAGACCGGCTGCTCGCACTCCCGCTCGCGCTAGCGCTCCCGTGCCCGTTCATGCTCGCAATCGAGTGCTTGTGCGCGTGTCCGTGCCCATGGCCGTGCGGAAGCCGCTCGCGGCTCGTTGCGCGTGAACCGTCGTACGTGTGTGCGTCGTCGTGCTCTTGCGTACCCGAGCCGGAGCCGGGGAGCGTGGCGATGTACGGCGGCGTGGGCGGGGAGCGCTGGGCGGGGCGGCTCCCGCTCGAGTACTGCGAGTGCTGCGGGGACGCGTCGTGGTCCCTATCGCGCTCGTACTCGCGGTCGCGCTCGTGGCGGATGTACGACCCGCGGGGCGAGGAGTTGCTCGAGGAGATGATGTGTGTCGCGGTGGGCGCCAGGCCGCGGGTCTGTACCTGGGAGGAGGAGTGGTGGACGTGTAGGGTGTCGCTTCGGTGCAGGCTCCCGCTCGAACGGCCGTTCATCGGTGCGGAGCTGGGCGCAGGCTGCGGCGCGCCGGACGGGTGGATCGCCGCGGGCGGGTGGAGGATCTGGAGGTTGTGGCCGTCGAGCGTCCCGCGCCTCTCGACGCGCTTCATTTTCTTGCGGCAGCTGGGGTGAGAGGCGGCGTCGGTGAGCGGACAAAAATCATTTAGCGGTTCAATCGTGTGCACGTACCGGTCGCACACCGTGCCAGGGCCCTCAGGCCCCGGCCCCCACTTCTCGACGCACTTCCCCTCCTTGTAGCGGCCGACTTGGCCGCAGTGCCGGCACAGGCGCTGGCCGTGCTCGTTCACCGCCGGGAAAGTCGTACCGCCCATCGAGGACGGGCCAGAGATGACACTGCCTGTTGGGCCTGCGCCAGAAGTAATCAGCACGGAGATTTTGACACAGCAAAACGTAACCGCAACCGCGGCCGGCGCCAAGATGCTCACCGATGGTCATCATGCTCCCGTTGGCGCTCAGTGATGAGCCCGACGCGGACAGCTTGCTCTTCTTGACTGGCGCGCCCGTCACGGGCGGCGCAAAGATGTGCGTCTGGTAGGTTGCGACTTGGCCGGGCACCGCAAGGGGCCCGGGCTGTGCGGCGCCGCCGTGCGCGTGTGGGGACGGGTGCATCTGTACTGACGAGTGCGCGCGTGACCGGCCTGGCTGTGATTGTGATGGCACGGTCAAGTAGTTCTCGCGCCCGGGCGACGGCGAGCGGTGGCGCGAGGACGGGTGGAGGTGGGTGGGGTGCAGCGCGCGTGGCTGAGGGTGCCCGTCCGGGCCCGGTCGGTCCTCGGCTGGCGTCGTGGTCGCCTCGATGAGCATTTCGTCGAGGCTGATCGAGCTCCCGCGCGAGCGCGAGCGGCTCCCGGAGGAGTGGTCACGATCCCGCGAGGTTGAGCGGCCGCGGCGGCGTCGGGGCTGCTCGATGTACCCGCCGGGGGCATATCGTGCGGCGTCGTCGCGTTCTGAGCGGCGGTGCGAGGGATAAGGGTGGTAGTGGAGGGCAGGGAGCGTGTTCGTGTGGTGGATGGTCAGTGGGGGAGAGTGATCTACAGCGTGTCCATTCGTGAGATATGCCGGAGAGTTCGACGGCTATAGGTAGACAATTAGTACATTTTCTGCGACATCATCAAACGGACATGCAGCAGGAGGAAGCACACGGTTCAACGTGCGATACTCCAATCACCGCCACAACGCTTAGACTGCGCCCAACGGTAGTTTCGCACCTACACTGCATCGGGCGGGTAACAAATCACAGTAGTGATTGAACGGGAACATCCCTGCAGGGCAACAAAACGATGTAATTGCGCCGCCGAGCGCGGATCGTAGAGAGATGCACCGGTAATCCGTAGGCAATCAAGAGGGCCCGCAACTCACAACCGCAGTGCTGGTGCATCTCACGGCGTGAACATAGCAGCGAGCTGCGGAAACCCCTTCGGGGCGAAATCGACGGTGTTCGACCGCTGTGTGCGGTAGCGGTGGCGGCGGACGGCCACGCCGCTGTGCGAGGTCAAGAGGGAGGACTCACCGAGTGACTGTAGCGGTGTTCGCGACCGTGGTCAGACTCACGGTCGGGACGCGGCCGCTTTGCAGGTGGCGGAGCGCCGGGCCCCGAGAGGACGCCGTTGTAAGCGGCGTCCATGCTATCTGCGCGTGGTCGGACGCGAGAGGTGCTCGCGCTGGGAGGTGGCGGTAGCGCGACGGAGGAGAACGGCTGGGACGGGCCGGGGACGCGTGCGCGGAGGGAGGAGAGGGAACGGGAGGAGGGCAGAGGTGGGAGCTGTATGTGCTGCTGCAGCGCGGTGGGGAGGTACACTGCGGACTGGGTGGGGAGGGAGGCGAGGGGGACGAGGCTGCCGCCCTTCTCGGCGATGAGCGCGGAGAACTGGTTGCGGGCGTCGGCGGTGCGAAGCTCCATGGTGGTGAGGAACTGCTCGACCTCGGACCAGGCCTCTTGGAGGGCGCGGAGACGAGCGAGAGCCTCATCACGGGCGCGCTCTGCGGCGTCCGCGCGGGACTCGGATTCGATGATGGCCTTCTGCGCGGCCTCTGGGATAGATGACGACTTAGACGGCGAGCCTTGTGATGACGGCGACGCGTTGGGGGAGGCCTGGATGGACTTGAAGGCGTTGAGGAGGCGTTCAGCCTTGTTGGCGCGTGCGCGTTCGCGTTCGAGCTCGACCTTGAGGGATTCTGTCTCCTGGAGACTCTTTGTGAGAAGTGCGGCGAGTTGCGCGGGGGAGCTGGACGCGGGCGGGGAGCCGTTAGCTGGGGGCGCGCACTCGTCCCTGTGCGCGGGGACGGTGGCGGGCGGGGGAGGCTGCGGGGAGGGGGACATGTTGTGGTGGTGCGGGGGGAGGGCGGAATGGCGGCGGGGGGCGAGCTCGTCGCGCACGACGGCAGGGGTGGAGAGGAGAGAGCAGGGGGGGAAACGGGGGCAAGGGCGGGGGCGGGGCGGGGCGATGGCCATGGACGACGAGGACGGGGCGAGTTGATATCCCCTCATCACCCCTTCCCCTTTCGGCCGGTTTTCATTTTCATCCTCCCACCCCTTCCCTTTTCCGGCCGTCCCCTCCTCGCCCCTTCCGCCCGCGCCCCCACGCCCCCGGTCACCCCTCCCCGCCCGCCGCGTCTCCCGCCTTCTCCGCCCTCCTCCTCCAACTCGCCCACCGCAGCGATCGCCGTAGGATCTCGCCTCGTCCACACACACACCTGCTTTCCATCTTTCACGGCAGCTCATCTCGCCCTTCCATCGACACCATCATCCCCCCCCCTTTAGCTCTCCTCAGAGAGTCCGCGCACGCCGACCGGCGGAATCACGCTCGACCACCTCCGCTCCGGCGCGCCCACACGCGCGACGTCCTCTCCGATCTGGGCGTAGCTCGGGAGGGCCGCACCGCCAGCTGCAGCGCTTCCCGCACACGAGGTGACGGCAAGGATCCTCTTTTCTCAGCCAGAAGTCGAAGCCCTCCTCCTGCGCTCTCCCAATCAACACAGGCGCCCGTGTACTCCCTGTCCTCGCCCCCAGCCGCTCTCCCTCTCGCGCCACCAGCTCGCGCAGGCCGGGTTTGGTCCTCTCTTTCCCCCTCCGCTCGCGATCCTCCTTCTCCAGAATTCGACTCGCCCGTCTGATCCATGCGGCCCCGGCTCCTCTCCCCTCCCTCCCCCGCTTCCCTCGCACGCTCATCTCCAGCTTCCCTCCACCTTGCCGCCCCCGAGCACTACTCCGGTCCCGGGCCTCCACTCCCGCCCGTCCGCCGCCCATCTGCCCTCCTCGACGCTCGCCCTCCCTCTGCCGCGCCCTACGTCACCTGAGCCCCCTCTGGCCAGCTTCTTCCACCGCCCCCTGCCCATTCGCGGACGCCTGTCTGTGTGCTCGAGGCAATCCGGCTTCCAACTCTGTTCTCTCCATTCAGTCCCCCTCCCGGTCTTTCGCTGCCACCCGCTGTCTGACCAGCTCTTGCCCTCCTGCCCCGCCCGGCCCTCTCGAGCTCTCCTAGTCTCTTTCTGTCCTCCGTCGGTCCTCCGCACCTCGCCCGTACCTTTGGGTCCGTCCTGCGTCCTGCCTCATGGCCTGCTTGTCCACCCGCGTCGCCTTCTCTCCCTCTCGTTGCTCTCCCGCAGTCGTCACCCCGTCCGTCTCTCCGTCCGTCTGCCTGCCTGCCTGTGCGTGTTCGTCGCTCGGCCTGTCCAACTCTGCCGCCGCACTATCCTTGCCCTCCGCTCTCGTTTTTTCTCTCTCAGTGCGCCCGATCCGCCCTTCGTCCGTTCGCGCGCTCGTCCGAGGCGTAGTAGCTCCCAGCGCGTGCCTCGTGGCCGCAACCGCACCCCGCGGGCTTCTTTCAGACGCCGGGCGTCGTTGGTCCGTCCAAAGTCCCGCCGCGTGCTCGATATGGGTCGCGCGTTCTCGCCCGTCAGGCACCCACTCCCTGCTGCCCTGGAGCGCGGGGCCCATTGACGATCACACCGCGCGCCGCGTTCGCACGCGTCCTCCGTCGGAGCTGGCACGGCTTCTCACTCAGATGACCTATAACGAGCCTCCCTCCGCCCCGGCGCGGGCGCTCAGCGCTCAGCGCTCCTTCGCCCGACTGCGCGCTGCCGGCGTGGGCTGCCGGCCAATGCCAGTCCCGTCTGCGCACCTGCCTGCCCGCCTGTCTGTCTCCTCTGCCTGCCGCTTGCCTGCCTCCGCCCGTCTTGCATCATCATCATATGTAGCAGCAGCTAGGGCGCGGGCCTTTGTCGGCACTTCCCACAGGACACGTCCGGGGCATGGGGCTTCCCCTCGGGCGTGCTACACGCTTGGCACCTTCGCGCGCGCGACAGGGCGCCGCGGCCGCCTGCCTCGCGGCATCCGCGCGTCGAGTCCGCAGCCGCTTCTTCTCAGCGGAGGGAAACCGCGCTGGGCTGGCGCCCCCGTGCGCCTCCCTCTCCGCTCGACGCCACAGCGCGAGACTGCGCTAGGGCCGCGCCGAAGCGGCCCGGGAACCTGCGCGCGGGCGCTTTTCGCCGGGGGATGGCCGAAACGGGCAAAAAGGCGGGGTGCGGCGGGGTGGCTGGGGTCCTGAGCGGGGCGCCGGACGCCCCCTTTCTATTTCCGTGGATGTGCGCGGGCGCGCCGCTGCTGGCTCGTGCTCGGCGTCGCGGTGTCGCGGTGTCGGACGATGACACATGGGCGCACGGCCGCGCCCGGGGCGCACCCACGCCTCACGCGGACGCGGACTGCTCTGCCAGACGTCGCGGCCTCAACCGATCTCCCGGCGGGGCGCCCGTCGCCGCCTCCCACGCCGCCCGCCCACGTGTCTTCGAACGGAAACTCTGCGCCGCGCCCGCCTGCGCTGCTGCACGAGGACAGCGCTTCTTCCTCTTCGGGTCGACGCCGACGTCGGCCTCGGTCGCCACGACGGCGGCGATGGCAGCAGCTCGCCTTGTGCTCTGGCCGCGGGACGCGTCTGGTGGCGGCGATCGGCGGGAGGGCGCCTAGAACGGGTGGTGCAGCTCGCGACCGGGACGCGGGCACCCGGCGCCCCGCCGTCCGAGGTCACGCCGCCCGCCCGGGTACCGGTGCGCTCCAACCTCGCAGCGGTGGCGCACGGCGGGCGAGAAACATGCACAACTGGGGCTGCAGCGACGCGTCGTTCTGGTCAGGCGACCCGTGTTTCTCGCGCCTGTACCGTTTCCCCGACTCGACCGACGGCCGCCCCGGCCTCCACCACCGCCGCGAGCCACCACCACACGCCCGCGGACCGCGCTCAACGGTGCGCCGCTCAGCCTCTGCGCGCCCGCGCGACGGCGAGCAGTCGCCGCGGCGCAGAGACATGCGCGCGGCGGCCCAGCGCGGGCCGCAGGTCTGGGCCGTGCGTGTGGCGACGGCGCACACGCTGGGCGGGCGACGCGGTGATGTCAGACATGCCGTCCTCGATGATCCATCGCGCTCTCCCCGGGGGTCGACTCGAGGCGCCGCGCGTCGCCGTGCAACTTCAAGTCCGCGACGCGTCTCCGTCCGCACAGGTCGAAGATCGCCTGGGCGCCCGTGCGAGTTTGGGCGACTGTCCGCCCGATCCCGGAGCGGCGGACGTGCGTCGCTGCGGTGGATGGGAGGAGTGCCGGACAAGGATAAGGACAGGACGAGGCATGCGGCCGCTGTGCCCGCGCATCACAACGCGGCGCCGGCGAGGCACCGCAGCCATATGCCCCGCCAGCGTCCGAGCGTTCGCGACCCGTGCGGCGCGCCATCCCATACCTCCGCCGCCGCCTGTCCATGATCGCGGGCGCGCGCGGGGCTGTTCAGGGTGAGAGGCCCATATTCGACTGGTATGACGCGATGCTGTCCTCGACCTGTCCTCCGGGCGCAACGGCGGTTAGCGCTACCCCAGCTGCTCGCCGCAGGCGTTCGCGATCGCGCGCGCGGCGCTGCGATGGACACCCGCCGTGCTGTCAGACAGGCAGGCCCACGTCGTCGGTGCGCGACCGAACGGGCGCGGACCAGGAGCGAGCCACGATGCCGCAGCGCGAAGGAGGCTGAGCCGGCGCGCACCGTACGGATGCGTGCCTGACGTGGGGACGGGGCGAGCTTGGGGCTTCTGGGGCGCGCGGCGCGCCCCGCCTGTCGAGGAACGCTTGGTCAATCCCAACTCAAATCGCCTTCCCATCCAGGAAGCCGTCTCTGCCAATCATCGCACCCCGCCGCCGCTCGAGCCCCGCGCGCGCCCACGGCTCGGGCGGGAGACGTCGACGCGTCGCGCTTCCCGCTCTTGCTCGGCCGGCGCACGCGGCGGCTTCCCATGCCACCCCCCATCCCGCTTCGACAATCTATCTGATTCCGGCCAGGGCCCGTCCGTCGCGCCCCTCCCGCCTGCCCCCCGCGGCGAGCCCAAGGAGGACGCAGCTCCCGGAGTTGCACACCCGTCCATCAGGTGCCTTACCCTTGCACAAGCGGGAGTAGAGGACAAGTCCTTCCTTCTCAGCGCCAATCTGTGCCCATCCGCCCACCGCCCACCGCCACGCCGACTCCGGGAGCCAGCTCGCCTGAACCTCGGGAGTGCCGCGAGCCGGTGGCTCACAAGCGCAGTTCGAGCACAGAGCCAGATGGACGTTGGTGGATGTGAGTGATCAGGGCAGAGCAGGGCCGACGGGGAGGAGCACCGCCCACGCGCGTGCGTGGATGGTTGCCCCGAACATCATCGCGGGTAGTTCGCTTAACGCACCCTCTCTCCTTCCCTTGGCGCCCACACTCGATGCGGGTACGGGTTCGGACGCTTCGACTGTCTCGTGTGCTTGTGCCTTGACGTCTCTCTCGGTGACCACTCACTCTCCTCAGCTCAGCCCAGGCCTGCGCTCGATCCGGCCACCGCACCAAGTTCCCGCCCTTTACTCGTCGACGGCGCGCTCGGTCGGCCGCAGCCTCGAGGCGTACGACGGGCGCGTGCTTCTTGGTCTTCTCTCGGTCTTCTCTGGCTCAGTGCCTTGCCGCCCTCCGGCCGCCCCGGAAGCACTGGGGCAGTCCTGTGGTCTGCCTGCCGCCGCTGCCCTGCGGTCTTCGCCGCCTCGCGGTGTGCGCATCAGCCCTCTTCGTCCACGCACGCGTGCCCGGGCGAAGCTTCGTCGCTATTGCCCCCGGGCGTCCGGGCGTGCGGGCGTACGTGTGTGTGTGCGTAGCTCTACACCCGCGGCGCTGACGCGTTCGCCCCTTTCCTGCGCACATGCGGTGCAATGCATGCGTTTCTCCCGCCGCTCTCGCTCTCTGCCTCGCGTCTGCGCCGTGCTCGGGTCGGTGGTCTGCTGGGCCCTGGGGACACACGTTTGATACCTGGCTATGTATATCTGGCTTCCTCTGGAGGATCGTCTGTCGGCGTGCGCTGCCTTGCTTTCTCTGGACTGCGTGGTCTCTTGGTCGCTGTGGCTTTCGGCTCTCATCGCTATACGGGGTAGGGTGCTCCGTCGAGCCGGTACATGTAGGTAGGCACCCTTGGGCCCGCTAGCGCCGCAATAGAGGGCAGTAGCAGCCGCCTTGTGTGCCTGACATCACGGCATTTCCGCATAGACCACGACCGCCGCGTTCCGTTCTGCAAGGAGTGCATTCCGCCGGAGGCGGTCGACCCTGCGCTGTGATGTGCGGCGGCGCCGAAGCTGTGTAGGAAGGTCAGTAAGTACAGAACCTCGACTGACGTCCCATCGCCCGCCGCCCGCCGCCTTCCGTCCGGAGTGTACTTTGAGTGCGGTGTAAGTGATGGAATGGGATTCGCCCGCAAGGGCCCCGGTGATGCGGAGGATGACAGCGGTGCTGCCGGTATTCTCGCCCCTCCACCACCACGCCGCTCCCGTTCGCATCTGGGGAGCTGTGTGGGTGGGTGCGGCCGCGCCTGAGCTTACGGTCATGAAGCTGGATTTGGCGCAGCTGCGCGGACGGAACCGCTGGCGCTGTGTGGTAGGCCCTGCATGACAAGTGTTGGCGCTGGCGCTGACGTAGCCGGAGGCGTGTCGTCCACTTGCGCGCGGTTGTCGTTCGGTGCGTCCACAAACTTTGTGTTCGTCGTCAAGACCCCGGAGTCCTAATACTTGCTGCGACTACGACATGTATAGCACGCATACTACTGCGCTGTACCCTTGAACGCTACCTCGTCGTCCTCTCCTATATGCCGTTTTTGTATCGGCTTTTGATGGTCCTCCGGTACAGCGTGTCATTACTTGCGGCCGTCATGGATTTACAGTGCTGTTACATTGAACGGCGCCAGCCTTACATTGCACAAATTGTCTCCTGGCATCCAACGTGGTACGCAACCCGCCCTCCCACTCCCAGGTCCCGTCGCGTCACGCTGACCGCCGCGGCGGCGGTCATGCGCCCCGCCGCCGCACTGTACCTGGCGAACGCTTCTAGCCCGCGGAGACGGCACCTGCAACGTGGTGGACGCGTTGTCCGCCCGCCAGTCGCCGCCCCGGCCTCTCGCGTCCCCCCCTGTCCCATGCAGGGGACGGGATCGATATCACGCGACCGTCTCGGCGAGCACCCACGGTCAGCGGCGTCCCGTCGCGCTCCGTGACGCGCCGTCGTCGCGCTGTGCCACCCCGCGTCGGCATGTCCCTCGCCATGCACTAGCCGCAATTCATCCCGACATCGGGTCGCGATAGATGAATCCAAGCAGGAGTGGTCGGCCGGCTGCGCGCCGCCGAGGTCAAGGTCGAGCCCAAGCCTGAGCGCAGAGGAGGAGGTCCCACGCCGCAGCGCCGAGGGCGCGTGCGTACCCTGCAACACGCCTTGCAATGGTACTGGGTGTATCGCTCCCTGAGTTCGCACCCTCTGGATGTACCCCGCCCTTGGTGGTGCGTGCGCTCGGCCGCTCTTCATGCCCGCCGCGCGGCCGCGGCCCACCGCCTGCGCACGGGCTCTGTGGTCCTGCGGACGTGCCGTGCGTATCTGCATGTGCGTGTACGTATGCGCAGGGTTACGTCGTTCGGTGCGGGCCTCGTGCGGCCCGCAGCGATTGGCTCTCGCGGTTGGCTGTCTTTGCTGTCGACTGTCGACTGTCTCTTACCTGGGATTGGCGCTCCACGTACTCTGTGACGTCCTCCGCGGCTTTACGACTTGGCTTTGGGATATCTGCGACATGCCCGCTGTCCACCACGTCTATTTTGTCCGGAGTCCGCCTCCTTGCAGATAGCTTCTCGGGTTTTGGGTATCTGGCAATCGAATCTCGATCTATGACTTGGGTTCCCGGGCCCGCCGCAGCCGCGAGCTGGGAAGCCGACAAGCACACGGGTTTCCACTGGATACACAACGCGGCACACACACTCGTAACTGGCTTCATCTCGTCCTGGATCTCGCTTTTGGCCTGCTGGACCCCTTGCACTGCGGATCTCCCGCTTTTGTCTTCTCGGGCGTGTGTGGGCTCGGAGCGGGACGCGCAGGTCCACCGTGTATGTGGTCGCGAAGCGTTTGCAGCTGCAGCGGATGGACCGTGTACGCCTCGAGGCGGCCCCCTCTGCCTACTGCAGTACCCGCCTTTGCAGGGCTCGGCGGGCGGCTCCAGCCTCTGGGCGGCGGGCGTGCGTACGCGTGTGCGGGTACTGGACGCTCGTAAGTAGGCGTCCGCAAACACGTACACGTACTCGCGCTGCCCCGCATCGAACCGCATTGCACCGCACCTCGCCCGTTCCCCACCCCCGCTGGTGTCCTCGTATCTCAGATGCCTTCTGGGATCTCTCATCTGGCCCAGTTCGGAGTCGGAAATGGCCTTATCGGTAGCAGCGGTGCGCCTCGAGGACGCCGTCAAGTGCGGGTTCGTGCTTCGCGCGCCGGCGCGCGGCGTGCCCTCCGCATGCATCTCGGAAGCGGCGAGCTCTGGACGGAGGTCATCTGGCCCGCCGCGGGTGCGCGACGTACGGGTGCTGCAGGTTATCCATCGATCGATCTGTATGCGAATCCGACTATCTCGCTGCAGGCTGCGGCTGCTGCCGCAGGGCGCGGCGTCTGTCTGCTGCTGGGCCTTCCTGGTGTTTCTATCTCGCGTTGGACCGCTTGGGGTTCTTTCTATCTGCTTCGAGCGCTGTGGAAGCGCGCCGTTGGACGTCGGGTCTTTGACGCTCGGGTGCGGAGGCTCCGAAGCGAATGCCCTTGTATTCGCGCTTCCGGTACCATCCTCATTCGGACAAGCCTTTCAAGCCCGTTCCAAGGACGCGTCTAGCCGCCTTTCCTGGAGCCGTTGTTGATGAGCCGTGCATTGCCGTGTAGATGCACCAGCAGAGTGTTTGTAACCTCGGCAGAGTCGTCCCTCCGGGATCACGCATCTCCACGGTAAGAACGCCACTGCGGCTTCTCCAAGCTCTCCAGCGCCCTCTTCGTACAGCCGCTCTGGCAAAGCTCCTGCAATGTCGGTCCACCCGCAGTCCCAGCTCTGACCGATTCCCGATAGCCTGTGGACACCTCACTCTCGAGCCGCAACAGCTGCTATTTGTGTGCGTCTTGTGTATGGTTCTGTCTCGCTGCGGCTGTCATTGAGCACCGCCGCCAGACTTACAATGGTACGACTGGTCAAACATAGCCGGAACTCCATGCACGGCGGCGGCGCTTTGGTCTCTTTCTAGGGTCATTGCCTACGCGCAGACAGGTGTTTGGGCGGTGATATAACGGCGGCTGGATATCTGACCTCCTGTCTGTTTCGCCGCTGAATGTGGCAGCGCAAGGACACGTGAGTAGCAACGGGAGCTGTTAAGTTGTGCCATAGGCCGCCCCGCGGCGTAGTGGTACGACGGTTTGTACAAGGAGAAAAACACCGGAGAAGTCGTTTGGAGGCGCGCAGAGGTGATCGTCGGCCGTCGCGGGGAAGGCGCTACCTCCGCACGTCGGTGGGCGCGCCGTTGAAGGCGTCTTTGTACGCCGTCGGTTACCGGTGCGCAGGGAAGCAGAACTCCGCTCGTCCCGTGGATGACTTTGTGGGTTTGTAGACGGCTGGGGGCGGCTGAGAATACTAGAGGTGCGTAGCGCGTTCCCGATGTAAGTGAGAGCCGCATTCTTTGACAACAGGATGAATCAATGACAGAGGTGTGGTTGTCGACGAATGCAGAACTTGATGTTTTGGGCATTTGGCAATGTGCTTCATCGGTTCCAATCGCAGCTTTTTGCCGTCAATGATGGTACATATCCGACGACGAAGATATCTGGAATCTGAACGTGGTACACGGCTTGGGGCGTACGTGTTGGAGGGGTACACTCGTATCCGGTGCGGGATGCGCTTGATAGGACAGGCACGAACAATGACAGCAGGGGGTCGGAAGCCATAGTCCAATCGATGCTCCTCGAGAAGCGTTCATCTATCACAGGACTCAGGACACTTCTAGCCAGGTCTAGGGTGGTAGTCGGCATGTGCAGAAGATGATGCAGAGTACAACAGGTACCCGAGTCGTGACGTTGTCTGAGGAGCTCGAAACAATAGAAGGACATGGGCGCTGTTCTGTGAGAAGTGCACTGGTGCAGAATGCGCAGCCCAAGTCCGCGTATCGGATGCATCGCTCTGATCGAGTACCCACGTACGCCCACAAACGCACGGACCACTCGACGACCCCGGTCGGGCCTTACCGGATGGGTACTTGACGGCCTGTCAGCTTCCAACTCCGCCTGCATCTCAACGCACGAGCATGTCCTCTTCTGCCTGTGAGGATGTACCCCAGTAAGCCCCAGCTGGTTTGATGCTCTGGGTGAACAACATACTCGAGTGCTGACTGACTTGGATGACGCGCGGCGCATCAAGGGCGCTATTCGGAGTAGGTTGAGTGCATCGCATTGTGCTTGGAGTCATGCATTGCGATTTGTATGACAGTGGGAGACCACAGACTCACTCGCAAGTTATTCAGGAGCGAAGCTATCGTCGAAGACTTTCTGCGTGCACCCACCAACGAAAGGAGCAAAACCAGAACGATTCGACGTACCGAGTTCTAAACCTCGCGTTACTGGGCTGCCAGGATTTGCTAGCACATTCCCGCGAACTTCAGACTGATTCCAGCCCGCATTTGTACGGACATGGCCAACTGCCACTTCTCCCTTTACTGAGCAATATCCGGGGCGACATTGAACAACCCATGGTGCGACTTCGACGTTGTGGAGGGCCTGGCACCTGAAACCTTTTCGCTCGCGCCCTTGATAGGGCGGACACGGCTTGTACCAGGGCCTCGTAACGCAGCGCATCATTCTCACACGGAATGAGCGCGGTGGGATGTTCGCAGTTGCTCGAAGCTTCAACTACTGTACGGTTCATGGACAGGCAGATTCACCGGGTACTTCTTATTACAGCTTCGTTTCTACTGGGTGCATCCTTAGAGCGGCCTAGGTGCGCACATATACCGGAGGTAGTTCACTCACGCACCGTCGGGATCGCACAAGCAGCGGAGGCTTTTCTCCCACACTCACGCATCCTGCGAGCCGCCTGAAAATATCTCATATCGATTCCCATGCTCATCGTTCACCGTAAATGACTAAATCCCTCCTTTGGAGGACTGAAGAACATAAATATCACAGTCACTTTGCATCGAGAGAGACTCGAGAGCTAAAGGAAGGGTGAGAACACGTCCGGCGAACTCAGGAGGGCTCGCTGTTCCCTGTTAATGTGTCGAACGTTGCCTGCTATGATTCCGGGCCCCACTGCTACTCACGCCAGTTGCGTTAGGGGAAGGTGAGAGAAGTAAACTCAAAGTGCGCACGGATACAGATGGCGAGCAATATAACGACCGTGCGCAGCTCGTGCACCGGCGACGACGCCCCCGTCCACTGCGCGAAACGGTCTGCAACGTCCGAGATGCCAGGTGAACCAGCCCCGTCTACCCCGCCGCGCTTCCGCGTCGCTATCGTGTACGTACCTCACCTTCGCAGTCCCCGTCGGCGCATGTAACCATAGCCTCTCCCGCACACACAGCGGTGGTGGGATAGCCGGTCTGACGCTCGCGGTCGCCCTCGGGCACTTCCAGAAGCAGCTCCCGCCAGACAGCGCGCCGCTCGAAGTGCATATTTATGAGTCCGGGCCCGAGATCACCACTGTGGGCGCGGGGATCTCGGTTTGGCCGCGGACGTGGGCGGTCATGCGCGCGCTCGGGCTGTATGAGGACCTCGCGCGGGCGTCGGTGCAACCTCTTGAAAATGGAGATTCCAAGTCGGGGACAGTGGAGGCGGAGAGATCGGGTACAAAGGGCGACTTGAGTGAGTAACTCCGCTCGGGCTTGGGAATATATGCTCCAACGGGTCCTGACGCTCAAGGCGCGCTCTCAAACAGAGCCTGCGTTTGTGTTCCGGAAGTCGGACCAGCCACAAGAGGGGTACGAGTTCGGTCGGGTGATGGTGCCAAGTGCGTCGCGTCCCTCTCTCCGAGCCAACCCAAGAAGCCTCCTGACGAAGTGACCTCCATTCCGTCTCCCGCGGCGGCGGTGCAGACGGCTCCACGACGATGCATCGCGCTGACATGGTCGACGTGCTCGTCGCGCACCTCCCGTCTTCATGCACGGTCCACACGTCGAAGCGTCTCCTATCGTACACCGAGGACCGAACGCAAGCGCCGAAGTCGGACGCTGGTGACCACACCCAGTATACGCTGCATTTTGCAGACGGGACGAGCGCGCGTGCGGACGTGCTGATCGGTGGCGATGGGATCAAGTCCGCGGTGAGAAGGACAATGTACGACCTCGCGCACGCAAGGGAGTGTGCGCCGAATTCACCTGGGGTGTCACGAGAGGAGTGCGTGCGGTGTGGGCGGGCGACGCCTCAATGGACGGGCACGGTTGGGTACCGCTACCTCATCCCTTCGGAGAAGATGCGTGCGGTGAATCCGGAGCATCACGCTCTGAAGGTCACGTCGCCGATGAGTGTGAGTGAGCCGCAATGCATTGATACGTGGCTGCTGCTTACGTTCCGCGCGGTCGTTGTTAGTATTCGGGAAGGGAGAAGGTGGGCGCTCTACCAAGAAATATTGTCATCAGTGGCCCTCATGCTTGGGTGCAACTAGCATATTATCACGTACCCCATATCTCATGGAAAGTACTTGAACTGGATCGGCTTCGTCACTATTCCCGGCGGGGAGGGAACAACGTACCCACACAAGTGGGTGCTGGATGTGCCGCAGGCGGAAGTCGCGGCGCACTACGCCGGATGGGAGCCCGAGGTAGGGGAGATGCTGGAGGTGCGCAAACCCGAAGAATGAGCTTCGTGTAGGTTACTGAAAGGCATGCGGAAAGTTGGTGGAGAAGCCGACGGTGTGGGCGATCCACGTCATGGAGAACCTCCCGTTTTCGGTGTCAGGAAGCGTAGCATTGATGGGCGACGCCGTACACGCCATGACGACGCACTTCGGTGCAGGAGGCGGGCAAGCAATCGAGGTACGTGCAGTCTGGCAGGGCTGGAAGTCAGTTGCACTCATTTGCAACCGCAGGATGCGTACATACTCGGACGACTGCTCGCCGACGGTCGGACGACGTTGAAGCGGGTTCCGGACGTGTTGAAAATCTACGAGGCTGTCCGGCTTCCGTTCGCGCGCGAGGTAGTGTCCAATGCGCGCAAGGCGGGGCTGATGTACGAGTTTCATTGGCCAGGCCTGTACGATGGGACGCTGCCTGGAGGTATCGAGGGCGAGAGAAGGAACGCATGGGAGAGAAAGCGGCTGACGGAGCTCGGGGAGGCGATTCAGGAGATTTGGCAGTGGCAGTGGAAGGAGCGGGTTGAGGATCAGTGGGAGGATGTCGACCGGCGGTACGAGGAGCTTGTGCGGGAAGACTCGGAGACGCTCTCTGCCGGCAGCAAGGCAAGAAGAAGAGCAGGGGAGGCGAGGGGACGTTGGGGAGGCAAGTGCGAGATCATGTAGGAGGCTGAAGTCTGGTACCCGGGGCAGTTGATATGCTCCTGAACCGACCGAGGGCCAAGATTGTAAACTTGTGGAGCGAGCCAGTGCCTGTATGTTTGCAATGGGCATGACTGTAGGTCATCCTGCCTTCTTGAGATCAATTCCTTGTTGGAGGTGTTTGAGGCGGCCCACGGAATCCTGCATCCGTAGAAGTTCAACGTCTGTCCCCGTGGAATGTCCACCCATGACTACTCTGACTGTAAATTGATTCCGCCTGTCCAGGTCCACTCGTGTGCGAGCTCAGCGACGAGTTAGTATCACCATGGGTACTCGGGAGTATACCTCCAGCCGTGGTAGCACCTTGGACGGATTCGTGAATGCCTTGATTAGAGGGAAAGTGGGTGCCGATACGCATTTGGACACTTGCTCGCCAGCAGTGGTTGTAGTTGCCGACTATACGCCGCAGAGAGGCATGTACGCGCGGCGGACATTAGACGCGATGCATCGCAAGCAGCGGCGCTTCTACAAGGCCAATGGCACAGGTACGGCCTGGGACGTGTACGTATAGAAGAGAAGGAGCAAGTACGAGACTAAGCTTATCACAACGTTCGGACCGGGAGGACGTCGTGCACCTTGTTGGTTTAAGATAATCCAGCAGCTGCTGCAGATTCGGGCTTGTAATCCATAAAAAATCCATACACTGGACATGCCGCGCATGTTTACCTTGCCATAAGTGCTGGGCATATACATATGTATATGATGATCTGTCGATGCCAGAGGGGGCGTGCCGGCGGGATCATCCCCGCATTACGTCATGGTATACATCGCCGAGCTCGGTGGCGGCAGCGCACGGCGCACGCCCACGCAGCACACGTTCGTCTTCGGCGAGCAGAACATAACGGGCGGGGAGAGGACGACAGAGAGGGCGAGTGCAGGGTAAATGACGAAAGCTGGGCTTACAATTGGTGAAGGGCGATGATAAGCCGGGGGTTGCCATAACGGGCGAATGTAGTCTGGTGGCTGATGACTCCGCCTCTCCCTCCCCGAGACCGTCTCTCCCTCTCTCGCACTGACCACGACCACGACGACCCCAGCGCGATATCTGTCTCCGTCTATCCTATTCGTCTTCTCCTCGGCCTTGCATTCACTTGCACGGCCGTCCCCCTCGCTCGTCTTGCTCCCCAGTCTCTCTCTCTCCTACACCTAGTATCGATATCACTTGTTTAATGCCCCCACGCAACAAGCGCAATGTCCCCTCTCGCCGTCAGCGCCCTCCTCAGCCCGATTTCTCTCATCCAGAGCCCCAGGATCTTCTCTCTTTTGACACAGAGCCAGAAGCCCAGTTCCCCTCCGTCTTTGAGCTAGAGGCCCCTCCCTCCGACCCCGAGCTCGGCCGTCAGTCCACCCTCATCCGCGATAATAGGCACCCCCATGCCTCCCTCGCGGATCCTCAAGACTATGCCCACGACATGTACGGCCCACCCACAAGCGGCTCCGACATTGACGGCGACGGCCCCATCTCCATCTCTACCTCTCCCCCCGACCCGTCCCCTCTGCGGAGGTACTCCATTGTTCACGACGCCGTCCCTTCCCCCGCCTCTGCACGCTCCGGCCTGAGCAAGCTCGCTGTCACAGAGGACACCACGTCGGACGACTCGTCCCTCAGTCGCAGCGTCGGCCATACGCGCTCTCCCGTCCTTGCTCGGTATGTCCCATTCCCTTCCTTATCTCTCATTGCCTTCTGCCCCCTCCCAATGCCCGTGGGCCTCTATGTCTTCATATCTTCCCTTCCTGGGTAACAATCTCTTCGCACCATCGACATGGAGAATTGTGCCTAGGATGCACGAGGCATATTGGCCCTGGCAGCTACAGTGGTTTTCCGGACCGTGTCTTGTTGCTCTGTCGCCTCAGACATCTTTGCCGTGTCTTCGCTCTCCGTTTTTGGGAGACACGCTCTGCGTGTGCGCTTGCCCACTGTCCCGTCACACACGCCTTGTTCGACAGATCAGGTAGGTCACGGTCCCGTGCGAGCTACTTCATGATGTGCGTTACTCGTGAGCAATCGCCGGCTCCTATCATCATTCTCTTCTACCGCAGTGTCCTACAGCCGTGCGAGTGTTTGAGAGAGATGAGTTTCGTCTCCCTTGCGCATGTTGACTGCGCCAATGGGCACTAGTTCAAGTGGCGCCTCCGGTCCTTATCCTCCGCAGCCATGCCTCCACAATCCGTCCATTCCCTCCTCGCCGCCTATCTCTTGCCCCGCTCATCAGACTCCGACAGCAGACCCCGCTCACAACACCCCGCCGACAGAGAGCCGACGACGCTCGAGAGCTTCTCGCGTACCATCCGCAACTATGTCCCTTCCTCCATCCCCATCCCGACTGCGGCGCCGTCCCCGCCCCGCGTCTCACGTCCCGTGTCGTTTGGCAGCTTTCTGACCCCGCTGACGGCGCCTTCCTCCCGGGACCGCGGCAACTCGGGCGACGGCGGGGACACATGGAAGCGGCGCGGAAGCGACACTTCCGCTGCGGACCCACCCTGGGGCACGTCGCGTGGCGACAGGGACACACCCGTTTTCAGCCTGGACGACGATATTCCAGAGGATGGGTCGAGAGCAGATGAACGCCAGACCACACGCTATCCTAGCGTTGGAGATACGGAAGATGTGCTGTGGGCTAGTTGGGACACGCTCGCTGACGGCGACCCCTCGAAGCCAAGGTACGTCTCTCATCCGCGCCATTTATGTCGGGTTCTGTTTTGATACATTGTCCAGGTCTATTCTCATTCTTGGATACCCTACCGGAGTCCAGCTTTGGGACTGTTCCAACCTGGGCTCCGTAGCTGAGCTGCTCAATCTCACTGGCGCACAGTGGGGAGCGGTCGAGTATGCCGGCGTCCTGCCGGACCCACCGCGGTCGGCGGCAGACGAGTTCCGGCAGAAGAGGCCGCTCATTGCGTTTTCGTACGTCTCGCCCGATTCTGCTTCTTGGCTGTACCTGACGCTCTGCAGATCTCGGACTGTACACGGCACGGACTTTCTTGTATATTCTTTACGCTCGCACGAAGTTGTCAAGAGGCTATCCCTAATCGGTTTCACGTCGTTTGCTGCATCTACTCAATTTGTTATCCTGGTACGTGACCCCGATACTCGGTTGTGTACCGCTGCTGATGACACGAACAGAGTACATCAAACCCACCCACGATTCACGTTATTTCATCATGTACACTTGCGACCCTGTACACTATCCCTTCCGCATCGCTTGTCGCGTTCGCATACCCCTCACCAGCAACAACGACGATTCAACACACAACAAACGCAAACAATGTATTACCACCAGTAGACATAGACACCCCCGGCGCGGCGGCCCCACGCCCCGTATACGCACTCTCTAATCGCCTCCTCGCATACGTCACCCCGCTTGCCAGGCCCAGCACCACCGCGCCGCCTGCACCTTCCGCATCCGCCTCTGGCCCAGGACACACAAGCACACCTGTGCCCGTCGCTGCGGACAGCCAACCGAAACTCGCGTTGGGGATGTCCCAGGCCGAGCTGGGGACGGCTGCGGCCAAGTTTGGCGGGACCGTGCTCAGCGGGATGCGTACCCTTGGCGGAATGGCGTTCTCCGCTGCACGCGCGGGCGTCTCGGCCGCCGTCGTTGCTGCTTCCGAGTCCCCTGCTGTAGGGAGCGGGAACGGAGGTGGAGGAGGGTTTGGATCGATGTTCTTCTCGAAGAGCGCCCCGGCTGCCACTGGCTCCCCACACGAGTACCAGACTGCGCAGGACCGTCGGCGCAGGAGTATGCGCATGTCCCCGCCTGCGTTCGACGCACAGTCTACCGCGTCGTCTTCCGCCATCGGGCCTACGTCCCCCGTCAAGCACACGCACAACACCGCGCCGCCCGCGGGGTGCACGATCACCGTCATCGACCTCCAGCCGCTCCTGGGCCCCGAGCGCGCGGACCCAGAGCCCGTGGCGCAGTTTGCGTTCACGAAGCCGCATGCGCTCAGCACGCTCAGGTTCTCGCCGGACGGCACGAGCCTCGCGGTGTGCGCGAAGGACGGGCATGCGGTGCGCGTGCTGCAGCTGCGCCCTGCGCCCCGTGTTGCCCGTGCGCTCTCGACGTCTATCTCTGCCGGCCCTTCTACGGAACCTACTGTCGCTGCCGCAGCCGCCGTCGGCGTGAAGGACGCTCGGGCGCGGGCGTCTGAGCCCGCGGCACATCTGGAGGGCTCGGCGGAACATGTGTATACTCTCCGAAGGGGGCGCACGTCCGCGGTTGTGGATGGATTGGAGTGGGCGCACGATAAGTTGTGGTTCGGGATGAGCACGCGGAAGAGGACGATCCATGTGTTTGCAACTAACCCTCTGGGCGGCAAGCCGGATGGGAGCAGCCATATCGCGGGGCGGGTCGTCAATGGACAAGAGCTGGTGAGTACTCCTATGGTAGTATTTACTGAGGATGATCGCTGACATTATGTGCGGTAGGTCTCGTCGTGCACGGAGCTCTCGCCCCTCGTGCGCGTCCGCCTCCGCGGGATTCCGCACGACGCATCATACGTCCCCTGCGCGTTCACCTTCGTGCGCTCATCCGCAGCCACGCTCCCCAGCTCGCTCCTCCCGCCCGCCTCCGTGCACTTCTCTACATCCTCTTCGCCGTCCTCCGTCCAATCTCAGACGGGGGGCGCACTCTCCAAGCCCGTGTCGCCCGCACAGCGCCCGACGCGGCTGACGAACTACCGCGACCTGCTCGTGTTCGACCCCGCAGACGGCACGCTCACCCTCCGGCGGATCGTCGTCGAGCGCGCGGCGGAGCACGCCGGGCCGGTCGTACCGGGCTCAATTCCCGTCGCGGGCGGGATGAGCATCTCGCTGCCGGGGATGAGCACGCTCAGCAGGAGCATGGGCGCGAGCACGAGTGTGAGTCCGCCGAGAGCCCCGTCGGGCTTGACGCAGATGATGGAGCGCGCGGGGGAGCTGGTGGGGAGGGAGAGTGTGGTGGGGACGTGGGCGCTCGCGAGGGGGAGGGATTGGCCGGAGGTGAAGCAGAGTGTGAGGTCGGCGAGAGTGGGTGGGGATAGGGCCGGGCGTGTTGTACGTTCAGAGTGAGTTTCTCTCGGGTACTATTTGTTGAGAGGCGATGCTAACAGGCACTTGCAGCTGGCTCGCACGCGCGGAACTGTCGACGTTCTCCACTTCGCCGCGCATCCTCCCGCGGCTCATCTACCTCTCGCATCAGTTCTCGTTCCACCTACTCGGCGAAGACTACCATGCGCTCATCCGGAGCGGGAAGCTCGCTGTGCCGTCGTCCAAGATTGAAGTTCGACGCCCAGTGGAAGTGAGCGCGTTCGCGACCGGGTCCGTGCACGACGACACGTTCATGATGCACGGTTCGCCGCACGACCTGTCGTCGAGCAGCGTCGGCGCCCCACCCTCATCCTCGTTCGACGCCCCGCTCGCGTCCGCGCTCTCTGCGCCGCTGCAGCCACTGCATCCGTCCCCGCCGGTGCTCCCGATGCTCCCGAATGGCACGCCGGGGTCGGTGTCGAAGGGCATGTCGTCGCTCATGCATGCTATCCCCATCCGGCACGTCGCCGATGGGATGTCGGGCGGTCTGGGACGGATCCGTCGCGAACTTGGAAAGGCGCGCTCGCCCCGCTCGGGTGGGGAGGCGCAGACGCAGACGCAGGGAAGCGGGCCGGGTCAGGCGTTGGACGTGACAGTCCCGCTGGAGTTTGACGAGGAGGATGAGCGGGAGGACTTTTTGCGGCACGCCGTAACGGATGAAGACGAGGACGAGAGCAACGCGGACGTCATATCGCGCACGACGTCGATGGGCACTGCCGACCAGGGCGCGGGCACGTCTGTCTCGGCGTCGACGCCGTCGACGAGCCTTGAGCCGCTCCCGGTCGAGGAGGAAGGGGAGGGCGGGCAGGCGTGGCAGGGCTGGGGCCCGGAGGACAAGCAGGCGGTTGAGGACGCGGAGCGGTTCGACGACATCACCGTCGGCTTCCTTGACGAGGAGCAGGAGACGATGAGTATGACAATGACGATGCGCGCTGCTGCTGCTGCGGCGGAGGCGGAGGGTAAGGCTGGCGCGAAGGGCAAGAAGCGTCGTCCGAGGAGGCATTGAGTGTTCTTTGCTGCGGAGCGGGTTCGTTCCGCGTTCCGCGCCTCCCAGTTCACTACAAGCATGGTTATGCCTATACATCGGACGGTGCTTATGTGGGGTAGTAGTAGTAGGATCCTGTAGGATGTATATTAATCGGAGAGAAGTAGCAGATTTGAATGTACTATGATGATACCTAAGCACCCTCGGTGTGCTCAGCAAGCGCGGCCTTCCACGCTAGACCCCCGTTCCCACACGGTTATTCGGGAGTATGTCTGAGCCGAAGGTACGTACCTCACACTTCGCACTCAAATTACAATGTCTCACTGAGCTGAATAGTGGATGAATATGAGCCCCATATGCCGCCCTCGCTACTTCCCCATATTCTCCGCGGAAGCGCCGACAATGCACGCTCGTTCCTGCCCAGTTGAATATGCTGATAGACGCGTCGGCCGCATACAAGTCGCCGAGGCAGGTCAGGAGGCAGCGTCTGAACGCCTCTCCTGCGCATCGCAGTAGGCAGCCAGCCTATTTCTGCACAAGGGACCCACCTACGTATTCCAGGGCCATTGCGCGACGCACGCCACGGGCTTCCCTCATCCGCACCGCGTGACCGGGTCCGCGCTATGTGCACCGACTCGTTTCTGCGACGTTTATCCCCACTCGGCGGCTGGCTTCGGAGCGCACGGCTGGGTATGGGCGCGATCGTGCGCCTGGCTATCTGGGCTAGAGCGATAAAGAGGCGGAGGTGGGGGCTGCGGCCCTCTGACCGCTCCCCTCTTTGTCGGAACGGCTAAACCTCGACTCTTGGGCAGGCGCGGATATGCCGGCTGTCGTCGCTGTGAAGAAGATCGTCGCACTCGCACTCTCTGTCGGTGTCACCATGGTGCAGATTGGCTTAGCTACGGGCGTGGTTGACCGTGCTCCGGACTGGGTACGTCGATCCTTGGTCCCGTATTTACTTGAACGCGAGTTGACGAGTACTACATGTGGGTGTAGCCGTTTGACGTGACGACGCTGACTGCACCGGATGGTTCGGTCACCGCGAAGTTTGTGTCGTTCGGAGCGACGATGACGGAGTTGTGGGTGAAGGACAAGGATGGTAAACCCCGCGATATCATCTTGGGCTATGATGACAACGTAAGCACCATTTAGCTTTGTGTCCCTGTGTACTCGCTGACGACGTTAATGGGAACAATTCATAGACAGAGTTGCTTACGGACCCGGCACACCCCGTATTCAACCCTATCGTCGGCCGGTAAGCTGAAAGTTCATTCCCGAAGGCTCTTTCCCTGAGCCATTACTTGCCGCCGCAGCTATGCCAACCGAATCAAGAACGGTGAGCAGATAGATATCGCAAGTGAACGTTGCTTAACTTCTCATAGGAACGTTTTCGATCCCTATCACGAAGGATCCTCAACCGGACGGTCCCAACGTGTACCATATTCCCACGAATGATCACGACGGTCAGTCTCCAGCAAAGTTGCCGCACGTTAGCTCTGTTCCAGGCTGACTCGGTATCCATGCACAGGGCAGGACACGCTACACGGCGGTATCTTTGGATGGGATCGTCGCAACTGGACGATCGTCGAGAAGTCGAAGACAAGTGTGACGTACTTCCATCTCGACGAGGCCGACGAAGGGTTCCCCGGAACAGTCAAAGCTTTCGTGAGTATCGTCGCTCGGCCAAGACGGTGGCAGGTGGAAAACTGAGATATGACACACATAGGCCACGCATACCGTCGAGAACGGCGGCATCCTGCGGACGACGATCCATGCGACTGCCTCGGAGAAGACGCCGATCATGCTCACCCAGCATGTCTACTGGTGAGCACGCTCTGACTGGCCAAGAAAACACAATAATAACAGGCGTTCAGGAACTTGGACGCTTTCGAAGGCAGCGAGAACGTCCTCGGTCACAAGCTGCATGTCGATGCTTCACGCGTGATCGCAGTGGATGGGGACGCTATCCCAACCGGCCCCTTCATCGAGGTCGAGGGAACGCCCTTCGACTTCCGTAACACACAAGCTATCGGAGCACGATGGAACGACACGGTCGACTTGTGTGGGGCAGGTGCGTAAGGCTACATCTGATGCTGAGCGGCACCTGAATATGGTTGCACAGGTTGTCAGGGGTACGACAATTGCTGGATTTACGACCATACAGAGGAGCAGAAGCCTGGACTAACACTTCAGAGCGATGTCTCTGGGATCAGGTCCGTGAGCCTCATGAGTGTGCACACAGCTACCTGACGAGCCTCGCTAGGCTGGACGTGACGACGAACAACCCGGCGGTGCAGGTGTATACCGCGTACTGGCTGGACACGCCGCGCAAGAAGGTGCACGGCGGGCCGTCTCTGAACTACACCAAGTGGTCGGCAGTCGCAATCGAGCAGGAGGGCTATATCGACGCAATCAACACTCCGGAGTGGCACGTCGACCAAATTTGTACGTCTGCACAATATCCTTGTGTGTCGACAGCCATACTCAGTATAACGTGGATGCAGACTATCCTGGAAGAGACTTTCACTGGGAGACGACGTACAAGTTCTCTACAGTTCACTAAGGGTTGCCGCAGTTGTGCATCGAGCGGGTGATCCGTTTTTGCTTCACGAACCGTTCAGGCGTGTACGGTCCTATGTATGGAGATGCGCCAGAGTAGGACATAGTGGGACGTCCCAGTGCAGCTGGGGGCCTGCATGTTCATTCGGACGAATAAACGCGCGTGCTGTATCTGCACATGGTCCAGCAACGATCGCACTATATTCCGTGGGCGCGTGCACACCCCAGCCGGGGAAGGTGGAGTTAGGCTCGTTGAACGCGCAGAAAGGTAAGAGATCGAGCGACAGGCATCACGTGTGTGTACAAAAGCGACGTTGTTAAGCAAAGACTGATGGCACGTGTGGTTTCTACATGATAAACGCAGCCGTGCTGAGTAACTTCATCTTCAACAAGCCTGGCTCTTCACGAACACATCATACCGTTTGTCGACGTCTTCCCACTGGGCCTCGACAGGTTCCTTCCACTGCCACTGCCATAATCCCTGGACAGCCCCTAGGAGCTCAGTCAGCTGCCTCCTCTCCCCCACGTCCTTCTCCTTCTCGTCAACTCCTTCAGGAGGGATACCGTCGTATAGCCCCGGCGAGCTGAACTCGTACATGAGGCCCACCTTCCTCGCGTTCGCCACAACTTCGCGCGCGAACGGGAGTCGCACGGCTTCATATATCTTCAATATGGCTGGCACGAGCGCGAGTGTCGTGCGCGCGTCACCTAGCAGCCGCCCGAGAATGAAAGCGTCCTGAGGCCGGGAATCAGTTGGTTGCCTCCCCGCATTCGAAGTATATGAATACCTCGATTGCTTGACCACCTCCGGCTCCGAAGTGCGTCGTCATTGCGTGCGCAGCGTCGCCCATGAGTGCCACCGATCCGGACACCGAGAACGGGAGATCCTCGACAGTATGAATCGCCCACAACGTCGGCTTCTCCACTAGCTATAAGTCCGTTCGTCAGTCGCTCGCGAAGCATACTACAACCTGGAGAGGCAAACCTTGAGCATCTGTCCAACCTCGGGCTCCCATCCGGCATAGTGCGCAGCGACCTCTGCCTGAGATGCGTCTAGTACCCACTTGCGCGGATACGTAGTACCCTCCCCGCCCGGGATCGCGACGAATCCGATCCAGTTCAGGTACTTCCCGTGCGAGATTGGATACGTGATGATGTGCTATGGGCGTGTGCATCGTCAGTGCATGCATAGGGTGCTCCACGATAGATAGTAAACCTACCTTCCCCTTGCCCGAGTACTGGAGATGTGAACCGTTCCGTAAGTATATTATCGCTTCGCAGCAGAATAACTTACGCTGATAGGCGATGTGACCTTGAGAGCATTGTGCTCCGGATTCACCGCACGGACGCTCTCTGCAGGAATGAGGTAACGGTAGGCAACCGTGCCCGTCCACTTGGGGGTCGCGCGCCGGCATCGGGCACACTCCTCTCGCGAGGTGCTTGAAGGACAGTCTCGCGCGTGAGCAAGGTCGTACATGGTCTGTCGCACCGCAGACCTGATCCCGTCACCGCCGATCAGCACGTCCGCGAGTGCGGTCGTTCCATCAGAGAAGTGGAGCGTGTACGCGGTTCTCGGGTCATCCGAAGCGGATGTTTGCGTTTGATCCTCGGTATAGGAGACAAGGCGCTTGGAAGTGTGCACCGTGCACGACGGTGGGAGGTGCGCAGCGAGGGCGTTGACCAGGTCTGCACGGTGCATGGTCGTGGAGCCATCTGAGGGTTATGGGACGTACATGAGCACATATGACGGAGGACGAAGGAAGGAGTGTGGAGGGACACGTACGGGGCACCATTACTCGACCGAATTCATATCCTCGAGGCTGATCGGACTTCCGAAGCACGAATGCGGTCTCTATTGAAGGGTGTTCAACAGCGGTCAATACCGTTGCATGACGCTTGAGAGAAAAAGCCACTCACTCAGGTCGCCCTCTGTCCTTGTATTGTCACCTACGCTTGAGTCGTTGTCGAGAGGCTGCACCGAAGCCCGCGCCAGGTCCTCGTACAGCCCCAGAGCGCGCATGATCGCCCACGTTCGCGGCCAGACGGAAATGCCCGCACCAACCGTAGTGATATTCGGCCCTGATTCATAGATGTGTACCTCCAAGGGTATGCTATTCGGAGGGTGTTGCTTCTGGAAATGACCGAGGGCAACGGCAAGGGTGAGGCCGGCGATGCCACCACCGCTACGGAGAAGTTGGCGGGTCACGCGATGCGAACAGCGATAGTGAGTGTAGGGCTGACTTACATGACGGCGACGCGGGAGCGCGGGGTGGAAGGGGAGGGTGCGCTTGTCATCTGAGGAGGTACTTGACACGACGAGGTCTATGGGACGTAGGAGTGCGACTCACCGTTGTAAGGCACGGGGTCGAGCGCGCAGGATTGTTATATGGTGCGCTATCCGAAGACATGCGTTGATACTTTCCCCCATCCCTCGTCTACCGTGACGCGAGCAAAGCCGTGTGAGAACTCAGGAAGTCGAGGCGAGGGCGCGGAGCTATTGATGATAGCATATAGCATGTCGAAGAAAACCGTGGTTCGGGGTCATGCCTCAACTGGTGCATTTCCTCACTGCCCTGCAAGCCAGTGGCGATTACGGAGGGCAGTTGCGACGTTACTATGTCGGAATGCTTGTCACTACTGAGTGCCCTGCGACGAGGTTGAGTGTAGCGTATGAGACGGCGGTGGGTTCAATGACCTACCAGCTTGCCGAATCCGTGAGAGACTTACGTGTGATTGCTTCTTTCAAATGCGTCACTGTCAGTCAGCAGCGGCCTGGCCTGGGGTGCAAGATGTTGAGATGTCAGTGGAAAGGGGCGAGAAGAAGCGCGTTAGAATCAATTTGGAGATTCGTGGAGTGTACGCTCATGTGCTCGTACCTGGGTGTTAGCGGATAGCTAGTTAGTAGCGGATAGCATGTTGTTGGAGCCATCGAACCTGGTTTCTGGCATCGCAACGGTGGCAGGGCCTGGCGGTGGTCCAATGGTCTTCAGTATCTATGAGATTATAGTCTCGGGAAGAGGAGGGGCCTCTAGACGTCTTCTCGCGTGGCGTAGACACGAAGGGTATAAGGATCAATAAGCGGGTGGGTCTGGAAAAAAGAACTCACTGATACTGGAAAGTGGGGAGAATTATGACGAATGGCGTCTGCCCATTGCCACAACGGCGTCGCCTCTCGTAAAAAGTTGGTAAAAGGTTGATACCCTACAACCGGCAGGATCAGGGGCTAGGGAACTCCTCCAGCCAGAGCGATCAGGAACTGACTGCCCAGAGCGTGAGTTGCGTCAGAGATGCGGCCGCGCTGTACGAACGAGGGTCCGCCGTCAGGATCGAATGTGTGAACGGACAAGGCCGAAACATACCGCAGGCCACGGCGCTCTTACTGAGCGTTCCGGCCGCGCCGAAGCGGGCGTGTGTCGGCACGCAGACCCCACGCTGCCAGATGTACGGCCAAGGATCCGCCGGGCTCATGCGTGGCAGCGCGTTTGCTGACATAGCATAGCGTGTTATGACTCTGGCATTCAGTGTATATTGTCAGGAGGATCACGGAGGCGCGTCTGCATATGAACGTTTGTAAGATAGTGCCGGCCAGGTTGGGCCGTGGTACGGTCCTTGAGCGGGTATACTGCTGCCGTTGGAGTTCGAGGGCCTCAAGGGATGCGGTCAATCGACTGTACGCCGTGACGAGGCTGTGAACGCGAGGTACGTCCTAGCAGACGCACATGCGCGTCCTCGGGCCCGGCTTAGCAGAACGTGGATTTCAAACGAACCACATAGAAGCATGAATTGAGTCGGGGCACGTACACGCGGCAGACCGCATCCCTGTGTCGACCAACACGCTCGTGCATGGACGACATTCCCCTGCGAGGGTATTCTTAGCCGTCGTCGTCTGTCGGACAATTGTGACTTCGCCGAGGCGAGATGCGGAGGGGACACCGGGGCTTACCATGCAGTATTGTGGTACAGCGTCCACATACGCACGGGCTTGTGCTATATGCCGCGGCGATTCTGCCGTGCAGGTGAGACGTTAGCGGTCGGACATGGTACATTGAACGACCAGACGTACACGCGGAATACCGCGTGGGAACCAGCTGTTTGCGGAGGTAGCGAAGGGAGGGGATAGACGAGGAGCGTTCTCGAGACGGGCTTGCGCGGCCGTAGCGGTGTCCAACAGTGGACGGAGAAGCTGGGAAGCGCCGTTCATTCGTTCATTCACTCCCAGAAGCCTGAGAAGACTCACCTCCAAACTGTGCCCCTCGGCGACGCCAATAGATACCGCGCCAGGGGATTCGTCGTTCGTTCCCAAGGACACGTCAAACTCAGACGCGGTTGGCGGCGGATGGGTCGAGGCGGAAGAAGCTAGTACTATATGCGGGGTATATACTACAAAAGCGAGTCGTTACGGTACTATTACGAAGCACTGTAAAGACGATTCGTTCGAGTTCGAGTTCAAGTTCGAGAAGTAGTCCGTGCGTGCGTGCAGAGTTCGTCAGACGCACGCGCGCCCCGCACAATCCGGCGGGGTCGCGCGTGCCGCAAAATGAGTAGAGACAAGAAGAGGAGGAGAGGAAGAAAGGAATACGGGGCTGGAGCCGAAAGTTCGGGCTGTGCAAGTATGGTACGCGAAACATGCATTGTCAGGGACGCCGGGCTGAGCCGGCGGCGAGTAATGTCCAGGGTGCGGGCTCTCGACCGGGCGAGTAACGAGTGGAAGGCGGCGCGCGGGGCGCGGCGGTAGTGGGGCAGGGGCGACGGGCGAGAGTCAGTAGTGGTGCAATAGTAGTACGGGGTAGGTCCGTTATCCGGCCCAAGGAGTCACAGAGAGAGGTGGGGTGAGAGGAAACAGACACGAGGATGGAAAGCACGATAGCACACGAGTCTGAGCCCGGGAATACACGAATCGGACGGCGGGACAAATGGGGCGAGACGGGAAGAGGATTACAGCAGCAAGGCGGCGAGCACGCTCGCGAAGGCGAGGCCGAGCGACGCGCGCATCGACGCGGCGCCGTTCTGGTCCTGCTGCTGGTTGCCCGCCGTCGGCTTCGGCGCGTCCGAGGAGGACGAACCCGATGCCGACGCGTTGCCCGAAGACTGGTTCGCGCTCGGCCAGCCAACACCGTTGTACGTTGCGCGGATGAGCTTGGCAGCCTGTTCGGCGAGACCGTACACGGGTGCCTGGAGGTGGGCGGAGAACTGGATGGGGAAGACGGAGGCGTCCGCGACACGCACGTTCGCGAGGCCGTACACCTTCAGGTCAGCGTCGACGACACCGCCGAGCTCACGGGGGAGCATAGCGAGCGAGCACGAGGGGTGGTACTCGGTCCCGACGACGTTCGCGAGCCACTTGTCCCAGTCGTCGTCGGACTGCACCGAGGGACCCGGGGTGATCTCGTCGCCCATCACGCCGCTGAGCGGCGCGGTGTTCCCGATCTTGCGCACAAGCTTGAGGCCCTCACGGAGAATGACGACATCAGCATTGTGCGAGAGGTATTGCGGGTCAATCGCGGGGGGCGTGAACGGGTCGCTAGAGGTGATGTAGATCTGTCCGTGCGAGAATGGGTGCTGGAGCGCGGCTTGGATGCCGATCGTGTTCGAGCCGTCCGAGGCCGGTGCGCCAGTGAGCGAGAGTAGGATCTCGATCAGGCCAACGGGACTGTTGAGAAGCGTGTTGAGCGTGGTGTTGTACAGCGCCTGGTAGCCCTTCTTGACCTCGTCAGACTTGCTCGGAACGGTAGCGAGCGCGCTCGGAAGCGCGTCCGCGACCTGCTGCCTGAACTGGGGCGCAAAGTCAAAGCCGAGTAGATCCGTCACGTTCACGTACGCCGTAGCGGAGTTGATGAACGAGAGGAAGGCAGGGGAGTTGCCAGAGCCAGCGGCGAGGTTCTGCGCGCGGAGCGAGTTCGCGGTTTGAGCGTTCGTCTTCCACGTCACCTGGGTCGAGATGTGGTCCTGGACGTGCTGGCCAACACCCGGGAGGTCGAGCTTGACGTCAACACCTGCAGACTTGAGAACGTCTGCGGGGCCGACACCGCTGAGCATGAGCACATGCGGGCTGCCGATGGTGCCACCAGCGAGGATGACCTCCTTGTTGACCTTGACGGTCTGGCGGTCGGCGTTTGCACTTGCGGCCCATTCGACGCCGGTCGCGGTGAGGTTGTTCTTGTTCGAGTTGTCGAAGAGGATGCGGGTGACGGTCGCGTTCGGGAGAACAGCAAGATTCGTGCGTGGGGGGAGGGGATCGATGTAGGCCGAGCGGGAGTAGGACCGGGTCCAGTTGGACGGGTTAATCGAAGAGCTGGCGATGAACGCGCCCCAGCCCTCGCCGCCGTACGCATCGTTGGCAACGGCGACGCCGATATCGGCGAGGGTTGTGGTCCAGTTGCCCACGATGGGAACCATGCTGCACACACGCGGTCAGCGGAATCCGGAGCGTCAGCTGAGTAAGGAACATACTATCCGGGGTAAGTCGCGTGCACGGGACCGGAGGTACCACGGCTCGCGGCATCGTACTTGATGTTACCGGTGGCCTGGACGTCGGAGGAAGGGGGAGTGAACTTTTCGCTCTCCTTCATGTTGGTGAAGAGGGCGTCCCAGTTCCACTTGTCTGAGCCAGAGTCGATGAGGCCGGCCCAGGCGTCGACCTCGATCTTGGAGGGGCGGACGGTGTACATGCCGTTCATGGCGGAGGAGCCGCCGAGAACCTTTCCTCGTGCCCAGGGAAGGACGCGGTTGCCGGCATTGGGCTGCTTGACGGTGGTGTATTGCCAGTCGTAGGAGGTGCCGGGTAGGCCGGAGTAGTATGCGTTTACGGGAACGTCTGGAAAGGAGGTGAGCGGAGTGCTCACGAGGCGGGGAGAGAAGGCGAAGCGCGTCTGGCAATGTCCGCCTGCGGTCGCACGCGTACGGTGGGCTTCCGTGGCGCGCTGTGGGGATGGAGCGCGGTCACCGCCACCGACGTAGGCGAGCAGGATGGGAGGACAAACTGCGGGTGGGCGCGCGCGCGATGGCCCCACCGGAGAACGAAAATAGAGGGGATTACTCACTGATGGAGTCAGCGACAGCGTCTCCGGTGTCGCCGGCCTCGAGGACGAGGACGGTGGTGTTGGAGTCCTCGGAGAGGCGGGAGGCAATGGCGAGGCCGGCGGTGCCGCCGCCTACGACGACGAAGTCATAAGAGTCGGCGATGTGGCCGTCGTAGACGATGTTTCTCCTGCGGAGATCTTGGCCGTAGTTGTCGTGGTAGATGTCGCGGTGACCGTTGTCGTACGCGGCGGCGAGCGTTGCGGTGGCGAGGAGGAGGGCCAGAGACCGCATCGCTGTGGATGGAGGAGGGGAGGAAGGGGGGAGAGGGCGGGGGGGAGGTAAAGACTGACGAGTGTTGGTCGTTAGTGGAAAAAAGTAAGGGACTGCGGGGAAATGGACGGAGCCCGGGCTGGGATATATATCCGTGGTGGCGGAGGAGTTGCATCACCCTCGGGGGCGGAATGCACACGCGCCTCCGCACATCCCGGACCAGGCAAGCCGAGAGCGCTAGGCGCCCAATCCAGCCAAGTCCAGGCACTTACCCGGGCACTCCCTCGCCCGTCCGTCACGCCCTCGCATCCTCCCCCGTCGTGTCTCTCGTCCTCGCGTCGTCCATCGTATGTGAGAGCTTGCGGTCGTCTCTGCTTTGCGGCGAGGGCGAGGGCTGCGCGCGGAAAGCGGAGAGGGGCGGCGATCGAGTGCATATCACGGAGGGCAGCGCCACATTGAATTCGGAGACGGACAGAGCTCCTCCTCCAGCCTCCCGGGCAGTCGAGCCCATGTTCGCTGATCGCCCCCACCGCGCCGGCCTCGGCCTCCTCCTGCGGCACCTCGCCTCCTGCTTGGTCCCGCCCGCTGTCTGAGCTCTTGTCTCCTCGCCTCTGACAACCATCACTGCCCCGGCCTCGTCCAGGCGTCCGCCTCCCCCTCTCCAACCAGCTCTCATTTCGCTAACAGTTCGTACACCCGTCGCACGACCTGTCAGCACCCGCGCGGCCATTGCAAATCAAACGTCACCCAAAGGCCATGGCCATCACCTACCGCACCCACCTCGTATCCGAACCATCCTGTCAATCAATCCACAGCCCCTATTCCATCCATCTCAATCTATCGCAATCGTCCCATCGAGGGTGGTCGATACGCTGTCGCTCAAGCCAGCGGGGTGTGTACATACAAGATACGAGCCGGTCAATAAACGACGGCCTTCATTTGCGTTAGCCTTTCCTTCGATCCCCCTGGCGCCCTTCTTCGGGAACCGTGAATTCAAGGACGCGGCTCACGTGGCTGAGCCGCTTAATCGTTCTTGCTTCTTCCTACTCACCGCCCTAGATCAGCGCCTTCTTTCGGCCAAGGTGGCGTCTCGGTGAGCTTGCGGTAAGCATTGCCAATGATCTCATGGGCGACCAGCGAAACTGACAATATCCATTGATTGGCACAGGCGGCGTCCGCACTGGCGCTCCAGGACCATCCCGCGAACGTTGATGGTTTGTCGGCGCCGTCTGCAGATGTCTACAGAACCTACCACGCGCGTTCGTGCTCTGGTTTATGGTATGTATTCTTGCTTCTCATCGCGTACACGACGTGCAATATACATATGTATTCTCCCCTCCGCCCCGCCTGCAAATCCCCCGCGTTCCCGAGTCTTGAGCTCGAGCCGCCGATCGTCCCGTTTCCCCGCTCACACTCATGAGACGCGCGAACGCGCCGTCGCGATGGGCATCTCCCTATTGCTGCCTCACCCTCCGCCCGAGGCTTCTGATCTTCTCCGTACACCTCGACTCGGGCTCGTGTGTGGCATCGGTCGACGCTTGCAACGAGGCCAGCGGATCGGGTTTGACCCTGGCGCCGTATAACCGGCTTTCCTCCCGCGCACTACGCGGGAGAGGGTCGTACCGTGGCGGTATGTATCACGGTGAGTTGAAGTGGTCGACGGTCTGGCGGCAGTGGCGGGCACCCCACACTGGCTGTTATACCAGCCCTTCTGCGCCGACGACCCCGATCGGTACGGCGGCAAGATGCACTTCATTGCCCAGCTCTGTATAAGTGGGGAGGGTACAAGCTCGAGCATGAGAGGCTCATGCTGGAGACGTCCACCTGCTTTGCGCGGCACTAAGGTTCAATCGAGGAGGACAGCTTGCAGGTGGCGACTGCCCCGCCCGAGTTCGCTACGGTGCAGCAGAAGCATACAGACATGGGCAGAACACCCTACGGAACCTGGCAGGTTTTTGCCGGGAACACGCTGCGAGTCAAATGAGCATGCGCTATTCAGGTTGTTGGCAGAGTCGAGCCCCGCTCGTTTCGCCGGGGTTTGCGTCCCGGCGCAAACCCGCGTCTCGCTCCCAGCGCAAACAAAGGGCGATGCGCCGGTGACCTGCTACGTCAGACAG